>CM065381.1:23662335-24262335 GCA_033060915.1 Euryodendron excelsum | reverse complement strand
TCTTCAATAGCTACAAATGTGGTACAGAGAAACCGTATAACAATAAGCTGCATTTTGAAGGGGATAATTTCAAGAGAAGAATTATAGTCAATCCAATAAATCAAACTGGTCAGCGGATTTGCTAATGTAAACATAGACAAACTACTGTTAGAAGACAAGTCTGTGCTTCACCAAATTCAGTGAGCAGCAGGAAAACAATAATAGTAATAACATAAAAGGGAAACTCAATACAAGTGAGGAGCCCAGCAAAATAAAGTTTTTGAGTTTGCTTTGAAGTGTGTGCTTTTGAAGTCAGCTTACATTCTTCTGACAGCAATTCCACTCAGCATCCCCCCCCCCCCCCCCCCCCCCCCCCCCCCCCCCCCCCCCCCCCCCCCCCCCCCCCCCCCCCCCCCCCCCCCCCCCCCCCCCACCAAAACCCTTCTTCTAAAAAAAAAAAAGTAACAACAAATCAATCCAGTTATGAAGATGGCGGCCGAAGACAAAACGAATCACCCAGAGACAAAAAAAAATTTTAAAAAGAAAACAAAAGACAAAGAAACCTAAACATAACCCCCTCTCTCTCTCTCTCTCTCTCTCATAGCATACAACTACTTTCAACAATCATGGCAAACAAAACATTATCTCTTTTAACTAAACAAGGGACATTTCACCAGCATTGTTTTATTGTTTTCTTCAGAAGTGTTGCCATAGTAAGGATTATCTCATATCATTTAGTCAAAAGTCAAAAGCAGCAAGCACCAAAAAGCAAAATCAAGCCCAAACAGGCTCATCCATTTAATCAATCAGAGTAAATCAAGTACCTTACATTTGGTTGCTGATGTAACATTTAGATTTTCATATATACATAACCTACAGAAACACACACATACGCAGGCATTAATGCACACTGCGTAGAGATATATGATTGTGTTTTGCACCTTCAATCTTTTCACTATATGTGACCTTATAAATCAAGAAGCTTAGATCAAGTGCATCAAATACAATTTGTTAATCTGGTTAAGGTAGGCTTTGCACTAAAACGCAGAGCATATGATATTAGACTCCATTTTTTCTTTCATTTTTCCCAATTTCCTCAACAAGCAAGCACAATTTTAGTACAATCAAAGTACAAACGACTATCAGAACCATCAGTATAACCAATGAAATTATCGAACTCAACCTTGTCGAGGAGGAAATTGGGGAAGAGCTGGTTATTGGTGAGGTGATGTCCACAACAAGGGCAATCGTTCTTGTTGTGAAGGTGAGTGATGATGCACATATAGCAGAAACTGTGGCCACACGCCGTGAGGAACGCGTCCTTGATGATCTGCATGCAAATCGGGCACAAGTAATCCTTCTCGAGCTCACCCGCCCCTACCTCCGCCGTTTCCGCTGCAGCGGCGCCAACGGCTTCCGTCGGAGCAAAGGCGGATAAAGATTTAACCTCCGCCTTCACCGCCGGCACGAGTACCCCCGTTGAGCCCTCGTCCATCTCTCACCCAACCCCACTCTTATATCTCCATCTCTCTCTATACATATAGGCCTATATATGATGAGTATATGCTCTCTCTCTCTCCCTCTAGGGGTAAATTCAAATGCGAAGTGAGTTTGAAGTTGTAGAGCTGCTTTAAGAGAGAGAAAGGGGTAAAAGAAGAGAAATGGATGTGGAGCAGAGGTGAAGCGTACTGAGAGAGGCCGACGGCGATCGGTTCTGGGATCGGTAATACGGGCCACGTGACAAATCAAGGTCCGCCTCCCCGGTTTCCTCCGGTTGTCGGTAAAAAAATAAAAAATAAACCGGGTTCCGGATGTTTTGGAAGGGTGTTTGGTTGCATAGTTTTTGTAACAAAAAGTGGAAAAATAAAAAAAAATCTTCAAAATTAATGCCTGGCACTATTGATCATTACTGTGATTTGGATTACAACTTTAAAAATTTATAAATTAAAAGTTTAAGTTAATTTTAAAATTAATTTTTTAAATGGCTTTTTAAATTTTAAATTAGTTCTAAAAGTAATTTTTTTAAGTAGATAATCAAACATAATTTAAAAAAAATTATAAACTTTTAAGTCATAAGTTGTTGAAAAAGAGACATCCAAACACCCTCTTAATCGACTAGGTGGATGCGTGAATATGTCCGAATTCATTCACCAGGTACCTAGAAGGGTATCCACAATATTATAATTTGTGATAAAAAGAAGAGGAGTAACGTTGTACTTTTAGAAAATTGAATAATTTTATTATTAAATAGTGTTGGGCATTAGTTTTGCTCATCAATCTCTTGCGAAATCATACAGAAAAAAGGTGAATGTTACACAAGACTTCAACCATTGCGAGTTTTTGTGTTGTGAAATATATGCAGCCCACAGATGCTGTTTCTATCTTTGCAATATGTCAAACATATCTCGTAATAGAGCAACTTTGCTTCATCTAAAAGAAAAAATTATGGCATATAACTCGAACGAAGGTAAAATTTGACAAATGAATGTAGCCTTTGTTACACTTGTACATTTTGACTAGTTAACGACGTGTCATATAGGCCTTTTTCTTTACCCTTTTTTATATGTTCTGGTTGGGGTCTGGAGTGGGACGAGTTAATTAAAAAATTATCTTCTCATGAGAGAAATTTGATGGGGTTTTATTTGGGCTAATTTTTCTGATAGAATCCTTTTTTTTTTTCCCTTTATTCTTAGCATGGGTATTGATTTAACTTAATTTAATATTTCAAATTGAGCACCATTTAAAAGATGTTTTTAATAAAAATGTCTTTTGAAATAGTGTTTTTACATTATATTTCTTTCAAGTAAATAAGGAAAAAAATAAAGAGAAATACAAAGTGCATAGAATACAAAGTATATCTACATCACCTAAAAACCCCATTTGAAATAGTATTTAAAAAAAACGTTATTTCAAATGACATTTTTAGTCATGAAAAAAATGTCATTTCAAATGACGTTTATATCAAGAAATTAGCCCCACTCTCTCTGTGAATCAGTTGAACTTAACTTGCATAACTTTTAAATTGGAACACCGATTGACGTGATGTCAACTCCTACATGTCACTCATGTCACACTAGTGCCTCCCATCAAGTTTTGCACTCCCTAAACCCTTCCTTCCCATTTCGGTACCCCAACGACCGAGTTGGCCTAACTCCAAAAATCTAAGTTTTGAAATTCTAAAATTTTGCATAACTTTCAAACCGAAAAATCGATTAACGTGATGTCAACTCTCACACGTTACTCATGTCACACCGGTGCCTCCCGTCAAGTTTTGCACTTCCCAAACCTCCTCATTTTGGTACCCCAATGGCTGAGTTAGCCTACCTCCGAAAACCTGAGTTTTAAAATTCTAAAACTTTGCATAACTTTCAAACCGGGAAACCGATTGACGTGTTATCAACTCCCACACGTCACTCATGTCACACTGGTACCTCCCGTTAAGGTTTGCACTCTTCGAACCCTTCCTCCCCATTTTGGTACTCCAACGGCTGAGTTGGCCTATCTCTAAAAACTTAAGTTTTGAAGTTCTAAAACTTTGCATAACTTCCAAACTGGGACACCGATTGACGTATTGTTAACTCCCACACGTCACTCATGTCACACTGGTGTCTCCCGTCAAGTTTCGCACCCCCCGGACCCTTCCTCCCCATTTCGGTACTCCAACGGCCAAGTTGAATAACATGAATATATATGACATGAAATAAAAAATGACAAATATGACTCAAACTAAACTCACACTTATATTACATGAAAACATAATAACTTCTTTTACATCATACTAAACTAAAAACCAGAACAAGCTTTAGGGACCATGTTCATAATAACATAGTGGTTTGCCAGCAATGCTAGGACTACTAGGTAGATAATTAACAAAGTCATCGTGACCTTCTTCTTTTGAGAAGTCTGAAAGTTTTGGATCAAAAACTGGCAACAAATCTTCAATAATTTCTATTAATCATTGTGTTGGATCAAAACATTCTTTCTTCGCATGATTTGTAAAATAATATCTATCCAACTTTCGTTGTATTTGATTGATCACGCGTTTGAGCGCTTTCATGACCTTGCTGTAAGATGACCTGCCGAACAACTTAACTGAACGGGCCTTTAGGACACGCAATCCATGCCATTGGTAATACATCTCTTGTTCACACCGTTTATCGAACAAGTCCTCCCACGACAACCTTATGCATTGGTTGTTGGTCACCCCACGGGATGGACGTGAGGATGAATCGTCGATGAAGATGTAGTTGACCAAACCCATCGTATCGTGCATTAGGATAGGTTTGTTAAGAAAGCAATGCTTTTGCCCATACCATTTGTTACTGACTGGATTCGTGTATGTATGCACCATATGGATGGTTGAGAATTGGTTTTCATCCATGTCGCTGCTTGGAACCGAACGACTGGATGATGCCCTAAATAATCCTTTTCGATTCGGCATATTTGGCAATATGATTTAGCAATTCTTCAAATAATTATACAATGTATATATAGGCAATACGGTACAATGCACGAGTAAAGAGTTCACGTGAATTTATTGGGCTGCAGGACAAGCTTTTTGTGCAGGCTTCACGTAAAGACTCAAGGACAAGCCAAGCGTTACCATTGACATGACTTCACGTGAAGACTCAAGGACAAGCTAGACTTTACCATTGACATGACAACTAAAAATGAAGGCTGACATACTAGATGAACTATACCTTATTTATGTTGTAATAATATTTTTTTCCAAAAACCCCTAATATGAAATTACTTCGAAACAAGTTTCCAAAACAAACCCTACAGTGTATAAAAAAACAAAAAAAAAACTAAGTACCCCAGCTACTATACATGACCTCCCGTATCACATCGGGATGGCCTCCTATCTCTCCTTGGCTTACGGGTATCGTAGACATATGTGATCTGACGTAGTCTCTATGGCTCTGGTTGTGCCTCTGCCTACGTGATCTGTGAAGCCTCCTGAGATGGCTCCTCTGGATACGATGGTGGATATAGAGGTGCATACTGGGGCGACATGAGAAGTGAAACGTAACCCTCAGTATGCATGAAAGACGTCTCTATATACTGCCCTGATGCTAATAATGAGTCGACATAAGCATTGAAGCTCTTGTCATCACCTAGTGCCGAGTACCCAGATCCCTGGTCATACACAATAGAGGAGCTAATGTGGCGGGGGCCGGTGCGACGTGGTCTCATCTCGCAATTAGTCGCGCATGATGAAGAGGGTATATCTCGTGACTCACTATGATATGTGTACGTCACATGCGATGAGTATGGTCCAGTAACACTGAACGACTGTGGCATTTGATGTAACGATGATCCTGGGGGGTGTGACCGCACGGAAAGGGAAGCGATTGGACCTGCTAATCGTACAATCCACTCCTACTCTTGTAATACGTGAAGTGACGTTTTACACAAGTCTGTGCCCTATATATATCCTGTAATACTTTGTCAAGCCATACATATAAGTGACACGATCTACAAGCTGATGTATGGACGTGATATGACGAGCCTGCAAAATGAAGGGATGTATTTATGATTATCTGATGTTAAGAATTCATAGTGAAATAAAATAAATTTTAAAGGAGTACTAACTGCAATCTCTATGGTGAAGCCCACCTCCAAGTATCCAGTAGTTGGGCAGTGAGCTAGATTGCCCACGAGTTGGAGTGTAATACTGCAGTATATGGATCATCATATCATATAACTGCAGCCTCAGGAGCCCCAACTACTAGATGGTCACGTCTATGCTCCCATAGCTACATATACTCTCCGTGTCTAACGGTCCAATCAGTTTGGCCTCTCCTTCGCATGTTGATAACATGTAACCTGACCGAGTTAAAACACTCCTCTGATACATCCTGTCTTAACCCAAACTGCTGGCAGACACGATCAGGTAGATGCAACTCAACGATCTTGAAACACAATAAAGGGGACCGAGTCACCTATACGTCGCTCCCGACCCAGTAATAAACAGAAAGTGTATGAATGATAGTATTGTACGGCCTCCAGGTGAATTGCACGCGTTTACATTGATAGTACCAATTTTTTGAGCAATGACAGTTCAATTAAGTAATATGAAATACAAATGGAAGATATTGTATACATACCTCATCAAGCCTCAATCAGTCCAGCTGGTCTCGGTATACGTGGACCACATGGGTAGAAGTAGTGTCAGTGCTATATTCACATCTCCACCTGACATAAATGTTAAATAATATGACTAATAATATGAAAATTATTAGTAACGCGTATATATTTGTAGATAAGAATCATAAGTCAGTCATTCATCTCTGGCTCCCCATAGTCCGACAGGAAACTGCACCCCTCCTATAAGTAATGGCTATTAGTGATCAGTAATGTCATCCATAGGACACGGGGCCATGGGTGGAAAGTGCTCACATGCCCATATCTGTACAAAATGGATGACACCCGCACAATAAATAACTCATAGTTAAAAAGATAACACATAAAAAATATGCATTATTATAAAGCATTGTCAATTATACCAAAGTAAATAACTGTAACAACACTAGTGCCCCAGCAATCTGATTCGCGCCGGACTTTGTCGCTCGGCACATGGCCTTGTAAAACAAGGCTAAAACTGCACTGCCCCAACTATATCTCCCCGCTTGGGCAAAGTGCTATAAAAAAGGAAGATATGTCAATCAGACATATGTTTAAGAGTAATCTATAAGTAGTATCCCCCCATGCAGGTGCATAATGTAAGCACGTGTGTGCCGCTAGATTATAACCTCATCAGCATCCTCTGGAAGCGCCTGAAATGTGTTACGGAGCCATGAAAGCCAAATGAGGCCCTTATCCAAATGCTCTATGGCTGGGGCAACCCCGAATGACTGTACACAAAGTTATTGGCACTTCAAAACTGTAGTGGGCACCACTCACTGCATAAGGGGATCCTTGTCGACAGGTAGTCCCAACAGTACGGTAACGTCCTGTAACGTGATCCTTGCCTCCTCAATAGTTAGATGGAACGTGTGTGTCTCGTCCCGCCAACACTCAACCAAGGCAGTGATCAGGTGGTGGTCCATACGAATAGGCCCAAATCGGTATACACCATAAAATCCTGCCTGTAATATGTATTGTAACACATGGGGGTGTAATTCTAAATCATACAAATGTGAATAGCCACGTATGCATTAGAGAGCCTGCGTACCTTGTGTGAAAAATGTAGTGTATATCAAAAATTACATACATAAAAATAAATAAATATATGCAAATAGAAAAAGTTAACTTATGCATACCCCCTGCTCCCAAATATAGGTGGATCGATGATGGGCCTGTAACCTCAGCACCGAGCCATCGGCAGGACCTGGAAAAGTTGTATCCATACGCCCTGTATTGTGATACTTATTAGTACATGTATAGAATAATATGACTAACCATAATAAAGCAAAGCAATAATATAAAATATTTGTAAATGTATGAGTATTCAGATGTAGCCCATCTATAAATATCAGTTGATGAGAGGCCCATTTGTTCATGAAAATTTTAAACTTTATGAGAAAATGGCAAACAGAGGACACCCTATAGTTTGACAAGTCGCCAACACCCTCGTGTGTAGTTGTTTCCTCCATTCGGCGACTAATACTAGAGCGAAAAGTACTCGAGCCCTAAAGACTATTATGCTAGTCTACAGCAAGAGTGGGTGATTAGGGTTGAGGAATAAAGGCGATTAGTCACAGATTTGGAGAACTTGGTGTAAGCACGCCATTTTTGACCGCTCGGTAGTCTACACTCCATCCAAACTTGTGTTCAAGTCATTGTGGACATATTCCAATCGAAATCAACTTTCTAAGTCCAAATCCTGTCTATCCATCGCTTCGCGGGCCCGCCAGGCCCAAATAGAGGCACAATGACCAAAATGCCCTTAGGGGCATTGTTCTTTCCAATTCCAACTCCAATCCCTCTCTCGAGACAGTTTATTCTTCGAGACAGTCCTAAATCAGGGACGTCTTTTCGGAGATGGTAAGTCCCCTTTCCAATCCCTCTCTCGAGATAGTTTATTCCTCGAGACGGTCCTAAATCAAGCACGTCTTTTTGGAGACGATAAGACCCCTTTCCAATCCTTCTCTCGAGACAGTTTATTCCTCGAGATTGTCTGAGTAGCGGAAATACTCGCAAACATCACAACCGTTCGAGTAGCGGAAATACCCGTAAACAGGTCGACATAGGGAATTGCCAACAAACCCCTGTGTCACGACAACCGCCGTTAGAGTGGCGGAAACACTCAAAACCCAGGTCAACACCAGTGCCTACTAGCCCACCTCGGTGAAAAATGACCAAACTGCCCTTTGGGCCTTTTCTGAGACTTTCCAATCAAGATGACCATTTTGCCCCTAGGCATCCGAACGCACTGGGAACCACACCGGCTCTAGGTATCAAACCGATAACCTTCTGAGACTGCTTTTTATAGTGTTCTCAACCTCCCTTTACCTTTCCGGATCATTCCGAGTCAGTTCCAGCAAACCCGGTACAAAATGACCGTTTTGCTTTAGGAATCAAACCGGTAACCTTTGGAAACATTCTGAATAATGTTTCCAATCTTGAGTCTTCTTCCGGGACAGTCCAAGTCCGTCCCGGTAGCTTTCCGGCCTGATTGACCGTTTTGCCCCTAAAGGCCCGGTCAACCCTTCCGACACATCCTATCCTCATTTTTCAAGTCAAATACCTTCGGGACACTATTCTAAGTGTTCCTGCTCTTTTCCGGCCTTCTGGACCATTCCCGACCCCTTAAAATCATTCTCGGACTTTCCGGAGTCACTCCTAGTGAAGTTAGGCTAAAAATTACATGGTAGTTACTAGTACAAGCACCTAAATCTAGTCAAAGATACGTTGCTTGCCAACCTAAATACTTTCCTAACTGGCTAGTGCCACTAAGCCAAGAATTGGCCTGGCGCCATTCCTAGAGGCGTCAAGAGCAATTTTGCCCTGGCGCCACTACAACAGGCGCCAGTGCATTCCTCTCTCTATAAATACAGAGCCTCCTCCAACGTGAAAGAGGTCTGTAAACTCAGTCTAAAAATCACATATTTCGATATACAAAGCTCGTGCACTCCCTAAACCCTAGCTTTTTAGGTTTTCCAAACCCTAGCCACCATACACTAAACCCTAGCCTTCTATACACCCATACACACCCCCATACACTCATACACTAGCCTTCAATCCTCCTTTGAAGATTTAAAGAGCTGCAATCTAAAGTTTGAAGACAACTCTTGAAGATTGAAGACAAAGATCAAGATGAAGATCGAAGACCGAAGACAAGCAAGGCGCGCAAAATAAACAAGACATACGGTAGGCTTTCTCTTTAAATTTCTGCACTCCCCCTCTTTCTTCTCTCTCCTAACCCACTTGGGCTTTCTCTATTTTAATCTCCCATCTTTTCCCCCCCCCCCTTCTTTGCATGCTTGAAATAAGGGAACTCCCGGTCCATGTGTAGGATTAGACTATCGGAGGGTCACCATGTCGGGGGCTTTCATTTAGGCTAACCGGAGACCACGTGCGTTCAGCCCCCTTGATTATGTAGTGAAGCCTTAACCTTGTATGTTCACGACCCCAAAATTGTATAGTGCATATCATGATCATGTATCTTCCAAAACTCGTTTTCAAACTCGTTTTCAAAATCGTTTCCAAACTTGTTCCCAAAATTGCATCAAAATTCCCTTTTCAAAAACTTGTTTTCAAAATCACAATCCTAGGGTGATTCTAGCTTTTCCATGGCTAGGGTTGCTCTAGGAAAATGTTACATTCAAAGTGATCAATATGGTCCCTATTTTCAAAACTCCTTGTTTTCCAAAATCACTTTCTTAAAGGAGTTCTAACCTTCTTATGGCTAGAATCGCTTTAGGAAAGTGAAATATTTTTATACCTTTTAAAAACTCTCTTTTCAAATCCCTCCTCCTAAAAATCTCTTTTCCAACATGCTTTCCAAAAGCTCCTCTTCCCAAAATTGTTATCTAAAAACTCTTTTCAAAACTTTCCTTTTTCAACTCCTTTCCAAAATCCTCTCCCCAAAATTCACTTTCTAAAAACTCTCTCCAACAATCTTTCCAAAAATCTTTATAAAAAAACTCTCTTTCCAAAAACTCTATCTTCAAATTCATTTTCCAAAAACTCTTCCCTAGGATTTCCTTCTAAAAATCCTCGTTTCCAAAAACACATTTTATAAAAATCCCTTTTTTTGATGCCCAAGTCAAGCCTTAGAACTCACGATTAGGAAACCCTAATTTTCTCCCCAAAAACATAGTTTTCAAACTTGCCTTAAAACTTAGGTCTCCAAAAACTCCCGTTTTCTATGTCAAAATTAGGTTTTCAAAAACCTCTTTTCTATGTCAAAACTATAGCTTTCCAAATCTAGGGTTTCTAAAACTTTCCCTTTCCAAATCCTTGCCCAAATCCAATCTTCCCTTTAGGAAACTAGATCCAATCCTCCATTTTTGGAAACAAAATCAAACCTTCCCTTTTAGAAACAAAATCCAACCCCTTCCTAATCCAAATCTTTCTTAGTTCAAATCTTTCTTAATCTTCCACTTTCCTAAATCTTAAGTTTCCAAAACTTGAACATAAAAATCTTTCCTAAAATTCTAAAATTCAAATCTTTCTTAATTTTACCCCTTTTTAAATCTTAACTTTCTAAGTCCAAGTTTTTAAATCTTTCCTAAACTCAAACCTTTTCTAATCTCAAAACTTTCTAAATCCTAAACTTCCTAAATTTCAAATCTTTCTAAATCCAAAACTTTCTAAACTCAAAACTTTCTTAATTCAAAACTTTCTTAACTTGAACTTTCCAAATTCTAAACCTTTCTTAAACTAAAACTTTTCCTAATTCAAAACATTTCTAAATTCAACATTTTCCTATTTCAAAACCCTTCTTAAAATGAAACCTTTTTTTTAATTTCAAAACTTTCATAAACCTAAAACTTTCCTAAGTGAAACTTCCTTAATTCAAAACTTTCCTAAACGAAACTTTCCTAAAATGACACTTTCCTAAATCGGACCTTTCCTAATTCAAACATTTCCTAAATCCTAGCTTTCCTAATATTCCAAGTCCAATATTCAAGTTAATTCTTTTTTAAAATCTTTCCAAGTCAAATCCAATCCTTCTTTTCGAAGTCCTTAAGTCTAGGTTTCTCAAAATCGAGTCTTTCAAAATCAAATCTTTTCAAATCTTCTAATCAAAGTTCAATCTTTCGATCTTCCAATCCAATTTCTAATTCAATCTCTTTCTTCCAATCAACTCTTCTATTTTCAATCGGACTCTGGTCCGAACTACGACTGACCTGATTCCTCCAAAAGGATACGTAAGCAACCCTCATGGGTGTGGTCACAACTTCTTTCAAATTTCAAATTCCTCCATATTTTCCAAATTTCAAATTCCAAAATCTTTCCAAATCTCCAATCTATTTTCAAATTTCTATTTTCAAATCTCTACTTTCAATTTCTAAAACTTTTCAATTTCAAATCTATCCAATTTTAAATCTCTTTCAAATCAAATCAATTTCTTTTCAAATTTATTTCCAAATCTATTCTCCAACTCTCTCTTATTTTGCACTTGCATCTCATGTATCATTTCTTTTCAAACATTATTTTTCAAAGTGGATAGGATTGGTCAATAGTTAGTTGAAGACTCTCATAGGTGAATCTAGAGTAGATTGACATGTAGGTACCGAAAGAGCGAGGTAGGGTGATGGCTTAGTGCGTCTTCCTTACACGTAACCAACCTTCGAACCTAGATCGCTGATTTCAAAGACCAAAAACGGAGTTATTTTTCTAAAAAGGGCTAAATGTTTTCCAAAGGTTGCCAAATAACCTATTTTCCTAAAAACTCTCTCTTGAGGAGATATTTTCAAAATCGTTTTTCAAAACCCTAAGTGTAGTTTTTGGATTATGCTTAGTTTTTAGGTGACTTAACTCACTTTAATCAAGTTAGGTGGTGACTCCAAATCTTTTTCAAAAGCCCTTTGTTCAAATCTATTTTCAATTCAAACCTAGTCGCACTCATTCTTCTAGGAGGGTGAGTTCTAACGAGAAAGTACAACATTTTTCCCGCTTGTGTGTGTATTCCTCGAGTGCGAAAAATCTGGGCGCGACACTGGGGGGCCAATCCCTCGGCGTATGTCTCAAACAATGTAGAGGTAGAACATAAAGGAGTACGAAGTAGTAGCAAGGATAAAAAGGGAGAACAACAGAATGCTTATGCGGTAATGCCGATACTTCATACTCGAACTTACCACTAAGATTACAGAGGTAAGCGGGAGACAACTCACAATCGAATAGCGCACCAAGGCTCTAAACAATGAAAAGTACCTATTGGACTGCGAGATGTCAAATGAGGATTGAGAGTTCAGTTGGCCATCACTACGTTATTGACCATGCCCTTGTTATCATTTTGTATATTTACTTAAAGTAATTTGTCTATCTACTACGATCATAATAGTCACACATATCTGCTATTTTTATTTGTAATGATGAATTTAGTAATGAGAAGTTGATGGTCATAGTATTATCACTCAATGTATCAAACTACAATACAAAGTACACGAGTGCACTTGGAAACATAGGCAATTCCTTAGATGGTTACAAAGAAACTGACAATTACAAAGTACAACTACAAATATATCCACATTTAAACATTCTTTTCGTTAGACATCTCGATGTCTGATTTGTAATCACCCCATTTTTGCCCGCTCGGCAATCTCTGGCTCGACCGGGCTAAGTTTTCCAACGTCACAACACTTGCAGGTTCAAGATGGGCCTTTCAATCTATAATCCAACCAACTGGTCGCTTCTTGGGTCGACAAGGACTTGTTGGAGCCATAAGCACCATTATTCCAGGCAGCTTTCCAGACCTGGTGGTCCTGGAAACCAACGCCATCCAGGTAGCTTCCCGGGATTGGGCAATCTCGGGGACCAACACCTCATCAAATTCCAGACGGTTCACTTCTAGCACCCGCTAGCCCAGCAACATAGAGTGTCCATCATTTGGTAGTTCTCCGAGACTAGGTGTTCTCAGAGACCAACACAACCCTTCCAGGTAGCTTTCTTAGACCATGCGTTCTCGGGAATCAACACCACCCCCACAGGTAGTTCTCTAAAACCGGGCGTTCTTAGAGACTGACACCGCACAAGTAGTTTTCCGAGACCGGGCGGTCTCAGGAGCCAACATCTAGGTCAACACCAGCGCCTGCTAGCCCAACTCGATGTAAAATGACCAAACTTGCCCCGTGGGCCTCCAGGCACGTTTTGAGAAAGTTCAAAATCCCTCAAAATGATAAGTTCATCCTTTCAAAATGTTGTTAAATTATTAGGCGTCCCCCACAAGCCATTTGGTCCAAATCTGGTCCTATTCCGACTCGCTCCGGCCAAAATAACCATTTTGCCCCTAAACACCTCAGCATGGCACAAACCTCGCTGAACGGTAAAAGATTCTTCTAAAACTATCCTTGAAAAAACCCTAAACGCTTAACATAACACATTAAACCATTCCTAACAATTTCCAGCCAATCCTGACCAGAATGACCATTTTGCCCCTAGCAATCCAAAAATGCCCCGAAACAGCACCGGTCCCAGGATTTCGAGCAAAGGGTTTCACCATACACCCTTGTTTAACCCGAGGAGGACCCTACGGTATTAAACGCTCACGGCTTGATAAAATTTCCCTGGAGCGTCTTGCAGACGCTCGGCCTAAATTGTCTTTTCTCCCGATTCCCTTGTTATAATGCACTGTCAATTGACTTGAGAAATGCATAAATCAGGGAATTCTCGAAAGCTCATTCATAGATCTTTCCATCAATACGGCTTGATCGGATAGATAGCTTCCTAAAGCCCTCCATCGTATGGTGCGAAAACTACAACTTTCGACAACCCTTGGAGCGTCTCGCAGACGCTTCACCAATGTTGACTTTTTTCCCAGCTCCCTGATCAAAATGCACCATCAAACGACTTGAGAAATGCGTAAATCTAGAATTTTCACAAGTATTTCCAAAGTAGCTTCCATCGGTACGGTCCAATCGAAGAGGTCGCTTCTCGAAGGCCTCGATCACACAACATGAATACAGCCACTTTCGAACACCCTCGGAGCGTATCACAGAAGCTCCGTAAAAGTGTCCTTTTATGCACGCTTCTTGAGACGATATCCTATGCTTCTAAACACAATTTAACCTTTCCAAAAACATGAAAGTACATGAGAAACCCTAGGAGAGCACCGTGGGTGCAACCAATTCCCCAGAACCATCCCTGTTGACTCAATTATCGAGATGAAATTTGGACGAACCTTCTCGGTGATGGAGCGTATACTACATTGTAAGCACCTCATTTTTGACCGCTCGGCAGTCTACACTCTGTCCAGACTTGTTTTCAAGTCATTTTGGGCATATTCTTATCGAATCCAATTCTCTAGTTTCAAATTCCATCTTTCCATCGCTTCGTGGGCCTGTCAGGCCCAAATAGAGGCAAAATGACCAAAATACCCTTAGGGGCATTGTCCTTTCTTATTCCAATTCCGATCCCTCTCTCGAGACAGTTTATTCCTCGAGACGGTCCGAGTAGTAAAACACTCACAAAACCGTCAGAGTGGCGGAAACACTCACAAAACCGTCAGAGTGACGGAAACACTCACACCACCGTTAGAGTGGCGGAAACACTCAAAACCCAGGCACGTCTCTTCGGAGTCGGTAAGACCCCTTTCCAATCCCTCTCTCGAGACAGTTTATTCCTCGAGACGGTTCCAATCCAGGCACGTCTCTTCGGAGACGATAAGACCCCTTTCCAATCCCTCTCTCGAGATAGTTTATTCCTCGAGACGGTCCAAGTAGCAAAACTACTCACACAACCGTTAGAGTAGCGGAAATACTCCACCGTTAGAGTAGCGGAAATACTCATAGACCCGTTAGAGTAGCGGAAATACTCACAGAGTCGTCCGAGTAGCGGAAATACTCAACCATTAGAGTAGCGGAAGTACTCACGGAGCCGTCCGAGTAGCGGAAATACTCACAGAACCGTTAGAGTAGCGAAAATACTCATAGAACCGTTAGAGTAGCGGAAATACTCACAGAACCGTTAGAGTAGCGGAAGTACTCACACAACCGTTAGAGTAGCGGAAATACTCACAGAACCGTTAGAGTAGCGGAAGTACTCTCAAATCGTCAACCCCGTCCGAGTAGCGGAAATACTCAACCCCGTCCGAGTGGCAGAAACACTCAAAACCTAGGTCAATACCCATGTCTGTTAGCTCACTTCGGTGAAAAATGATCAAATTACCCTTTGGACCTTTTCCGGTCAAGATGACCATTTTGCCCCTAGGCATTCGAACGCCCCAGGAACCACACCGGCTCTGGGTATCAAATTGGTAACCTTCTGAGAATACTTTTTATAGTATTCTCAACCTTCCCTTCTCTTTCCGGATCATTCCGAGTCAATTCCGGCCAACCCGGTACAAAATGACCGTTTTGCCCCTGGAGGGCCGGTCTCCTTTTTCGACCACACTGGCTCTGGGTATCAAACCGGTAATGTCCCGAGAATACTTTTTATAGTGTTCTCGACCTTCCTTTACCTTTCCGGACCATTCCGAGTCAGTTCCGGCAAACCCGGTACAAAATGACCGTTTTGCCCCTGGTGGGCCGGTCTCCATTTCCGACCACGCTGGCCCTGGGAATCAAACCGGCAACCTCTGGGAACATTCTAAATAATGTTTCCAGATCCCAAGTCTTCTTCCGGGACAGTTTGAGTCTGTCCCGGCAGTTTTCCGGTCCGATTGACCGTTTTGCCCCTAAAGGCTCGGTCAACCTTTCCGACACATCAAATCCTCACTTTTCAAGTCAAATACCTCCAGGACACTATTTCAAGTATTTCTGCTCGTTTTCGGCTTTCCGGGTCACTCCCGGCTCCTTCAAATCATTCCCGGACTTTCCGGAGTCACTCCTAGTGAAGCCAGGCTAAAATTTACATGGTAGTCACTAGTACAGGCGCCCAAATCTAGTCAAAGATACGTTGCTTGCCGACCTTAATTGTTTCCTAAATGGCTGGCGCCACTAGCAGTGGCGCCAAGCCAAAAAATGGCCTGGCGCCACTCCTAGTGGCGCCAGTATAAATTTTGCCCTGGCGCCACTGCAACAGGCGCTAGGCTTGTCCAACTTCTATAAATACAGAGCCTCGATCAACGTGAAAGGGATCTGCAAACTTAACCTAGAAATCACACAATTCGATATACAGAGCTCGAGCACCTCAAAAACCCTAGCCTCCCTAGGTTTTCTAAACCCTAGCCACCCTACACAAACCCTAGCCTCCTATACACTCATATACACCCCCATACACTCATACCCTAACCTTCAACCACCCTTGGAAGACTTCAAGAGCTGCCATCCAAAGCTTGAAGACAACCCCTGAAGACTGAAGGTGAAGGTCAAGACAAAGACCGAAGACCGAAGACCGAAGACTGCACGGCGCGCAAAATAAACAAGAAACAAGGTAGGCTCCCTCTTTAATTTTCTGCACTTCCCCCCTCTCTCTTCTCTCTCCAACCCACTTGGGTTTTCTCTATTTTAATCCCCCATCTCTTTCCCCCCCTTTCTTTGCATGCTTGAAACAAAGGGATTTCCGGTCCATGTGTAGGATTGGACTATGGGAGAGTCACCGTGTCAGGGGCTTTCTTCTAGTCTAACCAGAGACCACGTGGGTCCGGCCCCCTTGATTATGTGGTGAAGCCTTAACCTTGTATGTTCACGAGCCCAAATTGCATTGTGCATATCATAGTCTTGCATCTTCCAAAATTCGTTTTCAAACTCGTTTCCAAAACCGTTTTCGAACTTGTTTTCAAAATTGCATCAAAAGCTCTTTTTTAAAAACATGTTTTCAAAATCACAATTCTAGGGTGATTCTAGCCTTTCTATGGCTAGGGTTGCTTTAGGAAAGTGTTATATTAAAAGTGGCCTTTTGGTCTATATTTTCAAACCTTGTTTTCAAAACCACTTTCTTAAAGTGGTTCTAGCCTTCTTATGGTTAGCATTGCTTTAGGAAAGTGAGATGTTTTTACACCCTCTAAAAACTCTTTCTTCAAAAATCTCTTCCCAAAAATCTATTTTTCAACATACTTTCCTAAAACTCTCTTCTCCAAAAATTGTTTTCAAAAACTCCCTTCCAAAATCTATTTTTCAAAACTCCCTTTTTCGACTCCTTTCCAAAATCTTCTCCCTAGATTCACCTTCCTAAAAACGCTCCTTAAAATTTTTTTCAAAAACTCTCTTTTCCAAAATCTCCCTTCTAGAAATTTCTCCGTAGGATCTTCCTTCCAAAATCTACGTTTCCAAAGACATACTTTCCAAAAACTCCTTCTCTCTAAAATCTTTTTCCAAAAGCTCCCTCTCCAAATTCACTTTCCCAAAAACTCCTCCCTAGGATTCCCTTCTAGAAAACCTTCGTTTCCAAAAACGCGTTTTTCCAAAGAAAACTCTTTCCCTAGAGCCCAAACCAAACCCTAGAACCCACAATTAGGAAACCCTAGTTTTCTTTCCAAAAACATGATTTTCAAACTTTGCCCCAAACCTAGGTTTCCAAAAATCTTTTGTTTTCACATCCAAACTATACACGTTTCCAAAACCTATTTTCTACGTCAAAACTATAATTTTTCAAATCTAGGGGTTTCTAGAATCTCCCTTTCCAAATCCTTGCCAAATCCTATCTTCCCTTTAGGAAACCGAATCAAATCTCCCCGTTTAGGAAACTAGATCCCGTCCTCCGTTTTTGGAAACAAAATCAAATCTTTTCTTTTAGAAACCAAATCCAATCCCTTCCAAATCCAAATCTTTCCTAATTCAAATCCTTCCTAATCCTCCACTTTCCTAAATCTTAAGTTTCCAAAACCTGAACATAAAAATCTTTCTTAAATTTTAAAACTCAACTTTGAAATCTTTCCTAATTCAACTCTTTCCTAATTCTATCTTATTTTCAAATCTCAACTTTTTCAAACCTTTCCTAAACTCAAACCTTTCCTAATTTCAAGACTTTCTAAAATTCAAACTCTAAGACTTTCTAAACCTTAAACTTTCTAAATTTCAAATCTTTCCAAATTCAAAACTTTCTAAATTTGAAACTTTTTTTTTTTTTTAAAATCTTTCTAAACCTAAACCTTTCTAAATTCTTAAACTTTCTGAAACTTCAAATCTTTCCAAATCTAAGATTTTTCTAAATTCAAAACTTTCCTAATTTAAACATTTCTTAAACTGAAAACTTTCCTTTTTCAAACCCTTCCTAAAACAAAACTTTCTTATTTTCTAAATTTTCTTGTTTTCAAAACTTTCCAAAATTGAAACTTCCCTTTTTCAAAACATTTCTAAATTCAAAACTTTCCAATTTTCAAAACTTTCTTAATTCAAAACTTTCCTAATTTGAATACTTTCCTAATTCCGAAACTTTCCTAAATTGAAACTTTCCTAAAACAACACTTTCCTAAGTGAAAACTTTCTTGAACCTGAAACTTTCCTAAACCTAAAACTTTCCTTTCCTAATTCAAAAACTTTCCAAAAATGACACTTTCCTAAATCGAACCTTTCCCAATTCAAACACTTCCTAAATTCAATCTTCCCTAATTTCCTAAACCTTCCAAGTCAAGTCAAATATTTTCTAAGTCTCTTCTCTTTCCTAAGTCTAGGTTTCCTAAAACCAAGTCTTTCCAAAATCTATCTTTTCAAATCAAAGTCCAATCTTTTCAATTTCAATTTTCAATCTCCTCTTCTAATCCTAAATCAAATCCAATTTTCAATTCAATTTCTTTCTTCCAATCCAATCTCTCTCTCTTCAAATCAATCTATTTTCAATCGGACTCCGGTCCGAACTACGACTGACCTGATTCCCCCAAAGGGATACGTAGGCAACCTTCATAGGTGCGGTCACAATATTTTTCAAACTTTCAATTCCACCCTCATGGGTGCGGTTTCCAAAATCTTTTCAAATCTCAAATTCCAATCTATTTTCAAAATTTCAAAATTTCTATTTTCAAATTTCTACTTTCAATTTTCAAACTTTTCAATTTCAATTCTATTTCTTCAAATCTATTTTCAAATCAAATCAATTTCTTTTCAAATAAATTTCTATTTTCCAATTCTCTCATCTTGCACTTACATATCATGCATCATGTTAGTTTTTAAATATTGTTTTTCAAAGTGGATAGGGTTGAACTATAGTTAATTAAAGACTCTCATAGGTAAATCTAGGGTAGATTGACATGTAGGTACCGAAAGGGCGAGGTAGGGTGATAGCTTAGTGCGTCTTCCCTATACGTAACCAACCTTCGAACCTAGATCACTGTTTTCAAAGACCAAAAGGAGTTATTTTTCAAAAAAGGGCTAAACGTTTTCCAAAGGTTGCCAAACAACCTGTTTTCTTAAAAACCCTCTCTCGAGGAGATATTTTCAAATCGTTTTCCAAAAACCCTAAGTGTAATCTTCGGATTATTTCTTAGTTTTTAGGTGACCTAACTCACCTTAATTAAGTTAGGTGGTGACTCCGAATCTTTTTCAAAAGCCCTTTATTCAAACCTGTTTTCAATTCAAACCTAGTCGCACTCATTCTTCTAGGAGGGTGAGTTCTAACGAGAGAGTACAGTATTTTTCCCGCTTGGGTGAGTATTCCTCGGGTGTGAAAAATCTGGGCGCGACGTACATATACTCAAATTTTGATCAGATCGACCAACTTTCGATCAACAGTCAGGATTTAACCAGTACACAGGGTGCCACGTGTCATTCTGGTAATGGAACAGTACCTGCGCATGTTCTACATGCGCTAAGTCAAATTTTGGCCAGGCGCATGTAACACATGCGCCAGGCCTGTTCCAGATTGCCTATAAATATCAGACCACCCCTTTGCATATTCCATCTCTGAAATTGATGCGAAGCTTTGCTGAAACTGCTCCAGAATCTCGAATCTTTACATATATTCTACCCCTCCAACACTTAGGCTAGCTTCTACCCCTCTCAAGCCTATACGCTTCACCTATAAGGCCTTATACCCCAATACACACTCCATTCCAGCCCCTCAAGCCTTCTTGAAGTCATTCAAGCTCCAATCAAGACATCCATTGAAGACTACAAGTGTGTTGAAGGCCAAAGGTGGTATCCCTTTTACATTTGTGTTTTCCCCCACTCTTCTCTTCTCTCTCCTAGCCTACTTAGGCTATTCTTTCTTTTAATCCTCATCTACAACCCTCTATTCTTGCATGCTTGAGCCAAGAGGGCTCTTAGATCATGCCTAGAGGAAAGTAAATGAGAGCCACCGTGTAGGGGGACCTCTCACTAGCCTACTTTGAGATAGTATGACCTAGGAGCCCCTTGTTGATGTGGTGTAGCCTAAAAGCCTTGTATGTGATTATGACCCCTTGCATATTACTATTTTGATCATGTTTTGTATGCTTGACTTCATTTTATGCTTATTGTCATGTTTTACAATGCTTACATTGCTCTTATTTTCATGCCATTTTCAAGCTCTATATTTCTTTCAAAAATTGTTCCAAGAGTTAGCCCCTTAAAGTTTAAGATGAGATTTTAGAAATCATGCCTTAGAAGACCTTCTACTAACTCCCTAACTCTCATTTTGGCATCATGACATTTTAATTTGCATAAGGGTTGCTTTCTAATTATCTAATTTTCAAGATTTCCATACTCTTAAGTGTAGTGGTTGGAATGGTACCATGGAGCCCTTTCTTGAGTGGTCTCTTTTTTGTTTGGCCATATGAACCCTCTCTTGATGGAATGGTTCCCTTGAAAAATTATTTTCAAAATCCTTCTCCAAAGATGATTTTCAAAAATGCATTATCTTTATCTTTGCATTAAAAATGGTGCCTTAAAAGGTTGTCATCACCATGTTGATTTTTGGACCCTTTATACTCTTGTCAAAATTATGGTTATAATGGTCATGGGGAAACCTTCCTTGGAATGGTTTCTAAACACCAACTATATAAACCATACTCTTGGCTAGAGTCAAAATTTTCATGGAAATGATCTTCAAAAAGGTTATTCACCAAAGTCCATTGTATAACATGTTTTGTTTTTCAAAGCTCTTTCCAAAAGTGCATTAAATCAACTTTCAAGACCATTTTCCAATCCAACCATAGATTAACTTGACTCTAGTTGTCCAACCCTAGGTTAACTTGACCCTAGTTGTCCAACCCTAGGTTAACTTGACCCTAGTTCACTCACCTTAGGTTAACCTAACCTTAGTTAGTTAACCATGGGTCATCTTAACCCTAGGTTAACCTAACCCAAGTTACTTAACCTTAGGTCACCCTTAACCCTAGGCTAACCCAACCTAATTTAGTATACTTCAAGGCTCCAACTCTTGAACCATTTTCCAAATAATCACTCAATTTTAAACCATCCTTATAACCCATTTTTCCAAAATTTCTTACTCTCTTGATTTCAAAAAACCAACTCCATAAACTCTTCTAATATTCTTACACTCCATCTTTAAGGCATTTCCAAAAATATTTTCAAAAGGTCACAAACCTAGGGTGTCCCTAGCCCTTTCATGCTTAGGGATTCCAAGGATAAGTGATAAATCAAGAACAACCTCTAAGGTTGTCCATATTAGGATTCCAAACTCTTAGCCATTTCCAAAAACCACTTTCAAAAATTAATTCATCAAAACATTTCTAAAATCATGCCTCCAAGGTTTTCAAAACAAGACTTCAAAAACACTTTCAAGTTCTCTTGAGTTATGCCAAAATATTTTTTCAAAACTTCCTTAAGTTGATCCAAAAACACTTTCAAAACACTCCACCATCCAATTTCAAGTCAAAACTTTCAAGACCAAAAAGAGTTTTCAACTTCCAAGACTACAAAGAGTCTTTAACTTCCAAAGACCTCAAAGTGTCTTAAACTTTTCCAAAGATCTTAAAGTGTCTTAAAACTTTTCCAAAGACCTTAAAGTGTCTTAAAACTTTTCCAAAAACCTCCAAGTATCTTAAACTTTTCCAAAGACCTCAAAGTGTCCTAAACTTTTTCAAAGATCTCAAAGTGCCTTAAACTTTTCCGAAGATCTCAAAGTATCTTCAAGCATTCTAAAGGCCCTAATGCGTCTATTTTTCATCGGGCTCTTGCCCGAACTACGAATGACCTGATTCTCACCAAATGAGATACGTAGACAACCTAAAATGGTGCGGTCATAACTTTTGTTTCAACTCCAATCACTTTTTCAAAAATTCCAATCAATTCAAAGTTTCTATTCCAAACTCTTTCAAAACCTCTATTATTTTTAAACTTCTTCCAAAAACTTGCATTATGCATCATCCATCCGAAAAGTGATGACTAAACCCCGATTTCAAAATTCTAAAGTGGATATTAAGTGGACAATGGTAACCGGTTATTCTAGTGAGTGAACCAAAGGTGATTAGACATGTAGGTACCGAAAGGGCGGGATAGGGTGATGATCTTAGGATATCTTCCCTACACGTAACCAACCCTCGAACCATAAATTTCTGTTTTCAAATGACCAAAATAGAGTTATTTTCTAAAAGGGCTTAAATCTTTCCAAAGGTTGCCAAACAATCTATTTTCTTAAAAACCCTCTCTTGAGGGAGTTTTCAACATCTTTTCCAAAAATCCTAAGTTTAATTTTCGGATTAACACTTAGTTTTAGGCGGCCTAACTCACCTTATTCAAGTTAGGTGACGACTCCTATTTTTCTGAAAAACCCTTAGTCAAACCAATTTTCAAACCTAGTCACACTTGTCCTTCTAGGAGGATGAGTTCTAGTGACAGAGTTTCGTACTTTTTGTCTCCAAGCCGAAAGGAACTTGGACACCCAAAAATCGGGGCGCAACATGATTGATATTTCTCTTTATTAGTGGCTTGCATATACATTTTCCATTTACCCATAAATCCATCTTCCTTCTTTTCATTTGCGGACTGAATAAATAATCATCGTTAATGACGCTGTGTCATTCTTTTAACTTCTTCACGAAAACGATGCAATGTCATTTGTAACAACTAAGGAGTATTAATCGATATATTTATGGCTCTATGACGAGGGATTAGAATATTCACACCTCGAAAAACTTCTACCAAGACTTCGGCCTCCTTCATACAATATTAGTACTCATCGTACATTATGTTAACAGTGTTACGTGAGTAGCGTTTATTAGGGTCCAAAAGATACTCCCACTCATCATATCCAACCTAATGTTGACTCGTTGCCTCAAAAATATTACTCACTGTGTAATTCATGTTTGAGTTATATAATTGTGACTCACTCTTTATATAGAGCCGGGTGATATAATTGTTATCTGTGAACCATATGATCTCATGAATGGGAAATGACTTTGATTTCGACTTCGCCTTGGATGTCAATTAGTAGTATCATTCACATGTGAAGAATGATGTTATTCACATGTAGAGGATTTCGCCTTGGATGCCAATTGGTGGTAGCATTCACATGTGAAGGATGATGTTATTTACATGTGAAGAACTTCGCATTAGATGCTAATTGATGGTACCATTCATATGTCAAGGCTGTGAAGGGTGTGACTACTCTAAGTAGGGTGCAAGATTTGACCAAAAGCTATGAACTCTGCAGGATATAACTAAAGGTTATGAACGATGTGACTACTCTTTGCAGGTCATGTGAAGGATGTGACTAAAGGCTGTAAAGTATGTGCATGTTGATGAATAAAGGTTGTGAAGGGTGTGACTACCTTACGTAAGGTGCAGGCTTTTTACCAAAGGTTATCAAGGCTGACAAAAGTCTGTGAACTCTATAGGCCATGTGAATGATGTGACTAAAGCTGTGAAGTATGTAAAAGCTGATGAATAAAAGCTGTGAAGGGTGTGACTACCTTACGCAGGGTGCAGACTTTTGACTAAAGGGCTGTGAAGGCTGACAAAAGGCTGTAAAGGATGTGACTACTCTTGCAGGCCATGTGAAGGATGTGACTACTGAATAAATTCGAAGGATGATATTATTACTCTCTGCAAAGTTATAATAATTATTGATAAAAGATTGTGAAGGATGTTACTAATACGCCGTTCTTCAATTCAGATAATACAATGCATAAATAAGATTAAATTCAAATACAATTACGACTAAGTAGTATCTTCAATACAGATACAAATAAACCATAACATATTGCTAACTACATTCCAATACACAACTTAAGTAGTTCGATTTAGACATTTGCGTCTATCATACTCTTGTTCCTTACAAATACCGCAATGATTGGTTTGTTGTTTCCTAAAGACGTCTATCTCATTCTGGATTCGTTTTGTATTTGGGTGTCCGAATGTGACTTCTCACCGACAGCTCAGATCAAGTATGACCTTAGGACCATTATATGCTACCCAATAATGCTCCATCGGTTGAAAACTTGTTTCGTACATGCGAGTGTAAATGTCCATGTTATACTAAAGAGCAATTAAGTGACATGGTTGTCTGCCTAATTTCACGCATACTGCGAGTATGTGTAAGCAAGGATAATGATAGATTATGCATTTTTGCAATCACATGACGGAGGATTCAGAGACACCACATGTTTCTTATTCTCTTTCATGCATGCTGGATTTGTAATAACCTCAGCGGAACCTTGACCCTTGTAATTGAAATATAATAACATGGTCATTATATTATATACACTTTCCAAAATTATAGAATTCTAGCAATAGGCAAGACAACTATATACACTTTCCAAAATTTATGACATTACCAATTAATGATAGTTACTCGATGACCCACTAATCAAGTTTTATACTCTTTTATCTTGTCTTGCACTTCGCTTGCATACCCCCTTAGCTGAATTACACTCAATTTCCTTTCGTTTGTCATTGAAAGTGTTAACTAGGCGATAGAAGGTAACTTGAACACATGTAATTATGGGCAAGTCTTGTGCACCTCTTAATACATTGTTATAACACTCTAAATCGTTGATGGTTGTAACTCTCCAATAATAACCTCCATCATGTACCAATGTTCACTTCGTAGGGTCCTCCCTACATAACTCATTATATGCCAGCTCACATAATTTTTTAATTGCTCCCATTATTTCGTCGAACTTGCGCACTTGATGGGCATTTTCAGCTTTCCATATAAAATCCTTAACTTTACTATTACCAAACTTTTTTGGTAATTACTTCAAAAGTGTCTAAGGCAATATTTATGGAATCCAAGTGGTTGCCCTGGTCGTGGTCTTTCTTATTCACGTTTGACGACGCTCAATATGGCGGCATGTCGATCAAAAATCAAAGTGATCCCCTCCTGCCCTGGCATAATAACATTCCTAATATTATAGATAAACCATGCCCAATCACGATAGTTTTCTAATTCAACTAGGGCTAAAGTTAAGGGGAAAATGTTTTTCCTCATTGTTCTAGTCGTAGCAATCAGCATAACTCCTATGTATTTTTTGTAAAGATGGATACCGTCGATACCTATCACTTGAGGGCAGTACTTGAAGCCTTCAATGCATGGTCAAAATGCCCAAAATATTCTATTTAGAGCAACTTCGCTCATTCGTCCAATGTCACGTGTTTGTGAAATCACAGCCGTGCTCGGGTTCCTAAACTCCAATGTTCTCATGTACTTTAAAAGCTTTTCGTATGACTCATCTAAATCACCAATACCATCATAATGGCCTTTGTTATTCCAAGCCATACTTTCTTAAAAGACATTGTAAAACCAACATTATTTGTTACATTCTTCACTATAAATGCTATCTTCCAACTGGGGTCTTCTTGTATACCGCAAGATCCAAACGAATACTTAAACTTTATAAAAGAAGAGCATGAATACATAAATTTAAATGTCTTAGCTTAAATTGAAAACTCATAACAACTTACCGTAACTTGAGACATAATCATATGTACAATGAATGTCAAATTTAGAATGCAGTGATCCAAACTGTCCATCGCATGTAAATAGGTATGTGGTCTGGGGTATTGCATGATCTCAAAGAAAGTATGATTCTTCTTCAAACACGCATGCAATTTTTATGGGCAATCATGAATGCACCTAGTACTTCATACTTTTTTATTTATTTTTACAACATAATAATGTTTGTTTTTCTTCACATAATACTAGTTACATGCACTAATTACTGCATCTTTATCTTTAAAAGCCATCCTTTTTACAAACTCCAAATTTGCATCTAACCATTGTTGACTCAAGGTTGATCCCTATGTTGATTTTGATGATAACAAAATCATGTGGTTGTTACCTAATGATTTCAATTGAGTGTGCAGATTACATTATAATCATTTGACAACAAGAAAATAATTGAGCTAATCAGTTGAATATCCAATAAGAAGATTACTTAAGTAATTTTATTCTCGAAGAGATTGAAGATGCTCAATAAGTTCAACAAGTATTGAAAAGAGTAGTGCAAGTTCTGAAATTCTATCATGGTGATATGTTTTGGAAACATGAAGATTGATAGAAGAACTTGAAGATTAATAAAAGAACATATTAGATTAACTCTGTTTCAAAGTGAAAGATCTTATGAGAATTCAGGAACTTATTCACTATAAAGACCCTCGATTCTCATGGCCATATCAATCCATTAAAGCATCAATTGCATAAGAAAAGAGGAGCAAAAGTTTATATGCTTTGAGGCATAAAGCACAAAAGAAAAGGGAAGTGAGTTTCTGTTTTAATAGATGTATGACTTGAAGCTTCATATTGAAGAACTTGTGTGATGAAAAGATTGTCAAGAAAGAGTGGAGACAATGAGTATGATGAGTTGACACATTCAGTAGTCTCATAGTTACAAGTTCATTTAGATGACTCTTATAAGACATGGAAGCTCACCTTGAAGATTTGAATATGTCTTGAAAGTATGGAAGAAATCATAAGGCTTGGAAACTTCATTGAAGATTATGTTGAGGTCTTGAATTGATGGAAAAAGTCATATTGATTGAAGAATCCTAGAAGAAATCAAAAATAAAGGACTCCATCTCAAAGAAATTAAAGAAGTTCAAAGAAGGATAAAAGATTAATTAAAGAGAAGAGATCTCAAGTCATGAAAGCTCTCTTGAAGATTTTGAAGAAGACTTGAATCAATAGAAGAAGTGATGTTGATTGAAGAACTCTAAATGCAATCAAAAGTGAATTGATTTCATCTTGAAGAGTTGAAGGTGTTCTTGAAGTCAACATGCCTTGAAGAAGTCTTTTCAAGCCTTAAAAGCCTTATTTAGATGATCCTTGAAGAGCTTAAAAACAATGGAAAAGATTGAACAAAATATGTAAAAATTAAGTTTTCTGATACAAGGTGTCGACATATGGATTTGAAGTGTCGACACATGAAGACAGTGGCCAGAATCTGAAGAATGGACGTCATGTGCTGACACATGAAAGTCAGGTGTCGATACATGAGAGTAGTGAACAAAACCTGGGCTCCAACGGCTATATTTTTTACCGTTATAACAGTGCGATCTTGCATCAAATAGTCTCCCATCTACCACTAATGGCCATAATCAACTCAAGGCCATATATAGAAGATCCCTAACACATATATGAAGAAGAAGAACACAAGATCAAGAGCAATAAAGTGAGATTTAATCTCCTACATCTTATACTCTGTTTTTATTCATTTGGGGGGCTCTTGAGTGAGCTGAAAATATGTTTATCTACTCTTTAAGAGAGAGTTGTTCATTGTACAATCTCCATCTATTGTTAAGTGGGTTTGTAAACTTGTGAGTTTGAGTGTTGCTTGGGAAAAACATTTGTAAGTTTGAGAGAAGCTTGGATAAAATCTCTTGTATGTATGAGAGAAGCTTGGACAAAATCTCTTAGATTTTGAGTGCTTGGGAAAAAGCTCTTGTAAGAAGTGAGCCGCGCACTTGGAGTAAAACCAATAACTGTGTAAGAAAATTTTACATAGTGGAATACCTTCAAGAGGATCGAGAAGAGAGTACGTATGCAAGGATTAGCCGAACCTCTGTAAAATTCCTGTGCCTTCATTTTTCATTTCTTGCTTTGTTTTTCTTCTTTGCTCATAACACTTGCTTGCATTGCATCCTATTATTTGCTTGCTTGGTTTTTAATTTGATTACCCACTGCTGCATTACTTGATAAGTTTTTAATTGGATTATTTGTTATTAATTTTGTAAAACCCAATTCACCGCCCTCTTGGGTTGCCTACCTGGGCCAATAACCATATCAAATCATGATCATATAAATTTTAACCAGTTATGCTATCATCTACCCTATCCAGGTTTGTAAAAAAGGGCATGGGAGTGTCGTTCAAGTTAGCAATGTTCACTTGGTCATGTTCATCGTCATCGAAGTCAATATTTCTTTCATTTCTCATCAAAACATCAACATCGTCATCTAATTCAACGGACTGAACATCACTATCTTTATTTATCCATCTCCCTATCTCATTTAAGTCACTGACCCATTCCACAGGATCCATACTTGCATTGAGACTTCCCACTTCTGCTCACCCCCATTGGCCCGAAGCATATTCTGGGTGAGGTGTAACTGGAAAGTGCAAATCTTGATATTGTTGAAAATTACTCTGGCCCTCTGAGTAATCCTCTTTTGGGCTAAAAAGGTTAGACATTCATTGCCCTCACCCATCCGTACCCTGTGCGCTTTGAGTACTCTGCCAAAGTGTAAGAATTTTAGTAAATGTCCCCAACGCCAATAACATCACCCTCTGCGACAAGAGTTCACCGTAGGATTGGACATCTACCTAATACATATCTGTATGACTGACATTGGTAATCATTATGCTCCCCTTATTAACAGAGTATATTTCAACATAATGTAGATCAGTATATCTCGAAAGGAAATTCAAGACAGTTTGCAATGTCATGTCATCATTGACCAGCAACTTCTTATATACCAAAACTTCTCCAATTTGTCGATAATGGTATCTACATATGAACTTTATATTTATATGTTCTCCATACCCAGCCATCATAGGCATGATCATTTCCTGTAACCCAGGTTTCTAGTTTTACATCATAGCAACCGCTAGCCTCTATATCATAGGCTATGCCTTCTTGGCGATCTTTGACTAACTTCTCCCCCAATAAAACATTACCATTATCGTCATTACTTAACTGTGCCTACTATTAGCACATATATTACAAACAAATAATTTAGATAAAAGAAAAGATCCATACTGACACCATATTTCCTTTATCGATACTTTATATAGAATAATTGCTAATTTAATTCTTGCAATTAAAAGCAAGGCCATGTTAGCAATACAAGAAAAGAAATATCAATGGATCACTCATATATGGATCACTCATGTAGAGACATATCAATGAATCACTCAAATTTTCAAAAAAAGGCATTTTCAGAAAGAGAGAGTTAAGATTCCAATATTCTACAGCAACCTTGTCTGAGACTGTAAGCACCCCATTTTTGCTAGCTTGGCAATCTCCGACCTGACCGGATCCAATTTTCAAACATCACAATACATGTAAGCCTAAGACAGGTCTTTCAAACTCCGATCTAGTCAACTAATTGCTTCCCGGACCCATAAGGCCCAATTGAAGCCATAAACACCATCATGCCCCTAGGCATTCGAGGCAGTTTTTTGAGACCGGGCGGTCTCGGGAACCAACGCCATCCAGGTAGCTTCCCGAGATTGGGCGATCTTAGGGACCAACACCTTATCAAATTTCAAACGGTTCACTTCTGGCTCCTGCTAGCCCGCCAATGTAGAATTTCCGTCATTTGATAGTTCTTCGAGACCAAGCGTTCTCGAAGACCAACACTACCCTCACAAATAGCTTTCTGAGACCAGGCATTCTCAGAAACTAAAACTACCCTACAAGTAGCTCTCTAAGACTGGACAGTCTCAGGGAACAACACTGCACATGTAGTTTTTTGAGACCGGGTGGTCTCAGGAACCAACACTTACGTCAACACCAACGCCTGCTAGCCTGACTCGATGAAAAATGACTAAACTTGTCTCTTGGGCCTCTAAGCACGTCTTGAAAAAGTTTAAAATTCCTCAAGATGGTAAGTTCACCTTTAAAAAGTGTTACTAAACAGTTAGGGGCACTCAGCATGCTATTTTGTCTAATTTTGGTCCTACTTTAGCTAACTCTGGTCAAAATGACCATTTTATCCCTAGACGCCATAGCACAACGCAAATCCCACCAAACAGTGAAAAAATCTTATGGGATCATTCCTGAATGACCCGACACGCTTAACATAACACTCCGGTCCATTCCTAACCTTCTTGAACCGAACTTGATCAAAATGACCATTTTGCCCCTAGCGACCCAAACATGCCCCGAAACTACACCGGTCCTACAATATCGAACGACGGGCTTGTCATACACCCCTATCTAACCTAAGGAGGACCTGATGACACTAAACACTTCCGACTTAACGAAAATCCCTCTGGAGTGTCTCACAGACGCTCCGCTAAGATTGCCTTTTCTCTCGATTCCCTAATTATAATGCACTGCCAAACAACTTGAGAAATGCGTAAACCAAGGAATTCTTGAAAGATTATTCATAGGTCTTTCCATCGATACGGCTTGATCGGATAGATCGCTCCTCGAAGTCCCTTATCGTATGGCATGAAAACGATTACTTACAGCAACCCCTATAGACGCTTCGCCAAGATTGACTTTTTCTCTGATTCCCTGATTATAACACATCGTCAAATGACTTGAGAAATGCATAAATCAAGAGATTCTCGAAAGTATTTTCGGAGTACTTTCCATCGGTACGGTCCGATTGAAGAGATTGCTTCCCGAAGGCCTCAATCATGCGACACACAAACAGCTACTTTTGAACCCCCATGAAGCATATCACAAACGCTCCGCAAAAATGTGATTTCATTCACACTTCCCGACACGATATCTCACACTTCTGAACACCGTTCTGAGATTTTGAAAAACTTAAAAGTTCACGAGAAACCCTATTGAACACCGTGGATACAACCGATTCCTCCGAAACCTTCTTAGTTGGCACAATTATCGAGGTAAAGTTTAAATGAACAATCCCGATGACGGAGCGTATGCTACATGCTCCCAAATTTTGATTAGATCGACTAAACTTTGCTAAACCGTCAAGATTTAGCCAGTACAATGGGTGTCACGTGGCATTCTGCCAATGGAACAGTACTGGCACATGTAGCACATGCACTAGGAAAAATTTTGCCCAGGCGTATGTACTACATGCTCCAGGTCTCTCCAGAGTTGCCTATAAATACAGGCCTCCCCCTTTACATATTCCAGAATTGAAAATTGTGGCGAAACTCCGCACAAATAGCTCTAGAAATCTGAAACCCTCCATATACTCCTCTCCCCAAACACTTAGATTATAGTTCACCTCATTTTAACCCATAGACCTCACCTACAAGGCCCTTCATGTCATAGAAAGCCTCATTCCAACCCTTTCCAAGTCTATCCAAGATCAAGTTCAATAATTTAATGAAGTTTGAGGGTGTTTGAAGGCAAAAGGTGGTATTTTCTTCTATATTTTTGTCTTCTCCCACTCCTCTCTTATCCTTCCTAGCCTACTTAGGCTATTCTCTATTTTAATCCTCATTTTTTACCCCCCATTCTTGCATGCTTGAGACAAGAGAGCTCTTAGCTCATGCCTAGAGGAAAGTTAGTGAAAGCCACCGTGTAGGGAGACCTCTCACTAGCCTACTTTAAGATGGTATGGTCTTGGAGCACCTTGATTATGTGGTGTAGCCTAAAGCTTTGTATGAATTTGTGACCCCCTTGCATATGGCTATCTTGTTCATGTTTTGTGTGCTTGGCTTTATTTTCATGTTTGTAACCATGTTTTTCAAACTTTATACTATTCTTATTTCCATGCCATTTTCAAGCTCATTGTTCTTTTCAAAGTGGTTCTAAATGTTGGTTCCTTGAAGCTTAGAATGTGACACTAAGAAATCATGCCTTAGAAAATCTCCCCATTAACCCCTAACTCACATTTTTACACCCTTGCATTCCAACTTGCATAAAAATAGTTTTCAAATTCTCTAATTCCTAAGGTTTCTATTCTCTCAAGTTTAATGGTTGAAACTCTCTCTTGAGTGGTCTCCCTTTTATATTGGCTATAGGAACCCTAAATTGTTAGGATGGTTCCCTTCTCTTTTTATTCTTGTGTGAAAATTATTTTCAAACTCTTTAATTCCTAAGGTTGTTATTCTCTCAAGTTTAGTGGTTGGAATGACCTCATGAAACCCTCTCTTGAGTGGTCTTCCTTTACATTGGCCATAGGAACCCTAACTTGTTAGAATGATTTCTCTTAAAAATAGTTTTCAAAAATCTTCTTCTCAAAAATAGTTTTCAAAAGTTCATTTTCTCCATCTTTGCATTAAAAATGATCTTTCAAGTTGTCATTATTGTATTGATTTTTGAAATCCCTATTCTTTTCAAGATAAGGTTATAATGGTCTTAAGGAAATCTTCTTTAGAATGGTTTTCAAACACCAACCATATAAACCATATTCTTGGCTAGAGTCAAATTTTCATGAAAATGATTTTCAAAAAAGTTTGTTTATAAAAGTCCTTTACATAACATGATTTGCCTTTCAAAACGACCTTTCAACATTAGGTTAACCAAACCCTAGTTAATTAATCTTAGATTAACCAAACCCTAGTTAGTTAACCCTAGTTCAATCCATTCTAGGTTAACTTGACCCTAGTTGTCCAACCTTAGTTAACTTAACCCAAGTTAGTTAACCCTAGGTCACCTTAACCTTAGGTTAACCAAACCCTAGTTAGTTAACCCTAGGTCACCTTAACCATAGGTTAACCTAACTCTAGTTAATTAACCCTAGGTTAATCCAATCCTTGTCTAACTTAACCCTAGTTGTCCAAACCCTAGGTTAACCCGACCTTAGTTAGTTAACCTTGGGTCACCTTAACCTTAGGTTAACTTAATCCAAGTTAGTTAATCTCAGGTCACCTCTAACCTTAAGTTAACCCGACCTAGGTTAGTATGCTTCGAAATTCCAACTCAAGGACCCCTTTTCAAGTGATCTTTCAATTTAAAACTATTCTTATAACCTATTCTTCAAAAACCTCCTACTCTGTTGAGATTTCGAAAATCAACTCTAACCTCTTTTCCAATGCTTCTATACTCTTTCTTCAAAAACACTCCCAAGAAGTTCTTTTAAACTTGTCATGACAAAAGTGGCTAGACACTCAACATTTTTCAAAAATCATTTTCAAAATGTTTTTAAGAACTCACAACCTTAGAGTATCTCCAACCCTTTATGGTTAGGGATCTCAAGGGAGGGTGATACATTAAGTGCAACCTTTAGAGTTGTCCATATTAGGGTTTCAAAGCCCTAAGTATTTTCAAAAACCACTTTCAAAAGCTTTTTGAAGACAAGTTTATTAAAATATTTCAAAACTCTACCTCCAAGGTTTTCAAAACAAGACTTCAAAATATTTTCAAAATTCTCTTGATTTATTATAAAACACTTCCAAAACTCTCTCGAGTTGTTCCAAAAACATTTTAAACCACTTCAAAACCCTATTTTAAGAGCGTTTTTCAAAAACCTTCAAGTTTTATTCCAAAAACACTCCAAAATCCGACTTCAAATCAAAATTCTCAAGTCATTTTTCCAAAGACTACAAAGTGTTTTCAAACTATTCCAAAGACCTCAAAGTATCTTAAAACATTCCAAAAGCCCTAATGCGCATACTTTCCTTCAGGCTTTTGCCCGAACTACGAATGACCTGATTCTCGTCAAATGAGACACGTAGGCAACCTAAAATGCTATTGTTATAACTCTTACTTCAACACAAGTCCTTTTTCAAAGCTCTCTATCAATTCAAGATCCTTGTTTCAAAATCCTTCAAAGCTTCCATGTTTTCAAACATTTTTCCTCTATACTTACATCATGCATCATTCATCCAAAAAGTGATGACTAAACCTCATTTTCAAAACTCTAAAGTAGATATTAAGTGGATAATGGTAACTTGTTATTCTAGTAAGTGAACAAAAGGGTGATTAGACATGTAGGTACCGAAAGGGCGGGGTAGGGTGATGATCTTAGAATATCTTTCGTACACGTAACCAACCCTTGGACCCTAGATTTCTGTTTTTGAAAGACCAAAATAGAGTTATTTTCAAAAAGGGGTTAAATCTGTTTAAAGGTTGCCAAACAACCTATTTTCTTAAAAACCCTCTCTTGAGGAGGTTTTCAAAACCTTTTCCAAAAACCTTAGGGTTTGTTTGGAAGGTGTTTTTTGTTTTTTCAAAAATTAAAACATAACAAAAAAAATACTAAAATAAATGTATTTTTTGATTCTATAACATTGATATAGTATTTTTAGTAGAACGGTAATCTATAAATCCTATCATTAGACTATAAAAAACAAAAAACAAAAACAGAAAACAGAAACATACAATAAAAAACAAAAACTGGCAGCACTTCCAAACAGACCCTTAAGTTTAATTTTCGGATTATACTTAGTTTTAGGTGACCTAACTCACCTTAATCAAGTTAGGTGGAGACTTCTATTTTTCTAAAAAGTCCTTAATTAAACTAATTTCAAGTTCAAATCTAGTCACACTCGTCCTTCTAGGAGGATGAGTTTTAATGACAGAGTCCCATGCTTTTGCCCGAGCCAAAAGGACTTGGTCAAAAACCGAGGCGCGACAGGGACCTAGTTCATTAGGCCTAGCATTTAAAGCTAAACCAATCTCACAATTACATAAATTATAGTAAGCGAAGTCAAAGCGTCAACGAATCTTATCAAACTGACTCAACATAACTAGATAACTTCCTGTGATAAAGAAATCTCAAAACATATGTGAATGTATATGTTAACTTGGCTAAGGTTAATACAAAGTGGTCAAAATCTAAGGGTTAGCAATAAAAGAGAGTCAGTTTAAAATCGGAATAAGGCAAATGTGAAATAATACAGGTTGATTTCATTATAATCCATACCAAACATTGTCCATTGCTTCTTGCTAAAAATTAGGGTACATAGGTTTTTGATCATTGGTATTGCTTAGGTATGCAGTGATGTTAAGGGTTTGTTCCTTATTTATATTTTGCTTTTTTTTCCCTTTTAATAAGTTCAACTATTTATATTAACCTGTGTAGAAATTTCTTAGCTCACTGTAGAGATTAATGACACAACTATAAATTTTATTTCGGTTCATGTTGAATTTCTTGAGTCAAGTTTGAGACACTAAGGCTTAGCTCAGGTTCTTAGTTTGCAACCTTTAGGTATCCCATCCTGCCATATTATCCTACTTTTAACAACAAATGGCAATGGCAAACAGCAAATGGTAAATGGTTTTTAACAGCAAATGGCAAACAAAACCTACTTTTCATTCACAAAATTTGAACTCAATGCCAAAGCTATTTTTACCCAAAACTACAATAAATTGAAGAAGAAAAACAAAGAAACATGTTGAGATGCAGTGGGTTCTCAAGAAACAAAGAAACATACTAGGAAAATACATGCTTAACTAAAATGACAATGAAATAGTACCTTAGGTAGCTCTTTTAGACGAGTCTAGATTCTATCAGCACGCAGTGAGACAACCTAATGACCTGAGCGACAGAGTACGAGAGACAAAAGACAGAATGATCAACTCCTGAGAGAAACCCACGAGTGAGAGAGTGAAAGTGAGATCAGAAGGGAGAGGAAGGGAGAGAGAGAGAGACTCACGACTGAGATCAAAAGGGAGAGGGAGGGAGAGACATAAACGACGACTGAGAGAGTGAGAGAGATAAACGATGTGAACTGGGGTTTTGTCCCAGTTAAAAATGCTATTTCAAATTGCATTTTTAGCTTAAAAAAATGCTAATTCGATTAGCGGTTTTTAGTTAAAAATGCCATTTGAAATGGCATTTTTAACTGAAAAAAACACACTTTTGTACGCTGTTGTATTTTTATACACTTCGTATTTCCCTTTTTACTTAGAGGAAATATAACGTAAAAACGTTATTTCAAAAAGCGTTTTTATTAAAAATGTCTTTTGAAATGACACTCAACCTGAGATGCTGAATTAAATTAAATCAGTGCCAAAGTTGAGAATAAAGAGAAAAAAAGGGTTGTGTCAGGAAAATTAACTGTTTTATTTGAGTTAGGCCTATCAGCAAAAGTTATTGTAAATTTGCCTTCAACACCATCTCATAATTAAAACATTTGAGTTGAAAATAAAGAAGCAGACATTAGTTAGAGCTCTTTGAACTTTGGTATTTAGCAAATATATATATGTATACATTATTGCCCGGGTCTGATCAGCTTTCTAACTTTGGTATTTAGCCCTGTCCTAAGCTTATCATGTTTTAGTATTTGTCTGGGTTGCGAGTCTTGTGACTCTTTACCCGTACTATTTGTGGTTTAGCTTAGTGTGTGTGAGTGTCTTTATCTTTGATATAAAAAAAAGAAAAAGTTTGTAACATTTTTACACATGGCTTAATTTGCTGTGGCCGCTGGCGACATTTGTTTTATATTTCTTATTTAGAATCGAACTTGGGAGAAGAAAAAAATAAATAAAAAAAAAAAAGAAATAAAGCACATATTGCTCTATGTTTTATAATTTCCAATACCCCCACTTTTACTTATAGGGGGAGACGGGAAAAAAGACACCGAATTTCTACCAAGATAACTGGAAGTTCCAACAAATAAGAAGCTGAGCTGTTTTTTTTTTCTTCATGCATTTCCTGGAGGTTTGGAGAAAGACGCAATCAATAAGATTTCAATTACATTTTCATATGATCTCCTCTTATGGATAGACTAAAAAATCGACTATTACCTCATTTTAATTATCAATTATGTCAATTTCTACAAAATAGGCATAAAGATAAACTTTCATTTTTTTTTTAATCTTTTGACAAAGATCATTTTTTTTGTTAGAGCTATTTGGGAAATATCTATCCATTTATTTGTTGACGATGCCATCAGTAACAGAAAAATTAAAATAAAAAAAAAACCAAAAAACAGAAACACATTTTTTTTAACAAAAAAAACCTATGTGGCAACATTAATATTGTATGTACCCGAGATACTAATGCTTTGTTTGAATCTTAGGTTTGTGGAGAGAAAATAAAAAAAAAAGAAAAATATATGAACAAAATGAATTGAGAAAAGCTAAATTCCATTATTTTGTTTGATTGGATAAGAAAAATAGAAAAAATAAATAGGTATATATCCCAAATAAAATAATTTATATTTTATTACTCATAAAATTTAATATCTGTTAGTAATTTAATTTCTCTTTCATTTTTTTCCTCGATAAATTTAAAGTTCAAATATAATGTAAGTATATTACAAAGTTCAAAGAAAATTTTTATTTTTTCGATTTAATATTATTATGATTGTGGAAGTGACAATAATAATTGTGAAAATGGGTTAATATTATTTAATTTGATTAATTTAAAACGATGAAGTTTTTGATAGTACCTTTATAATAAGACATTTTAAATAAGGATATATCCCTATCCAGAGAGAGAAAGTAACGATGAAGCTTTTGATAATGCCTTCACACTGTATGTTTTTAACAATTGTATATCCCCTATGTGAAGAGAGAGCGAGAGAGAGAGAGAGAGAATCATGTAAATGCCATCATCAGGAATTGTCCAGGCACTGGCCATCAATTTACAGTGGTGTTTCGTTAGTTGTTATTACTATAACAGTTACAAGTTAGTCCTTCGAATTTTACTTCAACTCTCAATATCATAATCTAACTCTTTAAGTTTTTGTTTGAGTCCTCTGAAATTAAGTTGCAATTCAACCCCTCAATGGAGGTAAAAAATAATCTTATTATATCATGTTTTCAAACCGTTAACTTTTGTTTTATTTATTGTTCATTGACTGGCAATTTTGTCTTTTCAATAAAATCATGATGTTCGATCCATTTTATAGAAGAGTTCAAATCCCACAGGTTATGTATTTATTTATTTTTATTATAGATGAGTCATTTCGTTCAAGTTTTAAGATGAATTGTAATTACCGTATATTTCAATGAGGTATATTAATTTATAGGAATTCTAAGCATTTAAGCTAATTGGCAGTTTATTTTCGCCCTTGTTACTTCTGAATATGAAAAGACAGTTCAGTGGTTGGGTACTATTGAGTACTCGGTAATAATTCATATTAAATGATGATACATGGTATGTAAATATATCAACAACTTGAATTTATAATATAGTGAAAAAACTTTTAAGAAAAAATCTTATCAAATTTTGATATATGATATTTTTTTCTTTAAAAGTCTCTCAGGCCATTGATGTATTCATACTATACCTATTACCATTTATAAAAATTATTACTGAGCACTCAATACTACATAATCACTAAATTTTTATTTCATAAGCATAACATCTCAGGCATGATTCATTTTCGTGGATAGCTATTGTTTTGAAGATGCAATTTAGTTGCCTAAAGCCCGTTCTATGTTATAACTTCGTTCGTCACATCACTGGCTGGCTCCTCAAGCAAGTATGTAGTCGTGTTTCCACTTATCTGAGTGTGGAAAATATTACGATTTTGACTTGAAATTATATTTTTAAAACATGACTTTAAATTGAGTTTTGAAGACAAAATTTCAATAAAAATTTGAGATAAACATTAATTTTATGAAATCATGTTTTCAAAATATAATTTTTCAAACAACTTGAATTTGATAAATAAATTTAAATTAATTTAAATTTGATAAATAAATATAAAAATAACTCTAATTTTGTAAAAAAAAAAAACTTGTTAGATACTCCACGTACCCGTTAGACAAGGACAAACTGATTACATTTGACAGTAATATTGACCGCTCTGGTCATGTAGCTTGCGCACTACAAGCCTATTTGGAATTTAAAAAACGGAAGCAAAAAAGATAAATATTTTTTTTATGTGACGTATGGGATGACAGCGGCTTATAGCCGCCATCCCTTCTCCAGCTCCCTCCCCCCTTATTCTCTCTCTCCTCTTTGTATCTATAAATAGAAGCCTAGAGAGCCTCTTAGCAGAAAAAGAAAAAGAAGAGAGAAAAAACAGAAGAGAGAAATCAAAGAGAGGAAGAACAGGGAGAGGAAAGAGAAGAAAGAGCTGTCTAGGTGAGTTGTAAAAATCATGCTGTATTATTATTTTATATTGGCAATAAAATTTTGGATGATCCAGAAGATTAACCCTAAATATTCCTGAAGAATAAATATAATAAATATTTAATAGTTCCTGAAAAACTATTCACGATATCTACTTTGTGTTGATTTATTTTTTCCAATTTATATTCTTTACTTTTGTAACATTTTATATTTCTTCTTTTCTTTTCTTTCCTCCTCTCATTCCAAACAGGCCTACATGTGACCAGACCGGGTACCGGACTGGACACTAGCAGCCAAAGTGAAACAACACGTCGAATTCGAATTGGAAACGTTCGACTCTCAAAAAGCCGAACATCGCAGTTGTATTTCCACGCGCACCAGCTACACGTCCATTGCACAACAGATTTGATTGGGACAACGCAAGCGTGTTTACCACTTGCCTTAAGCTCGAGTGGTAACGCCTCCCAAAGAGGCAAACCAATTGCCTTAACGGACTCATGGTATCCCAACAGTATGACACTTTGACCGCAAATTATCCAATGCGTCGCGCATCATATATCAAACTATAGTTTTTTTTCCAAGTATATAACTTATCGAGAATAACTTAAAAAATAATGAATTCCATAATATGTCTAACTTATATATCGTTTGCGTGGCAAGTCAATCTTAAATAAATTTTAACAAGTTAGTCGAATTTGAGTAAGCTTAATTTATTTTAGACCTAACCAGCTAAAAGAAAAGAAAATTAATACATGTTCATTATTTACATTTTTTGTGTCACATAATTTCATGCTACTATTGGTTATTTATTAGGCTCATTATACTTAATTTTTGTGGTTTGAACGAAAATGATATGACTCCATATAGTTTAAAAGTAAATATGTAATTGGTTTAGACCTAATTATAAAATGGATAAAAATCATTAAAATTAATGCCAATTCTGTTAAATGAGTGTTTTCATCATTTTATTCCTTTAAAATATAGCATTAAAAAAATAATTTTATCCTTTTATATCAAAATAAAGAGTTATCTATTGTAGAGACATATTTGCCATTTTATTAAATTTATTATAGTTTTACTCGTTTTAGAAATAAGTCAAAATCAGGCTATGCCCTTACTTTTAAACCACAAATTATTTAATTTTTGTTCACATGGTAAGGAAGTTAAAGTGTAACTACCCATATCTATCATATATGATCCCCTACCTGCCACGTGGTCCATACACAACCGAACAAGTTATTGGGTCTTAAACTACTCAACCAGTCTTGCCCCATAAAGGATTGACGGCTGTGATGCAAATCAAACGGTAGATATGGTACATATTAATTGCCCAACGATGTACTCTATATTAGCCAAAGGTTTTAGTGGCGGCATATAAATAGCAGTAAATCGATTGATTTCCAAAAGCAGAGCAGCTTTCCCTCCATATTATCTATCTTTCTCTGAAGGGCTGAAGGAGCAGAAGAGAAGTGTTCTTTACTCTCTGTTTCAGAAACCCTAAAACAGAACTATTTCGGAGTTATCGCAAGGTAAGATTAAGAGCAGTTTCTGTTTTCTTTCATTAGATTTCAGTTTTTTTCAGTCATGCGCACAACGTATATACGTTCTCTCACTGAAGTTCTTCTTCTAGCTTTCCCTGTATATCTCTGTTTGCGTTGAATCATGGTTTACAGAACGAGACTTGTGTTTTTCTTTGTTAATGCTGGCTATCTTGGTCCTATATGGTTTACGGAATTTACTATTCCTTCCGCTTCTCTCTCTCTCTCTCTCTCTCTCTCTCTCTCGCTAACTATATATATATATATATATATGTATACACTCCGGAATTACGCCCTTTAACATATTATGTATCCTGACCTGTTTTTATGGTTATCTCGGTTTTTTGTTTTTTAATAAATGTTATTTTTTTATTTTTGCTTTGTCGCTACTCGCTAGTATACTTCCTTTCCTCTTTCTCTCTTGTGGTTAAATTTTTTTGAGAATTTAATTATCTCAGCATCTAATTTTTCTTGAAGCATTGGAAAATTCTTGATGGTCTTATATGTTGATTCATGAAGGAAGTAATACTTTACCTACGCCTGATGTGTAGCTGGTCACTGCTCAGTTCCTGTGTAAATTCCCTTTATTTATTCTAAAAAATACTTTAACAGCGAATACATTTGGGTGTGTATTTACTTGCTCTTACCAATATCCCAAATGCTCACATTTATGAATTTGTGCATGTCGAGTGCACACGTTACCTGTGTGCACGTGCGAGTGCTTGTTAGATTCTTCGGATGAGGTTTAGTTGTTGCAGGACATAGATTATATGCTTTCTCATACTTGTTTTGGATAAGAATGGAGAAGGAACAACTATTGAGGGACATTAAGTTCAGTTTATAAAAGAAGTGTTGATGTAAAGGTCTTTACAACTCTTTTTATTTAGTATTAGATAACCCTCTGATTTCTATGTAGCTAGCTATGGATGTTCTGAAAGCATCATTTCTTTGCCACACATGGCTTTTTCATCAATGATGAGAATTGATGCTTTTTGCTTTGTAAAAGTTTTCTTAGCTGGGAAGGAAATAAAATATATGCATTCTTTTGTAATAGGTTGTAGAGAGGTGTGAATGGATTGAATAAGATATTTAAGATTTGGTAGGATTCCTACAGGATGGATGAGTGGTCAGATTTTTTGTCTTTAATTGGCAGATGATATTTAGGGATTTTCATAATTTTATCATCTTCTCAGAACTTTTAGTGACAGTGCGCGCAAGATTTCTTTACGCGTAGCTTGAATTGATAGTCAGCTATATATAAACATATAACTATTTGTTTGTGTGTTTACTTGTTTTTAGTAGTTCTCAATGCACACATTTTACTTGTTTTTAGTGATTCTCAATGCAAAAATTAATAAAATTTCTATCGCTTTGCAAAAATGAGTTGTATAAAATAAGTTCACAATTGCTCTTGCTTTTGCATATTTAGTGCATGTTGTGTATGCTTGCGCGTGGCTGAATTTGAGCAGTTAAGTTTTAGGGTTTTTGGATGAGTTTGCAAAAATGAGTTGTGTGCATGTGTATAAGTTCACACTTGCTCATGATTTTGCAAGTTTGCTTGTGCATGTCATGTGCACTTTCACATGGCTGAATACATGGGATTGAATACTGAGTTCTTTGGATATGTTTTTAGTTGTTCCAGGTCATACATTATTTGCTTTTGATTGCCATATACTTGTTTTGGATAGGAAAGAATTTACATTATAAAAGTATATTCTCTCAATTAGCGAACAATTAATGATGTATTAGTAGTGTCCTTCACGAAAAAAATTTGTTGATTCTTTACACCTCTACTGATTTAATACTATATGGCCCTCTGAATTATATGTAGGATGTAGCTAAACTGTGTCATATGTACATTCTACAATCATTATCATATGGATATTCTGTAATAGTCACTTAGATTATCCGTCATGGCTCATTGGCACCTAATGAGAATTGATATATTTCAATGTGTAACCTTTGTCTTAGCGTAGGAGCAAAAGTAAAGACGATATGCATACTTGTTGTAGAGGCGTGGATGGATTGAAGAAAGATATTTAAAAAAGGTCCTTAGTGGAGGATTCTTCACTTTTTTTCTTTTTTTTTGCCAGATAGTTCATTTAGCTTGTCTTCTGAAAAAGTGTCTTGCGCAACAGATATTTCATTGCTGCTTTTTTAGATTGTTTTGGATAGTTTCTTTTACGTGCTTTCTTGATTCTGATCATCTTGTGCAAATGATAGAATTGGTTACACCAAAATCTGATTATTGCTAGCAAAATCAGTAGGATTCCTTCAGGATGATTTGAGTAGTAAGATTTTGCAATGATTTGAGTAGTAAGATTTTGCAGCTTGTCTTTCCCATGGATATCTTGGTTAAATTGTTATCAGATGAAATTGTGAATGACAATTCTGGCAATGCTTCCTCTTCTAAAGTGTGTTTCATGCTATTCTTTACTTGGAAGCATGGCATTTAGTATATTAATCATCTTATCGGCTTCCTAGAACTTGTTCAGATGGTTGGATCCTTTTGTGTTCCTACAGTTATTAATTCATTGGTTCTTCAAAGTATAATTCTTATGTAATTGCAATGCCCTAGATTCTTTTAGGTTACTGGCTCAAGTAAAAGATGGAGAAAGAGGCAGGTGTGTCCGCACCTTTACCACCGCCGCCACCACCTATTATACCACCCAACATGAAGCCAGAAAAACTGGATCCTCCCAAGCGTTCCATAATCAGTAGGCCTGGGTTTGGTAGTGCTGGGCGACACATTTCTTTGTTGACGAACCACTTTAAAGTTTCTGTCAAATACCCTGATGAAATTTTTTACCAGTATAGTGTATGTTAGCCATCTGTCCTATCTTGTTCTTTTAGAGTCCATAATGGTTCAGCGTGAAACTTATTGTGCTGGACCACATGCAGGTTTTTATTTACTACATGCAGGTTTCTACTAGTTCGGAGGATAAGAGAGCTGTTGAGAGCAAGGGAATTGGGAGAAAAGTTATGGATAAACTTTTCCAAACATACTCTTCTGAACTTTGTGGAAAGAGATTTGCATATGATGGAGAGAAAAGTTTGTACACGGTGGGGCCTCTACCGCAAAACAAGTTAGAGTTCCAAGTGGTGCTTGATGAGTCATTTGCCAAACGGTATTTCTTTTATTAGTGTTTTCTTAGTTTTTTTATTTAAATTGCGTTGTTTTAAACGGTTCTCAGATTATAATGCATTGTTCCAAGACTTTGTTTGCATTGTTCCTTATTTGCTTGTGGTAGTGGGAGCCCTTCTCACAGTGGGAGCCCTAGTGAGTCTAGTAAAAGGTCAAAGCGTTCTTTTCAATCAAAAACTTTCAAGGTGGAAATAAGTTATGCTGCAAAAATTCCCCTGAAGCCTATTTCTCTTGCCCTCCAAGGATCTGAGGCAGAAAAAATTCAAGATGCACTGAGAGTGCTTGATATTATATTGAGGCAGCAAGCAGCTAACAGGTGTCTTATATTTTCCACTTATGTTTGTATTTCTTATTTTCTCCAACTCCCTACGTGGAGGGTGCTATCTTTTACTAATTGGATTTATGGCTGCTGAATGTAGGGGTTTCCTTTTGGTGAGGCAATCATTCTTTCATGATGACTCGAGGAATTTCACTGATGTTGGAGGTGGTGTAACTGGCTGTCGGGGGTTCCATTCCAGCTTTCATCCAACCCATGGTGGTTTGTCCCTCAATATGGGTACAACTTCACTCTGTTGTACTGTTGCTTGCAGGGGTTGCCCTTATTCTGTTACTTGCTCATTGTTAATTGTGCTTACAATTCTTTGTGCAGATGTATCTACTTCTATGATCTTAAAACCTGGACCTGTGATTGATTTTCTGCTGGCTAATCAGAATATAAGGGAAGCTCGTTATATTGACTGGGCAAGGTAATAAACTGGTAATGAGTCCTATCTTTCATTTTTGGTATCTCCTTTCTATTGGAATTTTAAAATTTTTGGATGCGTACAGGCTAAGAAAATGCTAAAAAATATGAGGGTTAAGACAAGGCACACCAACTTGGAATATAAGATCACGGGCTTGAGTGAAAAGCCTTGCAGTCAGCAATTGTAAGTGCTTATTTGATTGTATGGAACTTCTCCTTTTGATACATTCCAGTTGAAAAACTTCTGATGTTGTGTTCTTGTTTCTCCAAGTTTTCCTTTCAAAGGGAAGAATGGTGATGGTGGACATGATGGAGGGCAGACTTTGGAGATTACTGTTTATGATTATTTTATCAACCATCGTAGTATTAAACTCCCTAGTTCGGCATACATGCCATGCCTTGACGTTGGCAAACCAAAACGGCCCAAATATCTTCCACTGGAGGTATGCAAAATTCTTTTTTTTACAGTATTTCTGAGGTCGTGAGGTCCCCATTACCCCCCCTCTCTCTTCTTTTCTCTTTGACTCTCTCCCAACACCCCTATTTGCTTTTGTAAAAGATTTTAATGTCATTTCCGTCCTGGTATTCCAGCTTTGTACCCTTGTCTCTCTTCAACGCTATACAAAGGCATTATCTTCAATACAGAGAGCATCTTTAGTTGAAAAGTCGAGGCAAAAGCCTCAGGAACGAATACGAGTTGTGACTGATGTAAATTATGCTCACCATCTCAATGCTTGTTTTTTCAATTTTTAATGTTGCAATCTTACTTCACACTTAATTTGGCAGGCTGTGAGTGAATACTGTTATGATGATGACCCTCTCCTTGCTGCTTGTGGCATTTCAATTGAGAAGCAGCTTACTAAAGTTGATGGTCGTGTGCTTGAGGCACCGAGGGTAAATTTTGATTTTCTATTGGAGGATATGTTTGTGCAACTTTCCTTCAAATACCAATTAACTACCCTTGTCTTTTGACTAAACTTTGTCTCGCAATTTACAGTTGAAGGTTGGTAACAGTGAAGATTGTGTACCCAGTAATGGACGTTGGAACTTTAACAATAAGGTACTCCCTTCGTCTGCTTCTAGCAAAGGAAGAGAAGTGCTCGGACTTTTGTGGGGTGGTAGCAGCAATTGATATTTCTCTTGCATTCCATATATTCTGCTTCACTTCAAAAAACTTTGATGTCTGAATTGGCAGTTAATGATTCTCTCTTAAATATTTTGAAGCAACTCTTAAACCCCATCCGAATAGAACTGTGGGCAGTTATCAACTTCTCTGCTCGTTGTGATACAAGTCATGTTTCCCGAGATATTATTAATTGTGGACGGAAGAAGGGCCTTGTAGGTTACCCTATTTTGTTCTCTGATGGGTATTATTGTTTTGTAGACATTTTGCTTGATAAAATTAATTGTTTTCTTTATGTTCAGCATATTGAACGCCCGCATACATTAGTTGAGGAAGATCCACAATATAGAAGGTCTAGCCCTGTGGTACGAGTAGAAAAGATGTTTGAACAGATCACTGCAAAACTCCCAAGCCCCCCTGAATTTCTTCTTTGTGTCTTGCCAGAGCGGAAAAACTCTGATATTTATGGTAAGGACGACTTCTGTTTCTTTGATTTTTTTAAAAAAAAATTGTTGTAGGGCAATTTGATATACAATGTACTAAATCTTCTTTATGTTGTCAAGGACCATGGAAGAAGAAAAGTCTGAGTGACTTTGGAATAGCCACTCAATGTATTTCCCCTTCTAAGATCAATGATCAGTATGTTACAAATGTCCTCCTCAAGATTAATGCCAAGGTATTCTGGTAATTAAAGCTCAGAATAATGTAACACTATTATTCCTTTCATTCATCTTACAGAGTCAGTCATTAATCCTCTTTGCTTCTGTTCATAGCTTGGAGGGACAAACTCCTTGTTGGCCATAGAGCATTCCTCTCGTGTGCCCCTGATAAAAGATACTCCAACTATGATTTTGGGGATGGATGTCTCTCATGGGTCTCCTGGTCGATCAGATATTCCATCAATAGCTGCGGTACTTTGATGTGATAAAATTTTTTGCCGCATCTTGATAAATCACTTTTTTAAATGGTGCTAGAGAGTTATGTTGCTGCTCATCCAATTGGATGCTTATTATAGGTTGTTGGATCTCGATTTTGGCCACTGATATCAAGGTATAGAGCAGCTGTACGAACACAATCGTCAAAGGTGGAAATGATTGAATCTTTGTTTAAACCTCTAGCAAATGGGAACGATGATGGTATTATGAGGTACTGCTGATATATGTTTTTTTCATAAGTAAAAGATACATCTAATATAAAAGAATTTTCTCAATATTAAGAATCAAAGTTCATTATACATATTTTTGTTTCAGTTACTTGTACTCTAAAAGCCACTTTACTGTTAAAGAAGTGCTGTGGCTCACTGTGCTGCAGGGAACTACTTGTGGACTTCTTTCAAACGAGCAATGGACGCAAACCAACTCAGTTCATCTTATTCAGGTATCACTGTATTGTTGTGTCAATCTATTAGTACTGATATGTTTTGATTAGTTTTATGGAGGATAAATTGTTTGTCATGAAAATATGTTGATATGAATATGAATATATCCCAAGGGGTGGCCTTGGCTCAAGGGCCTGATAGGTCCGCCCAAGCTCGCCCATAATTTATAAGGCTTGAAATTTTTTTGGGCTTGATTATGTTAATGGGCGGGGGTATATATATGTAATTAAACTTTATGTTTATTCATATTATTTTTGGAGAAAAAAATTACTTATCAAACAAATTTTAGGTTAAATCGGAGGGCTTGGGAATGCAATTTTGTAATTGATTGGGCTTGGAATTTAGTTTTAGGTCTGATGAAATGTATTTTTGGTGTAGCCCAGCCCCGCCCCGCCCTGCCCAGCCCAATGTTGACCCCTAGTCATTATCATATTATCCTCTTCCTTTACCGGCTTTTTCTGTAAAAAAATGTGAATACTTGGCTTTAGCATGCAACCCCTTCTGCCCTTCTGTTGTGGCTTCTAGTATATCTCAATTCCTTGACACAGGACTTCCTACCATAGTGTTAAGTAAATTATGAGAATATCAAATGAGCTTTAGGAAGAGTGACAAATGCATTCCATGCAATCCTCTTTAACTTACCATTTTCACAAAGTGATCTGGAAGCCCTGTTGTGTCTTTGTGGCTCTTTCCTCCCAATTATGCATTTGCCAATTCCATTCTTTGAAGCCAGATTTGCATGGAATTTTGCTGCATTTGTATTTTCTTACCCTAAAAATTAATTATCTTTTTATAAACTGATTTTCAACAATGACTTCTTAATGCTAAAATCTTGCATTTAAGCAGATATATTTTGAATTTCTGTTTTGAACTGCCTGCGACTTCAGTTGCAAGAAGTTTGTCAATTATTTGTTTCCCTATCAAGATAATGCACTGGATGACATGATTCTTTGCCTCACTGAATTTTACCTTTTTTCTAGGGATGGAGTGAGTGAATCGCAATTTAATCAAGTGCTGGACAATGAGCTGAACGCAATTATAAAGGTTCTTTCCTATCTATAAATTTGAATGAATGAGTTTTATTTTATGTGCCGTTAAAACTTTTTTTTTTTAATGTTGACAAGAGACATTCTAGTACCTCATGGCCCATACATGCACCTGGCCACTGGATTGCAGTCCCTTAAGATCAAATATAGAACTCAAGTAATCTGAAATGCCCAATCAAGCATGTACTGAAAGCATTTGCCTGATCATTTGCACAAAACCTACCCTTAGGAGTTTGTTTGCTTGGTGCTGCATTCGTCTGCTTTGGGGGCATGTATTAGGACTTTAGGTGACATCTATGCCCTGCTAATAATGGTGAGAGCTTTCTCTTCTTGTTTTCAATTCTGAGCTTCTTATCTTTTTGATGACACAGGCTTACCAGCATCTCGGCGAAATTGACATACCCAAGTTCACTGTGATTGTGGCTCAAAAGAATCACCACACAAAACTATTTCAAGCCGGTGCCCCTGAAAATGTTCCTCCTGGTCTGTTTGTTTGCAGCATTGGTTTGTTTGTGTTTTTACTTATTGTACGATGTATTAAAGCAATTTCACTCTGCACAAGTGTGCGTCTACTCTTGTTCTGTGCAGGTACCGTCGTTGACACAAAAATTGTGCATCCAAGAAACTATGATTTTTACATGTGTGCTCATGCGGGGATGATAGTAAGTTAATTTTTTCTCCTTTCTGGGGTATCTGATTAACGCATCTTGGTCGAAATCTTATTTTGATCTGTTCGAGTAATAGTCGTGCAGCATATATTGAATTTTTGTCAGTGTCTTAGACTCGGTACTACTTCAGCCTATCCAATATTTAGGGTCACTATCTCTAGATCCTGATTTGGTTTTCTTATAATACTTGAGGAAAAGGAAAGAACTTCAAGATCTAATATTTTGTTTTGGGTTCCAAAACATGGAAACCTCAACTAAATCATATAGGTTTTCTTAGATAGTTGATTTTAGATTTTTGTTTCTTCAATTAACAAGAAGGTTGGGAATAATTTTCCCCCCCTTTTTTTTTCTCATCAACCTTATGGGGCCTGGAAATCCTGATTAAGCATCTCGAAGTTTTCTTATCTGATGAAAAGAGGGTTACTTGCCTAGAAAACTTGGGTTTGTCTTGCTTAATTGGAGGCCCCCCCCAACACACACACACACACACACACACACAAACGACACGGCGAGTGCTTATTATCATAAAGTGGATGCCTAATGTGCTTTTCTTTTCTCTCCCTTTTTTTCTAACTTGACCTTTAATCTTTCGTGTTTGAAACGAAAGGGAACTTCTCGGCCTGCACACTATCATGTATTGCTTGATGAGATAGGTTTCTCTCCTGATGGCCTGCAGGATCTTATCCACTCGCTATCATATGTGTAAGCTTTAAAGCCCTCATCTTATTATTCAACTAGAAAACGGCATTATTCATTCATTTTGGCCCTTTCCAGGTACCAAAGGAGCACCACTGCAATCTCAATTGGTATGTTACCACCTCTACACTAAAATGCTACTATGGCTTCTTCAATAGTAATGTTTGTCTCACTGTTTTTCCTCTCTCTAGTGGCACCTGTCTGTTATGCGCACCTTGCAGCCCAACAAATGGGGCAATTCATCAAGTTTGAGGATTTCTCCGAGACATCTTCGGGACAAAAAAGCCTCACATCGGTAGGAAGTCCTCCTGTTCCTGAGCTGCCGAGGTTGCATGACAAAGTCGGCGGCTCTATGTTCTTTTGCTGATACTGGTTATGTGATTGGTTTTTGTTAATGTAAATACTTTGGTGGTAGGAAATAGATAACCTTTTTCCATTTTTGCTGATTAAAAAGGTGGGAAGGGGCAATTAGCATAGCCAACCTCTCTTGGGCATGACTATGGGGAATCTCACCCTTTGTGAAATATCCGGTTTGAGTTATAGTTATTCACCTGGAGAGGGCGAGTCTATTACTGTAGTGACATTCAACCCTTTCTCAAAAGTATCTAATTCATAGGAAATAAGTAACCAAGCAACACAGATTAGTTTTGGACAAAATTCCATTTTCTGATATTCAGCTGATTAGGGTTAAGAGCTTCGCAAAGAAAAATCAGGGTAGATAATCATGTGACCAATTGCTATACCTTGTCTCCCCAGTTTTGTTTGGGGTTAAATGTTCTGATCGCGAACTTTGTGAAGATTTTTAAGTGATCTACTTCTCAGATTCTGTTCTCTTAATGCGTTTTCTGTAGCTATCGTGTGGATTGTTTGTTCAACATTTCTTGCTCTCTGAATGTTTGATTTTCGACTGTTCTTCAAGCCTATATGAAGGATTTAACAGGCCAAGTTATCTCTTGGATTCACTAGTGGGTTGGGTTGTCTGCAATGTTGGAATGACAAATTCAACTATGATTTTAAGATGGGTGCGCCCCTTGTGGTGGCTTCTTCAATGCTTCTTTTTTTACTATGAACTCTGTACAATGATAAATTTGCCGTACTGTGTAATGAGTAGTTGGAGTTTGACTGAAAAAGTTAACAAGCCTAAAAATAAATTCGAGCTTAGTTTGATTGCTCTTCAAAAGCCAATCACGATTTGAGCTTGACAAGTTTTAAAAGTGCATTGAAGCTTGCTTTGTTTATGTCACAAGCAGATCTCGTTGAGTTTTTATCGACGTGCTGAGCTACAATCCTAATTTTGGATTTGAGATCATAGATTGTGAAAATTTAGTCATTGCTCTCAAAGCACCAGGCTTGCCTTGCTATCCTAACATATGGGATGGAGTCCTCCTTGCTAAGCACGGTCGAATACTTTACTTAAATAATAATTTATTTTTACTTAAATAATCATTTGGTAAGGGATCAAAAATTATCTTGGTAACTAAAATATCACGTTATTATGTTAATATAGTGTAATATTTTATTTATGTAATATTTCTTAAAAAGTTATAAATATCACTATACCTATATGTGAGTTTTTAAATTAAAAATTCTTGATATGTAAATAATTTTACGCATCACAATTTGAATGGATATCACTCCACATAAACAGAGACTGTCGTGCGACGATCCCTTTGAATAATTACTCGCGAGGGACATGTCACATGTGCGAAGAAAAGTAAAAACAACAGTACTTCAGAAGCACCACAATAATCTCTCATGCACTGCATTTTTACCAAGAGACTAGAGATGCCTTACCAACTACTGTTGCTTGACTTTAGACCAATAGATTTCCAATAATTGACTCAAGCTTTAATTTCTTATACCAACTTCCAACTGCCTGCTTAATTTACGGTGAGAATTGTGGAAGCAATGATAAAACGTCACATACTCCTTTTCTTTTCTGGTTAATGTTGTACTTTAACCACCATAGAATACTAGGTTCGGTTCAACATCTGACCGGCTCATCTGCCCGACTTTACACGGTTTGAACGATTTTTTTTTTTCTAATGATTTTTTAACTACAGGGTACTAGGCTTTCAGCTGAATATTTTCTGTACGAGGATTGCTAGGGACAGTTGCGGTTGTCCCTAACATTTTTCTTTTTGTATTCATACAAGTTAATGTTTATATAAATTATGCAAATTTTATATATTACAAATAATAATAATTAGTTACAAGGGAACATGAAGAGATTGCACTTAAGATTTCGTGCTTAACATAAAAGCAAGCTCTTATGATTAATGATTCTACCTTCTTGCAATAGAAATTACTTCCCTCCAAATTTGACTTTATTTATTGAATAATCTCCTAAGAAAGTAATGAATGCATGTGCATATGATTTTACTCTTCTTGTTGAGTTATGAGGGTTATTTTCTTTCTTTTTTTTGCACAGAAAAAAGGGAAGAGGTAGGCTACATAAAATTTTCGTCAAAACACTAGGCCCTACTGCATCATAAGTGGGGGCAAGAGCTCCTAAGTGAGACTTGGTCTAAAGTCACGTAATGGACTTATCAAGCCATAGGTGTGTCATGAGATTGGGTAATATGAATGATCTCAACAAAAGGCTATAGAAAGACTTTGACTCAGGTTGTTAAGGCGAGGAGGACGAGTTCTTACCACTGAATCGATCCGTTATCGATAGGGTTATTTTACTTGTTGCTACCACTTAGTGCTTGTTTGGATGAAGCCTTTTCTTTTTCTTGTCTTCATATCTATTTTTTGGGCATACCTCGGTCTTGTCTAGCAAAGCAATCTCTTACGAAAAAATACCATTTTCTAAAAAAAATTATATATAAAATTTTATGAGTATGATGTGATAGTGATATTTGTATACTTAAAAGCTATCATGATGAATGTTTTATTTTAAAATGAAACGTTCTCATTTAACCACATTATTATGCAATATATACAAAAATTTTGTATGAATTTTTCAAATTGTATAACATTATCCATCTCTCACTCTCAATTAGATTTAAAAAAAAAAAAAAGTAGCACAACAATAAGGTAGCTTCACTGTGACTTGGATATCAAATGTTCAAAATACGAAAATAGTATCTTTGCACATAAGGTAAAGCTGCATTCATTTAGGGCTAGTTTGATTTGGCTTTTTTACAGCTTTTTTAATTTTGTTTTTTTGGTTTATAAGAAAAAAAGTTAAATTTTTTTAATTTTTTTGCTTTTAACAAGATAAGATATGTAGAAAAATAAAAAAATTTTAAAATTTTGATTTTTTTACTCATAAACAAAACAACTTAAGTAAAAAAAACTTAAAATAAGTCAAACTAAATGGGCCTTAATCCACTGCATTTTTTTTAACTGATCAATTGTGTTGTATAGACTCATTAATTTTATTTTTGATTTTTTGGTTTGTGTGTGAACTTTCATTTGTCCAGTTGACCTTTGTGCCGAGCATAATATTTCCACAGCAATGTCAGGCAGGGCATGTTGAGGTTTGGCATATTCTATGACAAATCACTGTTCTCAGGGTTACAGGGAGAGAAAATTTGCTTGAAAATGGTTAGACCTCTCTCCCCTTCTTTGCCCGGTGACAAAAGAGACAGACGCACACAGACCTAACAAACCCATTGGAAGTATGGATTTCCATTAAAACTGATCAGTAGGAACAGGAAAACCAGAAATTGGGTGGACTGCTAATTTAGCTCTATATGCATATACATATGTATATATATATTATATATATGTGTTGTAATGGGTGATTGGTCATCATCACCGCAAAGACTTTCTTTCTCAGGGATGATCTGATTTGCCACGTGAAGATCGATCTCTTTTGTGGAAAATTAGGAGTAAAAAACAAGAGGAGGGTCAAGTCAACCATTTGAACACTTTCACCAGAGAAGAATTCACCTGTTTTGCCTGCCACTGCTGGTCTCATTGGCACTGCCAACATCATTCCTTACGACTACGCACAGTGTTTTATTAGAGGGCAGAGATGCTTACGTGGCTGCTCACCATTGGCTGGATGTTTGACAAAAAAATCTGCTTGTGGACCCACTGAATTTTTCTGCTGGGAGTCCCATAAAGGAGGAGTATGGGTTGGGGGAAGATTTTCTCGGGTCAATAAATTCACAGAGCTGTGTTGTGTTTGAAGAAGGAAGGTTTTGGGTACATTTACTCACATGTCTAGGGGACCGTTTGTCTTTAAAAACTCATCGTATTTGGGATGTGGACTTTTCATAACCTGTGTTGATGTGCAATTGCATTTGTGCCAAGCAAAAGTACTTTTCTTTTTTAATACAAAAAATAATATGTATATAGATTATTTTACAGATCTATCAAAGATTAAATATCTATTAGCATTACACAGTTACCTATTAGAAATTCCATTACATCGCATCAAAGTTTAAGTTTTACTGTATATTTTGTGTGTTGAAGGGTATGTTTAGTCTCATTGAACGATTATGAAAACTCAAACTGAAACATTTAGTAAAAAAATTTAAATTTTTATCCAATAAACTAACTATTCAAGAGTAAAGCTCAGTTGATCTTTAAAACTACTCCTCCAGTGAAGGTTACATCCAAGTTAAGATTCTAACTTTTGCCTTAGTATTTAATCATTTGGTAATATTGCCTTGGCAAAAATCATAATTGTTATGGCAATGCATTTTTTTCTATCTACCATAGGAAGTTGTCACCATATCGGTCACCAAATGGGGCCCGACAGGGTAAGGGTTGTCGAACATCACTAGCTATTGATCTTGGTCAAATTCATGTTTACCATTTTGTCCGAGCATTTGTTTCCTTCCCTCATGGTATGCTTCAGGGTGGAAGTCAACCTCTGCATGAAGAACTCTAACTCTTCAACCAAAGTCCTATGGAAAAAGGTCCCCATAGATCCATCTCTGATGAGCTCCAAATCAGCTTTAAATCAATTTTCACTTTCATGTTACTTTATCCCTTCTCTAGAATGATGGTTAGGTCTCTGTAAATGTTTCATAATTAAGTTTCAAGGCTGATATAACTTTTTAGCTTTTTGCAGTATCTCACAACCCTCGTTCCTTTCTTAAATCTAAACATAGCTCCGTACCCATTTTTATTTTGCTATAGTTCACATTATCAATGAACTAAGGCACCTTCGAGCACCATTTTTTATATGGTTAAGTATTTTTAGGAAGGGTATTTCCATTGGTTTCTATTCAATAATTACTACAAATATATTCTTTCCGTAAGAGTATATGACTACATATAAATAGCCCTTCCTAAACATCATAGAGGAGGCTTGTGCACGGTGTGTCGTTTTATTCTACTCAGTAGTTATTTGCATTTAACAAATTCTCGATCACTAAAAACGTTTTTGCAATAGACAAGCCTATTATTACGTAAGCAATAATAGTTTCCACTAAAACAATGTACAACTATTTAAAGCGCTGACAATGATGTTCTACAATTTGAAACTATAACAAATTTAACCTTCATTTTGCAAGATGGAGGCTCCATAATGTGAGCCGACTTTGTCTTAGAGGTTGGACCCATGAGATATTTCGGTCTCGATACATTGCATAATCTTTTAGTCTCTCAATAAATTCTCTTATAAACACCCTATTCAATCTTGTATCACATAGTGTTTTTCGTATTCCTTAATATTTTTTTGATCACATTTCTTATATTGTTTCCGTTTTCATTTTTTTATACTAGCAACTATAGTTAAAATTTTGAAAACAATGAACGATAAAATTATACATTGTAAATGTCCAAAATAAAAAATTTACATTTCAAATTACAAACTAAATTGTTGTTAGTTGGTTTTGAGTGGTATTAGGATAGATGGGACTACTCCTTTGGCCTTGCCAGGAATGAGACTTCCAGTAATCCCCTATGCAACACACTCAATACATCATTTACTCTAGTTAGAAAATGTTAAATAACATTTTAAAAATATCTATCGAGTAAAAGTAAGTGTGTGGCGTTACCAATGACATTTCACTTAAAGAACACAATTACAATGATCTTCATTCATCTTAAAGGTGTGACCAGGATATTTTTTTCAAACAATGTTTATCTAGAGTGGTTGGATAATTTTTATTTTTATTTTTGAGTATTCTCTCGTAACAAAGACTCAGATAAGCTAATTATTTTATTAACTCTCATTTGTGTTTATTTCATTTATTACAATATGGGTACAACGGAAATGTTACTCTATTACAATTTGAGTGTGAAGGGTTTGAAATATAAAAACTATCTTTTCACACATAAGGATGATTCTGCATACATTTAACCCTCTATAATAAGAGGAGTTTTGTATATTGAATTGTTAGTTTTTTTAATAATTATTATTGTTTCTTTCTCTTTTTAATATATGTTAAAAATCATCCTCCCTCTTTGGGGAAACATGCTTGAGATGAAAGATAATTTTGAGTGATGCTAAATAAACATAATTGATTGCAAACTAAAATGCTAATACAATTTTAAAAATGCTACAGTAAAATCATAAATTGAAACTCAAATACCAATTATTATAGTTTATAATTTAAAAAATACTTCGTAAAACGAGTTATATATATAAATTCTATTTGTATACTATTTTTTTTTTTATTTGTATAAAAAGTGAAATGGCAGGTTTCAGGAGGCGGGTCCGGGATACCGATCCATTGGTCTCCCTCGCGTCACTCGGCCGCGCGCGGCGGAGGAGCTGGTTGGAAAACGACTGAGGACTGAGGACTGAGGAGAGACTTTCCGTGGCAGCGTCAGAATCTCATAAAAACAGTGGGGCCGTGGGGCCCAATCACGGCAAAACTCAGCCTTTCTTTAATCAGTGCGCCCCACAGAATACCCTCCAAATCGAACGGCCCATATCTCACAACACCTTCCCCACGCAACCCCCATTTCGCGCGCTTTGACGGCGACGATTTTTGGCAATTTTTTCATTTTTATACGCCCCACACAAAATACAAAAAATAGACAGTATTTTTGTTCAAAAGACAAGTGTACCCCTTGGAACTGCTGGGAACAAGTTGTACCTCCGGGACAGCTTTGTCTTTTTGCAACAGACAAGTTATTTTATTATTCGTACATGAGTGAAAGAATAACTTCAATTGATTATAATAATTTCGAGCTCAAAGTTTCAGACTGAGGAGATCCGAAATTTCTCTGCTTTCAGAATCTAAGACTAAAATCTTGAGAAGAAGCAAAAAGCAAGAGAGAGAGAGAGAGAGAGAGAGGAAGAGGGAGAGAATTTATTGTATCGGAATATCTTTGTAGATTTTCAAATTGATTTGCACACAATCCCTCATTGATCAATCACAAAAGCTCTGGTTCAGTTCGGTAAAAATCACAAGCTTTCTAAACCACACTGGTGATTTGATAGACTCGCTTGATCGATCTTCAAGACCCAGTTGCTGGATCAGTTTGGTTTCACTTTTTAGAGAGAGAAACTGATTGCTGACTAAAACCAAGGGTTTCTTTTATCTATACCTACGTAAATATACATATATACACAATCACACGTATATATATATTGGTTTTGTGATTGGGATAGAGATTATCGGGCAATCGATGCCGGATAATCGTCAGGTTCAGAGCAATGGTGGTGTGTCCAATTTGTCCAATCCATCAGTCGACAACCTTGAAGGTAAAATTTCGATTTTGTTCACGAAACAGAGTCATGATTGAATTTAAAGCAATGATCTTTAGAGTATGATACTATGATAATCGTTTTGTAGTAGATGTTTTGTCGTTTTTATCATCTGGCAATCCACCTGCTTTTATGAATAGCAAATGTTTGAAGTTATTCAACTCACTATCTTTCCTTTTTTGTTCTCGTTCTTCTTTTTGTGTCTTTTCCCCCCCTTTTTTATTTGTGATTTTTGTTGATATTAATGCATCTCTCTCTATCTCTGTACGTTGATTATATATATGTATATGTATATATATGTGTACACATACAGATGTGAACATAGGCATAATGTATGTGTATTGGGTGCTTTGAGTTCGTCGCTAGTGTTTATTTTTCTCCTTCAATGCATTGTAGAGGCCGTATGGAGGTTGAAAATTCAGAAAAATGATAATCAGGACAGTGATCCGGTGCCAAATTCGTGCCCCTACCCAGATCGTCCTGGGGAACCAGACTGCATATACTATTTAAGAACTGGGTTGTGTGGCTATGGAAGCAATTGTAGATTTAATCACCCTGCTTCTTCTGGGCAGGTAATTACATTTCTGTATAAATATGCATATTTCTAAACCTGTGAGCTTCTCAGGCTGTTTTTCCTTATTCTGAGCAATCCTCTTTGCTTTGCAGTTAATAATCTGAACGGTTTTGATAAATTTTATTGCTTGTATTTGTGCACAGGGTGATCAATACAGAATTGAACTGCCAGAAAGAGTTGGACAACCTGACTGCGGGGTAATTTCTTTGCCAGAAGAGATTGTTCTCTTTTTACCACATTTGATGTCCGTATTGCCTTTTGCTGGGATATGTGATAATAGAGTCTTAGGAGATCAGAGTGTTGTCTACTTATTAGGTTTTTTCTATGTTTGTATGGCTTCATAGATATGTATTGTACAAAAGAATTAACTCAGTTTATGCTAGTTGAAGAAATAATTAGGTAAGTAAAACTAATGCAGCATATTTTCGATTCAGAATTTGCATCAGATAAGGCTTTGAACTGTGATATAAAGAGTAACCTGGTTAATTAAGTTGTTTGATTGGTACTCCAATTGAAGCTTCTCATATTACCAGTTATTTGCGGATAATATTCCCTTCATGTTCACTTTTATATATTTATTTATTTATTTTTTATCGAGCTTTGTCATTGTTAGTTAGTGTTGGTGCTATCTCATCCAAATTTTTTACGATGTCAATTTCACTTCCTTAACAGAAGTTTGAGAAATAATCTACTCTGTTTGAGCATTAAGTTCAACTTGAGCAAGTGGCTTGCCCTGGTGGTTGGGGCCTTGTGTAGCCAAGCTCATGGGGTTCAAAACCTAGCAACCTCTCTCCCTTCCCCTAATAAAAGAAACTCTTACCCATCAAATGAAAAAAGAAAAATCTACTGAGCTGGAAGTTACATGCTTTTGAGCAATTAGTGTCTGATTATGTAGTCATGATAGTTGAGCTTGAAGAATAATTTCTGAGGCTTCAGAGTTTATCCTTTTATGTTGCCTGATCAAGTCAAGCTTATGCTGCATATGCCCATATGCCCCTATGCCCTCTTTGTCTGAATTGAAGCTAGCCAGTTAATTGACTAAAAGAAGCTTATGATGCTTTATTTCATGTAGCACGTAACTGTGCAGATGTTTCTGTGAAAATATAAAAAGAAAGAAAAGAATTTGGCGGAGCCAGTGACAAATGTATTGTGTGAAATTGCCAATGTCTGATATATGTTAATTTCTCCAAAGGTGTTATAATTTTTTGTGATAAGGAGAATAAACTTCATGTAATGAGGGAATCCATCTCTATGGGTAATACTAGTTTTTTTTAACTCTCTCTCTCCTTTTTTATTTTTGAGAAGTTATGCTTTATGGTGGCATTATTGATTAATAGTTGTCTACTTTTGAATGTACATTGCAGTATTATCTTAAGACAGGAACCTGCAAATATGGATCAACATGTAAATATCATCACCCACGAGACAGGCATGGTGCTGGACCTGTGCCATTGAGTATTTCGGGCCTACCCATGCGTCAGGTGCTTATTTCACAGTCTTGTGGCTCCTCCTACTTCTCTACCTATGTCCTAGCAGTTTCATCTATTGCCACATTCTTGGCTTGTTTCCTATGTATGCATAAATTCAAGCTATAAACCAGAATTTTTTTTTTTGACTTTCTTCAATTCATTATCTCAGGGAGAAAAGCCATGTCCTTTTTACGTGAAAACTGGATTGTGCAAGTATGGAGCTTCATGCAAGTTCCATCATCCTCAACCTGAAGCCGCTGGAACTGTCTTACCTGTTTCTGGACCTGCTGCCTATGGATCTTCAGGCTCATTAGTTATGCCTTCTTCTGGTCTACAGTTTGTAGGATTTTCAGCATTTTCATTACCAGGTGCACCATATGTATCTGGTCCCCATGTACAAGGCCCCCAGACCTACATGCCCGTTGTTCTGTCTCCCTCTCAAGGCATTGCACCTACAAATGGATGGAACACTTATATGGTCAGTGAATATTGTCTTACATAGGAAAGAAGGTTGATATGAATTTCGATATTAATTCTACACTATTCCTTACGAAGGAAATTTACATGGTGTATAAGCACTTTATCCAAAATTCAGGTGTGATATTGGTATGAAACTTGATATTAATTCTACACTATTCCTTACTAAGGAAATTTACATGGTGTTTAAGCACTTTATCAAAAAAGAGTTGGATTCGTTTTTTTTCCTTCTGCTTTTTTAAAAAGAGGACCACAGAAATATCCTCTCCTTAGTTCTTGCAAACTGTTATGGCGATTCTGGACATTCCATCTCTGAAGCACCTACTGTTCACTTTTCCCTTACTGTTCCTGTTCCTGTTCCTATGGGCTGATAAACTTCATTAACATTGCTTCTGCTCTTTCATTAGGACAGTATGCTGGAAGCCTAGAACAAATATCAACTATTCTGCTATCGTGATGATCATCACTAGCAAGATGAATATCTTTACTCACTTCCTGGCATTCATTTTTGTTCATTGGAAAAGTATCCAGATGTAGTTAGGTTTATATCTTTGACCATTATGAATTATTATCGGCTTTCTTCTACTTCATTTCTCTTACAAGGTTTTGCTGTGAATATCAGCTGGGTATTGCAGTAGAACACGAATGTATTGTGTTCTCCAGTACATATATGTCAACTTAAATAAGTATGTGGAGTTGGGAACATCACTTCCTATTTTCAGGTATGTGAAAGTATAGAGTCTTCTTTGTTTTTGAACAAAAGGATAGACTGAACTATAGTGGGAACATTACACATAGATAGTCGGATGGTTTATAATCTGTCTTGAATTTACTAGGTTATAGGACTTACAAATAAGCCAGTCCAGGCATTATTGTTTCTGGTTCTTACAATATCTGGAATGCTCATCTGTTTGAAACAATGAAATATGCATTCTATTGTTGATGCTTTTGTGACTGCCAGTCCATAATTCTTTTTATTAAGGATTCTATAATTTATGTTCATGGGCTATGGTATTAACAGGTATGGATTTACCTGTTTGTAGTGGCTAGATGAAGAATTACTTGGGCTTGAGAGCTTTTCCTGTTAGTTAATCAAACTATTAAGCATTGCCTATGAGAGCTTTTGATGGACGTTATCATATCCTACTTTGGTGTGAAGTTCTTTGTCAATTACTGCGCTAAGCGAGCATCTCTCCTTTTTCTTCTTGTTCTGTATTCAACATACAGATCCACCTACACAAGCATATTTGCATACCATTCATATGGGCATGTAGTGGATTTATGAATTGGTTTCTAAGAAGCACGGACACTTAATAAGAAAATGCCGAGTTTGTGCCAAACAAGTGTCGGTTTCCGACACTTGTTGGACACTCCACCAGACACATGTTCAAATGTGTCCTATTTTTTTAAAAAAATTTTAAACAAAGCAGAAGTGTTTTGGACACTTGATATCGATCACTTAAACACACATAAAACATGTTGCAAGTTTGAAAAAAATAGCTTGGGATCCAACTATAAAATAAGAACAATTGAATTTATACCTAATTTCATGATTAAGTTATGGAATACATGGTTTTTATTTTAACTAGTGATATCTTGCTATTTTTTTATTATCTTTGAGTAAAATATTCATATATAAGACATATAATAGTTATATAAAATATATATTTTTGTCATGTTGTGTCCTACATTTTTTGTAAATCATAGTGTCGGCTTGTCAGATGTTGCATGTCTGTCTATGCCCATGCTTCTTAGAGTGGTTTACATGGAGTTGTTTATTGAGTCTTCAGGAAATATTTAATAGAATGTCTTGGTGATTCCTCTCTGAATAGCAGGGGGATCTGAAGGAAAAAAAATGTTTGGAAGACTATAGTTGGTTTATGTGTTTCTCAATTATTTGCTCGTTCAACCTTCAACTGATCTCATATATATATGCATAGTACCGTGTGTTATAAACTTACATTCTTGAACGTGATTTTTTTAGATTCTGCCTAAAATGGCTGAATAAGTCTCATTGATGAGCTTTGTTATGTAATCTGTATTTGTTTGGTGTCTTATTTGTGAAATGTTTGTGCAACAATGCATCACGTGGACCACAATGCGCCCCCCGTGCCCAAAAAAAAAAAAAAAAAAAGACTGAATCGATAATGTGATTGATTCAAGTAAATGATTTACTACTTTTTCTAGCATGTTCTATGGGTTACATAAGTGAGACTGGTGGTTTTTGTTGACGGGAAAGTTGCAAACTACATAGTTAAATCTGTCTTTATATCATGCCCATAACCCATTCTGTCAATTTAACATCTTTGGCATCATCCACGGTTTTATTTTGCATTTAGACGGGATGATGAGATTTTTATAATTGATTTCTGCTGTTTTTATGTAACAGGGATGCATGAGCCCTGTATCTTCTGCCAGTTTTCTTGGATCTGATCTTGTTTACAACTCCAAGAATCAGGGTGGGTCAGGTTCTAGTGGCCTGGTGCCCTTGTTATCTAAACCCATTCCTCATCTACCTGAGAGACCAAATCAACCAGAATGCCGGCATTTTATGAGCACTGGAGGCTGCAAATATGGATCAGATTGCAAGTATCATCACCCAAGAGAAAGGATTGCTCAATTAGCAACAAATTATTTAGGCCCGCTTGGGCTTCCATTGAGACCTGTAAGTTGAATATTTATTTCCTATACAGTAATAGCTTTAGAAAAATAGTTTAATGACTTAAGTTGATAGTGGATGAAATTTGTCATTATGAAATTATTCCGAATCATTTGGGACTACATGCTATCTGCTCGTATATGGGTCTTGCAGAACCACAGAATTTGGTTGAATTCTTCAATTTATTTTATCTTCCCATAGATGTCTGACTGCATGGCTTTTCAAATGCAGGGGCAAGCTGTTTGTTCATACTACAGCTTGTATGGACTGTGCAAGTACGGCCCGACATGCAAATTTGATCACCCTTTGGCAGGATATTCTTATAACTATGGTTTTAGTTTTCCTACACATCCTGTATTTGATCAATCTTTCTTCCCATATCAGAGAAATCCGCCCACGGTCTTCTTGTCAGAAATGTCTCCCTCTAAAACATCTAAGGTCGCTGACTGGGTCCGAAAACCCGAGGCTGCAGGCAACAAAAGTCAGAAACTGGATACTGAAACTTCCGAAAATTCATCGGAACATGCCGGTTCTCCACCACCTCACTCGCCGGCTTCTTCAGGAATTCCACATTATCAATCCGATTGATGTTACTTCTCTTCCTTTTTCTCACTTTTCCATTTTAAGGCTGAGTTTCTGTCAGATAAAATAACAATACATTTGAGGACTTGTGCCTCCAGGCCCCCTTTTCACCTGCAGTTATGTGGAACGGGATTAAAGTTGTTTGTGGAGTTAATGTGGTTGGGGAAAGCTTGGGGGGTTCTGGACGGCTCTTTTTTGTGGTAAATAAAATGCAGGTGAAGAGCTGTAAGATTCACTGTTTTTCTTTTTCCTCTCTCAGAAATTGTTCACATTTCTGCAGATTTTGCTGACGAGATTGTTGTTGAATTTGTCAGTAGCTTTGTCATCGGTTAAACACATTCAGTTAGATATTATAGAGCTCGTCTTCTGATTGATTTCTCATGGGTTGTGGTTTGTTTTCACACCTATGGACCTAGAGCGCGAGACTCCTGTGTCTCTCCACTTAGGCGTTGGGGAAAGATCAGATGTATGCAACCTTACTCTTGTGAGTGAAGAGGCTGTTTCCGTATACATATATATATCTCAAACTGCTGCATTCTATTGCTAGAAAAGTTGCTAACTTGGATAAAACTACATGTCTGCCCATGACTCTTGTGTCTCTCCACTTAGGCGTTGGTGAAGGGTCATATGTATGGAGTGAAGAGGCTGTTTTTCGTGTTATATATTTGTGTATATACATATATATATATATATATATATATATATATCTGAAACTGCTGCATTCTATTGCTAGAAAAGTTGCTAACTTGGGTAAAACTACATGTCTGCCCATGGAGACTAACCATGTGGTTGAGGTTTGTCTCTCTCATGGCCTGGATAAAACGAGGAAGGGTTCGTGACAAAATCAGTGTTTTTTCAAACTCATTATTTAATTCAAATGATTTTGAACTTATTTAACAAACTCAACTTATTCAAGAAGTTGTTTAGAACTTCAAAATATAACCTTTATGGTTTAAAGTTTCTCATATTTTCATAGAAATTGTGTCTTTAAAATACAGGCTTGAAATTATGCATTTCATGCTTTGAAACAAGACGAAGTTATGCTTGGAAGAGACAACTTCGTCTTCAGCAACTTGGACTTAGTAAGTTCAAAGCTAACTAAATTTAATAATTAAGTTTAAAAATCACATGGGTTTGGGCATAAACTTGAACTATGAACCTGATGAGCTTTATGAGGGTTTGATTGGATTACCAGTTTATAATATAGCCCATTATTTTGAATATCAGAGAGACATCATGATACACAGGTGACGGTATTAAAAAAAGAAACTGATATTTGAAAATATAGTTAAAAAATAAAACAGCTTATATGTCGAATATATTGAATAAAATATTAGAAACATATTGCTTGGATAAAATATTTAAGTACATAAATAGTTAAAAAAATTGTCTTGTGTAATTACCAAAAATATGAATATAATATGTGAGAAAATAATGAAAAATAACAATTTGCAAATAGCGTGTGCGAAAAACTGACGACCAATAAATGAAATTTGTTCAATTTGCATGTTTTTGTGATCTCAAAATAAAAAAAATAGAAACTTTTTGTTTTTCGTGTTCTCCAAAGCAAAAAAAAATTGAAACCATCAAATACATCATTATCTTCACAGCGTTTTTGTTTTTGTATGAAAACGGTTTGAAAATCTCAAAAATCACTTTTATTAAGTTCTTATAATTGGGATGCCTGCTTGAAAAATTTCTTGGAAACAAATCTTGTAACTAATTAATCAAATGCAAATTCGGTAAAAACAGTTTCTAGAATTAATTTGTGAAATGTGAATTTCAGAAAACGAAAAACAGGAACCTTAACCGCAAAATATTTAAAACCTTGAGATAGATCCATTTTCACATTTTGGATGGTAAGACATATCCAAGGGTGGTGCACAAACTAATATGGATTGAATCCAAATCCAGGAAAGTCAAATCTAACGGCCCAGATGATTTTGTTTATTCTCATACCCAATATGAACGGCCCAAGCATCTACAACCTTTTCCTATCCCCCAAGTTAAAATTGTTGAGCTATTTGCTATTTGTGATAAGAGCTCTTTTCCAGCCCCCAAAACAAAAGAAAAGAAAATTCGTTGAAGGCTTTCTTGTCCCAGGCAATTCCCGTTTGGTTTCCGAGAATCTAGCTTCTGGAAATCGGAAACTTCAATGAAATCAACTGGTTCTGGAGTGCACTGAAGTATGCAGCGTTTAAGGACCTCAGGGTCCTCGATTATAGGGTATCTGGCAGTGCCACAGTTGAAGAGAAAAGCTTTGAATTCTTGGTCTGCTGTTCAGGACACCTTCTATTCAACCAAGGTGGGGTCTTTTCTTGTTAATCTCCTAATGGGTATTTTTTTTTTTATTTCATTGGGGTGGATTTTGTTGTTTTGATGTTTGTCTGTCGGGAATTTTCTTTTCTTGGGATTCTCATTTTTTGTCATTGGAATTGATGTTTAGGATATATTTGAGAGGCACAGAGTCGTCTTTACGGTATCAACTTCTTTAGCATCAATAGCTACAGCTTGGGGTGGTATGATCTGTTTGAACCTGAATCCCTTGAATCTTCTATGTCTTGTTTTGTCTAGGTTCTGCATTGGTTTGCAACAAAAATCCTCATCAAAATGATTTTGGATTGCAAATTTGACATATTTCAACAATGGTTTAGCATTCACCTACTTTCTTGAAAACATTTGAAGATGAAATTTAGTGATGCCCGTTGAGGCCTTAGGTGGGTTTATATTTCTGTGATATTTTGTTAAGCCATGAACAAGGTAACCTGTGCAACTTCTAATTAGCAATGAAGATAGAGGCACTCTTCATATAAAGATTTTAATTCGATCTGACAATTTATCCATGTTAGTCAGATGCTGAGATTCAATCACTAATAGGAAAAGCCTTTTCTGTCTTTCCCTTCTTCCGTTTAAGTGGGGATGAGCACGGGGACTTGATAAACCAATGTTGAAATAATTAATGCGTGTGCGATGTAGTCCATGGATTTGATTGTTAAAAAAGATGATTGAATAGTACAGGTCTCATAATTATGTGTTGTAGTGTAGCCAAGTGGAATAACTTTGCTTCTATTTAACTATGACTGGTGGGATGTCTTTCTTGGGTCAGCCATGTTCCTTCTCATATACCCTAATGTTGTGCTTGCCATTGTTTTCTGGATGTTTGCGACTTTGGCCTGGGAACTCAAATTTATGGATGCCGGGCTGCTTTACTTCATGTTGGATCATTATTTATTTCCTTTTCTGTGCTAAAAGGAGTCGGATATTATTTGGAGAGTAATAAGTTCTCACCAGGGATTGAGTTTGTTGGAAATGCTTTCAGTTTCACCATCTTGGGAGGAACACTGACTCTGAAATTCCGGTAACTACGTTATAAAAATAAAAATAAAAAAATTCTGGTAACTGGGTCATTAAACAAATCGTCATATGTATCACTCATTTTAACTGAACAAAGTGTTATCTCAATTATTTGCAGTCAGTTATAAAACTTGTACCTTTCCATTTCACTATACATGGGCTTATGTTGTTAAATTGAGAGGCAAGGTGTCTTTGCTCATGCCTTAACCACCTTCTTTTGGTCTTTTTTCTTTATCTTTTTGGACATTTAACCCAGACACTATAATTGTCTCTATTGTGCTTATGTTGTTAATTGTCTCTATTGTCTCATGCCATAACCACCTTCTTTTGGTCTTTTTTCTTTATCTTTTTGGACATTTAACCCAGACACTATAATTGTCTCTATTGTGCTTATGTTGTTAATTGTCTCTATTGTCTCATGCCATAACCACCTTCTTTTGGTCTTTTTCTTTATCTTTTTGGACATTTAACCCAGACACTATGCTTCTAATATCACACCATGTGATGTCCCCTTCATAATATGGTTATATTTACATGAAGTTCTAATTTTGGAATGGTTGAAGTTTTAGTGTTTAGTTCTTTTTCTTTTTTTTCCCTCTTGTCAATACTTTTACTCATTGCATATATCATCAGTTAGGCGCTCAACCTGATATTCCTCTATGGACTTCAACATTGTATTTCTCTGACGAGGGAGCAAAATATATCACTTGGTTAAAGTTTAACTGAGATTAAAATTTTACATTATTCATGAGTAATGATTTTATATTAGGTTTTCTTTAAATTTCCTAGAACTTGGGGGACGGAGTGTTCATGAAGAGTTTGATGAAGGCAATTGTTCATGAGAAAACTAGTTAGAGATAAAGGATAAAAGTTTTACTTGGGGGACAAATTGGTTATATCTGGGTAGCCAACCTGTAAATTGGGAAGTTAGGAGGCATTTTGGGACATGTATTGAATCTGTAATTTATAAGTCTTAGTAGACTTTTATCTGTGCCTAGTAACTTGTTACATTTAATGTTTAAGCTGTTTAGTGAATGTAGGAGCATTAGATAATAGTTACGAATATGAATGATAATAAGGGAATAAGGGACTTGTTTTGGCTATAAACAAAAAATAATAATTCATTGCTAGGAGATCCTCCCTTTACAGCTTTTTTTAGGCTTAGTTGTTGATTTACAGCAATTGCTTGTCGATTCATTCCCAGCAGCTTTTTTGCAGTGTTTTTTCACTGCAGCAAAGTCTCATCATGAAAATATGCAGCTCAATTTGTGTACATTTTTTTCATTACTTTTTTTTTCTTCTTTTCAGCTAGAGTATATTTCTGAATTCTTTTTGTAAGATTTGTGAGTTGTGATTGTACTTTGCTTAAGAAAGGTTCATTGATGATGCAGGTTATACTTTACGCCACCTTCATGAATCAAAAGTTGAACAAAGGCTCGACTCAATTGAAAAAGCTGTGAGTGGTTGTTGCATGTTATATATATTATATGGCTATACATCTGTATATATATGCATAGAAATTAATAAGCCAGAATCCAATAGAAAGAAGTACAAGGATATGCAACCCAAGCACAAGCAGGATGGACAAGGATACAAAAGCAATGAAGACTACCTAACCAGATTAATTCTAAGCAATGCTCAAAATAACATCTGTCTGTGATAAACTCCTTGACATCCACAAAAAACAAAGAAGTCAATAGAACATGCTGTAACTTAGAACTTGGTTTTCGGCCGCCCTCAAGTGCAAGGATCAAAATTTCGTTTCGACGGTTGGCTCGGAAACGGAACGTTTTGGAAATATTTCGAAAATATTTTGGGATGTTTCGGAAACATTTCAGAAGTGATAAATATTAATATAGTAAAATACAATCGTTTGTATTTTTCTTTATAAAAATTGGTCAACATTTATGAAAAATTCTAAATTCATGTTGATACAACTTATTGTTTCGGTCTATAGCATTGTGTTTTGATGAAAATAATAAAGTTTTATTGTTCCACTAGTGTTGTGTTTCGGTATCTCAGGAAACGGAAATATTTCGGCCGTTTCGGTGGAAACAAAAGGAAATTTTGTTCCTTGCTTAAGTGATATTATGTTCTCCCACAAACAGCAAAATAGACATATGGAGCTGTCTTTACTGGTTATTACTTCCACTCCTTGCTTATACACCTGTATGCTTTCAATATGAGATGTATGCTCTATAAGGCATTTATCTGTTTTGTGAGTTGGGAGTTGACTCCTGTGCTTTTAGCGTATTCTGCTCTCTCTCTCTCTCTCTCTCTCTCACACACACACACACACACACACACACACACACCCACACACACACCCACACCACAAACTAATAATTCACTATAAATTCCATTTTAGTTTAAGTTGGAATCGTTAGTAGCACTTGATAGTATCAATTCTTCAAAAGAGTTGGGTGATGGAGGTGAAGAAAGATGGGATTGTGTTTTCCATTTCATTATACATATGTTGTACATAATACTTTTGGTCGACTTTGTAAAGGAAACTTGTTCATCCAAATAAATGTTAAAGGAAACTTGTTCATGCAAATACGTATTGGTGGTTTCTCTTATATATTTTGTAAGTTTTGTTATGACAAGAGAGTTGCTAGGGTTGCTGTCTGCCTAGACATTTCAGAGAGTTTATGATTTACGACTACTGACCTCTTTTTATTTTTAAATATAATTGGATCTATAGAACGGTTGAAGTAATTGCTAATGACTTCTTTTAACAACTAAGATTCTTGATCTTTTCTGATTGCATCCTTACTTCCATCTAAAATCTCACCATATTTTAGCGCGCATGTACATCTATTGTTATTGTTTCCTATAATTCCAAATTTAACAATGTCATCCTATCCTCCTATGCATTGCTGTCTAGAATCTGAATCCAGACATCTAATGGCAAAACATCCATGGTTTTCGTTTCTCTACTTTTGGAAGAATGTGAAACTGTTGAATTGTTGATCACCATCTCATCCAACAGCTTGAGCTATTAGAGAGAGGGGCAACTTAATTATTTATTTATGAACACGCCCTCTCACATATGGCCAGGTTCTTCATCATAAGTGGACCATACACGTGGGAATATTTAATACGTAGGCAGGGAGATTTGAACATAGGACATTGCCTGCTTTGACAGCTTGTTTAATTGTTGATCACTGTCTCATCTAAAAGCTTAAGCTATTAGAGAGAACTTAGAGAGGGGCAACTTAATTAATTATTTTTTAACAAAAACCATGAGAGAAAGGGCATTTTTTGCTAGATGTGCTAAGAATGATGGTTCTTATATATATATATATATATATTGTTCTGTTATTTATGAGTTGCTGGAAATTTACTTCACATAGCAGGGCAGTGGCTTCAAAACAATCCATTTACTTTTATACACCTTTCATGAAACCTTGTTATTTGTTGAAGTTTTTGCTAGTTGGACCTTCCTTTTCTCTAGCTGGTTTTGTGAATCCCATTTTGGGTTATATTTAATCACTTCCATACCCCACTTATTCCTTTCTCGTTGGTGTTGTTTGTTAGATCTTAAACATAGTGTTTCTGTTTTCTGGCAGATGAACAACAATTATCAGATCGAACACAATGAATTTAAGAAACTGGTTGGCTCAGGCAGTTTCAGCACTGCAGCTTGTGTTGCCACTGCTGGAACCACTTTAATTATTGGGTTTGTTTATTTTTATTTCCTGCTCCATTTTTGTTACCTTATTTTCAGTCTTTTGCTAGTTAAATCCATTCCATGGGATTTCACTTTTTATTCCATTTCCCCACCAAGTGATAGTCTTCGTCCCTTTTCTCTTGTTTTTGTAATTATATTCTTAATTGAAGAGACACTATATAATAAAGTATAAAAGTTGGATTTTCTTGGAAATAAAGTAATTTTACATTGAAAATTTTGGGCGAACCACAGGTCTGCTTCTTTATTGTAATGGGCATCTATTCATAATAATTGTACATCTCATGTCTGACTTGATATATTGCCCAGTGCAAGTAGCGAAGCTTTCTCTATGGATGCTTCTTTGGTGGAATGTGTGAGGATAGTGGTTCTCTTTCTAGGTTGCGGTGGTTTTGTGGGATGAAAAAGGGTATCGGTTCTCCCTTCTACGCTGTGTTTGTTTCTGGGGATGGGACAAGGGGAAGCATAGTTAAACCTTGGGATAGTCATTACTAGGACAAGGAGTATCAGGACTAATTGTCCCTAATTTTTTGTTTGGATGACATGGTATAAGGGGGTAATTCAGTCCTACACCATGTTGGGTTTAGGGATAGGATAGAGGGGTACGAGGAGGGGTTAAAGACCGAATGAACAAAAAAGTCCCTACACTATTTACCTAATTTAAACATATCCACTCTACATCAAAAATATTCTAAGTAGATGGGTAAGTTGGTCATTTCCACCCTTATCCCGGTCCTGATAATATTAACATCCCACCTCTCATGGTATTATTTGTCCAAACGGGACAATTATTCCCAGCCTTATTTTAGGCCACCAAACGTCGACAGCGGTGATGGTTGTAATTTCACATTGCGTGGTATTCTCTTATGTTGTATCTTAACTCTTAAGATACTTACAAATTTTGTGAATAGGTTGTGCATGGCATAATATCTATCAAAAAGTTTTATATGCTACAACAATTTGAATAGAAAGTGATTTACAGTACAATTATATATCGTGTAGGAAGCTCTAATAAATCAAGGAAAAAAAAAAAAGAGAAGAAGAAAACCATATTGCTTGAGTTAGAGTATATGCTTATGATCTTCAACACTGGTATATCTTATAGGCTTTAATTTATCATCAATTTTAAGTTTGTGGAGTTTTATATTGTAAGTAATTCTTGTGCCTTAAAATATATAAAAGACAATGCGACTAGTCTCCCCATACTGTGGGGGAGAACAAATATGATTGGCATTGGATTTTGAGGGTGGTATAGTTTATTATGTGCACAAGGCAAAATGAGAAGAAGTGAGCCTATAAATTTTATTTCTTGCCCTTTTCTATCAACTCAACTCAATAAAGTCTTGTTTTTGCCATTCCACTCGATTAAGGGCCATAATTTCAGTTAAACCTCAAGTTAACATGTCTTTCCTTACTCTCTCAACTCACATTAATTTTGGTTTTCCTTGTCTCTTGCATTACCCTTAATATGGACATTACCTCCGTTCCTTACCAGCATAGCTATTCATGCTCGCTTTATGAGGGCAAATCATGTTAGTGGATTTTTCCTCATTTTCTCCTCATTTTCATCTCTAATAGGTGCTACTTTTACCATCTTTTTTTGAATACTTACAAAGTAGGGTGGTCAAATGTATTGATAAAAAAGTTCATATTTATGTTTTCAGGATTATTTGAAAGTCAAATTTACTTTTAAAGATGTATCTTTTTATTTCTTTTACTTTTTATCTTTATTTTGGAATGTTGGGTTGGGATTTTTTTTTTTTGTTGGGGGGGGGTTTGTTGTAGATCTGTATTTTTGGTTAAGTCACTTGAAAATATATATGTGGGTTCCTTGGAATTATACATGTGGGTTCCTTGGAATTATCAAAAAAATACATATGGGTTCCTAGGGAAGCTTGTGGGAATTTGGCCTGTTTAGGCTTTCTGATTGTTAATTATATTGTAGACCAGCGTATTCCCTTGATATTTTCTACATATTTACGAGCAGAGCATCTATGGATGGCAACGGGGCTGGTTTAGTACGGGTTAGGCTAAACCCTACCTCACCCCTCATAGGAAAACTCCACCCTGTACCCCACACCAAACCCGTAATAGATTGAACCTCTCCACCCCGTTCTTGTCTCACTTAAGCTAATCGGGGTTCAATTGGAACAGGTTAAATCAATTCAAAATCTCACAATAAAAATAATTTTTCAAAACTCAAAATAATGAACACTAGCATAATGTAAAATTGAGAAAGAAAGAGGTTAAATCCTAAGAATAAGAAGTAACATTAAAACTTTACTATTTACTTGTATATTACCAAGGATGTTTTGTATTATTAAAGTATAGTACGAGTAGTAGAGATTTCATAATATGATCGGGACGGGTTCGGGTGCGGGGGCAGGGTGATCTAAACCCTACCCCTTCTCAAAACCACGGAGTGAAGTGATCTAAATCCTACCCTTTCTTAAGGCCACTTTGGGTTTTATTTTCTTCCTTGTAGCCCGCCCCTAATTATTTATTCATATCCTGCCTCTAACCTTTTAATCATACCCCAAACCTTTACTATTAGAAAAAGAGAGAAAGGGGGGGGGGAGGGGGGGGGGGGGGGTTGTTTGCGGGGGGGAGCCCCCTAAAGCGAGTTTCGGGTTTTTGAGGTCAAATTGCCATCCCTACAAGCATCCCAACAGAAAAGGCTAGGCACTTTGTCACGCCCCCATTTCCGGATCACGTAGGAATATAGATCATGACCGCCGCAAAGGCCTGTTTCAAATATCCTGTGCAGAGATCATAGTGGAAGAAAAATCATCAATAAAAGTGAGTGTATAACATGCAATTAGATTGTTGGTGACTTGGTCCAGAGCTACTAAAGCATATCATCTATAAATCCGTGAGCACATAAATATATTTTATACTATTCCGCTATCAGATCCATCTATGGAGTTGGGGTACAACTCCTAGGTATGCTATCTGTATAAATAATGTGCCCAACAGTCCCAACTCCCAACTCTCCGGAGCATAAGTTCACGAGACTCATAAAGACTTATTAGAAAAAAAAAGAAAAGCAGTATACAAGTCTCATAACCATATATATGTACAGCCATCCATCAAAAGAAGAAAAAAAAAAAAAATCATAGGAAAAGGTACCAATATGGCAAAATTGTGCCTGCCCTATTTTCTAGGAGGGGACATCTCTAATGAAATAAAGTTGGCTTACTTTTCTATTCTATTTCTGTTTTTGTCTCTGTAAAGTTCCTAATTGGATTATAGATACTGAAATGTGCAAATGAACAATAAGACTTGTTGCCATCCTTTTATGCTTTACCAATACTTTCTGGAGGATGGTATGCTGGTTTAAGGATTTGGTGGGTGTTTTATGATTTGACTGTCGATTTATCACCTGCAAAACTGTAATTTTTTACATTTAAATTTGTTTACAGCTTCTCCTATTGCCTCTTGCTGAATTGTAGGTATGGCATGGGTTGGCGAGGTGGAAAATGGTATGCGAATAGGAAGTTTCGGAAGGAGCAGATGAAATTGCTAGGGCAGGTGAAACCTAAAAGTTGGCAACTCAAATTCTTAAGAAGACCGTTAGTAACAACCCGATCACCAGAAAGCGCTATTAAACCGTCAGAAGCATTGCAGAAGGATGCAACTGTTGCACATAATTTCCGAGAAACCAATTGTCCTTGTTAGGAGATACAATATCTAACAGCACTTGATAAGGCTATTAACGGATAAAAAACAATAGGAATAGTTGTAGAGATTATAGACATTTGAGATTGCTTTTGTACTTTGTCTACCTGGGAAGAAATATGATCTACCAGTTTTGAAAAATGTTATTTTAATTGTTAAAATAGTGACTTCAGATTTTCTTGAATGCTGTGGCATGGACTTAATTTTGATGCGTGTTCTTTCTCATTCTATGAACCTCCATTATTAAAAAGGTTGTTGATATTTTCCATTTACAGTGCTGTGGAAGCATAGAACTGAACAGTTTGAGACATGCATAGAACTGATTTGTGCAGGTCGTTAATGTGCTTCAACCAAAAAAAAAAAAAAAAAGAGGGTTCAAGTTTTATGAGCAACAAATAAAATTTTGTTTCATTTTCAGCAAAACAATAAGAACTTCCTATTTTCCAGGAAGTGGACAAAAATTTTGTGGAATACTGAAATTTTAATATTTCTGCTGAAACGTACTGAAATTTATATAATAAGTTGTTTGAGCACTTGTAAGGAATATTGAACAATGATTATTTCTATTTGTCTATATTTGTTAAATTGAAGTATGTGAGAATAAATAAAGATCTTCAATCTATTAGAGAACTTAACAAAGTAGCAAGGAGACGAGAAAACAAGCATGTTGGAGTCATTTATTCTTTTTTTTCGTTACTGTAAAGATCGTCAAAGGTACTTTTTCTTTCTTTTCACCACATCCTGTTACTAGACTTACATTTCATTTGTGCTCTCTTACGATGGCAAATCCTCCACGGACTAATCTATTTTAACCTTGTGTTTTTTTGATAGTTTTGTAAAAATTTTGATTAGGACTTTATGTACTTTTAAAATCAAATACACTTGTTCTTGATAAGACTGATTTGTTTGACATTAATTTAACAATTCTTGGTTCGACGTGTACTTTTATGTAAAGGGATACATAGAGCTTAACATATTCAATTATATAACCATTGAGAGTGTATAAATATTCATAGAGACTTCAGTTTTTGTTTCCAAATATTTTCACACATTTCCAAATTGTTTTGCCGTTTTCCTTGTATTTTTTAAACATTTCCGTTTACAAACTAACTTTAAACAACACACCGAAATAAAATGTAAATTTGTAGCAATAGTGTATATCTCTTTGCATATCTAGGCGAATATATATATGGTCTGAAAAAAAAATTTAGCAAAACAATTATGAATTGGTTGCAAAGTGAAAAGCCTGCTTTTCAAGTGTGAAAAGGTAGCGATGGGTCTGAGATTTCAAACTATTTTTTGGAACTTCATCTTCAGCTCCAACGAGGAGAGACAAAAGCAAATGTCACAAAATATTTGCTTTCTCCGATATGCACATGTTCTTGGATACAATTTACATATTTGCCAAATTGGCCTGGTTACCATCGAAGATTTTGATGTAAACTAAGAATTTCTAGTCAAAATATAGAATCATGGCAGCAAGGAAAATCTGAATTACATAGGAGGTTTCCAGAGGTATATACCTGGTAGTGTTTGTTTCTGCATTTCATCAACTATAAATAATCCAGGTCAGTTGAGGGTTATCATGACCATCATGAAAATGGATACGAGTTTAATCTCTATAATATTACTCACAATTCTGTTCTGTTCGTCAACAGTTGATTCAAGAACAGAGCTGTTTTCGGCCAAAGTTCAGAATGTTGTGACTGCAGCAGAGGATGATGGCATTTGTAAGTCGATGGTGGGGTCACAAGGCTATGCTTGTGAGGAACACAAAGTAATGTGAATTCATATACTATTCAGTTTGCAAATTTTTGAAGGTTTGTAAAATCAAGTAATTGACAAAATGTGATGGAAACCACTTGGTTTAAGGTAACAACACAAGATGGTTATATTCTCAGCATGCAGAGAATTCCGGTGGGCCGGTCAGGCGAGACGCAGGGGCCCCGGACTCCTGTCCTGTTACAGCACGGCCTCCTGATGGTCCGTGATTCCTCATGTTGGTTTGGTTTCTTACAATTGAAATTGATAGACATCATAGAATCAATGATCAAAATTTCGTTTCGATAGGTTATTTTGCTTGGCTTGAAAACAGAAACATTGTAGAAATATTTTAGGATATTTCAAAAGAGACAAATACTAAAACAGTAAAATACAATTTCTGAAATTTTCTTTATAAAAATTGTACAACATTTATAAAAAGTTTTACATTTGGATTGACACAACTTATTGTTTTAGTATAGGTTGTGTTTTGGTGCTTTTTCCTATGTTTCGGTGTGTTTTAATGAAAATAATAGTGTTTCGTTATTCTATTAGTATTTTATTTCATTCTTTTAGGAAACGGAAACGTTTCAACCGTTTCGATAGAAATAAATGCAAATTTTACTCTATGCAGGATGGGATAACATGGCTTATGAGCCCTCCGGATCAGTCTTTGGCGTTGATCTTGGCAGATAACGGGCTGGATGTGTGGATTGCCAGTACCCGTGGAACCAAATATAGTCGTGGGCATTCATCTCTCAGTCCTGACGACTCGGTTGCATTTATTCCACCAACTTGTTTCTCCCTCTTGCCATTTTATGATTTATTTTTTCTTGCTCACCTTTATATATATTTTTTCCTTAGGCCTATTGGGATTGGTCATGGGATGAACTGGTAGCTTATGATCTCCCTGCTACATTCCAGTATGTTCATGATCAAACCGGACAGAAACTACACTATGTTGGGCATTCACTGGTGAATATTCTGGAAATTTGTTCATCTATAATATAGAATTGTAGATGATAGTATTTTGATTCCTTCTGAGTCGATCTTTCTAGGGAACTTTGATTGCTCTAGCTTCCTTCTCAAGAGGGCAGCTGATTGACAAGCTAAGATCAGCGGCCTTACTCAGCCCGATTGCTTACCTGGGTCAAATCACTTCTCCTCTTGCAAGAAATGCTGCTGAGAACTTTGTTGCTGAAGTAATTACTATTCTTTCTTTAGCATATGTTCAAATTTCTAGATAATATATATCTCTCTTAACAGTGATGTACGTCTTATATTAACAGGCATTGTATAAGTTGGGCCTTCATGAATTTAACCCAAGAGGGTAAGAATTACTAGTCTTCCCCCATATTGGATCTGAATTCTTCAGTATCTAGTTAGAAATTTTGAGATTTACGGCGAGAGTTATTTTCCCAAATGAGCAGGGATGCTGTAATTAAACTTCTAAAATCTCTCTGCAAGAAACCAGGTGTTGATTGCACTCACTTATTGACCTCTTTCACAGGTAGAGTACCTATTTTATAGTTTTGTGAATTAGCTTCTTGACACATAGAACTTTTGACTTCGAATGCTTCATCACTGCAGGTAAGAACTGTTGCCTAAACTCTTCTGTAGTGGAAGTTTTTCTAGAGCATGAGCCTCAACCAACAGCAACAAAGAATATGATCCATGTCTCTCAGAGTAAGTCTCTCTAAATTTCTGTTGGTTAAGGCTGTTGGGAAGGACTTGGATGTCTAAACATGTCCTATTATTTTTAATTTGTTTAGAGCCAAACATGTGTCCACACATGAAGCACATTGCAAACTTGAAGAAACTTACTTAGGAACTAATTGTAAAATAAAAGTAATGTGATTTTTACTTAATTTGGATATTTAAGTTATAGAATACATGATTTTCAATATTAATTAGTGTTATTTTGTAGTTTTTCATTATTTTTGAGTAACATATTTCAAGATATATGTAAAAGATATATAGCATATCTATTTTTGCCATATGTCTGCGTGTAACGTGTTCGTGCTTCTTAGAATAATACTATACAGTGGAACATACACCAACAAAACAGAGCATAAGAATTCCCATGAAGAGAATTCTTATGCATCTTATCTGACTTTTTAATTCAAAAGCCTAAGCAGCAACAAATCTACAAGTCAGTGATTTGGACAATTCTTTATTGGAAAATGATTTTAAGAACTAATTCTGGGATTTTTGACAGTGATCAGAGAAGGAACCATTGCTATGTATGATTACAAAGATGAGGAAGAGAACAAGAAACACTATGGGCAGACTAGTCCTCCAGCCTACAGCATGAAAAGCATACCCAATGACCTTCCTCTGTTCCTCAGCTATGGAGGGCAGGATGCGCTTTCCGATGTCAGTGATGTGAAGCTCTTGCTGGACAGCCTCAAAGATCATGATGGAGATAAGCTTGTTGTTCATTACGCAGAGAACTACGCTCACGCAGATTATGTTATGGCCGAGAATGCTAAGCAAGTTGTTTATGATCCTCTCATGGCCTTTTTCAAAGTTCAGTGAGAACATCAATTAGTGAAAATCAGCGCCGGTTCTTACCCAGTTGCAGCTCTTTATAACTTGCTCTAGCTAAAAATTTTCAACCACCAAATGTCATATTCAAAATGTAAAATGTTCATCCAGTTGAGCATCAAATATGAATTTTAATTTCACAGTTTGAGTTGTTTTCAGTTGAAGAATCTCAAGTATGAGATCGAACTTGAGGTTTACAGTTGTAAAATTGTACCCAAATTAATAAAGTCGAATTCTATGCATCTATCTGATTTTCTTTCAATTCTTGACTCAATATTCTGCTGTCATTTTGCAGCATATGAGAGGAATCAGAATCAAGTATACGTGGCTTAGGCATATATATAATACATCTATATATATATTTTGCACCTTCATATATGCCAATCCACATCCGGACAACAATGTCATCAATTGCCTAGAAGGGGGTCTTTCCTAGTTCTTAGATGAATGTTCTTTTAATTTATGTTCAACTCTGCGAAGTGTCCAAAACAATGTTCTTTTCAGTCAATGTGAACTCATAAAAGAATTTTTATTTACCTATTGTGGCATCTACGAAATCTTAAGCCTTTATCGTAGGATAAGAGTATACTATATTCTGTTTTTATGGGGACTTCTTCGACTATATATATGCAGGAAGATTGGTGAATGTGGTGGGAAAAAGAAACCAAATATACAATGGATAAAATTCTAATCACATTATTTTTAGTAATTCTATTCTGTCTGTCAGCAGATGGAGGAAGAATAAAACCACACACTATATATAGTCGCGATGGCGGGTCTCTAACACCCTCGGTTGCTGATGATGGCATCTGCAAATCATTGGTGGAGACACAAGGCTATGCTTGTGAAGAGCATACAGTATGACACAGATCATTCTGTTTTGCGAAATTTATAAAATTTCCCTAAATTATGGCATTTGTTGATCGATTACGCGACTTTCATGAGTTTCAGGTTACGACAGAAGATGGTTATATACTCAGCATGCAGAGGATACCGGTGGGGCGGTCTGGCAAAAAACTGGACAAACCGCCTGTTCTTTTGCAGCACGGGATCATGATAGTTAGCACTTTTGCACTCTGCAACATCTTGTCATCTGTAAATATTTTTTTTGCTGTTGAGATATGGGCAGATTAATTACATGAATGAACGAACAATTTTTGGTGTCGTGACAGGATGCTACAGCGTGGCTGTTGAACTCTCCGGATGAATCCTTAGCATTCATCTTGGCTGATAATGGGTTTGATGTGTGGCTAGCCAACACGCGTGGGACTGAATATAGCCGCGGACACACATCACTTAGTCCTAGCGATCCGGTTCTCTTCATTTGGATACATGTCTTTAGCATATATATATATATATATATGATAACTCTTGAACTATTTTGTAATAATCTTTTGTGCTGTTTTTCATAGGCTTACTGGGATTGGACATGGGATGAATTAGCAGCTTATGATCTACCTGCTTCATTCGAATATGTTCATGACCAAACTGGGCAGAAACTGCACTATGTTGGGCACTCCTTGGTAAATATCCGTGTTTTCTGCCATCATTTGATTCCGAGCTAATCTTTTATTTCTCTATAATAGTGAATTTATCAACCAAGTTCTATGATTTTTTTTTTTCTTTTTGATGCTACTTCTTAGGGAACTTTGATGGCTTTCGCTGCTTTTTTGCAAGAGAAGTTATTGAGCATGTTAAGATCAGCTGCTTTGCTCTGCCCTATTGCTTACCTGGGTCAGATGCCAAATCAACTTGCAAGAGTTGCTGCTGAAAGTTTTATTGCTGAAGTAACAATAAGCTTCTCCCACAGTAGTTTAACTTCAAATTGCAGTAAAATTTGCTTACAGTTATTTTCTTAATCTCAAATTTTTTTTTTTTTTTGCAGGACTTGAACTGGCTGGGCCTCCATGAATTTATTCCAGGAGGGTGAGAAAGCAACTAGACAATTTTACTTTGAATACCTGAAAATAGAAGCAAATCCAATATATGTATACGTATAGCCAGAAAGTGATCATGATTGAAACTAACTTCAAAAACTTGCAAGAATACATAGTCCACTAGGTGAACACGAGCGACTTTTACATTTGGTTAGTACTAACACTGTATTGAAAATTTCAAAAGAAATGCAGAGGTTATGTGTTAGTCTCTCGTATTTTAAATTACGGAAGCTTTACACAATATTCTAATTTCTTTGGGCGAACAGGGAGGCTTTTGCCAAACTCGTGGGAGTTATTTGCAATACCACCCACAGTAATTGTTCCAACTTAATGACTGCTTTTACTGGTAATAGTAATGTTCTGTCCTGCTCATCATTAGCATCTGAACTTGGAAAAGAAAATTCCCTTCTTCTTCTTCTTCTTCTTCTTCTTCTTCTTATCATTAACTTTTGTAATTGCTAAAAATAGGCCAGACTTGCTGTGTGAACTCTTCCAAGATAGATGTTCTTCTTCATCATGAACCTCAGTCAACTGCGACCAAGAACATGATCCATCTAGCACAGAGTAAGTTTCTCCCACCTGTAGCTTGGACTAAGTTCCTCCAAGATCCATTTTTCCTATGATGAATAAGGACTTCTTCCCAAGGAACAACATTTCTATTTGTTTTCATCAAAAACAGCCGAAACTTTCTATTTCTTAAGAGACCAAAATGAAACACAGGTACAATAATGAAATTCTAGTGTTTTTACTAAACACATTACAACAAACTGTACTAAAACAGAGCACAATATCTCAAAAAAATAATTAATAAGTTGTGCGGACTTCATAAATATTGTACAACTTTTATTGAGAAAAGTGCAAAATGTTGAATATATATATATATTTATTACTTCTAAAATGTTCCATAATATTTCTGTTTTCATGCTAATCGAAAAAGAAACGAAATTTTAATCCTTGCTTCTTCCATATTTTTCACAGACGAGATTCAATTTCTTTTAAAGCTATACAATTTTATGAGTTTGTGGTTCTTGTATAGTGATTCGACAAGGGACCATAGCAATGTATGATTATGGGAGTGAGGAAGAGAACAACAAACACTACAGGCAGCCCAATCCTCCTGCGTACAACTTGTCAAGCATCCCAAATGACGTTCCTCTTTATCTCGGGCATGGAGGGCAGGACATGCTTTCTGACGTGAAGGATGTGCAGACACTGCTAGACACACTCAAAGATCATGATGCCGATAAGCTTGTAGTTCAATACAGGAAGGACTATGCACACGTGGATTTTGTTTTTGGTGTAAACGCTAACCAAATTGTCTATGATCCTCTCATGGCCTTCTTCAAGCTCCACTGAGAATATTTCTACAAATAGAAGCAAAAAAAAAAAAGTTTTCTTTGTAAATTGTGAGTATAATTTATAGCTCCTGTGCAGTGTTTTTTTTTTTTTTTTGGGTTCCAAGAGAAGCTGAAGCCCGGGGAAGTGTAGCCGGGACTCGGGTGATTTGAGAAACTAAAGTGTCTGACATTGGGGTGTCCCGTTCGCTAATTGGGCAGTGAGTTTACCCAAGATGTTTGACTGTTTTCATATTATATGTTTTACATGTTTGCATCTATGAGTAATGTGGCAGCCGGGAACAATACCAGTAGCCATTACAAATTACCACGTCTTACAAAGCCTGAAAATATGACAATCATTGGCAAATCTAACACCGCCATGTGTCTAATAGGTCTCAAATCACGTGTCAAAATGATTTTTATCTCTTTAAAATTAAATAACTAAAGAGGTAATTATTCAACTGTTCTTGATAAATATTAATTTTATCTCTTTATAAATAAAAATAATAAAGAGATAATAATCAATCAATAAGAGTTTTATCAACACTTTCCTTCACCCTCAATTATAAGTAGGGGTGTCTTCCATCAAATCAAGAAATAATTCTTCATTCACAATTGAAGTAAAGTAGAAAAGATCCATCGAAACAAATTGTTAAGCAAGGACAATTATTTTATTTAGAATATCTTTTGCAAAAATTTGTGTGTACACCAACATTTTGTCTGATCATTAGATCACCACTATTTCTAAAGCTTAGCTATTAGGAGCATAATGCAATCAAGGAATAAATATAGTTCATCGAGAAGAGTCTCGAAACCAGAGGCGCCCTTTTTTTGTTTTTATAAGAACCAAACTCAGCACAACCTGTAAAAACGAGAAGTGTAAGGAGAGATTATTAACTTGTAACATATACCTATCTCTCCCGATGTGGAAGAGCCTACCCAACATAGAAGCACCCCTGCTCATCACCAAAAAGACTATATTTATTTCATGTAAAAAAAGTCCATAATCATCGCATTTGAGGGGCTTTTAGTGACGATTAAACTCCCTCACAGAAGATATTATTTTTCGTCGCTAAAATTCTTATACACATCATTCAACCCTTTCCAGCAAAATAAAATGTAAAACTTATTTTTCTAATTCAAAAGCATGCAATACATCTCCCAATGCATGATCAAATAGATAAATAGACAGTTACGAAATTTTCTTTTATTTTCAGTCTCTTACAAATTTTCTAGTTCTTCGTCATGAACATGAATCGTCCAATGCAATGTTCTTTTCTTTCCATGGGAATCGTCCATCGTGGTAGCAGCGAAATCTTAAAGCTGGGCCTTGGTGAATATCTCTGGACGGATTTATGATTTGGAATGGAGAATTTCATTTTATTAATTGAGATGTCGACATGTCAAATAATATAAAAATAAAGAATTCAGATGAGTTGAATAAAAATTTATTTAAAATAAATAAATTTATAGTTATATATAAGATCACTTTTCTAGTGTTGGTATTTAGGTCAAGTGACTCTTGACTTACCCACCTCAGAATTTGGCGATCAACACCCAAGTGCAAGTACTACGAAATAGTATACATAATAACCTGGTAAGATCGGGGTCGAACCACATGGAACTGTTATCAAAACATGCAAGGTTGTCATTAAAATTCACCCAAGGTAAAAGATTAGATACTAACAAAGCCATGCTAAATCCCATAGCGTTACAATTATTTCAGTTGGAATCTAAACCAACCTGTTTGAATTCCTCTTTTGAAAGTATCGATGAGATTGGGACAGTTGTTGCATAAAGAATGATAACAAAAAGAAAAATAGTAGTTGTGGGAGGTTTGGTGGTTGATAAACTAAACTTTTAACTTAAACTTAATAACAGTCTTGGATCCAATTGCTCTGATCGTTTGATTCACTCGAAATTTCAACAGAGGTTTTGCAATTCAAATTATTGGCTTCGTCTTAAACTTTTGATTCGAAAGATTTAACGATTAAAATAAAAATTCAATAATAATTAAATCTAGAATAATACAATTGAAGTCATAGATTTATACTATCGATTTGTGTAATAATTATACCAAACTAAGATTTGTGCATAGAAATTACCAAACTTAATCCAGAATCTAAATTTTATCAAAGATCTAGAATTTAATTACCAATAATTGAAAGATTTAAAGATAAATAGTGAAAAGTCAATTATCTTCATTGATATCCTAAGATCCTCGAGTGATATTCACAATTGGTTCCAAGAATAAAACTAGCTACTCATAATATTGAAAATACTTGGCTTGAAAATTGACTTCATAACTAAAAGTGTTTAATACAATAGAACAATGGAAAACAAAAGACTGAAAAATGAAAAGAACTGGGCTAACAAGTTCTAACAAGCTAACTAAAACTCTAATCCTAAAGAACAGAAGAAGAGAGCTCTTGAATGGGAAAATGGCCTCTCCTTGGCTTTCTCTCTCAGCTCCTTTTTTCGACCCATAAATACTCCTTCTCTTTAAATATACAAAACTACAAACTTGTAGATCTAGATTTTCTCTGTCAGCCCACCAAAAATCAGATACAGTTCATAGTTGAGTCAACAATTATAGCTAGAATACTGAAACATGTCTGATGAGGTGTCAACAATGTCCTTTAGGCCATTTTTGACTTGAAAAACATGTGAATTTGTAGAAATTTTCAACTGATAAGTTGTAGATATGGACAATGTATTTCCAAAATGCTAAGATACATCTAAATTGGAGATTTGAGTTGAGAATTATGACCAAAATACCGAAATCTATTTGATGAGGTGTGTTCTTTCAACTCCAACTATCTCTTTCAGGCTACGTTTGACTTGGAATACGCATGAATTTAGATAAATATTCAAACTCAAAATTTGTATATCTAGATTTCTTCTGTCCATCCACCAAAAATCAGATTAAGTTCATATTTAGATTAACAATTATGGCTAACATACCGAAACCTTTGTGATTAGTGTTCTTCCAACTCCAGCTGTCACTTGTAGGCTACTTTTGACTCAGAAAAAGAATGACTTTGAAGAAATCTTCAACTGAGAAGTTATAGATATGGAAGATAATTTTTAAAAAAGAAAAGATACATATGAATTGGAGACTTGCATTGAGAATTATGACCAAAATATGGAGGATAGCTCAAACTGTCAAATTCTACAAATCTGCTCCCATGGTTTTCAACGATTTGGATCCAATCTTGGGCTTTATCTATGGGCCTGGCTTCCATATTTCTTCAAAAAAAATCCATCTTCTATATTTGGATTTAGGCTTGAGCCACCGTTCATGCTTGCTTTATTTTTGTTCGGTTTTAGCTTCAAATCTATACAAAACACAAAACATAAAAGAATATCATTACATTGAAATGGTTAATAATATATAGATAATTACTAATAATAGCTTATAATTAGGGATTCCGGTTGCACTTTTTAGAGTACAATCATTAGGTCATGGATCCAACCGGGCACCCATGGTGGGTTGACCCTGTAATCACATAGGTAGAGACATGTCTGTTAAAGAGCAAACATGACCTATTGAATGGTGACCCTTCATTGGTGCCTCTTGGATGTTTATATAAACATCAAGAGCATTCAACGTTATGACTAATTGAACATCAGATCATTCTCTCTGTAAATATATAAATGTAGAGACTTGGCGTCTGTGTTGTGGTATTAGAGTGTTTGTTCTTCACTCTAACGACACTACGCCGTTGTAGATTCAAGGCAACATGTAGAACATATTCAAGTTTCGGGTTAAGCATTCTTCAAGGTACAATTTAATCCGCTTTCGCATTTGTTTCAATATTTATTACAGTGGTATCAGAGTCTGTGAGGGTATTTTTGTTACTGTATGTTGTTTATCTACAGTTTAAATGTATATACATGGATTATATGCACTGTTTTGCACAAAAAGTTTCGAATAGGCGTTAATAGTGTTGCAAATTAACATTCGCGAAATTGCTTGATTTTTTATTATGTTGTAGCCTGTACATGATTGATTATATCTGAAAATTTTTGTCGTTAAAGGCTTGGTAGATTGAGAAAAAAATTGCAATCTTAGTTACGATTACCAAAACTTCATTTTTTTCATTCTCTCTCCACACGGTTTTTTGATTGCTAAAATTTATACGGTTATAATCGTTTTTTCGAGACCTTTCCAACAACATATTATTTACGTTGTTTGGACTTAAGGTTTGAGAAGTTATGGTGATCAAAAGTTAGCCCTAAAAGTCTGATTAGAATTCTTTAAGGAAGAAAAAGAACAGTTAGGGGAAACAATTTTTAGTATTATTTTTATTTTGTTTTTTTTTTTCCAGAGTACTCCAAATTTGATTTTTTATTTTTAAATATATTTTTCAGAATTATTTTTTTGAAAATGTAAAAAAAATATTACTGATTTTATTTTATGAAAAAAAACAAAGAGAAAAAAAGGAAAATCTAAGCCCACTCTCTCACGCGGCCTGTATAAGACTGTTTGGGGTCTTTGTTTTGGTGTATTCTGTTATTAGTATTGGGCTACTCTCTGTATTTTTTTTAAAGGCTTCCAGATATTTCTGTTATTTTATTTTTGATATTTTTTAACTGTTTAAAATTTTAAAAATTATGATAAATGCCTAATTGCTTATGTTGTTCATGAATATGTTGTACTTGAGTACTGTAGTATATTGAATAATTTAGTTAGCATTTATTTTATTGATTAGCATATTTTTTTGTTACATGTTATGTTAGAATTTCATATTATTTTTGTTGTTTGGCATGTTTATTTTGTTAGAAAATTAATACATGCATAATATGGAATTAATGCCTAGAGATGCTAGATCAAGTGAGAGATTTAATTGGTGGTACAGAAATTTTCAAATTTTACTCTCGATAAATTGAAATTTTGCCCATTAATTAAATTAATTATTAATAATTATTATCTGGAGCCTGAGAGATGATTGGGAACTAAGTGAATTTTTGATCTCGCGACTTGTAAAAATTATTAGTGTTTGAATTTAGATTTTTTTTGCGGCAACATCATACTATGTGTTATGCTAATATCCTATGTGCGTAATCTCTAAATGTAAATCAAAATGGTAGCAAAAGCATAGTGATTGAATTGACCAAAGGGGAGAAGTTGGATGGTGATAACTTTGACACATGGCTCCGTAAGATCAGATATCTCTTAAATGAGCAAGAGTCCTTGGAAACTCTTGATTTGGTTATGCTAGAGCTTGCTCACCCGCAAACTCTCCAATACAAGAAGGCATATGAGTCTTGGTTGCAAAAAGATCAAATTGCACACTTTACTATATTAGCGAGTATGCATAATGACCTTATTGCTCAGTTTGAGAATTACCCCACCACTCATGCGATATGGGAAGCCCTGAAAGAGAAGTTTGGTGTTACTTCTTTAGCAAGACTTCGTGAATTGAGAATGTGATTTGATTCGTGCACCAAGAAGCATCGTCATTCAATGAAGTAACATTTACGAGTCATATCAGCTATGATACGTGAACTAGGTACTGCCGGTCACGTTTTGATTGATGAACAACATGTCCAGGTTGTACCTTGCTCACTTCCACACCCTTGGGAGCACATACAGCAAAACATGATGCATAATAAGAGAGTGAAAACATTTTAAACTTTATCGTGTCATCTAGAGTTTGAATTTGAGTGCCTTGAGGCTACTAAACTTGACAGTAGCTCTTATATTACTGATGGTGTTTCACGTACGATCTCTCGATTCAAGCACAAACTTGGTGGGAACAAGGCTGAAGTTAATGTTGGACCTAAGAAAGTTGGTTCTAATAAGCACAAAAGGGGCTTCTGAGGTGGTAAGAATGCTAAAGCCATAGTCTTCTGCTACAACTATAACAAGAAGGGTCACTTCCCTCATGAATGCATTGAGCAAAAGAAGGTACTCCCTAATTCTATCTTTTAAACAACTATAACAAGAAGGGTCACTTCCCTCATGAATGCATTGAGCAAAAGAAGGTACTCCCTAATTCTATCTTTTAAACTGATTATTTTTGTTACTAGTCAAGTCTTTATTGCTCACTCTTCTAATTTGTGGATTGTAGACTCGGGAGCAACAGACTACATAACAAGACAAAGATTTGGGTTCGTGGAGTACCATCGAATTCCACAAGGCAATAGACGTATTTACATGGCAAATGAGCCTAGTATCGATGTACTTGGCATTGATATTTACCAGTTGGAATTGCATCATGAGTGCACTTTGTACCTCTATAATGTATTGTATGCCCCAGGAATTCGACGAAACTTGTTATCAGTTAGTAGTTTAATGAATGTAAGCTTTATTTTTCATTTTGAGGGTCAGCGTGTTAACATTTATACGGATCAAAATTATTATGAATCTGGTTATGTAACAGATGGTTTTGTTGTATTCGATATTGACTATTCTAGTAATAATAGTTGTGCCTATGAATCTTATTCCTTTAATATATCTGTGTGTGATGTTGATTCAATTAAATGGCATGCTAGACTATGTCATATTGGGCAAGATTGTATGACTCGGTTAGCTCGAAGGGGTCCTCAGGCCCACTCGCTAAAATTCATTTGCCCGACTGTGAGAATTGTCTTGCTGGCAAATTAACTAGAAAACCATTTGAAAAAGCCAGAAGGGCATCTATGCTATTACAATTAATACACTCTAATATATGTGGCCCAATGAATGTTAAGGCAAGAATGGTGTACCTTATTTCATCACATTTGTAGATGACTTTATGTGTTTTGGTCATGTCTATTTGCTTTCCCATAAGTCCGAAGCATTGGATTGCTTTAGATCTTGTGTCAACTTGGTTAAGAATTGGTTAGACAAAAGCATTAAGACTTTTAGGACTGATTGAGGCTGTGAGCATCTATCTAAATAGTTCAAGGAACTCTATGAAGCTAAAGGGATACTTAGACAATTGACAATTCCAAGGACTTTGCAACAAAATGGTGTAGCGGAGAGCAGGAACCGCACTTTGTTGAACATGGTTAAGTCTATGATGGCGCAAACTAATCTTCCCGTTTCGTATTTTTTTTGGGGGGGGGGATGCTTTGTTGACTGCTGCCTACATCCTTAATCGAGTGCCTTCTAATCAGTACCTTCCACCCCATATGAGTTATGGAATGGAGAAAAACCTGATTTAGGTAATTTGCATCCATGGGGGATTGGTTGCTTACGTACTTAACACTTTTTATAAGCATGGGAAGTTAAGCTCTAGAGAGAAGAAGTGTATCTTCATTCGTTATTCTGAACACTCTAAGGGATATGTGTTTTTAGGTGAGCAACTTGATGGAAGTGTGATTGAACTTAAGTCACGAGATGCGATTTTTCTAGAGAGGATTTCCCAAATAGAGGTGATGTGTCTAAAGAGATCGAACTATTTAATTTACCAGGTCCACAGGACGATGCTCCAACTATTTTAAGAGCGAGTGAGGAAGCCATTTCTCGATCTCCTAGAGATAGTGGGAGTAACTTACTTGATAATGGACTAGTTCTAATGTATGTAGATACTCCAAAGACACAATTGCGTAGAAGTGAACATGGAACTATCATTTGTTATTGTTTTACGATTGATGGGGAAGCTTTCATGGTTGCTTTACATGATGATGTAGAACCTAAGACTATCAAGGAGGCTTTTTCGTCACTTGGTAGCAATGAGTGGACAATTGTAATGAACAATGAAATGGAGTTCATGAAAGTCAACCAAGTCTGGGACTTAGTTGATTTACCACCTGGATATAAGACTATTAGGAATAAATGGATTCTCAACATCAAGCGTAAAACGAATGGATCCATAGAGAGGTATAAGGCTCGTCTAGTAGATAAAGGTTATACCCAACAAGAGGGTGTTGACTACGAGAAAACTTACTCTCAAGTTGTAAGGTTTGCCTCAATTCACATGATTCTAGCCATTGTCGCACATTTAGATTTAGAACTATACCAAATGGATGTTAAAACTACATTCCTTAATGGAGAGCTAGATGAGGAGATTTATATGGATCAAGCTGAAGGTTTTGTGGCGGTGGGTCAACAATAGAAAGTCTGCAAACTTAAACGATCCATCTATGGTTTGAAGCAATCATCTGGATAGTGGTATTTAAGATTTCATTGAGCTATTATTTCTAATGGGTTTACAATGATCGATGAAGACCATTGTGTTTATGTTATACAGTCTAAGGATAGTTTCTTGAATCTTTCATTATATATAGATGACATTTTATTAGCTGAAAATGATAAGGAGTTAATTGTTGCTACTTAAGAGTGGTTGTCCTCAACTTTTGAGATGAAGGACTTGGGCAAAATGAGTTACTTGCTTGGAGTTAAGATATTTAGGGATCGTTCTAAGAAACTTCTTGGTTTTCCTCAAAAGACTATCATTAAGAAAGTACTTGAACGATTCTATATGTAAAATTGCACGCCTATAGATACTCATATTGCAAAGAATGAAAACCTAAATCTTGAGATGTGTCCTAAGACTTCTAAGGAAAAAGAACACATGGCCTGTGTTCCTTATGCTAGTCCAGTAGCGAGCTTGATGTATGCTATAATGTGTACTCACCCTGATATTTGTTACACTGTACGTTTGGTTAGTTAGTTTTCAGTCAAATCCTAGATTAGCTTATTGTAAAGCGATAAAAAAGATTCCACCATGGAGGTAGAGTATATGGCTTACGTTATTGCTGTACAAGAAGTTATTTGGTTAAGGAGGTTCTTTCAACACCTTAGAGTTATCACATATTCTTGGGCCTAGTGATAATTCATTGTGATAGTATGACTGCTTTAGGCTGTGTGACAGATCCTAAATATCATAGGAGAACCAAACAGACACTTTTGAGATATCATTACATTAGAGATATGGTTCCACAAAAAGAAGTAATTTTAAAGTATATATCTACGACCTGCATGGTTGCGGACCCCCTAACTAAGCCTATAGCTCGAGAGACTTATTTGGCTCATGTTAGATCTCTAAGACTTCGTAGATTTTCATAATATACTTGTGTTAGTGTTGAGCACTTAGTTATTTGTATTTAACATTTTGCAAATATTATTGCCTTAATGTAAAAGTTTGTTTAAATTATGATATGTCTGAATGCGGCATTATTATCTCAACAAGCAAGATTGGCTAACTTACACGAGCAATCACCTTTGGCGTTATGGTAAGCATGCTTTTAGCATTTTAGTTGCTTTTGGCACTTAAGATAACGAGCAAAGATGAGACACAATACGCTATAGTGTCGCCTTGTTTGTAAACAAGATGAGACTTGACACGAAGGTCAATAATGGTCATAACCCAGTGTTTATTATGCTTGTATTCTTTTAGTTAGCCAGATCAAAGATATTAAATTTGACATTTTTAGATATCATGCAAACAGAGAACTCGAGTTAGACGCTTGTGTAGCTGCTAGACTAAGATCTATGCAGTGTATGAGTATGATATACGCTCTTCTTAGTTGGATCGAGACACTCTACCGTAGCATGTATTTCATACTACATGTGCTTGATGACCGATTAAGGAAGTGTGATGGAATAGGTCCCTACTTCCTCATCATGTGAAGTCCTTTAAGTCATTTTTACATGACTAAGTCATTTTTGTATGACCAAATTTCTTTAATACTCTTTGTACTTAGACTTTGTCGTAAGGGGATAGAAATAATGTTCAACTACTTTGGCGTATTACTTACGACCATGAGTGATTTGGCCTTCCAAGACATTGCTGGAAAAATGGTTATTTTTTACCTAAGTGACATAAGGGCAAGGGAAGACCATTCGGAACATCCTGCGATATATTTACTATCGACACCTTTGGCGATGTAGCATACTGTGACAAGGATGTGAATATATAGGTGAAAGCATCGAGGGGTTAAGCATGCTCTTATTGAGGGATTAGAGATGTTTAAATTGATGTGACTAAATAGATCTAAAGTACATGAGACACCACGTTTTTTGTTAGGGTTACTGTCTCTATGCTGGCTCTAATAAAAGTTCCTAATGTAGAGCTCCCAATTGTAGGTGTGCTCAGTAGTCGCATAGCCTATTAGCCTGTATGAACTTACATTCTTGTATATGAAAGATCAAGAGAGATGATAGAGTTGCCCACCATGTATGAATGGGAGATGTTGGTATTCGGGTAGGGCCGTGGACCCAATTGGACGCCCATGGTGGGTCAACCCGATAATCACATGGGTAGAGACATGTCTGTTAAACAACAAACATGACTTATTGGATGGTGACCCTTTGTTGGTGCCTCTAGGGTGTCTATATAAACACCAAGAGCATCCAATGTTATGACTGATTTAACGTCAAATCATTCTCTCTCTGTAAATATACAGACGTAGAGACTTAGCTTCTATGTTGTGGAATTAGAGTGTCTGTCCTTCACTATAATGACACTATGTCTCTGTAGATTCAAGACTGTACATAGAACATCTTCAAGTTTTTGATTAAGTATTTTTTAAGGTACCAGTTTAATTCGCTTCCGCATTCATTTCAATATTTCTTACATCTAGGGTTCCCGATCTGATCCGAATGTGGAGAGTTCGGGGAAAAAAATTAACAAACCCAATCGAATTAAGGGTCTCCTAATCTGAACCCAATCCATTGCCATTTCTAGTCCTTGTTGAATGCTTGGCAACAAAGAACATGATCCATCTAACTCAAAGTAAGTTTCGCAAACTTTCTCTACTAGGTAGTTGGTATCTAGCTTGGGAGGGAAAAAAATTCTAAAAAAGAAAATTCAAATTGCTTTCTCTACAATTTTTCTCATACTTCCTTTCCCTTCCTCAAGTTCCACATAGATTGTAATAATTAGTTCCTACAGTCATTACAAATGAGTGATTGGACTTCTCCACCTCAAATAGCCAAAGTATCTCTACCAATAACATTTTGCATAAGTAAATAGTATATCTAGCCTTGTGTGGATGCCAATCAGTGGCTTCCTTTATTTATTCAACTCAAATGTCTGAACATCTACTCTAAAACAAAATTTGTCTTATTTTTCCTCTGTAAAAATTGGGATTGTGCGATAGTGTTGTCATTTTACTCTCTAAATATTATTATGTTTGTGGTTTTTGATTAATAATTGACTTAGAAATAGTATCTATGTATTGCACACGGATGGTGCTGTAAACGAATTGAGTTGAGCTGAAATAAGTAGTGGATTGTTCAAACTTGGTTTAAAAACCTTAATGAGCTTGAAAATGTATTCAAGCTTAGTTTGTTTAATTTTTAAGTGATTTCTGATTGTACTCTAAAAAGTACAATTGGAGTCCCTAATTGCAGGCTAATGTTAGTTATTATTTGTGTGTTATTTATTATTTTTATATAAATTTAGTATTTTTCACGTTTTATAAGCTTTGAGCAGATTTGAAAATAAAACCAAGCAAAATAAAATAAGATGATGTATGTTATCTATATGAGTGTGTATATTATATTATATACATATATATTTATTATATTATATCTTATACATTATATATATATTATAATATATATTTTACTTTATATATATTATATTATATCCTTTACTTCATATATATTATATTATATCTTATACTTTATATATAATATATGTAAGCACCCCATTTTTGCCCGCTCGGTAATCTCCGTCCCAACCGGGTTCGGTTTTCAACATCACAACACATGCAGGTTCAAGATGAGCCTTACAATATCCAATCCAACCAACTGGTCCCTTCTTGGGCCCACAAGGACTCGCTGGAGCCATAAGTACCATTATTCTAGGTAGATTTCTGAACCGGGTGGTCTTGGAAACCAACGCCATCCATGTAGCTTCCTGAGATTGGGCAATCTCGGGGACCAACACCTCATCAAATTTAAGACAGTTCACTTCTGGCGCCTACTAGCCCGCCAACGTAGAATGTCCGTCATTTGGTAGTTTTTCGAGACCGGGCGTTCTCAGAGACCAACACCACCCTTCCAGGTAGCTTTCTGGGACCAAGCGTTCTCAAGGACCAACACCACCCCTACAGGTAGTTCTATAAGAACCAGGCGTTCTTAGAGACCAACACCGCACAGGTAGTTTTTCGAGATCGGGCGGTCTCGGGAGCCAACACCTAGGTTAACACCGGCGCCTGCTAGCCCGACTCGGTGAAAAATGACCAAACCTGCCCCTTTGGGCCTCCAGACACATTTTGGGAAAGTTCAAAATCCCTCAAAACGATAAGTCCATCCTACCAAAATATTGTTAAACCATTAGGCATCCCCTGCACGTCATTTGGTCCGAATCCGGTCCTATTCTGGCCCACTCCAGCCAAAACGATCATTTTGCCCCTAAACACCTCAACACTGTGCAAACCCCGCCAAACGGTAGAAGACTCTCCCAAAACTATCCCTGAACAACCCTATACACTTAACACAACACACCAAATCATTCCTGACCATTTTCAGCCAATCTTGGTCAAAATGACCGTTTTACCCTGGGAAGCCCAAATATGCCTCGAAACAGCACCGGCCTTGGGATTTCAAGCAGAGTGCTTCACCACATGCCCTTGTTTAACCTGAGGAGGACCCTACGACACTAAACTCACACGACTCGATAAAAGTTCCCTAGAGCGTCTCGCAGACGCTCTGCTTAAATTGTTTTTTCTCCCGATTCCTTGGTATTAATGTACCGTCAACTGACTTGAGAAATGTGTAAATCAGGGAATTCTCGAAAGCTCGTCCATAGATCTTTCCATTGATACGACTCGATCGAATAGATTGCTTCCTGGAGCCCTTCATCGTACGGTGCAAAAACTATAACTTTCAATAACTCCCGGAGCGTCTCGTAGACGCTCTGCCAAGGTTAACTTTTTCTTCGATTCCCTAATCAAAACGCACTGTCAAATGACTTGAGAAATGCGTAAATCTGAAAATTCTTGAAAGTATTTCCAGAGTACTTTCCATCAGTAAGGTCCGATCGAATAGATCGCTTCCCGAAGGCCTTGATCATGCGATACGAAAACAGCTACTTTCAAACACCCTCGGAGCGTATCACAAACGCTCCAAAAAAGTGACCTTTTATGCATGCTTCCCGGGACGATATCCCCTACTTCCAGACACAATTCAAACTTTTCAAAAACATGAAAGTTCACCGGAAGCCCTGGGAGAACATCCCGAGTGCGACCGATTCTCCTGAAACCTTCTTGATTGACTCAATTATCGAGGCAAAGTTTAGACGAACCTTCCCAGTTATGAAGCGTATGCTACATGCGCTCAAATTTTGATCAGATTGACCAACTTTTGATCAACAGTCGAGATTTATCTAGTACATGGGGTGCCACGTGTCATTTTGGCAATGGAACAGTACCTGCGCATGTCCTACATGCGCACGGCCAAATTTTGGCCAGGCGCATGTAGTACATACGCCAGGCCTGTTCTAGAATCTTTATAAATACTAGACCACCCTTTGCATATTCCAACTCCAATTTCTGATGCAAAGCCCTGCTGAAGTCATTCTAGAATTCTGAATCTCTATACACATTTCATCCCTCCAACACTTAGCTTAGATTTTATCATCCCCAAGTCTATATACTTCACATATAAAGTCTTATACACCATTAAACACTCCTTACCAGCCCTCTAAGCCTTCTTGAAGTCATTCAAGCTCCCATCAAAGCATTCCTTGAAGACTACAAGTGTGTTGAAGGCAAAAGGTGGTATCCTTTTTACATTTGTGTCTTCTCCCACTCTTCTCTCCTCCCTCCTAGCCTACTTAGGCTATTCTCTATTTTAATCCCCATCTTCAATCCCCCATTCTTGCATGCTTGAGCCAAGAGGGCTCTTAGATCATGCCTAGAGGAAAGCAAGTGAGAGCCATCGTGTACGGGGACCTCTCACTAGCCTACTTTAAGATGGTATGGCCTAAGAGCCCTTTGTTTATGTGGTGTAGCCTATAAGCCTTGTATGTGATCATGACCCCTTGCATATTACTATTTTGATCATGTTTTACATGCTTGGCTTCATTTTATGCTTATTGTCATGTTCTACAATGCTTACATTGCTTTTGTTTTCATACCATTTCCAAGCTCTATATTCCTTTTAAATATCGTTCCAAGAGTTGGTCCCTTGAATTTTAGGATGAGACCATAGGAGTCATGCCTTAGAAAATCTCTCACTACCCCCTAATTCACACTTTTGCATCATTACATTTCAACTTGCATAAAAGTTGCTTTCAAACTCTCTAATTTCCAAGGTTTCCATTATCTCAAATTTAGTGGTTAAAATTGCCCCATGGAACCCTCTCTTGAGTGGTCTCCCTTTACATTGGCCTTAGGAGCCCTAAATTGTTAGAATGGTTCCCTTTTTTCTTTATGCTTGCTTAAGAATGATATTCAAACTCTTTGATTTCTATGGTTTTTATTCTCTCAAGTTTAGTAGTTGGAATGGCCCCATGAAACCCTCACTTGAGAGGTATCCGTTACATAGGCCATATGAGCGTTAACTTGCTAGAATAGTTTCCTTTAAAAATGATTTTCAAAATCTCCTTCTTAAAAATGGTTTTCAAGAGTTCATTCTCTCCATCTTTGTATTAAAAGTGGTTTTTCAAAAGTTATCACCATTGTGTCGATTCTTAAATCCATACTCTTGTCAAGATAATAGTTATAATGGTCATGAGGAAACCTTCCTTGGAATGGTCTCCAAACATCATATAAACCATGTTCTTGACAAGAGTCAAAATTTTCATAGAAATGATATTAAAAAAGATTGCCAACATAAGTCCACTACATAACATGTTTTGTTCTTCAAAACACTCTCCAAAAAGTACATCAAACCAACTTTCAAAACCATTTTCCAATCCAACCCTAGGTTAACTTGACCCTAGTTGACTAAACCTAGGTTAACTTGACCCTAGTTACCTAACCCTAGGTTAACTTGACCCTAGTTCTCTCACCTTAGGTTAACCTAACCCTAAGTCATCGAAACCTTAGATTGACCCAACCTTAGTTAGTTAATCATAGGTTATCTTAACCCTAGGTTAACCTGGCCCAAGTTAATTAACCTTAGGTTACCCCTGACCCTAGGCCAAACCTATTTAGGTTAATACACTTCAAGATTCCAAACTCTTAAACCCTTTTTTTTATCATTCAATTGTAAACTATTCTCATAACCTATTTTTCCAAAACCTCCTACTCTTATGACTTCCAAAAAACCAACTCCATAAACTCTTCAAATGTCCTTACACTCCATCTTTAAGACATTTCTAAAAAATGCTTTCAAAAGGTCACAAATCTAAGGTGTCCCTAACCGTCTCATGGTTAGGGATTCCAAGGACAAGTGATAAATCAAGAACAATATCTAAGGTTGTCCATATGAGGATTTCAAACCCTTAGCCATTTCCAAAAAATCATTTTCAAAAACTAATTTATCAAAACATTCTAAAGTCATGCTTCCAAAGTTTTTAAAATAAGATTTCAAAAACACTTTCAAGTTCTCTTGAGTCATGCCAAAGCATTTTTCCAAAACTCCCTTAAGTTGATCTAAAAACATTTTCAAAATACGCCACTATCCAATTTCAAGTCAAAACTTCCAAGACCACAAAGATTTTTCAACTTCCAAAGACCTTAAAGTGTCTTAAACTTTTCCAAAAACCTCCAAGTGTCTGAAACCTTTTCAAAGACCTCAAAGCGTCCTAAACTTTTTCAAAGACCTCAAAGTGTCTTCAAACCTTCCAAAGGCTCTAATGCACCTATTTTTCATCGGGCTCTTGCCCGAACTATAAATGACCTGATTCTTGCCAAATGTGATATGTAGGTAACCTAAAATGTTCTTGCCAAATGTGATATGTAGGTAACCTAAAATGGTGCGGTCATAACTTCTATTCCGACTTCAATCATTTTTTCAAAAATTCTAATCAATTCAAAGTTCTTATTCCAAACTTTTTCAAAACCCTTATTATTTCCAAACTTCTTCTAAAAACTTGCATCATCCGTCATCCATCCGAAAAGTGATGATTGAACCCCGTTTTCAAAATTCTAAAGTAGATATTAGGTGGACAATGGTAACCGGTTATTCTAGTGAGTGAACAAAGGGTGATGAGACATGTAGGTACCGAAAGGGCGGGGTAGGGTGATAATCTTAGGATATCTTCCTTACACGTAACCAACCCCCGAACCATAGATTTTTGTTTTCAAATGACCAAAATGGAGTTATTTTCCAAAAGGGCTTAAATCTTTTCAAAGGTTGCCAAACAACCTATTTCCTTAAAAACCCTCTTTTGAGGGAGTTTTCAAAATCCTTTTTCAAAAAACCCTAAGTTTAATTTTCAGATTAACACTTAGTTTTATGTGCCCCAACTCACCTTAATCAAGTTAGGTGGCGACTCCTATTTTTCTGAAAAGCTCTTAGACAAATCAATTTTCAAACCTAGTCGCACTTGTCTTGTTAAGAGGACGAGTTCTAGTGACAGAATTCCGTGCTTTTTGTGTCCTAGCCGAAAGGACCTTGGACACCTAAAAATCAGGGTGCGACAATACATAATATATAATATATTATACTTTATATATTATAATATATATACATCTTTGCGCAAGAGGGCACGAGCATGGCCGACACGGAAGAAAAGCAAGAAAAGAATGAAAAAAGAAAAAAATTCTTCTCGGCTATAAAAAGAGAGAGGGGAGGAGAGCAAAAGGGAAGAAGTTGATTCTTCCTTAGCAATCAGTTAGTTTGTTAGTAACTTTTTAGCCAGTTAATTTTTTAGTGAAGCTTTGTTATTATTCTGCTGTAATAAACCTTTTTATTTATGAAATTATTTTTCAAGATATGTCGTTTCAATATTATGAATAGTTGATTTTATTCTTAGAGCCAGTTGTAAAGATCATCTGAGAATATTAGAATATCAATGGAAGTAATTGAGTTTTTATTATTTTATCTTTAAAATATTTCAATTCTTGGTAATTAAATTCTAGATCTTTAAGAAAACTTAAATTTTTGACTAAATTTAATAATTTCTATGCACAAATTTTAGTTCGGTATAGTTATTGCACAAATTGATAGTATGAATCTATGACTTTAATTTTATGATTTTATGTTTAATTATTATTGAATTTTTGTTCTAATAGCTTAATATTCCAAATTAAAGGTTCAAGATGAAGTCAATGATTCGAGTTATAAAACCCCCATTAAAATTTTGGGTGAATCAGATGATTGGATTAATTGGATCTAAGACTATTTAATTTAATTTAATTAAAGTCTCATTTTATAACCCTCAATCTTCACAAATTAAACTATTTTGTTTTGATTACTATTTTTTGTAATAATTGTCCAATTTTCATCAGTACTTTTCAAGGTAAAATTCAAACGGGTTGACTTAGGTTTCAACTGAAATTATTGTAACACTACAGTGTTTAACATGTCTTAATCGGTATCTAATATTTTACTGTGGGTGAATTTTAGCACATAATTTTGTATGTTTTAATAACTGTTCCCTGTGGATCGACTCTGGTCTTACCGAATTTTATTTACTGCTTCGCCACACTTGCACTTGGGTGTTAATAGATTGTCATATCTTGAGTGTAGCCAATTTCGAACTATTTAATTGACCCGAATATGAGTCGAGCTGGAGTAGTTTAAATTTTTTAATTTATATAAATTTATGGAGCCGAGCTTACTAGTTTAACGAGTTTTAAAATATTTTCAAGCTTAACTTGTTTATATAACGACTTGGTCTCAAATAAATTGAGTTCAAATAGTTTAGCTTATTTTACTGCCCTCAACACAGGGCAATTGATTGCATACAAGTGACTCTTTCTAGTTAGATCCACACTAGTGTGAGTCTGATCCACTGAGCTGCACATTTTGAGAAGTAATAGGTACATCCGTGAACTGCAAGATGGCAGGTTAACCATGCCTCAGACACCCTGATACATAGTAAGGGGATTTCTGAAGGGATGAAACACACTAGCTCATGCGTATGTAGTGCTTCAGAATTACATAACTGGTAACTGGAAACAGACTATTCCTACTCTGGCAAACTATACATAATAACAAGAAGAACAAGGAGGGCTAAATTTTATGTTTTTCCATGCTATGGCATTAGTATTTGGGAATTCCACTTTAAACCTTGAGATTGAACTCTATATTGAACGGTAATGCAAAACAAATAGAATAGTTATGAATAATTTTTTTACATAATGATGTGGCTGAATTAAAACATTTCACTTAAAATAAATCAATCATTAAGATATCTCTTCACTAAGAAAAAAAGAAGAATGTCATACAACCAAAAAATTTATATAAATTTTTTTTACACAGATGATATAGTAAAATGAAAGCTTTTCATTTTAAAACAAAATGCCCTATCACGACACATTATTTTGGTAAGATTTTTTATACAAATTTTTTAAAAGAATAACATTTTATGTTATCACACATCATTTTGATTGAGTTTTTTCATATTACTTCTCTCTAAAATTAAAAATTTACTTTATCTAATGAGGCTTTTGGTTTAGACTTTCCACGACTATTTGTCCTTTCTTTTTACTCAAAAAAAAAAAAAAATACTATTCTTACAAAAAAATTATACATAAATTTCTATCAAAATTATGTACCCGAGATATAATGGTAGTGATAATTTTGTAATTAAAAGTCGTTATGATAAATATTTTGAATTAAAATAAAAACTCTCATTCATATTTCGTACACATTATTCAGTATAAAAATTATATATAAATTTTCTATTTGTACAATATTATCTCACAACACAAGTAAGAGCTTTCCAAAGTCCCACTTCTTGCGTACACGTGTTGCAAAGGTACCTTGATAACTCGGAATTTCTATATTGCTGTTTGCACACTTATCAATCTCTCTAATATTACCTGGCTTGCTGACGTGTATAACTCAGATTGGAGGACACACGTAGCTCAGTCCAGCAATAGATACCGGAAAGGGTTTTTCCTCTGCGTCGAGAGTTTCTGCTTCGATTTGATTCACCCGCGAAGAAGAAAACTGAATTATATATATATATATATACACCACATATATACAGAGAAAATGCGTAGATCATCACCAGTGTTGATCGTATTCTCTTTGTTCTTCTTGCTAATCTTCGACCTCAGTTCACGGGCAGATGCATTGTACGGAGCATCATCACCAGTGGTTCAGCTAAACCCATCAAATTTCAAGTCCAAGGTAACAAAGCTAATTATCACACACGCTCTCTCTTCCCAATTCAACATATCAAATTTTGTTTTTTTTTTAACCTTTGGCGCAAAACCCACTAAATTTATGAAAATGTTGGAGTGTCGATCAATGGGTCATTCGTCTTTGTTCATATGAACTTAGATCTGATTCTTTATTGCTAATTTTCTATCAACGGGTGATGCTGTAAAATATTGTAGTTGTTGCAACTCTATTGACAAGTGTTATTGTTTGGTGTCTCTGCCTCTATGCTTAGTTGGCAGTCTTTCCATTCAGTAGTAGAATTCCTTTGATTCATAAATATATGGCTGCACATTTGTTTTTCTTATGAAATTTATATCAATTTAGTTGGCGGGCTAAGAGAAATTATATTTTCAACTCCAATGGTACTTGGTGTTTGGTTGTTATTATTTCTGTATTATTTTCCTCCCTCAATAATTCCATTATAAATATGAAATTTTGGTGCTCAAGTACGTATCTTCATGGAGAATTCATTTTGTAAGACCTATACGAGCTCCAAAGTGCCTACCAAATTTGTGTTTTGATAAATTGGCTCGAGTGTGTCACTGTGCCTCTAATTGCTTTTCCTTAGTTCCTTATTTGAATGAGTAAAAAGTCAATCTTGTTTCATGCCTCTGCATCACACCAGTTACGACTATCACAGAAAAGAAAATGGAAATATTTTTATGCTTGAACATTATCCAAAATTAGTTGTTTGCTTCTGTTGACTTTACTTCCAAGTTATGTTTTGAATTAAAAAAAAACGAGTCTAAGTTTCTCACACATTTGGCTTAATGATTTGCTTTCCTTGAATGGTGGCAGGTTCTCAATTCTAATGGGGTTGTTTTGGTTGAGTTCTTTGCACCTTGGTGTGGTCACTGTCAAGCTCTCACACCTATATGGGAAAAGGCAGCTACCGTCTTGAAAGGTGTTGCTACTGTGGCAGCACTTGATGCTGATGCTCACCAGTCCCTAGCTCAGGTTTCCTGTAGTTGAGATATTTCACCATATAGCAACTGCCTTTAATGTTTTTCTGCTTATTATAATTTATAAAAATATAGATTTTTTCTTGGTATCATCAAATGCAGTATGTGTAATGAGTAACAACAAAGGTGGTCAATCACAGAGAAATTAATCAATAGGTCATCTGCTGTTTGCTTGAGTGGTATCTCCTATTGAAAGGGTAAGATGCAGGGTTCCAGTCCCACTTGAAACATGAGTTTGTTGTCTTGCTTTTTGGGAGGAAAAAAGAAGGAGGTAATAATCAGAACAGACTAGAGATCATTGAGGCACATTTTGGAAAAAAAAAGGAGAACAAAGATAAGAAATAGGAATGTCATTAAAGTCTTTAAAGCTGGAAGAGGTGCGGTGTTAATGGCAACTTGCTAGGCTTCGTGCTGGTGTTAGAAGTGGTTATGGTAGTATGGGATGACGATATGGTTGGAGGTGATGTTGGTGATGATGGTATGGATTGATAACATTCCAAGGGTGGATGAGGTAGTTATTATGGTTGTGATGGTGGTGGTGGTGATTGTGGAGACAATGTTGGTTATAAAGTTGTTGGAGGTGGGATGAGTGCAAGGTGGTTACATGATAGGCTAGGAAGCACGGACACTTCGTTTAGGGTGCCGTGTCCGTGTCGGACACATGTCGGACACACATACTCCTCGGACACACCGGGACACGTGTCGGACACACCAATTGGCGTGTCTAATATTTTTATTAATATTTTTTCTAGTGGACATTTATTGGACACCTTAGGGACACGCGTGTCCAACTATTAGACACATTTTGGGACACGCTGGAGTTAAAATGTTATTATTAAAAGAATTAAATAGAGTCTAATTTATAAATTTCAAAACTTTAAAACACCAAAACATAAAACACCCAAATTCAATTCTTCAAATCCTTAACTTGTTAGTAGTTGTATTATAATTGTGAACTTATTTAGTTATTTTCATCTTATTTTTGGTGATTTATGAATTTTATGTTCACATACATAACAAACAAAAAATATATAAAAATATTTTTTTTGCCGTGTCCCTGCCGTATCCGTGTCCTCATTTTTTGAAAATGCTGTGTCCCGTGTCCGTATCTGTGTCCGTGTCCGTGTCCGTATCCGTATCCGTGCTTCTTAGATGATAGGTATGGAAAATTCAAGTGATGGTAGCAGCATTGGGCCAAGGTGGTGGTATTTTGGTGGCGTGAATGGAGGGTAAAACCTAACTGATAATGTTACAGATAAAACTGATAAAATCTACTGATTGCAAAGTTGTGCCATCTTGTGGGGAGGCTATGGTAATAGTGGTTTGTACTTGTTAATGGTGATGGTAGCACTTGAGGAGAAATTGAAACTCTACTTATTGGTCCGACTAAAAAGCATGTCTTTGTGAGGTTGTAGTGGTGTATAATCTGTGGCGATCACTTGTAAATTCCATCATTAAGTATTCATCTGTTTGAAGCATTTGGTGAAGTTGCTCCAAAGCTTTTGGAGCAACTTTGAAGGAGTGGAGCATTCGGTTCATAGGGTTAAGGGAATTATTCTTGTTTCCCTTTATTCCTGGATGTCTGAGTCCACTCCTTTCCGTTTATCTTCTTTTGTGGATTTCTTGGGCAATTTGTTTATGCCTGTAGATATATAGGATGTGAGGTCGATAGATTGTAAGGCTTTTTGTATTTGCCTTATGTACAGGGTTCGCCCCCTTGTTGGCAGCATCTTTTTATATACTAATTTACTTATCAAAAAAAAAAAAAAAATTGCTCCAAAGCAAGGAAACAAAAAGGAAAGTGAAAAACAAAATTATCGTTGAGTTTTCAACAAAACAGTATTTGATTTTATATTTTCCACGTTTGTTTCGTAAATCAACCCCTCTACAACTAGGTTGATGAAATATATCTTTTCATACTTGTTGTGTAGTTGATGTGCATATTAGCTTCCACAGAGGAAAAAGCTTATGAAGCTATATCCAGAGAGAAATTCACTTTTCCCGAGCTTTTGAGTTTTCTGAATTTCTATTTTTATAAAAGGCTATAGGAATATATATTTGGATGACTGTCTTTTTTGTGATGTGCTAATGCATTGTTTTTTCTTTTGTTATCTTAGGAATATGGGATTAGGGGATTTCCTACCATCAAGGTGTTTGTTCCTGGAAAACCTCCAGTAGATTACCAAGGAGCTAGGGAAGTCAAGCCCATTGCAGAATTTGGCCTGCAACAGGTGGTTGTGATTTCCCTTTGGTACTCGAATTCCATTTATCACATTGTTTTCTTTCTCTATCTATTTTTTTGTTTGCTCTTGTTGCATAATTTCTCTATTGTTATTCATTTGGGTTAAGTAAAAAGAGGTCAATTTTTTTCCTCTAATTTTTGAATATCAGAGTTTATTTTTTTTTAATATGATGCACCCACTATGTGAATAATATTTTTGAAAATTGTTTGTCGTAAAATGGGCATGGTTAGGAGCCAGATCTTCATGCATAGTCACAAAGCCAAATGAAAGAATAAGATGCTTGAAAACACTTGTATTCATGGGTAACAATCCATGTGGTTGGACACGTCACCTCCAAGGATCCTCTCAAAGGATCCTATGAGACTCGAGGATCCTCTGCCACCTTTGGGCCACTGAGGATCCTTAAGATACATTCTCCAATAACCCTGATCCTTGAGTCTTGAGCAGAACCCATCCAATAAGTACAAGTCATGGCATTTCTCCAACTAACCATGATCCTCCATACTAGATCATCAGAGACTTATGGTTTGGAGGCTAGGATCCATGGGATCGTCAAGGTGCCAATCCCTCTTCTCAGAGGGGTCTCCTTAACCTGCCACAATGAGAGAGAGATCCTTTAAGATGCTTCAGGCTCTAGCAACTTCAACAAGAAAAAGACAAAGGCATTTAAGGGCGTTGGTTAACCCTGCACCTAGCAAATCTCACTTACCTCAGCAGATCCTGGGTGCAGTGCTGACCTTCTCAGGCATAGAGGGACAAGCCATCATCCCATCACGGGTTGGTACTCTCTCTCACACACCTTCGCCTATATAAAGGGATGCCCTCATTCCCTTCAACCAAAAAAAACACAAGGCATGGAGTCCACCAATCCATCAAGCTTTCTATGGTTCACTGCTCTCTCTCTCTCTCGGGCTGCCATTAATCCTCTCATTTCCACTCTCTGCTTGGTTCGGTAATCGTTGAATGACTATCATATTTCCCAGAGAGTATACATACACCCACGGCCTCTAACGCGGCCCACAATGATTATATTGGGAGTTAGATATACGCTTTCTGGCCCATTCTGTAACAGCTTTAGTGTGTGTCTAACATGGTTCTCTCCGCTTCATTTTCCCCCATGCTGTCAGTCTATTAACACTCTGTTCTATCTATATCTCTGTTTTTTGCATGTGAAAGGGGTTCCACATGAGGGAGACTACGGGAACTCGAATAACTGGGGCAATCCATCTTACACATAGAAAGGGAGAAAAAGTGGTGTACTTTAGAGAAAAATCTTTAAAAGGATTTCAAAGAAGGAAGGGAAATGGAATTTAGAGGAAAAAAGCTCTCAAGGATTTCTTTGCCTGGTCCCACCAAGGATATATATTTCCTTTTCCATTGCTGACAGATTAAGCTCTTGGGGCTAGTGCTCGTCTAAATCATGCTTAGCTATTCCCATTTAGCATTATTAGGAATGAAAAAGCTAAGGTATATCAGTTGTGTACAGGTAAAGGCACTGCTGAAGGAACGATTAGATGGAAAAGGTACTGGAGGATCAAGTGATAAGTCTCAACCTAGTGCATCAGTGGAATTGAATTCACGTAATTTTGATGAATTGGTGCTGAAGAGTAAAGAACTTTGGATTGTGGAGTTCTTTGCACCTTGGTAAGTAATGCTTACTAATTTTGATTTCAGTTGTTTAATCCTGTGCTCTTGGGTGATTTGGAGTTAGCGATGGTTGATCGGTTATTTTTGTGGTATATTTTGAAGGCAATTCCTATGATTCTTGTTTTGTCATGCCTGGAATCATTGAATACCTAGAATGTAGAATAGCAGTATGACTTGTGCAACTGTAGCGAGTTTGGCAACTGCATTTATAATCTTAAGAGAAACCATAACTAATTAAAATTGCGAGAGTATAAGATATTTTGGCACAAGCTGGTGGGAAGGGCACCGGCAACTCAAAGAAAAACTTTAAACCGGGGAACTAAAATCTTCTAAAAATGAATGGACTTATGAGAATATCATCATAAAAAAACCCAAAAAGAAGTTGATTGACCTCAATGTTTCATTGTGTTTCATCTTTCATTAACTATTTAAGGGGATAAGGGATAGATTGAATAGCAAGCCTTACATTTTTTGGGGTATCAATTGCATTTTATAGGTGTTTTAATATGCATAACATAGTCTGATTGCTTGCTTGCTTTCCTCCCATTTTCTTTTGTGACTTGAATATTAAATATTTTATATTAAAGGTGTGGACACTGTAAGAAGCTTGCTCCAGAGTGGAAGAAGGCTGCGAATAACTTGAAGGGTAAGGTCAAGCTGGGTCATGTGGACTGTGATGCAGAGAAGGTAATTTTTGAATTCCAATTTGACCTGGTTTATATTTATATTTTTGGTGCTTTGTAAAACAACCTTGTATGTTATCATCCTGCTTCATTTCTGACTTGTTGGAAAGCCTTGTGAATGTTATTATAGCTCTAATTTTGTGGATATATATGAATTGCAAATATTAACAAAACAGCCTATTGTCATAATTAGTGCCAAGACTTGAGGTGTAGGGAGTGGTTTGCGCAGTTTTGATGGGAATAATAACGTCCCCAAATGCTATGAAAACATGCTGGTCTTTGCATGATTTAAAATATGAAGATAATATGTCATATAGTAGGATTAGCGTTGGTTTTTGTGCTGATATATTGGCATGTCTCTAATGGGGTGGTGTTACCAGTCTCTAATGAGCAGGTTCAATGTGCAAGGATTCCCTACTATCTTGGTATTTGGTGCTGATAAAGACAGCCCATTCCCTTATGAAAGTGCAAGAACCGCCTCAGCAATTGAATCATTTGCTCTAGAGCAGCTGGAAACAAATGTTTCACCTCCAGAAGTGACCGAGTTGACTGGCCCAGTAAGTGATGTTTTCGATCATAAGATTATTTTCTTGTTGAGATATATACCAACTAGGAAGTTGATTGTATCTTTCTATATAGAATGTTATGGAAGAGAAGTGCGGTTCAGCTGCCATTTGTTTTGTTGCTTTCCTCCCTGACATTTTGGACTCCAAGGCGGAGGGAAGGAACAAGTATCTAGAGATGATGTTAGCTGTTGCAGATAAGTTCAAGAGGAGTCCTTACAGGCAAGCATATGATGGTGTTCAATTAAACTAATTTCTTTTAACCCGCATTACCATTTTTTTTTTGTTCTTTCCCCTTTCTGCATGAGGAGGTTCCTCATTCAGATTTGATGTATTAGAATGTGTCTGTTAGTTATCATATGCTTAACACAGCTCCAAAGCGCTTGGAGAAACACAATTTATTTTTCTTAATGGGTCATTATAGCCTTGGGATAAGTCAACTAAGATTTAATATTATTGCAGCTATGTTTGGGCATCTGCTGGTAAGCAGCCAGATCTTGAAAAGCACGTGGGTGTTGGTGGTTATGGGTACCCAGCTTTGGTAGCCCTCAATGCGAAGAAAGGGGCATATGCCCCACTTCGGAGTGCATTTGAGCGTGATCAAATTATGTAAGTATTTCATTTTCATTTGAATGCAATTATGTTGCAATGAAACATTGGGTATAATACTCCTTTGGTCTCTCAGAGAGTTTGTTAAAGAAGCTGGGCGTGGGGGAAAGGGTAATCTGCCCTTAGAGAGCACCCTAGCAATTGTAGAGACACAACCGTGGGATGGAAGAGATGGAGAAATTATTGAAGAAGATGAGTTTTCCCTTGATGAACTAATGGCGGAATAGTCTCGGTGCAAGGATGCGTTGTAACCAGTTCCACTTCGGAATGCAACTTGAACGGTGCTGAGAATCCAGTTTGGAAATGATATATATTTATATACATATAATTGATGTCACGAGCAATGTGTCAGTATCATGGATTATGAGATTGTTAATGCATTTAGATGACTTGTTTCTCTGATTAAAAGGATTTTCTTTCAAGCAGAGCTTTGCCCAGTCCTTTCTTTGATTCAGTCCAAATCCAAAATGTTGGTTGTTGCAGTCCCTAATAGGTTGTTGACACACGAGACAAACATCATCTAGTGGTCTGACTGCATAGTATAGCCCTAGAACAGAGCAGGTTTTCCTCAGCATGCATGGTTAGAGATTTTGGGCTCTAAATTCTTACCTGTAAAACAGTAACAGCATTTCTTCCCTGTGAGCATCACAAGAATCCCCCATTTCTTTAAATTATGTGTATCATTTGCAATCAACTCTGAAATGACCAGCCGAACTTTAAACGTATGTGGATTGCAGGCAGAATACCTTCTTGTTTCCATCGGCGATTAATTATAAAGCATCTATACAGGAATCCACATATCATCTCCTCAAAAGAAAAATGAACAAAATCAGAAACAAACGCATCTTCTTTCTTTCTGTTAGTTGGGTGTGTAACTGGTCTATGAACATGGGACAAAGGCTGATTCCGGCAGATGTTGTAGAAGCGGCTCATTTTCGTAACTTTTAAAAACTGGCACTTTCTATTCTCCATATACATTCTTTCCTCAGCGGGGAATCTGTAAATATGGCTCTGATCAAATCTTCCACCTGCAAGAGGGAACAGCTTACAAACATCTGTACACAATTTCATGAAGAGAGGAAGGAAATACGCATAAGACAACCACAACAACAATAGCACCAGAAGTTTGCTGAATCTTTGAGAAAACAGAAGTAGCCACTCAACTGTTACGCATGTAAATAAGGTTGTGTTTCATGAGTTAAACCCCATAACTTGCGAAGTACTTGTTAAAACAGAGTTTGCTTTCAAAGGCATACATAGTACTTAAACCAAACAGTCGTTAGTGTTCAAATTCATTTTCTCATACCTCAGATGATGTAAAAGCACAACTGATCAATTCTCCACTTTCCCAAGCTGTTGTGATGGACTTCAAAGGCATATCCAACAGATCTAATGAAATCACCGGATTTTAAAAAAAGAAAGAAAGAAAGAAAAAAGAAATAGGTTAGTTTTTAATCATCAACCTTGTTCAAGAATCACAACTAAGGTATCAATGTGAATCATGCCAAGTAATCATGCCTGCCAGTTTACGTATTTTACGTAGAGAGGGTATTAGATCGTCAAGAGAGTGTGTGAGGTGCTCCTGTGACTTCCTTTTTAGGCTGATGGTATCCAGGGAGTCCAAGAAACAAGATAGGCTCTCTAGCATCCAATGAATCAGTCTTTGCAGCTGGAAACATACTAAAAAGGTGTTACAGCTTTACCACTAAGAGTTTTTGACTCTCAGAAACCATAAATCAAGGTTTATAAGTCGAACCTGCAGTGTCTCCTCTGCTGCCATATCATCTAATAGGAGTATGTCTTTTGTCATTCTAGAAAAAACAGACTCCAGAACCATGCACATACTTCTCTTGTAAGTTGAAGGTCGCAAGAGAGGCTCCCAGATAATATGTACTTTCTCAAGGATAAAAACAACCTGATGAAGAAGCGTTTAGTTCTATCCCCTGGGAAAAGAAAAAGAATTATGAAACAAAATTGCACCCAATTTCAGTGATGACAATTCTACCTGATCTATACTAAACTTCGCAGATTCGTGTTGTTGCATTTGGTGGGTATTCTGGAAGCCATCAGCACTATCAATAGCCTGAAATCACAAGATTTGCAGAGGATGAATCAAGGAATTAGCTTCAAGAAAGGCAGATGAATGAAAAAACATTCTAGACAACATAAATCCACACTTTGTTTACATTTCAACAGACATACCTCTTTCAAGTTACATTTGACAAGTTGAATTTGTCTTTGTAATATTTCTTCTGCCATAAGCTGGAATCTTGGAGCCAAATCAATAAAGACAGCAAGTTCCTTAATGGAACTTGGGAAGTCTGAGCGATACTAAAACAACGGAGTTCACATGCATAAGCTTCATGAAAGGTAAATCTATCACAAGACAAATCAGGAATTTTCCATTACTGAAAGAAAGTTGATACAGCATTGCACGGGGAACTGTTAACACAGCAATAGAGGGGAAGACGGAAAGGGGTGCCTCCTATCTCTCCTATTCATGATACTACCCCATTTTAAACTAAATTCACTTCCATTGTGCCTTTATCCAAGATATATCTGGTTGAAGACTTTGTTAAAAATTCAGGAGGTTTGATGTGTTAATTACATTAAGAGACTGAATTCTAAATGCTTAACTCAGTCTTAGCAATCAGAAACCCATGCTCTACATCCGTATCTAATGATCAGACCTTCTAGAATGCTAATTATAACAATCAAAGAATGTCTATATGCTAGTTTCAAGAGCAAAATGAGCAAAATCAAACAAAAAAGGGCCAATGAGAGAACAGTTAATAAAGTACCTGTGCATTTCTAAGACCGGGTTTTAGGGCTAATAATAAAAAGCATGACCATTTGCACAGAAATAACTTCTTGACATGATTCAACTAACCTAAAAGATTCTATTCCCAGTATATCTCATTATTGGGTATGTTTGTATGCTATACCTGTGTTACCATAATATTCTACTACCCTAGCAAATTATATTTTTACAATAGCATTCCAAAACGTGGTAATCTTGTCACGACCCGAATTCTCCTTCCCTGGACAACCTAGGTCGTGATTCTGTAGTAATCCTAGTGTAACATGAACCACGAACAAAAGCTCTGATCATCACTAAATTAAAGGAAATACTTCATAGATAGTTTTAGCTCCCAAAGTTTAGCATAGTTCCAACCCACAAAGTCTAGTACATTACCTTAGAAAGAAAAATTACAAAGATTAACTAAAGTAATTTCCGTCTTTACAATAAAGTCCACCAAAGTCATTTCCACCAGCTATATATTTTCCATTTGAAAACATCCCATTAAACGGGGGTAACCTTATGAAGCTCAGTAGCAGTGTAAATGCCAATAATGCAATAAGTTTGAATGTATAATTAGTAAGCAGTTGATGGCAGAAGTAATTGGTAATATCAATTCAATATAATTGTAACAATTCCAAAAAATCTTGTAGCATTAATTTAGCAGTCAAGTTTCCCCTCATGTTTACCTATTATTGCCTTTATATAGATGTATACAATTAATTTATATTTATATTTATTGTCTTTACACATACAATTAATTTATAGTTATTTTTTCAACATGGTACTAGTTCGCAAGAAGAATGGCCAAATACGTATTTGCGTTGATTTCAGAGATCTAAATCTAGCTTGTCCAAAGGATGATTTCCCGTTGCTTAACATTGATGCCACAACGGGACACCAGATGTTCTCCGTCATGGATGGGTTTAGCGGCTATAACCAAATTAAGATGGTCCCGGAGGATGCGCACTATACAGCATTTCGAACGCCTATCGGCGTATTTTATTACACCGTCATGCCCTTCGGTTTAAAAAATGCGGGGGCCACTTAGCAGCGCGCAATGATGGCTTTGTTCCACGATATGCTCTACAAGCACTTGGAATTTTACGTGGATGACTTGGTGGTCAAATCCATGGCCCGCCAAAGTCACCTGGACGACCTCCGCCGAGTCTTTAGCCGATGCCCGGTATACAACCTTTGCATGAATCCAATGAAATGCGCATTTGGTGTGACAGCTGACAAGTTTCTTGGGTGCGTAATCCACCGGCAAGGAATCGAACTGGACCCTGCCAAAACAAAGGGTATCGCGGATATGCCAAGACTAGCAAGTCAAAAAGAGCTAAAAAGTTTTTTGGGCAAAACTTCCTACCTCTGACGCTTCATTTCTGCGCTTGCAGAAATCACATACCCTTTCTCTACCCTGCTGAAGAAAGGCATCCCATTTAGATAGAGCACGGAGCACGACGAAGCGTTCGCCCAAATTAAAAAAGTGCTAGCATCGCCAAGAGTCATGGTAGCTCCTCGACAGAGTTTACCCTTGCTCCTCTACCTAACCTCAACAGGCCGTTCAATCGGTACCCTGCTCGGGCAAGAAGTAGAGGGGCACGAACGCCTTGTATACTACATTAGTCAAGTATTACAAGGGCCCGAGCAACGCTATCTCTCAATCGAACGACACTGCTTGGCTCTATTCTTTGTGGCACAGAAACTAAGACATTATTTTCTCGCCTTCCCCATTCACATAATCACCAGGTGCGACCTCATACGTCACCTCCTGTCTCACCCTACAATGGTTAGCCGAACAGCTCGTTGGTTGCTGGCGCTAGTAGAGTTCGACATCCGATGTAAAACACCTACAGCAATAAAAAGTTAAGCACTAGCAGATCTACTAGCACAATTCTCAAATGGCTCCTAGGAACCACCAAGCACGGAACTAAGAGGCGACGTGGAGGTAGTTACAATAGAGGACGCCGAATCGACTTTAGACTTTGACGGCTCCTTTACTCGAAAAGGGGGAGAAGTGGGAATAGTGTTGAAAGCCACAAATGGACAGCGAGTAGACCTTTCCTACAAACTTGCCTTCAAATGCTCAAACAAAGAGGCTGAATACGAAGTATTGATATTGGGACTCTCAGCCACGTTGAACATCGATATCTCCTGACTCCGAATAAAAGGGGATTCCAAGCTTATTGTCAAACAAACATCAGGCGATTACAAGATTAAAGAGCCAAGCTGTGCGGCATACCGAACCATCATCCAGAAACTCCTAGACCGGTTCCATACAGTGGTAATCCAGCACGCCCCTAGATTGAACAATAGACATCCAGACGCACTAGCCACCCTCGCTTCTAAAATAGGCATTGAGGAAGATTCCGCCACCATCAAGATACTCAAACGAACACTCCCTTCCTCGGTGGCACAACTGTTTAAAATTGCGAATAAAGTCCAGTCAGACGACTGGAGAAGCTCTATAATGCAGAAGCTTGAGGCAAAAGACACCACATCCCTACTTGAGCTCAAGCATTTTTTGCTCTACGATGGGACGCTATTTTTCCGAAGTACTGGGGGATTGCTAGCAAGATGTGTATTTGCTGAATAAGCAAAGTGCAAATTGGAGCAGGTCCATCGTGACTCATGTGGGGCGAACAACACCATGCTCACCGCCGGATGCAACAACAAGGCTACTTGTCACGGGTTGGCAGGCTGGGCACCACACTGTGATAGTAATGCGACCTGCCATGATCATACGTAGCGGAATTAACCCATGAGGCGACTATGCACTAAGCAATAGTCCCGCCAAACTCAAACACCGAGGCATAAGACTATGCGTTTATTCAAGATTCATTCGTAATGCTCCGCACATCTTGTTAATCTCCATCCTCCGATACTCAAACTTTTCGGTTTACCCAAGTTATAGGCGATAATAACGCTATTCTCAAATGCGCGCACAGATGACAAGCAATGTGCTTAGCGCTAGTCCCTCTCACGACATAAGCAAGATAGTAATGTACAACCGGACATGCGCGTGAGTCAAGCATCACCCGCTAGACACGATACCTTCATCCATGAAGCTCTTCGTGCCCCACGTCAAGGTTGTTACCCGCAAGGAAAGGCACCACCGAATAGCAACCTTTAAACCTACAACAAAGTTCCCCGTGACACCAATGCTAGCCAAACCAAATGGCCGTGTGCACAAGCTTGAACCCAACAAGCAAGTGCACACGAGGCACACGGCATGCAAGTATGCACACCCAGGCCCAATCCGTCATGAACATAAGCCCCGCCATGATATGAATGCGACATAGCAGGTGCGAATATCACAACCCCATCCTCGACGCCAATGCCTAACATCTGCCCTACCCGACACAATGCCGTCTATGTAGGCCCTTGACTAACATGAGGACTGCAGACATGTGCCATAACCGACCCCCAAGTCTCGTCCACTCTCTTGGGGGACTCACTTGAGTGCTTTCCCTTTTGGTAGCTTAGGAGGTGGTAGAGTCAACACCAGACCCCCCCTTATAATAACATTCTGAGCTATCTCCAAACTTGCAGAAAAAAACATCCTGCCTCCTCGAGGAGTCATAATTCATAAATTTAATAAATATGAAAAATACAAATTACAAGATTGCCATGGCACCGGCCAACCATGCTTAGACATGTCCCACGCTAAGGTCCCTCGCTGCCCCAGACGTGCCACGGGTGGCAACTTGTGACACTACTACTGGCCTACGATGGCCCAAGACACGGTGGAACTCTAGGGTAAATGCTTGAAGTGCCACAAGTTCCCTCGCCATGGAGAAAGCGTATTCGCAGAAACTACTAGGGACTAGCGACAGCCGTACATAGACTTCATAAAGGAAGGATCGTTACCTGCAAACAAAAATGACGCGCAGCGCCTAAGAAAATATGCCTCGAGGTACTTTCTCCATGAGCACCGATTGTACAAACATGGCTTCAATGGCCAACCTTTACGATGTTTAGCTGATCAGAAACTCCAGGGAGCTCTAGAAAGAGCACACTCCGCAGAACACCAAGGCGGCGCAAGACTGTTCGCTTAGCTGCTCCACTTGGGCTATTATTGGCCCACAATGGAAAAAGATTCGATCGCTTATGCTAGAAAATGCAACAAATGCCAGCTTCATGGGAACCTTATCCATGCACCAGTGGTCGACCTGCGCGTTCTTTGTACCCCTTGGCTGTTTCACACTTGGGCGTTGGATTTCATTGGACCTGTGAACCCAGCATCCAAAGGCTACATATAGATTCTCGCAGCAACAGAACTCTACACAAAGTGGGTGGAGGCAGTGGCCCTCCGCTGTGCTACCAGGCTCGGGGTAGCAAATTTCATTCAAGAATACATAATATGTCGGTTCGGTATTCTAAAAGTTCTTCTAACAGACAACGGGACCTCGTTCGTCAATCGCCATGTCGGCTCACTATTGTCGAAATACGAGGTCAACCACCACCGCTCTACACCGTACTACCCCAAGGGTAACGGAAAGCAAAGGCCATGAACAAGACACAACTGAAAATACTCAGCAGGACTATGCATGATTTCCTGAACAAATGGGCCCGAACAGCTTCCTCTGGCGCTATGGGCCTATAGGACTTCCAAATGGCAATCTACCAAGGTAACTCCGTTTTTCCTGGTTTACAGAACAGAGGCAGTGCTACCCATTGAGATCGCAGTGCCTTCGGCACGCGTGGCACTAAGAAGCAATGTTGACCCACACGCAAGGTAGCAGCAACTAGAAGCACTTGATGAAAGAAGGGAGAACTCTCAAATTGCACTCCGAACCTACCAAACGAGGCTATCCAGAGTCTACGACGCCATGGTCAAAGAACGAAAGATTAAAGAAGGAGACCTGGTACTTAAGAACGCCCATCACATCATGCATGGACTAAACCCACCGAACAAATTTGCACCTAAGTAGGAGGAGCCTTTCATCGTCATCGAAGCAATTGATAGTGGGTACTATTACCTCGCATCAGTTGACAACGGAACGCCGTATAAAACACCGGTTAACGTCACGTGGCTAAATTTGTATTATACATAGCAACACAAGAGATTTTGGGGACCGTTATTAAGCATTTTTTTTATTCCTTAAGATTATTTGATTCTTTAGTCGGTATTATGGTCCAAATTAGCTCGTCTTTTGGTTTATTGTACGTGGGCCCATTAGGCGAATGCGTTTGGAACTTTAGTTTGAATAAATAAAGGCAGTTTCATAAAATATTGCTTTACACTTTGGTCATTCAAAACAAATTGATCAGACTATGACAAAACTGCCGTATGTGGCACTACAACAGTCATGTTCCTATTGTCTTTGACAAGTCCATAGTGCCCCCAACAACCCCGGCATGTTTCTCCAATTGATCCCGCCATTCGGCTACCTCCGCCCTCGCGAGGTCTAACTGTTCTGCCAGGGCTTTTTCCTTCCTCTCTGCCAGCATAAGCCTCAGTTCGGCTTCCATGACGCCCATGCGCGCCTCCACGGCGTCGAGGTGGTGGCGAACCCAACTTAGATCAAACTTTAATAATTCCAAGTCCGCCACTGTGTCACGCCATTTCGCCAGCATTTTCTTCATTAATTCATTCAGCGGGGTTTGAAGGAGCTGACGGCCTAACTCAGCAAGGACGTGAAGTGAGGCAGGTCTCATCATGCTTGACACCTGCAGCACGCGACTAAACGTTGCTCTTTGGTTTAGACGCAAACGACACAACACCCCGACATCTTCCTCGGCCATGTCAGTTATGAACTTGCGGGCTCGTAGCACGACTTCTTGACCTTGGTCTATCTCTGCTTCCACCTTATCATAGTCTTTAGCATTTGGCAGGATAACGAATTTAGTGGCCATATCCCCGAGCACCGTTCTTTGATCAGCAGCTATCGTTACAACAACTGGATCTAATGGCCTGTTTGTCTCCAACATTGGCTCATGAGAGTCCCCTTTTTGTTCGTCCACCGCCTCCATGATCACTTCCGGTGGCACAATGACTTTTCGTTCGTCATCCCTCTGCCCTACCAGGGTGCCAGCCTCAATCTGCCCCCATTGGTGACCCACCTCTTTTTCTTTCTTCATTGGATTGCTTTGTGTGTTCCACGAATGTTTCAAGGGCAGCCGCAGTTTGTTTCAATACCCTCTTTGTATTTCTTTCCTTAGCCCTCGCGCCCGCGGAACCCTGACCATAGCGGGCAACCAGCTTAGCAAGAGTTAGCTAGTTTTCAGGGGTTAGATTATTCGAAATGCAAGGAGTTGAAGGTACCTCGGACACGGAGCCTGGTTCGCTCGTTGCATTGGCAGATGGGGAATTGACAACCGGTTTGGAGTCTGGTCTCCCCCCTTGCCTCGTTCGGCCAGGAGAATATCATTTGACGACTCTGCTGAATCAATAGGACTCCCCCCGTGTTCACCTGGGCATTTTGAAGGTCCCGCGACATCATCTTTGCAGGGCGTTTGTTCTTCAGCATCACTACCATTCGAATTGCTCCCTAAATCCATAGGACTGCTAGGTCCGACGAGGCGAACCACCAGTACTGGTATGCCCTCTGCGGGAACCACTAGGTCACGCTGTTCGAGGCGTTTCAAAGGCCCTTTCCCTTTTCTTGGGCGGAATACATCCAGTGGTTTCTTCAGTTCGCCAAGCAACCCTATGTCAAAAGTTGGCCCTAAGCCGTCCAGTACCTCTCGAGGGATGACTGGCTCGCCTTTATCGTCCTTCGACGCTTCTATTTCCGCCATCACTTCATGCCCTCAATCCCCCTTTAGCCATCTTCCTAGCCAATACTCCTACGCAGACACATGAACCAAGCTGTGTTAAAATTGCCTTGGCAAAATATGAACAAAGTGTGCTACGCCTAAATCGTTCTTACCCATTTCGAAGGCTTCTTCATGGATCTTTCTTTGCCACGTTGCCTTTTTGTCACCGTGATTTTCGCCTCAGCTGAGCTCTTGGGAGTAAATACTGAAAGAGCTTCTCGCTCTGTTGATGCTTTCTTGGAGGGCACTTTGAACACTTTGTTTTCCAGATGGCTGATGAAGTCTGCCAGTGGACATTCCCAACCCATATCATCCATCATAAACCCCTTTATTCAGTCAAACTGGTGAGCCCAAAACGCGCACTACTTCGGGGTTGCAGTCCCAACTCGGTCAAAATGGGGGATGGTCAGGCTCGCCGAGTTTTCAATCAGCGCTTTTGCCCTCGTTTGAAGGTAGCGAACGAACTCGTCGTCGCAGTCATGGCTCCGTATGACACGCGGGGCTCCTTGGTCGTACCCTAATTGACGCACTAAACTTTGAGGATTGTATGTCACTGAATAGCTGAAGTACTGGCTGAACCCTTCATCATACCGCGGTAATAACCCAGGAATCACCCAGGATGCGGCCAGCATGAACTCAGGATCATCTACGTCAACTAGCAGATTTTCTCCAGGGTACAACGCTCCTCTGGTAATCCCGCTCACAGGCTTGATGTAAGGCCTAAATACGTGTTCGGTCTCCACATCAATTACTAATCCCAGACTTCGGGGTCGTCTCGTTTTGCGCCACCGATCAGCCCGCAACAACTTATAGGGTAGCGGTTGTTCCTTACCATCTTCCCCAACTATTGGGTTTCCCCCCTCGTCCACCAGGAACTTATTCTTATGAAATGCGGGAAGTTCATTCAGTGATGGGGCACAATTGGAAAACCTCTCAAAAATAAACATCTCCAGGAAATAAGTGCTCAAGTACACTAAGATGTCATATTGCCCATGCGACCGGAGCATGCTCTCATAGAGTGCATCGAGCCTTTGGTATAAGGTGCCCAGAAAGAGGTGTCCCAAAGCTACCGCGCGCCCAAGCGCCAGAATGGTAGCCAAATGAAATAAGGATATGTTCACCCCATCTTGGTGCAGACCCTCTAGTATGTGCCGCGATAGCCACATGACCAGGAACCCCGTGAGGGTATACCCTGCCTGAAACCCTGGGCCGCTCACGCAGGGGTGTTTATTGCCCCCTTTCACTAATTTTTTTAGCTCGCCCTTTGGTAGGTAATCTCTAAAGAAGCATTGCATCCATCGGGCAAACGTGTTTTTGGAAAAAACTTTAGGGTGCGCATCCAGTAATGCACAGTTCGCTGCTTATCGCGAATCACACTGATTCACCATCGTAAGGTGCGTCTGCAAAAACTCCAAGGTATCTCATTCATCGTTCGTAAAGTTACATGTGCGAAAGTCAACTTCCCCGAATGTATTCAACCGAAGGAGATTCTGGGTATACTCCAGTGTTGGACCTAGTTCTCCCTAACTGGTCCTGAACGTATGTGTCTCTGTGCTCCACCGTAGTATCAATACATCTAGCAGCTCCTTATTCCGGTTCATTGAAAAACTCTTGGTGCTTCGTATCGCCCCAAGTATATCTACCTTCTCCAATATATCTCGATGGTTCGTTAGAACGAATGTGGTCTATGAATCCATATAGTCCAACACGGAGCTAAGCTCTCGTACGCTATGAAGGACCACGACACTGACCCCCTCTCGATGGGGAACCGTAGAACAGAGGACGGGTGAAATAGTCCATCTTCTGTTTCTTCTTTCTCGATTAAGATCGTTATTCCCGGCGCAGTGGCTTTCGGGACGAAACTCTCAACATGTGGCCAGAAATGGTCGTTTTCTCCAAAGCACAGGGCGGGAAAAGTTGCATCCGCTGGAATTTGGGGTGGAGCCTCTCTGGACCGATGTAACGGCAAGAGTTTCTTGTCTCGACCCATTTGTTAATGACACACGGTTATGGTTACACGCTAGTTCGTCGAAAATCGCCTGCCGGAAATCGCCTTCTCTAGTGCTCGTCTCGCGTAAAAAGTTTGCTCCCCAGTCTAAGTGTCAGTATTTATATTTGCCTGACGCCTGGGGCGCCGTGTTTTATCTTGTCACGCACCATAATGACGGAAGTCTAGGGGTCACGTCGCTTCTGCTCCGCCGACTTTGCATTTCATGTGCCGGTCTGTACGAACACGTCTTTGCACGCGCACGTATCGGTCCTGATACATGCCCGTGCAAGGAAACTAAATGTACGTGCCCTTATGTGAAAGTATGCCACCTAGCGTGGGTCCCACCTGACGTGGGGCCTCACCCTAATCGTGGCATCTTATAGATGCATTTCTTCAGTCGTTCATCATGGCGCGCATTCGGGACGCTGAATGGCACGCGCTCATGACTTGCATGTTCGGGACGCCGAATGGAGTGCATGCACGAGTTACTCTCGTGATGCCATAGGCGCTTAGTGTGCGCCTTGACTGCATTGAGGTACATTGCCTAAGTTTGGAGACAGCTTAGAGGCAAATCTAGACAAGCCGTTCGGCACCTGGCGGGAATCTTGGGATCTAAGTGGTTTGGTGGCTTAGGGTGAAGATGTTGCCTCGGCGAGCGAGACCCCCGCGTGAGTCACACCGCCTTCGGTCCAGTTCTGCTGAGAGAAAGAGATCACTCCATGTTGGACTCTCAGTCCTTATCAGGAATGACTTTGTGGATGGGTATGCTTATGAATAGGCCATATCGTCTAGGAGTCCCAATTCTATCTGGACTATGGCGGAAGGTTCTATATAAGGGCGCCTATGTGTTTTTGAAAAGGGGGATTTGATGAATCTGGGTAAACGTTACTAGTTCCTCCATTGTCTCTTTCTCTCTTTCGGTTAAATTGCTTCGACCTTCGTCCAATCATTCCTGGTTCCTCCAGCATCCTTGACACAATCTGTGACTCCATACCAACCCTAGTGACAACACATTTATACACCTATTTATATCCTTAAAGGTCACCTAACGGAGCAAAAAAATCAATTATAATGAAACAAAAATATAGAAAGAATAGAATTTTAGCATATCAATATGTAAAAAAAAAAAAGGGGGCCATAATACTTCTAGAATATGTTTTTGAATGATTAATTTGAAAAAACATAAATTATGTTTTATTAAATGTCTGATTATTAAAGAAAATTATTCTAGGAGTACCTTAATTCTAATAGTATACTTTATAAAAGTCTACCCCTAGCGTACCATATTTTACACATGTGGCGTATCCCGTTCTCATTTCCATTCTATGTACTAGAATGATTCGGGTTCTAGGTAACATAGGCCCATACCCATTCTACATACCTCCGGTAACAAGTAGAATTAAACCTCTGCTGCAAGTCCAAGAACACGTATAGGTGGGTAGTTAAAAAGTCATGCATATTATCTAACACAGGAAACTTCTAATGTTCTGGTGAGAATGTTTAAGTAGAATATAGGCGATGTGAGAGCATGTTTCTGCATGTCAGCATATTTCTGCATGCTTGCTGACAAATGCAGGTGCACACTAAGAAATCATAAAGGTCAATCAGTGAACTTTGTAAAACTATTTTTTGCTAAAGTGGTGAACTTTGTAAAACTGTCCATCCATACCTCAAATGCAAGACCAAGGATCTCCTGAGATAGATAAAGACAGTCATTGTGAATGAGAACAGCACCCTGGTTGATGCTATCAAGCTGCCTCTCTAGCTTCAGAAGCCATAAGAAGAGATCACCAACATAGTCAAGAGATACAGCCCATGAAATATTTAAGTACAAAATATATAGTGCTTCACTGAAACTTGCAATCTCGAGAAATCACAAAGCTCTAGTGGAACAAAAATTAGAAATTTAAGCTTTCTTGCCAAATGAAAAGCATATGAATTACAAGACCATCAAGATCAATTGCAACAAGATTAATAAGTAAGAAGTATGGACATTGACACGGACACACGTCACGAACACGAGACAACACCGACACAATGATTTTTAAAAAACTGTAGGGCACAACATGGTGCGGACATGGCAAAAATATATATTCTATATTGTCTATTCATCATATACAAGATATTTTACTCAAAAACAATAAAAATTTGAAAGATTAACTAAAATTTAAAACCATGCATTTCATAGCTTCAATGTCAAATTAGGTATAAAATCACATTGCTTTTATTTCATAGTTGAGTCTCAAGTTATTTTTTCAAACTTGCAATGTGTTTCATGTATGTCAAAGTGATGGACAATGGTGTTCAAATATTGGGAATGCATGTCCATCAAGTGTCCGAAGCATGTCCAGTTCTAAAAATATTAAAACATCATAGAACATGTTTGGACACATGTTCGACATGTGTGGGGGTGTCTGACGTAGACATGGCACATTCTTAGAAGTGTCCGTGCTTCTTAGAATAATAATTTAAGCTATCTTGCCGAATGAAAATTGCATGAATAGCAAAGTACAAGTACGATTAGAATAATCCATTTATATAACTGCCTCATGCACCAACCTTGACTGGGATAATAGCTTCATAAAGAAGTAGAGCATCTCTAGCAACATGATAGAATTCCCAAGCCACTCTTGTGGATGACAAGCAAACATCCTGCAAATATTTCCATTTATTGAAACCAAATATGGAAATAATAGGTAAATGCTGGACAACAAAATATTCATTGGAGCGTCACTGCAATTCAATAGGATGCCTATATGTTGAAAACTGTGACATCCGAGTCCTATGCAACACGAATGCTTTAAGGTCTTACAAGAAGCGCTAGTACTCTCTTGATTCCTTGTGGTTGGAAAATCAATTTCATCAAAAGGAGAAAATATAGCGCCTTCTCCCACAATTTGCTTCACACCCACGGTTCAGTGCAGTGAAACTTATGGGAACTGAGATTAGATGAGAGCCACAGGAGATGGTTTAAAGACCAGTCTAAGTGTTCTCCACATTGTAAAAGGAAGATCGATGTTCCTATTTTGCTACACTCACCTTAAGAGTTTGATGCACCAGCACCATTAATTGCGAAGCTGCTTTAGAGACCACACACGTCTCGGACAGAAAAAGCAAGTCAACGGCATAATCGTGAAACCTTTCAGCAACTTTAACATTCTTCAATTCAGTATCTTTCCTTGCATGCTCCTGCCAAAAAGATTTGCTATTGAAAAGCTAACTCATCTCAATGACTACATAAAAACAGAATTCCAGGCAGTAAGCTCACTTGAGGACGGACAAAGTCAGATTGTAGAAGCAAATTTCTAGCCTTCACTAGGAGCTCAACCTTCTTCCTTGATGCAAAGTGAACCTCAACATTGTCGGTAAAATTACTCAATAGGTCATCCTTGTTATCCGATACAGAAATGAAATTCATCTCCTTCAAAGCGGTCTCAAACTTGGATGTAAGTTTAATGATCTTCTGGAAGTCTGCAATTTTGGAAGCATCATCAGGGACTACCTGAAGCCAGAAATTTTAAATATTTTGACTTATATTTGACATTTGTAAGCAAGAAAAACATACCTAAATGTAAAGCTATTTGTACCCAAAACCATCCAAAAGAATGTGTGAAATCATCTATGCTGCATTAGTCATGTATACAGCAAGGAACAAAATTTTTGTTTGTTTCCAACAAAACAGCTCATTTCCTAAGGAAGCGAAATGAAACACGAGTGGAATAATGAAATTTTAATGTTTCCATCAAACACATTGGAACATAGCGAAATGCACCAAAATACAATGTAGTACCCCGAAACAAGAAGTTATGCCAATATAAATTTGGAACTTTTCACAAAGGAGGCTGTACAATTTTATTGAAAAAAATAGAACAGATTCTACTGCACTATAGTACTGTTTGTCACTTTTGAAATGGATCCAAAACATTTCAAAAGATTGTACACAGAAAAGCAATCTTTATGCTTACAAATTTAGAATAGTCAGATAATTCAAGCAACTCATCAGTAACTCCAGCACAAAATGTGCTAATTGGAGCTCCCATATAGGCAAAACAATTTAGATCGCCTCTCTCTGTCTCAACAACCCACCCACCCACCCACACACGTTCTTGTAAGCAAAATAGAGAATTAATATTAACTCTAAGCGGTTAGAACAACTGAGCTTACAAGAATAAGGAAAACTAATCTCATGACTGCCCCCAACTTAAGGCCACCAAACTCCTGTAAAACTTGAAGCGAGCTCTTTGAATGCCACAATAACTACTTAGTCAAATAATAATAACAAAAATTGGACTCCTCTTAATTCACCAGAAAATTTTTCCTCAAAGAATAGAATAAAGTGAAAGATAAATTGAGAAGATTTTTTGTATCACGGCACACTGAAAAAGCACGAAAACTTCTTCAAAGCCGAAGAATAATATCTCCATTAGGCAGAGAGAACTTCTTTATGAAGGCACACTGAAGAAACATGAATATCTCTCCTAAGCAGCATGATGATATCTCCACTGTGCAACAGTAATCTCAAAGGAGTACTTTTTTTGGAAAATTTTCAAAAAATTATGTCCACTGAAAGCCAGGGAGACTAATACAGGAATCATCAAGGAATTTTCTTATCCCTACATAAACTGGCGGCTCAAAAAAGCATTTCATGGAAATTTTGTCTACTTTTTCACAAGCAATATTTTCAGAAATTATGCTCCGTTGAAACGAAGAAAGCACCAACAAAATTATGTTTTCCATCTCCTTTAACTTGAAGTTCAATGTGATTAATCTTCCAACTCCCTGTGGAAAGTTCCCATGCATATTTTCCAAATCTTTTTTCCGAAGGACTGAAGAGATCCTTTCGATGTTTTTACAATCGTAATAACCTTGCTGGTAGAATGTCGAAGGCATTAAGAAGAATTTCTATTTTGATCAATCTTTCACAAATTCCAAACATTTCCATGCATGTTTAAAACCTTAGTTGTTATTTAATAATTTTCTTTGGAGAAGTCTCACTTATAATTTATAAATGATCATTTGCTGTGATAATAAAAAAACAGTTTCAATAGTCAGAGCCTGCACAACCTAATGTCATAGATTCATGGTAACTAAACTGGATTATTTTCATAATTAAACCTATAAACAGCATTAACTACAGAGAGGCATAACCATGAGGAATGGTAAAACTAGCAGCTATAGTCTCCACTATAAGATTGGAAAACAAAGTTTTCTTTGATAAGTAAGATTGGAAAACAAACCTTAGAAAGGAAGTTGGTAATAATCGATTCTGACATCCTTGGCCATGTCAATCTTCCAAAAACTTGCATCCAAGCACCATTTTGGAAGCATAAGGATCTGTAAATGAACTTAATGACCTGAATAATTTCTGAATAGATGTTTTCCCTGTCAACATTTTCCATCTGTGAGCACAAAAACAAAGTAGATGCCATAAGCAAATTCCACTACCAACATTGCAACACCTTGAGCATCCTTATTGCATCAGAATACGACTGGAGAAGCTGTTTCATCACATAAATTACTACCATGTATTAGCACTGCGCCCCCCCCCCCCCACCCCAACCCAAAAAAATAAATAAATAAAGAAATTTTACCATGGTCGCCCGTCAACAAAAATCCTATGTCCACCATTGTGTATTAATATCTAGACAGTATAGGTAGATCAATAGACTCAACTTTATTTTACATTATGGAAATAATCCATTTAGAGGTATCGTAGTTCTGTGAGTGTGCTAAAAAGTATTCTTACCATAACAATATTATGTCTAATAACAAGTCAGTTAAAAAGATTACACACAGGATAAATAATTTATTCAGGTTTTATCTACTTCTCAGAATTGTCAAATTTCATGGAATTCTGGATGGAGTAACCAGTACCTCAATATATTAGGGGCAACATAGGCAACTCAATAGTTACTATTTGAGGTAAACAACACTGATTGTGCACTTCGACAAATGAACAATGTTGCTCAACAATAGTTGTCTCACTTTCCAGTTCATGCAGTGTTATCCCCAGACACAAATCAATAATAATTTGATAATTCTTTGCTGTGGTCTTCTAGTACCATCTTTGTTTAAAGAGTGAACTACAGCAAGCAATCAAACCTTCAAACAAAGATTGGCAAATTACAGTCTAAAAAATTACCTTAGGATCAGATGATGGAACTATCTTCAGAATCGCCTCATTGATATGCGCCGCATCATTATTCATTTCTTCCACAAATGAAACAGGAAATCTACAGTTTACTGCTGGAGTGATAACATACTTAATCATCATGTCAGCTACTTTTGCAAGCCCATAATCTAGAATGCCAACCACCTACATTATCCCCAAAATAATGGAAAAGAAAATCATTGCTTAAGACCAATCTTTCAAAAGCAATTTGAAAATGATAAAACAAAATCAGGCTGTCAAAGCAGGGAGTGTCTCTACCCAAAGAATTCAAGTTCCTCATTAATTCAAGCAGAAAGGACACAATGCACAGACCAAACTTACATCCATTGCTTTCAAAACAGTACGAAGCTCAATTCCATCAATGCCATTAACACTCAAAAGATACTTTACTCGAACTGCATCGTGTTGCTGCTCAAACCGTACTGCATTCTCCATAAACCTCACAAGCAAATCTTGAATCTACAAACCCAAATCCAATCTTCTAAAAAACAAAATCACAAACTAAATAAATGACAAATAAAATCACTCACAACCGACCAAAAAATTAAATAATGAACAGTCGGGTCACTAGAAACTTTTGAGGACAAGAAAAGGAAAATCAGAACATTGCCTTTCTGTTTTTTCCATTAAGCAAAGATAATCAATTCACTGTTCCTGAATTAAATTCAGCGTTTCCTTTCCAAAGAAAAGGATAGAAAATGTAAAGCTTTTACGTATGTCTTGCATTTTACTTTCTCAGCTGCCAGGAAGCTTTTCAGTTCACAAAGTCGAAATAATCACCACAGTCAACGTTTCTTTGACTGAATTGAATTGAATTAAATCGAAATTCCCTTTTCCTCAATTTTCTCAGCAACCAACCTGAGTTTAAATATATCTTACCTCATCAAAACACACCGTCCACTCCTTCCTCAACAAACCATACACCACCGGCTCTCCCTCCGCTGCGGCGTCGTCACTTATCCGCAATGCCCCCTTCAGACCCCTCACCGCCTCCGCCGCCTCAACCACCCTTCCCGCCTTCACATCCTCCTTCACATGCCACAACTCTTCACTCAATTCCACAATTGCTCTCACCAAATCTAACAATTCCTTCTTCTCTTTTGCCTCCTTACGCTTCCTCCCAATCTCCGCAACCACGTCTCGAATCTCGACGTCGATCGGATGGTCGGAGACGAGGTGGAGGAGGCCGGATACCTGGTCCGAGAGCTGCTCGGACTTCGAAACGGCGTCGGAGCATTGGGTGAAGAGCGAAGCGAAGTCCTGGTGGTGAGAGAGGATGTACTCTCGGACTTTGGACTTGATGTGGAGGGAGTGGACTTGGAGGCGGTCGATGAGGAGGCGGAGATCGGGTGCGGACAGTGGGGAGGAGTCGTCGAGATCGTGGGAGGAGAGTAGATCACGGACGTCGATTGAGTTGAAGAGTACGTCCATTGATGAACTTCAACTCTCTCCTCTTTCTCTCTCTCTCTAGAATTCAGGGATGTGGAGACTGGAGGGGAGTGCTGCCGTGCTGGGCCTGCGGTCAGAGTTGGAGACATGACAGTGCCGGTAACGGCAGCAGAGGCTATTCTGGGCCGGCATGTTGCCAACTTGCTGCGGGCTTGTGGACTGGCCGGCCCAATAGGGAAGAAAAGACTGAAGAGAGCTTCATAGAGTGAAGTGCCCTCTAGGTCCAACTAATGATCTTGTGCACTGTTGCATTGTTTTTTTAATTTTTGTTTTTTGAACTGACGATCCTGATCAAACTGGGCTTTCATTAAAAATAAAATTAAATCCAGCAGGGCTCGCCTCAAAAGCACTCGGTGGATATTGTAGCAGCAAGGAAACAAGGATCTAACATTGCTAAAAGCGGCCTTTTTATTTTTATTTTTATTTTTTATTTTGTAGTCAAGGGTGTTTGGGCTTGCATGTAATATATCCCACACCACCCTCATTCCTTACTTCAAGTGGGAGTGGCATCGGTCTGTTCATGCCCTCAAATAACTTTGATGAATTGCACATTAATGAGCCGAGTTTACACGATATTATGGTCATCCGTTATCAGAGGGAGACGACAAAAGGTTTGACGAGCATTCTCGGGTGGTAGAATGGTGTTGGGACTATTGAAACTGTCGATCTCCAACTTGAAGGTGGGCGGGAGATAGATAAGGCCTGCAAGGGCACTGTCTAGTTCTCGACTCGATTATCTTGTATGAGCTGAGTGGTAGACCAATCCTACCATAACTAAAAGGGTGGGGAAGAAAAACAAAGATCAACCTACTACCAAAAGGAAAGGTGATTCAGATTTATCGCATTTATCCAAGAGTTTCAATATTGGTTCTCCTGTTCTACGAATCTACAACTTTCTTTATTGAGCGAGACTCCGGAATTTCATTTCATTAATAAAGAAATCCATGGTCTCGAAGTGACTTGAAAGCTATAGCGGGAGAGAAAGGAAGGGCTTGCTCGGTCCAAAACCACTTGGTGGATATTATAGTAGGAAGAAAATAACGATCAAACATTGCTCAAAGGCGCCTTTTTTATTTTTTATTATGCAGGGGTGTTCAGACTAGCTTACACGCACCTCGACTAATTCTCTCACTAGTCGGATCAAAGTCAAGCCATCCGTGTTAGGATTGGGGAATTCATGAGAGACAAACATTTTTTTTTTTTGTTGCTACAAAGTGCTCAAGTTTTCGATCGACTACTTTCTCAAATTCGTGCAGGGTCATATTGTACACGAATCATGTAAACTTCATGCTTTGAATAAATGATGGCTGACCATAAGGATACATGCAGAAATATTGAACTTGTAACCTTATGACTAAAGGCACTTTGGATGAATTTTTTCAGCAGTTTCTTTAAATGATTTTTTTTTACAGCTGCTTTTCAATTGATATTAATTTTCTCCCTTTTTGTGGCCTTTTAATTTAGATTCGTAAATGTACTTTGGATCAACTTTTTTTTTTTTTTTAACTTGTTTTCTATTTGACTTCTATGTTTTTAGAGACGTTTTTCAATTGATATGATTCAAAACTAAAGGTTAGCAAAGAAATCAAAAGCCAAACAAAAAACCATAAAAGCTAATCCAAAAGAGACCTAAGTTTATTGTGCATTAATTTTGTCATGGTCAGTCACGTAGAACTATAATTATGTGTAATGGTAGTAGCAAATGCTAGGGTTCGTAATTTATGGCGAAAGGAAATAAGAAAGAAAAGAGAAGGGCATTTAACTAGCACATGGTTTACTTTCAAGTCATTTCACTTGTGAGGGCAATGGGGAGAGTTTAGGCATATGAAATGACAAAATTAAAGCAATAGAGACCAAGCTATATCAATTAGATAAAAATGAGTCCGTCTCTAAGTAATATACTCATTCTAACCATGTGAATGAACTGTTCTCTAATTTTCGAACTAAAGAATTGGGGGCAAAACGTCAAACTCAAATGGTTAAATTCTTAAATTTTTGTTTGGACTAATAATATAGAAGTATAACTTAAAATTATGGATTTCCATGTTGTTGAAAAAATAGAGAGAGATGGAGAGAGAGAGAGAAGGAGAGATGAATGTAAACAACCTTTCTTTTGGACAAAGATGCAAGAATCTAATTAAAAAATAGATATTAGATGTGAATATAAAAGAAACGAGTACATGTGAGAATCAATATATAAAAGCACAAATGCAAGTTTCAAGTATGGAGTTTAATCTCCCTTTACTACTTCATTCATCTTATCTATTGGTAAAAGTAATAACAATTTTTTCAAAGCACTATACGATTGTTTGGGGTAAAAATAAAGTTAATTTAGTAATAAATTTCAACAACATTATGTGTTTTTACGTCTTATTAGATTCATAAAGCTAGGACTCAACCTTATTGATGTCCCCTGATATCATTATGGAGCATATAGGTTAAAGTTGTATGTAGGTGGGATTTCTCGGGAAGGCTGGGCCGAGCTCTCAAGCCCAAAGTGGATGAGTCCAAACTTCTTCCTGCAAGACGAATGGGTTAGAATGGGTCGACCCTGGGTGGGTCGATCACACTCCGAAGGTTAAGTTAGCAAACTTAATCGAGAAGGATGAATGAAAGTTGTGTATGTCCGGGGTTCATTCTCCATACCTGGCTCTCGATTCCTCGGGTCTTTATAGAGTCCTTCAGGGAGTGTCTTTTGTCTCGGCCTATCAACAGGCTCTCGTGGTCTGCTGGTTAGGCATCATCATTGACGCCGCCTGGCTACCTGCAGCGTCTAGCGCACCGTCGTGGGGGATTCCGGCTGACCGGACGTGCACGTCGACGTTTGTGTGGGCGGCCGCTCGTGCATTAAATGCAAGTTAACTCCGCATTTAATGCTCTAAGACCGCTAGCGGTTTGTGCAAACCGTTGGCTGTCTGGGCCACGCTGGGAGGAGGTCGGCAGTTTGGGCTGGCCTTTCCTCATAACTGGTTTGGGCCCCAGGCAGCCCCAACTTTAATTCGAGCAGATTGGGCCTCACCCATTGGGATGGGCCGGGGGTTATTTCCCCACAATTGTCCCCCAGCCCTTGCGTCGATTCAGCTTTTGAAACGACCAAGGGTTGTAACGGTCGCCCGACCGCACAAACGGCAGGGATTTAAAAAATCTATTGATGAGGCGTTATCAAATCGACGGCTGACGTGACGCTTCGGCAGAGCGTCATGATTAACGCCGTTTTTCCGCGTATGAACCGACGGCTCTGGCGTGTATAAAAGAACGACGCCCTAATTGGTTTTGGGAAAACACTTGCTCTTTTTTCTTACTTCCCTGCCTCTTGAATCACGAGTGCGTCGGCTGTTTCGGCACCCAACACTGTAAGTGTCCTTCGAGCTCGCAACTCTTTCGCTCTTCACTGTACTTTTTGTGTGTTGACGATTGCCCCCCGATGGCATCCCGTCTTCGTAAAATGTTAGATGGTCCGTTGGCCCTTGCTTCGTTCAGGGCCAGGTTCGAAATCCCAGATGAGATCGGCTTAGAGCTGGTCGACCCTGATGACTTCCGTATGGGCGAGACCGAAAAGGGAGTGCCATTCCCGATCATCGCCATCGTCGAAGGGGGGCTCAGGTTTCCCCTCCACCCTCTTCTTCATAAGTTCATAGTAAAAAATAATGTGTCACCTTCCCAGTTAGAGTCAAATGTATATAGGATCTTCTTTGGTATGCTTGAAATAAATCGGCGACTGGGGGTGAACCTGGGCCTTGCCGAACTGGACTACTGTTACACCCTTTGCAAAGTCGGAGGTAGTTACAAGGTTTACCTCCGGGTAGTAAAGAAGTCCTTAGAGTTAGTGAAGTGTCTGCCTTCTTCAGGGAAGGGCGTTGACGATGTAAGGGTTTGGGTAACTGGTCCGTGGGAGTTCGGCAATGTTCCCGAGAAAGATAGACCGGCGATTCGGTGCCCTAAAAAGCCCGTTCAACTTGGTTTGATGTCGATCTTCTCAGACTGTGTATCAGTTTAAGTTTCAGTCCGCATCTATTCTAACTCTCGAACTTTTTGCAGACACAAGGAAGCGGTCGAAAGCTCGTGATTGGTTGGTTAACTCTGACGACCTCAACAAGGTCTTGAAATACGTTGGTGAAGGTCGGCTACGATACATAGCTCGGGCAGCACATATCTTGCTCTCCTATCCGCTGCGATACTCGACTTTTACTGCCGAGACTGGTGTGCCCCCGAGTGTACTAGCAAGATTGGCGGACGAAGGTGCCGAAGGGGACTTTGAGGAAATCCCTACTGGCATAGCGATCGAGAGGGCGCGCATCCCTACAGGCGTGACAGTTGCGGTTGCTCCACCATCTGCATCGCGTGGCGAAGAACGGCAAGAAGAGCGAACCGAATCGCACAGTTCGGCGTCCACTTCGTCTCCATACACCGTACCCGACCGCCGAGTTGAGGTTCCCACCCGAACGAGTGATTCCAGCCCATCACCCAACGAGATGGACGGCATGAGTCTGAAGGAAAGAATGTTTGCTTTGGCGGGACAGCCGCTGAGGTCGGCCACTCCCACTCCTGCCGAAACTCCCCCAGCCGAGCTGGTGGCAGCACCCGTGGAGGAGGCCACAACCGTGCAACAAAGGCCGGAAACACGGCAACAAAGAAAGAGGAGGCCCGATGTCACTCCAACTCATGAGCCCAAGAAGCAGAAAGGTAAAGCCACGGTGGACGAGGTCGGCGAGACAGTGACCATCACTCCGGACATTTTGGGCCGTCCAATGACGACAGCGGATTCCATGATCGATCAGCCCGAGGTCGCTTTTGGTGTTTTGAAAAGCGTCCTTCAGAAAAAGGACGTGGCGAAGCTGGGCGAAGCAAGCGACTCGGCCATCTTCATGGGCGCTTTCCATGATTCCATACTGGTAAGACAGCTCTGACTTTTCAGTGACTACAGTCCTCTTAGGCACTTGCCCTAACAACGACCTTCTTCGATTTGTGTAGGGCTTCCTAAACTCCTTGGAGGCGATGACACGCTTCCAAAAGCTTGCCGAGGTTCACCAGCAACTCATTGAAGAGCACGGCCGTCTGAAGCTTGAATGGATTGAAGCAAATAAGGAGCGGATTACCTTCAGGAAACAAGCCGAGCAGGCTTCCGCCGAGCTTTTGCTGACGAAGGCCGACTTTGAGAAGAGGGATAAGGATCTCGCCGACCTCGAGAAAAAGTTTGACGTGCAGTCCGTGGATCTGCACAAGGCCAACGAGGAGGTGGAGACCCTTAAGGCTGAAGTGGCCAAGCTGAAGGTGGAGGAGGAGGCCATATTGAAGCGGGGTGAAGAGAGGGGAGCCAAAAATTTGGCTCAAGAGATGATGGACCTCAGTCGCACCATTTTCCGACAGGGTTGGAATGGTGCCCTTATCGTGGCAGAGTTGGATAAGGCCTCCAACGTGTGGGGTCTTTGCCCGGACTACTTCGATACTACCGAGGACGGCGTCGTCTGTCCGAAGAAAGTCCTAGCCAATGCCCAGTATGCACGGGAGCTTAAGTTAAAAGACGCGGCCGAAGCGGCTGCTGCTGAGAAGGAGAGACTTGAAGGCTTGAAGACCGCAACTGTGCCCCCGGAGGATGTGGTAGAAGTCTCGCCGGGGGTGACTGCAGAGCCGGGGGAGAAGTCGGCATAGCTTTTCTTTCTCTTTCTCCATTTTTGTAACCGTCAGTACTTTTTAATGAGAAAAACTCGTTTGTTTGTTTATTACTGGATCTCCTCTATTTGATTTTGTTGTTTAGACTTAATTTTCTTTCTTTAGCCTTTCTTGGCCGGTTTGTGCAATTTGGACAGAATTGACACTTGACTTTCGTTTTTCTTTGGCCAACCTGCCCAACTCGGACAAGACCAAGTTTTTGGTTTTTGTTTTGGCCTTCTTTGGCCGACCTGCCCAACTTGGACAGGACCAAGTTTTTACACTTGGTTTTTGTTTTGGCCTTCTTTGGCCGACCTGCCCAACTTGGACAGGACCAAGTTTTTACACTTGGTTTTTGTTTTGGCCGACCTGCCCAACTTGGGCAGGACCAAGTTTTTACACTTGGTTTTTGTTTTGGCCTTCTTTGGCCGACCTGCCCAACTTAGACAGGACCAAGTTTTTACAGTTGGTTTTTGTTTTGGGCAGAATGGTCCGAGTAGGGTCGTTTGAACAATCTTCATTTTTATTGATTCTTCAACTGAGCTTTATACATTTCAGGGACTGTTACAGTGTTTGGGGTTTCATATTACTGGTAGAACTTCCTCAAGTTGGTCGCATTCCAAGGTCGCGGCAACGGTCGCCCTTCTTCAACGGTCTCCAGTCTGTACGCGCTGATGCCGACCTGGGATGTGACCCTGTAGGGGCCTTCCCAATTTGGGCCGAGCTTCCCATCTGCCGCCTTCTTGGTTGCCCCCAATACTTTTCGTAAAACCAGATCTCCTGAAGCAAAGTTTCTTGGGCGGACCCGCTTGTTGTAAGAGCGTTTAAGCTATCGCTGATACTCTGTGAGCCTGATCAAAGCGGTTTCCCTTCTTTCTTCGACAAGATCCAGATCTCTCGCAACCGTTTGGTCATTGACACCGGTGTCGAAAGCTACCAACCTGATAGTTGGTAGACCGATCTCCAAGGGGATGACTGCCTCCACCCCATATGCCAAGGAGAACGGTGTTTTTCCTGTGGACCTCCTTGGGGTTGTTCGGTAGGACCACAAGACATTGGGTAGCTCTTCTGTCCACTTCCCTTTGGCTTTTTCAAGACATTTCTTGACTCCGTTTAGCATGGTTTTATTTGAAATTTCGGCTTGTCCGTTGCATTGGGGGTAGGCTGGTGTTGAGTAATAGTTTCTAATCCCCAATCCTTCGCAAAATGATCTGAAGATATTACCATCGAACTGGGTGCCATTATCTGATACGATGGCACGGGACAACCCGAATCTGGTGACAATGCTTTTCCATACGAACCTTTTGGCGTCAGTTTCCCTGATGTTTGATAAAGGTTCCGCTTCTACCCATTTGGTAAAGTAATCGGTGGCCATGATGAGAAACCTTTTGTTGCCCGGAGCCCGAGGCAAAGGTCCGATAATGTCCAGTCCCCACTGAGCGAAAGGCCACGGACTAGTGATAGAAGCAAGATCTTCGGTTGGCTGGTGGATAATGGGGGAAAACCTCAGACATTTGTCGCACTTCAGGACGTACTGGGCTGCATCCTTCTGCATGTAAGGCCACCAGTATCCCTGTGAGATGACTCGGTGTGCGACCGATCTTCCGCTGACATGACTTCCACATATCCCTTCATGGATTTCGAACAAGACGCTCTGTACTTGGTCCGGATGAACACAGTGTAAATAAGGACCTGTAAAAGAACGTCTGTAAAGTTCCTTACCTGGCGACAGCCAATATCTGAGAGATGCATGCTTGATTCGCCGAGCTTCAGCCTTATCGTCTGGTAGCTTGTCTGTGTCAAGGTAAGAAATGATTAGGTCCATCCATGATGGTCCCAGCTTCTCCGCTGTTAAGGCTTCCTCCTCCTCGCGGAAAATGCTAGGATTGGCAAGAGTTTCCACGTTGATCGTCCTTCTCGAACCAGATTTCAGAGCCGTGGCCAGGGTTGCCAAGGCATCCGCATGTGAGTTGTTATCTCGGCTAATCTGTCGAAGCTTGTAGTTTTTAAATTGGCCGAGCAGTTCCTTGGCCTTTGCTAAGTACAGCATCATTCTGTCGTTCTTCGCGACGTATTCCCCAGTGATTTGATTTACGACAAGTAAGGAGTCCGAGTATATGACGATTTCGGGAATTCGAAGCTTAATGGCTCGACGTGTTCCGGCGAGCAAGGCCTCGTATTCTGACTCATTGTTGGAGGCAGTGAATTCCAGCTTGATGGCTTGCTCGATGGTTAGACCATCTGGTGTAAGGAGTACGATGCCCGATCCTGCCCCCCGGTCATTGGAAGCTCCGTCCACATAGAGTTTCCAATGATCAGATTGTTCCCAAAGATCCAGGGGAATTTCGTGTTGCGGCTGGCCAGTGGCCGGGGTCTCTTCTACTTCTGGTGTAATTTCGACGGAGAACTCGGCAATAAAATCTGCGAGAACCTGCCCCTTTACTGCCGATCTAGGCTGGAACTTGATGTCAAACTCCCCTAACTCTACGACCCATTTTGCAATTCTTCCTGAGAAGTCGGCTTTCCTTAGGAGGGGTTTGAGCTGGTGGTTGGTGAGGACGTTAATGGTGTGAGATCTGAAGTAATGCACCAACTTTCGGGATGCGACTACCAGTGCAAGTGTCAGCTTCTCCAGGGGTAGATACCTGTTCTCGGCTCCAAGAAGGGTTTTGCTGACGTAATAGACTGGGAATTGTTGCCGATTTTCTCGCCTGAGTAGGACCGCGCTGACTGCATTGTCTGACACTGCAAGGTAGAGGAAGAGTTCCTCGTGCTGGACAGGCGTGGAGAGCAGTGGTGGTTTGGCTAGGTAGTTTTTTAGATCGGCAAGGGCAGAATCACACTCAGGGGTCCACTCGAACCGTTCCTGTTTCTTCAATAGCTGGAAGAAAAGTCGGCACCGGTCTGATGAACGGCTAATGAATCTGTTGAGTGCGGCGGCCATTCCTTTCAATCTTTGAACCTCTTTGGCATTCTTTGGAGCGTGAATGCTCTGAATTGCACTAATCTGCCGGGGGTCCATCTCAATACCCCGATGCGTGACCAGGAACCCCAGGAACTTGCCTGAGCCGACCTCGAAGACACATTTTGAAGCGTTCAACCGCATTTTGTAGTCTTTCAGGATACAGAGTACCTCCTTTAGGTCCACCAAATGGGTGTCGCTCAGTTTGCTTTTTACCACCATGTCATCGATGTAGACCTCGACAGTTCTGCCGAGCTGCGTCTTGAACATCTTTGTGACCAGTCGCTGATATGTGGCTCCGGCGTTCTTCAGGCCAAAGGGCATAACTCTATAGCAGTAAATGCCCCTTGGAGTGATGAAGGCCGTTTTCTCTTGGTCGTCGGGGTGAAGTGGGATCTGGTGATACCCACGGTAGGCATCCAGGAAACTCATCTTTCCGAAGCCGGCGGTTGCATCCACAAGCTGGTCAATTTTGGGCAGGGGGAATGGATCTTTGGGGCACGCCCTGTTGAGATTAGTGAAGTCTACACAGACCCTCCATTTGCTGTCTTTCTTTTTTACTACTATGGTGTTTGACAACCAGCTTGGGTAGTTGATCTCCCGGATCGCTCCAGCTTCCAAAAGCTTCTCTGTTTCTTCCAAGACGGCATCCACATGCTGGGTAGCTGCCCTTCTCCCCTTTTGGATAACAGGTCGGCAATTTGGGTTTACATTAAGGCGATGACAGGCAACGTCGGCGCCGATCCCAGGCATGTCATAAGGGGTCCAGGCGAATACTTCCAGGAAGTTTGATAGTAACTCAATAAGGGATTTTTCCTCTTGTTTGGACAAAGAGGTGCCGATGACGAAGTATTTTTCTCCTTGCCGATCTATGTATATCTTCTTCAGGTCCTCGACAGCTTTTTTCTCGGGCGTCTGTCCCACATCATCTATGGTGGGGGTGTCTTCATGTAGCTCCATCATTTGTACTTTCTCTGGTCTTGTCTTGGTCGCACATGCTGTTAGGAAACACCGTTTGGCAGTCACCTGGTCTCCCTTTATCTCGCCAACTTCCGCTGGGGTCGGGAACCGAAGCAGCTGGTGGTAGGTGAAGGGAACGGCCTTCATGAGGTGCAACCAGGTTCGTCCCATGATGGCGTTGTAGGGGGATGGTACGTTAACCACCAGGAATTCGGTTTGTAATGTGATCCCTCCAGCCGTCACAGGAATCGTCACTTTACCCATGGGCCAGACTGGGTCTGAGCTGAAGCCGACCAACGGGCTAAGCGATGGTTGGAGGTCGGACTCCTCGAGTCCCAATTGTTTGAACAAGCTGTAGTACATAACTTCAGATGAACTCCCTTGGTCAATGAGCAATCTTCTAACGTCACAGTCCGCCATTCTTAACGTAACAACCAAGGCATCATTGTGGGGGATCTGCACTCCAGCGAGATCCTCGTCGGTGAAGGAGATGGATGCATGGGCATTGCCGACCTTGGCTTTCTTGCTGGGTGGTTGTATCTGCATCACTTCCCTTAGGTGCGCAGCCTTCTGCATCTCAGCTCGGTACCTATGTGGGTCGATGGTTCCTGATTCGGCCGAACCGTGCAGCACGTTGATTACCCGAACCGACCTTACTTCTGGTTCCTTCTCGGCTGCTTCCTGCACTTGTGGCTGCTCGACTTCGACCTTAGTCTTCTCCCGATCAATGAATCGGTCAAGGTGGCCCGCTTTGGCTAAGTCTTCCAAATAGGTTTTCAGATGCCGACATTGCTCCGTCTTGTGCCCCTTCTTGCGGTGGTAGGAACAGAACCTCTTCTGGTCCCTAGTTGCAGGGTCTCCCCCCAGCTTTGGTGGCCACTTGAAGAAGGGCTTATCACGGATCTAGGGCAATATTTTATAGGTGGGGTCTTTAAAGACTGTGTAGACCCCATCGGGCACTCTTTTTCCTCAGCTGATGTCCTCTGATCGGGGCTTCTTGGCATCCTTCTTACTCGTCTTTTCGGCTGCAGCGCCGACCTTGGGTGTCTCCCCTTGGGGTACGTCCTCGTCCAGCCGCGCATAGCGCTCGATCCTCAGCATTAGTTCCTGTATGGTGAGGGCTGGTTTCTTCATTAAGGACTATCGCAAGCGATGCTCCCTGGGAAGGCCGATCTTGAACTGAGTTACAGCCAACTGGTCGCTGCACTCATCAATTTCGTTATAAGCCTCCCAGTAGCGTCGGGCGTATGCTCGCAACCCTTCTCCTTCCTCCTTTCGTAACGTCAGCAAAAAGTCAACCTCTTTTGGCTGTAAGCTGTTTGCAATGAAACGAGCTGTAAAGAGCTCGGCCAGTTGCCTCCAGCTTGAAACGGACTTTTGTGGCAATTTGTCGAACCACCGTAAAGCCACGCTCCCCAGGCTGGAGGGGAAGATCCGACACATCAGCATTTGGTCGCTGCACCACACTACCATGAGCTGTTTGTAATGCCGAACATGGTTAATTGGGTCAGACTTTCCGTCATAGAGGGTGAACTTTGGTGGGGTGAATTTTCGAAGAATTGGATGGGATTCAATCTCCTCAGTGAATGGCGTGGATGCAATCTGGTCTAGGGCCTTTCTCATCAGGTCATGGGCTGTGCGTTCCTTAGTTTGCTGCCTTCTATCCTCCTGCTTTTCATTGTACCACTTTTCCCAGTCTTCCTTCCGCCGATCTTCCACCGCTGGGCTGTCGTTCGGCGGGGTTTTGCTCCTGTCCCTTCGCCGACCCGTGCGCCTGTTAACGCAACACGCGGTACTAGGGGTGTAACTCCCTCTTACCGGTGGTGTTGGTTCGTCCCTGGCGCCAACAACCTGCTCCCGATCTGGGGACCCATCTCTCCTATGCCCATTCCTGGCAGAGAATGCCTCCCTCATTACCCGCACCTGTGAGGTGAGGTAGGCTATCTCTTCTCCGCGCCGCCGAATTTCCCTCTCTGCCGCACGGAGTGTATCCTCGCTTGGGACCCGCCCACTGGAGGGTGACGGGGCCAGATTCCGAGGATGGTTCCTGCGAAAGTTTCTGTCCCTGACATAACCCGTATCCCTCTGCATTTCCTCTTGTGTCTCCGGGTGGCTTTCGGCGGGCATTCGTATCTCTGACCTCAGTATTCTTCTTTGCCGATCTACTGGTGTAGATTGGCAGTGTGCCGAACTGGTCTAGTTTTTACTGGAGGAGGCTCCGAAACCCCTCCCGTCGTAGTTTTCTTTCCTATGTCTCCGGTTGTTTAGACTCATAGTTTTTCTAAGCCTTCCCACTGACGGTGCCAATTGTAGGTGGGATTTCTCGGGAAGGCTGGGCCAAGCTCTCAAGCCCAAAGTGGATGAGTCCAAACTTCTTCCTGCAAGACGAATGGGTTAGAATGGGTCGACCCTGGGTGGGTCAATCACACTCCGAAGGTTAAGTTAGCAAACTTAATCGAGAAGGATGAATGAAAGTTGTGTATGTCCGGGGTTCATTCTCCATACCTGGCTCTCGATTCCTCGGGTCTTTATAGAGTCCTTCAGGGAGTGTCTTTTGTCTCGGCCTATCAACAGGCTCTCGTGGTTTGCTGGTTAGGCATCATCATTGACGCCGCCTGGCTACCTGCAGCGTCTAGCGCACCGTCGTGGGGGATTCCGGCTGACCGGACGTGCACGTCGACGTTTGTGTGGGCGGCCGCTCGTGCATTAAATGCAAGTCAACTCCGCATTTAATGCTCTAAGACCGCTAGCGGTTTGCGCAAACCGTTGGCTGTCTAGGCCACGCTGGGAGGAGGTCGGCAGTTTGGGCTGGCCTTTCCTCATAACTGGTTTGGGCCCCAGGCAGCCCCAACTTTAATTCGAGCAGATTGGGCCTCACCCATTGGGATGGGCCTGGGGTTATTTCCCCACATTGTACAACTCCCTCTGTGAGAGAGAGAGAGAGAGAGAGAGAGAGAGAGAGAGAAGGATTTGCAGATCGATAATATTGTATCTATACTATATATATATATATATATATGTGCAAATGTAGTGGGACGCTCACAAGCTTTCAAAAATTAATCTCTATTTTTTTAAAAATTTTAATTTTCTAAGAAGCTACGTGGCACACCTAGTTCATTCAACCAATTAGACTCCTCTCTCCCTCTCTTATAAAGAAAAACAAACAAATCAAAAAATAACTAAATACAAAATTAATCATAGGAAATAATTAAAGAAGTTAAATTTTGACAAGGAAACCAAAAATATAACTAAAAGAAACAAAATAAAGGAAACAATATTTTTGGTGGAACAAATTAATCTAACATGGAAATTTTTTTTAAAGAAAACGAAATCTGCAAATTGCTTGCTGGAAATATCAATCAAACTTAATTGGCACCCATCCTTCTCTCCATTTCCTAAATAGAGAAGTAAAAAAAAAAAAAAAAACTCTAATAGTGTCTCATGCCTCCAAAAATTATCTTTATTATTTTTGAAATCTGAAAAAATCTATGCCGCTCTGTGGGAAACCCTCCGCTCACTTCTCTTCCTCTCCTAAATAAACAAAAAAGGAAAAAATTTGAAACCAAATTATATCATCCCTAAAATCTCTCATTTATTTATCTAAAAGAATATATTCTCCCTTTCTCTCTATATATATATTGTTTTTATCATTATTATATTTTATTGGGTCAACAAATCATTCATGGCTTCTTACTCATGGGATGTGTCTTCGATGGAAGCTTCTCCTCCGTTGTGTTTGATGAAACAAGTCTCTTTTGATCTCTCTATTATATACGCACACATACGTAATAATCTAACCCTATTTCTTTCATCTAACCTACCACATTTTATTTATGTTTAGGGTTCTTATTAATGGGCTATGCCACTATGCAAAATATGAAGAGAAGGGATGTGATTGGCGTTGTTTTCTTTACCTCATGGTTCAGACTATTTTGGAGTAGTTAGTATTGCTATTTAGGTATGTTTTGGGTATTGATGATCATTTGTATTCCAATATTCAAGAGCAGCCACAATATATTCAAGTTCTTGATATTACAGTTATCAAGGAACTTCGACATTATGTTCATGACATTTTTTCAATCTTTGGTAGCTTAGACATTATGTTCATGGCATTTTTTCAATTTTTGGTAGCTTAGGTAATTCCAAATGAGCTTTGTTTAGAAACTCTTTAAACAAAGTATTATATATATCAGATATTTTTTTTATTTGTATGTACATGCATATATGCACACACAAGCCAATTGGGTTTCTTATGATCATGCATGTAAATATTTAGAAATGTGTTTTTTTTAAATATTTGTGGAGACTTTTGTTTTTGGCTTTTTTTTTGGAATTGCAATATTAATTGAAAACTCTTGGCTTCTATCTTATAAAATTTTTGTATTTATCAGGAGAGATTGAGAATACTTTACAAGAAGCAAGACAAGTACAAATAAAAAAAAGGGTGAGCTTCAAGTATTGCAAAGACGAAGACCTATCATTTGGAACACAAAAGATGATAGAACTTGAGGATGGCCTACATATGGAAAATTAAATGTTGTAGAAAAAGATAAAAGTGAACAAAGCAAAGTGTTACAGACTCAACAACAAGCTCAGGAAAGTAAAAATGAGACCAATCTCATTGTTCTCTAATTGAGAGCGTGGCATGTTCTTAATTGATTAGGAGATTCACGAGATATTAATCCCTAATGATTTGACCTCAAAAAGTTTTTTTTTTTTGGGGGGGGGGGTTTGTGAAATTTGAACATGAATGCAAGGGTTAAAAAATGAAAATTTTTCCTATTTTTATATATAATACTTTGCATATAAAGGAATTTGTTCAGTGAAGATAAGAAACATTAGATATGTATTAGCCTGTTAGGCCTTTTGTGTTTGCTATTTGTAATTGTATTAAAAACATTTATTCTTGCCTTTTGCTTTTTCTTTCCCGTTTTGGTAATGTTAGTCAAGGTTTTAAAATTTAAACATTAAATCATCACATTTTTAAGGGTTTTTGTGTTCCTTTTTTTTTTTGTTCATAGAGGCATTTTGGAAGGATTTCATTAAGTTGGATTTTCGTGGAATCACAGAGAGAGTTCAAAAATGGATCAGAAGAGATATAAGAAATGGAATGACTTGGAGAGAGATTTTAGGAATGGTATAGAGACCTATAATGCGATTAGAGAAATTTTAGGAAATTATGATTATCTTACAGATCAATCAAAGATAATGACAGTGGTATTAGATATATTTTTTATTTTTTTAATTTCTTGGTCTTTAGGAATTTTTGAAAATAACTTTAAATTTGGATTTAAAGAAAATGAAAGTCGCTTTAGTTTTTTGGCATTAAAGAAATATTGATAAATCAATTTCAAAACATTTTTAAAATACATAAATGTTTTAATTACAATTAATATTATCTTTCTCAGAGTTAAATGTCAATTTTTATATAAGTAAAATCAATGAAAAGTTATTTTGGTGCAAATGAACACATTTCAAGTGATTTATTTAACCTAAGTAAAGCTACTTGATTTTACACAAATCTTTTTTTTCTTCCCCGTTAAGTCACATAATTAATCTTACATGAAAACATAATACTTAGATACGATAACATTTTAAGATATTACACAAGTAATTTTTTTTTTAATTTTACAACAAATGAGTTTAAAGAATGGGGCTTATATTACATTATTTAGATTATACAAAATCTCTATTACGATTACAAATTTTATAAATCCCGTGAATTGCACGAGTCAATGCTAGCTATGACTCTAACCATGTGGAAGGCAATTTTTGATAAAGTCATTGAAATAGTGAATTTAGCATTTTCCTTCCATAAATAATGTTGTAATTAAGTCAATATCACTTCTTACACCGACTTACACGATTTCTAAATTACTCCTCCCTTTCACCACTAAATTCAAAGGTGAATTTCAAGTCTGAAGTTTAGTCTTATTTTACTTTTTAATTTCTTTGACCTATTGTCAAAGTAAAAAATATTTTTAGCTAAGTAGGTAATAACCATTTTAGATTAGAAATTAAAGTTGATTAATTTAGTAATAAGATCAGTAATGAGATCGAACATAATTACAAGTTATACATATTAGATTTATAAAATGATGGCCTCCTTTGTACCCAAAAAAAAAAAAGATTTATAAAGTGATGACTCCAACTAATGTTGTTTCCCTTGGGATTATTATGGAGTGTATCGTGAGGTTGAAGTTCTATAAGTACCTGTAGGTGGGATTTTTCGGGAAGGCTGAGCCGAACTTTCAGGCCCCAAATGGATGAGTTCAAATATATTCTGCAGGACAAAGAGGTTAGAATGGGTCGACCCGTAATGGGCCGATCACACTCCGAAGATTAAGTTAGCAAACTTAATCGATAAAGATGAATGAAAGTTATGAATACTTGGAGTTAACTGTCCATACCTGGCTCTCGATGCCTTGGGTATTTATAGAACCTTTGAGGGAGTATGTTCTGCCTTAGCCTACCAGCAGGCTCTAATGGCCTGCTGGGTAGGCATCATCATTGACGCCGCTTGATTATTTACAGGGTCTGGCGCACCGTCGTGGAGGATTCCTGCTGACCGGACGTGCACGTCGACGTCGCGTGGGCAGCCGCTTGTGCATTTAATGTGAGTCAACTCTGCATTTAATGCTCAAAGACTGCTAGCAGTTTGGGCTGGCTTTTCGCAATTTGGGCCGTGCTGTGAAGGAGGTCGACAGTCAAAGCTGGCCTTTCCTCTGATTCTGATCTGGGCCTGCCAAGCAGCACCAACTTTAATCTGCACAGATTAGGCCTCACCCATTGGGTTGGGCCGGAGGTTATTCCCCCACAGTACCTAACGCCACATTTGTTTTATGGTAAAGAGACATGAGTATAACAAATCTTGATTATAAATCTAGTGGAAGGTAATATTTTAATTTATTATATAATCTCAAATCTCCAATTGCTTAATTTACCCATTGAAATTATTTAAACCAGTGTAAACAGGGTAAAAAGAATTGTCTAAATTACTTATTTCCACTTTCTTTTGTGCAATCAAACTAAAAATAAGATTGAACACAAAATTACAAGTCTAGTCCTACAGACTTGTTCAAGACAAAGAAGGCTTCCAAAATTACTATATATGACTGTATCCATGTGAGAGGAAATTGTGGGTAAAGTCATGTAACCAGAGAATTCAGCATTTTCTTTCACAAATGTAACTAATCAAGTCAATATCACCCTCTTGCACCGGTTTACACGAATTCCGAATGGGAATTACTCTCTTTTCACCGAAAAGTTGTTTAGTCTTTCTTGAAAGATCATGTCGCCTTCCTAGTTCATTCGCATAACAGTTTTGAATCTTTTGACCCGATGATATATACATATGTGTAGTGGAGGAAGAATGCTACATAGAGGGATGGCAATTTAACCGGAGAAAATGGGTCCTGTCCTGATCATCTTAGGAAGGGTTTGGACATTTAATAAATGAGTTAGAGGCAAGTTATAAGATAAAAAAAAATAAAATTTGAAGCAAATTTGGAGCGGGTTAAAGATTAGGTGGCCTTTATTTGAACCTAACTCAATTACATAAGAAAGTAATTTAGAATCCCTTTGTTATATTATAACAATATGTTACTAGAATTTATTATATGTAGAGAGTAGGATATAGCTATATATAAGAAAGTATAGTCTGTCTCTTATTATTTAGACTCATTGTTATTTTTAAAATGTATTAAGATTAGAAAAATATTGTCTATGTGAAAAAAAAAAAAAGAGTCTATGAGGGTTAACTTGACCTTACCCCAATTTAAACAGAAACATGGATAGAATTAAAGTGTTTAACTTGTAACGAGTATAAAATGAAATGTAAGGGAGTTTATTTCTTTTAAAGTCAATTTAAGCAAATTTGTCACTTATTTGACCCGTTGCTATCCCTAGGAATACATTATCTTTCAAAAGTACTAAATAATTTTTTCATAAATTTTGTTAATATTAGCTAGTGAAGTTCGGTAATGTGTGGCACACATCAACTGTTGAAACGCGGAGATGCTAGAGACTCTTCCATTCCCCACCAAATTCATTCAAACTTCACATCCAAACGTAGAAACGTCAAAAGTCTTTATTGGCCAAGCTTTGTCTTTATTTTCTATGGTCGTTGATCAACACCACCCAATATTGACCTTCGACGCCATTGACACGTTCAACAAGAAAAACAGTCACTGTGTTTATTTTTACCCTAAAATGCACTTTCAGTCTTACAAAAAATTCTCTCTCTTGAACTAAGAAAGTGAAACAGAATTCTCAGGGAGTGATTAGAAACTTTTTCTTGAAATTCAGAGAACCTTTGAAAAATTATTTTTTGTTAATGAGTATTCTTGTTTCCTAAAACATAAAGGTACTAATACTTGCCTTAAGAATATGGTTGCGAGATAAATAACAATTACAGGTAACTATTTTCTCGGAGAAGTTATTCTTGCCGAATTGAAAGAATGTTTTTTACTCATCCTATGTTGGGATTTTGGATTTCACATAGAAAAAAAATAAAAAGAAAATGAAATTACTTATTTACATATATATATATATATATTCATTTTTTTTTAGGTAATTAGCAAAGAGAAAGTTAATTGTTTTGGACAAATTATGTATACATTTTCTTCTACTTCTGTAACCCAATGAAAAAAGAAGGAAATTTACCTTCTTTTACCTCATTTTTCTTTTTCTTATCCTTCCTTTCATAAATCCAATATTTAAACATAGCATCAAAAATAATTTATGGGAGTCCATTAAGTGGATGGAAATTGTTCGTTGTTTTTTTTTTTAAATCTCATTTCATTGGAAATTAAGAAAGAGAAAGAAATAAAATGCTACATAAAAACAAAAGAAAAAGAAAAACTATCCTATAACATTGTATAAACCTTAATGCATTTTACCCAGAAAGAAAAATCAGATAATTAATATTCACGCACAAGTAGAATGATCAGCCTAAAAATAAAGGGAACTATACGCTGCAATATAGAAGCTTATTTTCTGGTAATTAATCAGAATTCGATTATATATACAGTCCAGATATATGCCTATGATCAAGACAGAATTTTCATACAAAATCTGGAAAAAAATAGAAAGGGAAAGAGTAGCTAGATCAAAGCTCAAAATACCCATCTTACTTAAATTACAGAGATGGATAATCTGTCATAAGGAATCTAATATATTAGAAAATCCAGGAAAAATTTTCTCCTTGTTGAGAAAATATTTTCATATGCCCCAAACACCCCAAATCCTTTCTCCAATGAAGCTCACAAGCTTCCTCACTGACCCCTTCTCCAAAACCACCTCACCATCCTCACCATTCACCTCTACATCACCACCGCGACTCACTTCCACCGATTCCGACTCGCCCGAGTCACGCTTCTCTTCGTTCAACACATTACAAACACGCTTTCTTCTCTCCTTCTTGACCTTCAAATTCTTCTTCTGATGAAACAGCCCATCTTCATAAGCATCTAATACCTCATGAATGAGTTGACGATTAGGTGAAGTGTCCCAACGCACCCAGTAGCTCATGTAACACCTAAAACAGTTGCAGTGGAACTGTGGAGGGTGGTCGCCGCCGCTATTACCGCCGCTGCCGCCACGACCTAGGTGGCCGGAAATGTTGTTGGAGCTTCCAGAGCATGAGATGAGGTAGGCCAAGACTTCTTTGTCTTCGGGAGAGAGAGCCACAGTGAGAGTTAGAATTGTCGCCGGAAGCAAAGATAGCCGGTCGGCGATGGCCGGTGGAGATGGGTGTACTTTGCCTTTGTTGCTGTAGAGCTTCTTCATGGCTGGGCTAGATTGGTTCTTTCAACTTTCGAGCTTTGGTTGTGGTTTTAGTTAAGACTTCAGAGAATTTTGGTCTTGTTTAAAAATTAATTTATAGGAAAGAGAGAGGGAGAAATAATTTTCATAATTCACGCTCTCTTACAAGCGGTGCACTCAACTTGCTTAGAGTTTTATAATGAATATTTTAATATTGCACAAAAATTATATATAACAAAAATCTACCGGAATAATGTAGTGATAACATTTCAAAAACCAAAAGACATGTTTATTTGTATTTTGTTTTGAAGTAAAAGAACTCATTTGTACACTCAACTTAGCATTGAGAGAGTCGTATATCTACTTGGATGGATGAGGTTCCTTCATCCATTTTTTATGCAGTTCTTTTTTATTTATATAGTGTAATGGTGCATAATGGTTTGCTGGTTTTGGAATACATTATCAAAAAAAAAAAAACTTAGCATTGCCACATCATTAAGGTTAATTCTTTTTATAAAATTTTTAGGGACCCACAAAACACAATAAAGTGGTATTTACATAAATAAATACATGCGAGTCCCATTCAGTTGTGTTTTTTGAATGAAAAAAGTTGTTGAGAAATTTATTTATGTACAATATTTTTTCTTAATAAATACTATCAGTATATGGAAATGCTCTTTTTCCACAAAATTTTATTGAAAATTTCGACATAATGTTGCAATGACTAATTTTGTGATTAAGTGTTATCATAATAAATATTTTGTTTTAAAGTAAAATATTTTTATTTAATCATATAATTCTGTATAAAGTTTTTAATTATATAAAATTACCTCAAATCCTATATATATTAGGTACTGTAAAGCAGTTGTCTCTGATGCTATTTTGCCATATTAACACTCCAGTTGATCGTGCGGATGCCTGGTTAAAGAATCCACATGTTAGAAGGTGGAATCTCCAAGGAAAGCCGCATAGGATCCATCAACTATTATTACTAATTAATTTTTGGTTTATTATTATTGTTTTTTCCTACATGAGAAACTATTTGATTCTCTTGAAATATCACATGACCCTTCCCCTCAATGTAATAATTTCTATCCTTGCGATGTGGGTTAGAAACCTATTTAGAACGGAAGACCCATTCCCTTGCGAGAAGTAAAGGAGCAGGAGTGATACAGTGTTTCAAGAATACCAAATAATTTTTTTCTATTAGTGTAGGCAAGAATTTTTTTATTCTTTTTTTCTTTTAAAATTACTTTATTATAAACTTAAGACGTGTTCAAACTAACAACATTGGCACCACCCAAAAAAAAAAAAAAATTGGTAACTTGATTGTGTTAACAATTTAACATAATGGAATGATGTACTAAAGCTTATTACATCAACATTTAGAAAATACTTCGAAAAACAAGAAAGTGGAAGAAGGGGATATGCTGACTTAGACTTAAGTTAGTCTGGCTATAATAATGTCATTTGCTTAATTATTTGTTTAATCTATTCAGCAACCAACTGTAGTCTTTTAAGAAATTATATAATAAGCATGCATGCAGCTAGCACACTCTTGAAAATTTTCTCGGCAGCCAAACAAAGCTCTCGAGGGCGAATACAAAAATGGGTGACAGCCCTTAGACAATTAATTATTACAACCATGTGATCTGTATACATGATCGGTTGTCGATTGAAGTTTTTCCCTCAATCCAAACAGAATGCAACAAATTAGACAAGATGGTGTGCATTGTTTGATGTTTAGATATTTTAGGCAAAGGACAAAAGCCTTCATTGAGTGTCTAAGTTCTAGGGTATGAATGTTACCTATAGAAAATATGTTTACTATTTCTTACTGGCTTTCTGGTAAATTTGTTCTTGGGATATTTTTTTTCCTATATTTTTATGGGTAAATTACATCAATGGTTCCTGTATTTTACTCTATTTTCCAATTTGATCCTAGTTTTAATTGCAACAAATTCATTCTTTAATTTTGTGAAATATGTACAATTGGTCCAATAATACCTCTCTCTCTCTCTCTCTCTCTCTCTCTCTCTCTCTCTCTCTCTCTCTCTCTCCCCTATGAGTTTTTGTATAGAAATGTTCATATAAACTTCTGCTGAAACTACAAAAAAATCCTTCATATCTAGCGCTACTCAAAGCCTTTGAGCATTTGTTAAAGTTTGAAAAATATTGGATCTGATACTCGCCCAATTAGAATCTATCACACAAATTGAGCTCTAATTAACGGACCCAGAACAGAAGAAAAAAAAAAGATTTGCAACCAAAATGTGCATAAGATCAAACTCTCTCCATTTCAAATAAAAAGGGAGTGAGCAAAGAACTTCAATGCTAATTTCAAACTCTGAAACCCTGATAACCAAGATCAATAAATATACTTATGTCTGTATATGTAATAATTTATATGAGAGAGAGAGAGAGAGAGAGAGAGAGAGAGAGAGAAGTGGACATGCCTGTCTTTCACCCTTAAGCTTTTTCAGAATTTAGATGGCAGTTAATTGAAAGCTAGATGGCACATTGGCAGTTAATAAATATGGTGCTCTCTCTGTAATTTGTATAAATATATGAATATGTATGTATGTATGTGTGTATGCATATATATATATAAATACACATATATGTAGACGACGAGAGAAAGAAGCAGATTGCACGTCATGAAAAAAATCACATATCCGGACCCAATTTTCCAATGGATTGAATTGAGTTTCTTTTTTAGAGAGAGAAAATAAATTGGGTATAATTTTCAAAGAAGAGGATAAAAACAGAATTTAAATTTACTACTATGCCCCTAGCACGCAATGCATGTGCCATTTTCCGTTAACCCTTTTAACGCGGGTTTTTAATTGGACTAATTACGTACATTTATATCTATATTATTATAAAGCAAATTTTTAGATTTGTTGAAATTGGTAAAACTCTACATTTAAAAAAGTGTCACTTTTAGATACAAACCAAGAAGTCCTTAAAAAATACATAAATTATTAATATTGTGCATATTTTCATCTAACTCAAAAGATAAAAGAATAAAATACTAATTTAAATTTTGTAACTACCTACTAATTATTTTCTATTTTTTCTCTCTCACTTGCTCAAACTAACCATTCACAAAGTGGGGGCACCCCTTCTAATCTATACTTCTATACTATTATAAAGCAAATCTTTGGGTTTGGTGAAGTTGGTGAAACTCTAAATTCAAAAAAGTGTCACTTTTATATATAGATCAAAAAGTCCTTAAAAATCACACAAATTACTTACATTGTGCATATCTTTAACTAACTGAAAGGATAAAAAAGTAAAATATAAATTTAAATTTTGTAACCACCCACTAAATATTTCTTATTTTTTTTCTCTCACTTGCACAAACTAACCACTCACAAAGTTGGCACTCATTTTAGTTATTATAAAACAAACACTTGAGGTTTGGTAAACCTTGCTTGTTGAAACTTGTCACAAACAAATAAATATTAAAGGAAAAAATGATAATTTTAATTTAACTCAACTTACTTCTTTTAGTTAAAACATAAAGTTAGTGGGGTAAGTGGGAGTCATGGATACACACATAACACATTGTGTGCGCCCCACTTTTAGTTTCATAACATTAAAGGACAAATTTATTGAAATTAGAACTATAGGGATCAATAAGACAAGGGATAAATTATAAGGATTACTTATATAATTAGTCCTATTTTTATTTACCCCAAATTCTAAAATTATTCAAGAATGAGCACTCACTATGCTCGTCGTGGGGACTTGGTGGACAAAATTTTCTCTCCTCTCGAAGGATGGAATAGGCCTCCAACAAAAGAATTCACATGTACATAAGGTAATATTTTAAAATTCGAACCATTAAGTGAACGAAAAAAGTGATTATATCATGAGTTATTAATTTAATTATTGAGTCAATTAAAATTGAATGGTGATGTAATAAATATATTAAAATTTAAATAAATAAATAAATAAAAGTATTAAAATTAATTTTTGTACTAAAAGTGTGTCAAACTTCTATTCATATTATTTTGTAATAAATGTGTGTGGCGTTTTATAAGTCAAATTTAACTTTTACCCACTTTTAATAGTTTCCTAAATTAATAGGTATCTAGATTAAAAAAAAAAAAAAAAAACACACTCCCTCTCATTCTTTTTCCTTTCCCCCAACGGCCTGTTATATTTACTTTTTTTTTTTTTTTTTAACAAAATGTCAGTGCAAAACATCTCATGACCATTTGAAATTTGGGACCAACCTGCAACACTTTCGTTAAAAACCAACTTTTAGATGGAGATAAATCCGTGTATATAATTACATGCATCGTGTATAGCACTTTGTATATTTTTCATTTATTTGATGCAAGTGTCTGTCCAACGTCTCTATATATTGGATTATTTTTGTTTTCTTTTTTTACTAATTCGTACAAAAGCAAAAATTTAATGGGATTTGACAAGAATTGAATATGATAAACAAATGCTTTAAAAATATTATATAATAATAATAGTAGCAAAGGCACCCATTCAAAAGACAATCAATGTGATGGGATTTGACGAGTCTCAAAAAAAAGTACATCCCCAAAATAATACATTTGTAGCACCCTCACAACCCATCCCCAAAAATAATATATTTCGTGACCGTCTACTCTCCGTCTACACTCTACGGGATGTGTCTCAACAGTCTCTCTCTCCTTGTCCAGGGATCGGCCGGTCCTATTAAACCATTAACGATTTGCAGGAATAATCAGTTCAACCGTGATATCTTAGTAGTTTTCACGATTTATGCCTCTTTTTACTCTATTCTGGTTTTAAAGCTTTGACCGGACTGCTGACAGTTCAATTAGCTAGCCTGATTCAATTTTTAAAATGTTATGTGATGATGCAGTAAGTCGGTCTCCAGTTAGTAAAGTTTAGTTCCAATAATCTGAGAAGAAAAAAGGGTAAAGGGTACCGGTGTGATGCCTGTCAAGGGCACTCCGATATCTAAATTAGATTTTTTAGAGATATTCTAATAGAGTTTTTGCTGGGGTTTATTTTTGCATACCTTTTGGAGAAGATGACTTTTTCTTTTATATTGGCAGGCACTCTAGCAGCCCTAGAGGGGTGTTGCATGCATGGAGAGGGTGGGAGACGGCTGTCTCTCCACGTGGCGATGCGGTATTGGAGATTCTAACTGGTGGCAGAGTAGTGGGAGGCGTGGTTGTCCAACCCCCAACGTGGCGCTCCCTTAGGCGTGTGTCAGAGTGAGTGAGGTGACTGCATCCTACTACACGCGAAGTTTTGGAGTTGGGAGCACGTTATTATGATTGGGTTGCCAATGATGGCTTTCACTGGCGTGGTTGGTGAGACGAATGACCGGCACCCTCACACAAGTCTTGCTCAGGGGTGGTCAATTTGGTTGTGTGCAGCCACCGTCTGGTTGGTCGACTCCCTGGTTAGGCCCTAGGCGGCTGGGCCTCTCAAGGTCGATCCTCCTTTCGTGGCGCTGCCTTCTTTTGATCCCATTTGTGTCCTTCAAGATATCAACATGTTTGGTGCTGAAGCTTCGACCATTGCAATGCGCAATACATCATCAGCTGAATCTGACAGCCCGTGTGTGATTTCTCCTGGTCGGGCTGTTAAGGGTGTCCCTGGTCGATCCCTATCAGTAGTCATTCATTCCTCTGAGTACCTCGAGGGGGGGGGGGGGGGAGTTGTCGCTTCGTAGAGTGGGGAAGTATTTATAGCGTCACCTGTGCATTTATGATAAGGCTGGCGGGGAGTGACTGCCAATTGACATTTCGCCACACGGCATATGGTTATTGGTTGCCTATCACGTGATGCGACCCATGGACTGTCAGCCGTTGGATCTATGGTTGGATGCCGGAATTTGGCCCGTTGATTTCAAAAAAGAGGGTTTTGGCTTAGGCAGTTACCCCTCTGGTTCCCACAGTGCCATACTTACGAATTTTCTCGCTGTAGTGTCAAACTTTTGGGCAATTCGGTGTTTGGGTTGTGTGGACGATTATCGAAGGAGGTTGGAAGAGTTGGCTGGGGTAGGGGATAAATTGAGGAGAAAGGGTTACGTGATAGGGACGATGGATGAGAGAGAGGTGCAATCGTCGAATTCTAAGAATACCCCTTCTCAGGATTTGGTGAGGGTTAGGGTTGGGGCCCCTGATAATGCATCAGTGGTCCTTCTGAGGTCTCTAAAGGGGGTATGGACCCAGGATCTGGGGCGATGGTAGTAGTAGGAGTAAGGGAGTTTAACTTTGCGTCGAAGGGGGTATCTTCCGTGATGACGGAGAAAAGGATGAAGAGGATTTGGAAGGAGTACTAGATGCCTCCCTCGCTACGTTATAGAATCTCAAAGAAGGGGGAGTGGGCCTATTCTGCTCGGCCAGGGGAGATCTGTGTGTACGAGGCCGCCTTGGCAAATGGCCTTAGGTTCCCCGTCCCTGCTCCCATCAGGGAGATCTTGGGTACTTTGGGGCTAGTGCTTGGTCAACTCATGCCAATCGCATGGAGGATTTTGATGGGGCTAGCCGTGCTGTGGCAGGCGAGTAGTGGTGGCAAGGATAGCCTTACCTTGAGTGAGTTCCTATACTGCTATAAGATGTCGGAGCTCGAGAGTGGGTGATGGTACTTTTTCGCCAGGAATAAGGGCATGGTATTAGTGAAGGGTTTGCCTTCGTCCCACAAAGGGTGGAAGGACAAGTTTTTTTTTTCATATATGGTGAGGGTTGGGAGAGCCAGCCCTGGGAGCCAGTGGATGAGAAGTTTGTTCGAATTCCTCACAGTTGGGGGAGGCCTTCTAGGAAGGGTACGCTCTCGAATCCTAGTGTTTTGTCTTTATTTTTTTCACTAGATTTGTAGGTCTGTAGAGCACTGACGTAGGTTGTTTGCTTTTAGCGCGGGCTGCCCCCTACGTTAAGTGAGAAGTTGAAGGAGAGGGTGGATGTGACTGTTGAGCATGGCGTCATTGACGCCTGTGCCTTGGTGAATGTGGAAAACTTGGGTACGTTCTTGTTGGGCCCTGAGCCTACAAATTACGCTCTAAGGGCGGAACGAGCAAGGAGTGAGTACTCGGTGTTTTGTAGGTACTTGCGGTTTATCGTGTACTGACGTTCATGTCATGGTTTTGCAGACGAATGGGTGGACGTTCCTGAGGACGAGGAGGAAGAGATGGCGCTAAACCGAAGCTTCCTGAAGAAAGCCAGACTGAATGTGGACGCCGACCCTCCTACCCCCACCAAGAGGTTCAAATTGGGGCCTGATCGTAAGGCTTTTGCTTCGGCCTCCGCCGAAGGGAGCGGGGGGAAAGTGATAACCGTGGAGGAAGACGCTCCACAGCGGGGCGGCACTCCCCCGGTTGAGAAGGCCTTGCTCCGCCTCCTCCGGCATTTGCTAGCGTTGCTGGGGTCGTGCCCCCCCTTCCTCTAGGGGAGGTGCCAGACTCGTCGATCTTTGCAAGTGCCAGCGAGGCGATGAGGAGGCTTAAGGGCATCATCCCCGCTGCGAATTCGAGTAAGCTGGGCACTGTGGCGTCCCAGATGTTGGCCAAGGAGGCCTGCCAGGATTTGTTGAAGGTAGGAATATACTACCCTGTGTTTGGTACTCTGATTTTCGGTACTCTATTGTTCGAGAATATTGAGTGTTTGCCTGGTCGTGTTGTTTCCTATCCAGGCTACTGTTAGGGCGATGACACTGGCCGCCCGGTCAACGAACTTTGAGAAGTCCTTTGCTGAGGAGGCCAAGGTGGTTGACCAGCTCCGGGTTGAGCTGAACACAACCCGGGGGAAGTTGAAAGAGCTCGAGACCAAGCAAGCAAAGCTGAAGGCTGATCTCAAAAAGGAGAAGGGCCAGAAAGAGGCTTGCTGGGAGAAGCTGGTAGCAGAGAAAGCTGCCCTGAAAATTGCCTAGGAGCAAATTGCAGGGTTTCCTGCCGAGTTGGAGGGGGCGAAAAGGCGGCGGAGTAGGCATATATGCAGGGGGTAGAGTGCCAGATAGCCTTCGCCAAGATGTACTTGGATGGCTTCGAGGAGGCCAAGACTCTTGTTGCCCGGACTTATCCTAGTCTTGATTTTTCCATGATCGAGCCCGAGGACGAAGATGACGCTGTCTCCCAAGCCGTTTCAAAGGGCAGGGCACAAGACAAGGAGGAGGCGGACAAGGATGATGCCCAGTCCCAGGCCACCAAAGCTGCGGCCTCTTCCAAGGTCCAGGGGGAGGGTGGCGGTCAGCCTAAGCCTACGGTCCCCTCCAAGTCTTCTGATAGGGGTGATGGTCAGCCTAAGGTTACGGTCCCTTCCAAGCCCGCGAAGAAGGGTGATGGTCAACCCAAGGTTGTGGTCCCCTCCAAGCCCTTAGAGAAGGGGGAGGCCCAGTCCAAAGCTGTGGCCCCTCCTAGAGTGCCCAAGGCCAAGTAGATTTGTTGTGTAGGAGTTTTTCACTTTTGCCCTTGCAGTGGTTTTATTTTTGTAACACTGCTCTGGCCCTCACAATCTGTATTTATTTGTTTAAATGGAAAAAGGTTCGTTCATCTTAATTGTTGACATTTCTGTCTTAATCTGCTTGCTTCATAGCTGCTCATGAGTCAACGATGCCCGCTTCGGTAGTAAAAGTAGATTGAATGAAACATTAGGCTATTCCCCCAAGTCTGCGTGCTCGAGCAGGAATTGCTTTTGTGTTTGCTTGCTCAGGAATGTCCCCATCAGGAATTGTTGCTTGAATTTGTGAGATAGGGCCTCGTCGTTTTCATGTGTGGGCATGGAGTCTTTTGCTTGCTTAGAAATTCCCGACCAGGGGCTCTTTGCCTACTCGGCCATGGTCGAGTAGCGCGTAGTCGCTCCAATGGGCGTAAAGCCTTCGCCTGCTTGGCCATGGCCTGAGCAGGGCTTTGTAGCTTTAGTTATGGGCATAAGCTTTTGCTTGCTCGGCCATGGCTTGAGCAGGACTTTTGTTGCTTGAATTGTGGGCATAAAGCCTTTGCTTGCTTGGCCATGGCCTGAGCAGGACTTTTGTAGCTTGGATTGTGGGCGTAAAGCCTTTGCCTGGTTGGCCATGGCCTGAGCAGGACTTTTGTCACTTGGATTGTGGGCATAAAGCCTTTGCCTGCTCAGCCATGGCCTGAGCAGGACTTTTGTCGCTTGGATTGTGGGCGTAAAGCCTTTGCCTACTCGGCCATGGCCTGAGCAGGACTTTTGTCGCTTTATGCTTGCTTGGACATGCCTGAGCAGGGCTTGATTTGTGCTGCAAGGGAGAGATTCAGGGTTTTGCAAACAAAGAGAACTATGTAGATACTCAATACATTATGAATCAACTTACGGTTGTAGATATAAGGTTTGATAAACTTAGGTAGGTCCCTGTACGACATTAATAGACAAAAAGATTCCTTGGTACAATTGCATGTTCGAACCAAACATCACTTACACATAGTACTTCCTCAGGTGCTCAGCATGCCAAGGGCGGGGCAGTTCTTTGCTGTTGGTACCCCTCAGTCTGTAGGTGCCCTTTCTGGTTAAGCCCGTTACCTTATAAGGTCCTTCCCAATTCGGGCCAAGCTTCCCGTCCTGTGCAACTCTAGTAGATTGGTTGACCTTTTTCAACACCAAGTCTCCCGTCCCGAAATGCCTCAAACGTACTCGGCTGCTATGGTATTGGCGCATCTGTTGTTGGTACGAGGCCATCCTGATTACTTCCTGGAGCCTTTTCTCCTCCTGTAGGTCCATGTCAACTGTTAGGGCCTCGTTATTTGCCTTTGGATCGTAGGTCCGAGCCTTGGGGTTGGGGAGGCTGATCTTTACTGGTATGATGGCTTCGGCCCCAAAGGTGAGGGAGAAAGGTGTTTGACCGGTTGAGACCAGCTCGGTGGTTCGGTAGGCCCAGAGGACACTAAGGAGCTCCTCCACCCATAACCCCTTGGCTATCTCGAGCTTGGTCTTGATGATCTTGAGAAGGGATCTGTTGGTAACTTCCACTTGCCCGTTTACTTGAGGGTGTTCCGGAGAAGAAAAGTGGTGGCTGATGTGCAGGTTTGAGCATAGCCCGCTAAACTGTGTCCCTTCGAATTGCTTATCGTTGTCGGTGATGACTACTTTGGGTATTCCAAAGCGACACACGATGTTCTTCTAGAGGAAGTTGGTCATTTTTTACTCGGTGATGGTGGTGAGGGCCTCTGCTTCAGCCCATTTGGTGAAATAGTCGATGACTATCACAGCGAACTTGTTTTGACCCCTACCCCGGGGCAATGGGCCCATGATGTCAATCCCCCACTGGGCGAAAGGCCACGGGCTTGGGATGGGAGTCAACTCCTGTGCGGGTTGTCTTGGGACGTTGGCAAACCGTTGGCACTTGTCACACTTTTTCACGAACTCTTGGCAGTCTTTACTCATGGTTGGCCAGTAGTATGCTGTCCTAAGTATTTTGCTAGCTAGGGATCGTCCTCCGGAATGGTTACCACAAATACCTTCATGGACTTCCCTCATGATGTAGGTTGCCTCTTCTGTGGTGGTGCACCTGAGGAGGGAGGTAGTGTTCCCTCACTTATATAAGACCCCGTCGAACATCACATACCGACTAGCCCTGAATTTGGTCCTCCTTGCCTCTAGCTTGTCCTTTGGAAGGATGTTGTGCTCTAGGTAATCCCTAATTGGCTTAGCCCACGAGGCATCTGTTTCCAGCGCATTGACCTCTGGGGTTTGGATGCTCGGCGAATCGAGAGTTTCCAAGGGCACTTCAGGGTTGGGTTGGTCTGAGGATGCTATTCTCACCAATTTGTCTGCCTCTTCATTTTCCAGCCGGGGGACCCTCTGCAATACTACTTTGGAGAATTTTTTGACTAAGTCTCTGGCCATTTGGCAGTACTCCTTCATTTTCTCCCCTCTGGCTTCATACTCCCCTTGGATCTGCTCTACGACCAACTGCGAATCTCCCCTGACGGTTATTTGCTCTGCCCTCATTCGCCGAGCAATTCTGAGCCCGGCGATGAGTGCCTCATACTTGGCCTCGTTATTGGTGGCCGGGAATTTGAATTTGAGAGCGTACTCCACTTTCTGGCCATCCGGGGTAACAAGAACCACGCCTGCCCCGCTGGATTGTTCGGTGGATGAGCCATCAACGTTTAGTATCCTGTCATTCTCGGCATCCTCCACGTCAGGTGGTGTGTGAGGTAGGGTGGTAAACTCTGCAATGAAATCTGCTGTTGCTTATCCTTTAACGACTGTTCGGGGCCTATACTGAATATCGAACTGGCTAAGCTCTACTGACCACTTCATGAGCCCCCCAGACGTTTCAGGCTTGTGTATGACTTTCTTGATGGGCTGATCTGTCAGGACCACAATCGTATGGGCTTGGAAGTACGGTCGGAGCCTCCACGCTGAGTTCACCAGAGCTAAGGCCAACAACTTCATCTTCAGGTACCTTTCCTCAGCTCCTCTGAGTGCTCTACTCGTGTAGTACACTTGCTTTTGAACTCCTTCACTATCCCGTATAAGGGCTGAACTGACTGCCGTTGCTGAGACGGCTAAGTAGAGGTAGAGCTCCTCTCCTGTGACCATTCTACTTAGCAAAGGAACTGAACCCAAGTAGTGTTTGAGCTATTGAAAGGCTTCCTCGCATTCGCTTGCCCAGTGGAATGCTTTTCTTAATGTCCGGAAGAAAGGTAGGCATTTGTCGGTTGACCTGGAGATGAACCTATTCAGGGCCGCCACTCGTCCTACCAGTTGCTGAACATCCTTGGTCGTCTTCAGGGCCTACATATCTAGTATGGCCCTGACTTTCTCTGGGTTTGCTTTGATGCCTCGCTGCGATACCATAAAACCAAGGAACTTCCCTGAGGCCACCCCGAATGCACATTTGGCGAGGTTTAACTTCATGTTGTAGTGCCTGAGGGTGTGGAAAGTCTCTTTTAAATCTGCCAAATGGTCGGCAGCTTGCTTGCTCTTCACCAGCATGTCGTCCACATATACTTCCACATTTCGCCCTATCTGGGACTTGAACATTCTATTGACCAGCCTTTGGTAGGTTGCCCCAACATTTTTCAGGCCGAAGGGCATCACACGATAGCAGTATAATCCTCTATCGGTAATGAAGGCGGTGTGTTCCTGATCTCGCTCTACCATTTTGATTTGGTTGTACCTTGAAAAGGCGTCCATAAAGGAGAGCATCTCGTATCCGGCTGTGGAATTGACCAAAAGGTTAATGGTGGGCAATGGGAAGCTTTCCTTGGGGCAGGCTTTGTTGAGGTCAGTGAAGTCCATGCATATCTGCCATTTTCCATTCGCCTTCTTCACCATTACAACGTTTGAGAGCCAGGTCGGGTATTGTGCCTCTCTGATGAATTGGGCTTGGACGAGCTTATCCACTTCTTCCGCGACGGCCTCTTGTGCTCAGGGGCAAAGCTTCTCCTTTTCTGCTTGACCGGCCTGGCTTCTGGGGAAATGTTGAGGTAGTGAGCGGCGATCTGGGGGTCGATGCCTGGCATATCTTCGTGGCTCCAGCCGAAGACGTCAGCGTTCTCCTTTAGGAATTGTCGCAGCTCCTGCTTGAGCCGCTCTGGAGCTCCAGTGCCAATCATGACAACCTTGGGCAATTGTGTGCTGTTGTCCTGAGCCGGGTGGTGGATGGGGACTTATTCCAACTCTTCCACGGGTTCTCCCCGCCTAAGTTTTTCCTCATCTCTGACTTCCAGCTCCTCTATCACCAGGGTCTCTGTGGTGGAATCCCCATTGAAGGATGCCAAGTAGCATTCTCTCGCGGTGACCCGATCACCCTTTACGGTTCCCACCCCGTGCTCTGTCGAAAATTTCAATTTCAGGTGATATGTGGACATGACTGCCTTAAATTGATTCAGGGTTGTACGCCCTATAATCACATTGTAGGCCGAAGGGCAGTCTACGACCAGAAACTTGACTAACTTCGTGGTTTGTTGGGGGTCATCCCCCAGGGTGATGGGTAACTCAATGGAGCCTACAGGGACGACTTGGTCGCCGGTGAACCCCACAAGGGGGGATGTCACAGGCTTCAGGGCCTCTCTTGGTGTCTGTAGTTGCTTGAAGACTCCCCAGAACAGGATGTCAGCCGAGCTGCCACTGTCGATGAGGATTCGTTGTGTTCTGAAGTTGGAGATGATGGCGCTGACCATTAGGGCGTCATCATTCGGGTAACTCAGCTCTGAAGCTTTGGCCTTAGTGAATACTACGTTCGGAACGTCTGGTCGGGCTTTCTTGTGCGGTCTGTCTACTGAGAACACTTCTGCTAGCTTTGCCCTCCTAACATGGTTCTTTCTGGCGGACGATGACTCGCCGCCACCTTCAAAGCCCTTAGAGATGTCCCTTATCTCCCCGATCGGGCGTTGATGTGTTGGGGCTCTTTCGGGGCTCTTCTGCTCGGCCGGTTGTGCTTTGTCTTGCCGTTAGCCAGCAACGTTCCTCCCCAAATGTCTTTCCTTGATCAGGTTCTCTATCTATTGCTTGAGGTTGAAACAATTGTCTATGTTGTGGTCGTGGTCCCTGTGGAATCGGCAGTACTTCTTTCGATTTTTCTCTTCTGAGGGTCCCCTTAACTTCCCAGGCCATTTCAGGTCTGGGTCATTTTTTGTCTCGTTCAGGACATGCTCCAACGGCATGGTCAGCAGAGTGAAACTGCATTTAAAGGCAGCGAAACGAGTTCTCAGTCAATCCCCCCCTTCTATCCACTCGCTCTTTGGGGTTTTCTTGTCTCGGTCGTCCTTGCCTTCAAGTGATCTCTTCTTTTTGTCGGACCGAGAAGTGGCGCCCTCATCAAGTTCCCGTCTAGCGTTCATCGTATCCTCGGCATTCATATGCTTCTGAGCTTTGATCATGAGGTCCGCCATAATCTTCGGAGGCTCCTTGGCCAATGAAAACATGAACTTGTGGGTCCTAATTCCGCTCATGAAAGCGGTGACTGCAACCTTGTCGTCAACATCGTCCACTTCCAAGGTTTCCAGGTTAAACCTGGTGACAAACTCTCATAGGGTTTCATCCTTCTTCTGCTTCACATTAAGTAGGCTGGTCGCCGGTCTCCTCTGTTGCTGGGCTCCAATGTAGTGTCCAACGAACAGTTTGTTGAGCTGAATGAAGGAACTGACAGTGGAGGGTTAAATCTAGTTGAACCACACTCTAGCTGCCCCTTTGAGAGTGACAGGGAAAGCGCGACACATAATCTCGTCAGGGACGGCTTGGAGTTGCATCAAGGCCTTGTAGGTCTCCAGGTGGTCCAATGGGTCCTTCGTCCCATTGAACATCTCTATGGTGGGCATCTTGAACTTAGGCGGTAAGGGGACCCGCATGACTGCCTGGGTGAACGGGGAGTCGGTTCTGTTTACCATCTCCTTAACGGTGTTCAGAGTTCTAGTCTTCACAGCCTTCATGACCCCGATCATCTGGGCTTGAAGGGCCCTTAAACGCTCGTCCCAAGCCGGGGGATTGTCCCCCCTTTCTCCTTCTCCTTCGGTGTTCTAGGGGTGACGTCGAGGCGGCGGCCAGGGGCCTGGCTTTGTGCTTCGTCCGGTGGAGCGTGGTCGTTCTGGGGTGGTAACACAGTGCCAGGGGGCAGGATACCGCCGCCAGGTAAGGCAAGATCTTCATTCACATCTCGGTTGGCGTGACTTCTTTCATTCTCCAGTTGAGCTCTAGGCGGTTGTCCTCCTGCGGGGGTAGTAGGGAGTCGTTGAAGCAACTCCTGGTTTTGGGTAATCAGCATTTGCATGTTGGCCATAACATCGGCCATTCTGGTTTCGAGGGCTGCAACTCTATCGGCGTTTGGGTCACCTGCGACCCTGTTAGTGTTTTGATCTGCCATGGGTAAGGGGATGTGTGAAGTGCCGGACCTGGTGACGACCATAAAAATGGAAAACAATCGTTTCCCACAAACGGCGCCAACTGATGATGCAGTAAGTCGGTCCCTAAGCCAGCAACGTTTAGCTCCAATAATATGAGAAGGAAAAATGGTGAAGGGCACCGGTGTGATGCTTGCCAAGGGCACTTCGATGCCTAAGTTAGGTTTTCTAGAGATATTCTAACAGAGTTTTTTCTAGGGTTTATGTTTGTGTACCTTTTGGAGAAGATGACTTTTCCTTTTATATTGGCAGGCACCCTGGCAGCCCTAGAAGGGCGTTGCATGCATAGAGAGGGTGGGAGACAGTTGTCTCTCCACGTGGCGGTGCGGTATTGGAGATTCTGACTGGTGGCAGGGTAGTGGGAGGTGTGGTTGTCCAAACCTCAACGTGGCACTCCCTTAGGCGTGTGTCAGAGTGAGTGAGGTGACTGGCTCCTCCTACACGAGAAGTCTTGGAGTTGGGAGCACGTTATCATGATTGGGTTGCCAATAATGGCTTTCACTGGCGTGGTTGGTGGGACGAATGACCGGCACCCTCACACAAGTCTTGCTCGGGCGTGGTCTGTTCGGTTGGGTGCGGCCACTGTCTGGTTGGTCGACTCCCTGGTTAGGCCCTGGGCGGCTGGGCCTCTCAGGGTCGATCCTCTTTTCATGGCGCTGCCTTCTTTTGATCCCATTTGTGTCCTTTGAGATATCAACATATTTGGTGCTAAAGCTTCGACCATTGCAATGCGTAATACGTCATCAGCTGAATTTAACAGCCCGTGTGTGCTTTCTTCTGGTCTGGCTATTAAGGGTGTCCCTGGTCGATCCCCATTATTGTGGAAGAGTAGAGAAAATACTATGTAATTCTCTAAGAAGATCGAATTATGGCATCCTTACAAATGATAGCAATATTAAAAAAAGGTAGAAACATCCAACAGGAGAGGATTAACTTAATTTGTTCATTTTATCAAATTTGTGTTAGGTCTGCTGTGGCCTCAAGGCTTAAGCCAAATGGATGACTGTTGTGGTGGTTATCAAGTTTCTTGCTGGTTTTTGTACCATCCTTTTTGGATGAGTTTTCCCCTACACAAGATGATTTTGGAAATAGATTTAGAGTTCAAAAAGTTAAAAGAAAAAGAAAACACAATGAGAAAAAAGTAAGATGCTGGAGCCATATTTGGCTGTGATAGTATTCATATTCATCTAGATTGAAGGATTATTTGGTAGCAAAAGGTTGCACACACACCCTTGGCTTTGGATAAATGAGAGAAAAACATAAAATAAGTGCTACCTAAACAATTGACGCAATATGCATGTGGTCTAGTGGCATTCGATTGACGGTTTAAATATTAATCAATGCAATGGGCCTAGCATTAGGATTCTTGAAGCGTTTTAGATATTGATTGATGCAGCGGCCTAGCATTGGGGTTCATGAAGCATCAGGATAAATTCGGTTTGGTCTGACCTTGTTCAAGTTGACACGAAAGGCCCGAGTTTGATTTGAAACAGCCTCATAATCAATACTTACGGTGATTGCCGTGATTTAAGTTGTTTTTGAGGCAAACCATTTAGATGTTGAGAAATATGATGTTGCCGTTTTAAAAAAGATTTGATTGTTCAATATTTTGACCTATATAATTTTGATTTGGTCTTGGTCTTGGTTTTTTTTTTTTTTTTTTCAAATGTCTATTATCCAAATTTGGTTTTAACTTGTGTTTGCTTTTTTTTTTTGGGTATTTTTTTATATACTTTTATTTCAGCCTTAAATTTGAGCAATTAGGTTAAGATTTGTTTTTGCCTTATAAGGCCTTTCCCTAGGCAAATTTTATTTTAATAATAATATTCGGAGATGTTTTTCTCTTTGTTTCTATTGTTCTTTGGGTTCTTGTTGAGGAATTGTAAACAATAGTTGCCTACATTTTTTGAGAAATTTCTTGATGAAGTTCAACGGATTTGTGGTAGGAATTAATCTACGGATTTGAATTCTCTCCATTCTATGATTTGGAATGGAGATCTTCATTCCATAACCAATGCATTCGATGTAATCTTATCATATGTCTTACTAAAACTACGTTGTTTTGTATTAAAATTTATTTCCTTCCATATAACTATAAAATTATTTATTTTTAAATAAATTTTAAGTTAACTTATTTGAACTTTTCATTTTTATGTTAGCTGAAATGTCAACACCTTAATCAATGGAATTGAGATTTCTATTCCAAATCATGGAATGGAGAGAATCCAAATATGGTATTCTTAATCTGCTATTTTCCGTCACTGCACGTTGCATTAGATACTTTGGTGAGATAATTAGTTGTTTAAGTCCCACATTCTTAAGGATAATATATAATCTCTTAATATGATTGACACCCCAAGAAAAAAAAAACCGACGAGTACATGGCTGTCATTTGTCTCAATTCCCATGACTACTAATACCTTATCTTTGCAAGACTCTGTTGTATGGTTTTGAAAGCACAAGTCTAACCCCAATAAGCTTCTTCTTTATTTGCACACTGATAGACTATTTTCGTATTAAAAGCTTGCCGTTTTCGAATTAAAGAGAGGAGTTGTTACTTAACCACTTAAGTAATGCCATTTTATTCGATTAGAATACAAGCAAACTAACAGCTACTCAGCTCTCTTTATCATCAGAGAGAAGCAAGACACTGCAGCAACCAACATTAACCTAATTTTACACAATCCATTTGAGTTTGATATATACTTTATATAGCATTATACTTTACCTAGCATATGAAAGCCTACTCTTCTCTCCGTGACAGATCAGAAAAACACAGACAAAGCAGTCTTCACCAAATCATCAACAACTATACGATTTGTTTTCTTCGTGGAATGAAAGGAATCCCAAAATACAAACTTGTTTGCATCTGTGCATGTTAATGGATTATACTGATCACACGCGTAACCCATCTCAAACGTACCGATGGCACAGCAAGCCACTGCTGCTTCATCAAAACCTGTCAATCAAGAAAGCAAATTTTACTAATATCAAATGGTTGTAGGGAAAGAAAAAAGTACCCAAAAAATTAATATTTGCATGATATTTCATCTTTTATGGAACTAATCCATGCTTTTTAGATTGATGGGAGAGAGAAAAAAAAGCATATCATAGCTTAAAGAGTGGGTATATCTATATATATATATATTTGCTATAGGATGTCGAGGTCTTCTCGAGTTGGCACATAACCACCGTCTACATGAACCATATATATTTCATGCACTATATGAATAATGACTAACTACAAAAAGATTTAAGAAGAGATTGAACTGGAGACCTTATGTTTAGCATGAGGACCAACCTACCATTGCTTAAAGAGTAGCATATTAGAAAATGTAAAAGAAGGCTAAAGGCATAAATTACCATATAAAGAAGGTTTTCGAACTATCTGCATCATAATGGGATAAAGGTTTGATAGGACTACTTTAATCTCAGGTAGCTCCTTGTTTAGTTCTGTTGGAATATTTGGTGTAGAACACCAACTTTGAGTCATTGTTAAAGTGAGACTCATATGTCATTTTTAGTGGTTCCAAGATTCTTTGTGTTCTCCTTCATGAGGAGATGAAGAACAAGCATTTACTTACTCAAATCCATGGAAGTTTAAATGAGATAATGGCCTCCAAAATAGGTACCATGAGTATGATTTTGGGTAAAACTAAAGGCTTGTCCCACATTGATTTTCTATGGACTAAATGATGGGTATATAAATCTTAAGTTTAAAGATGGGTTTGGACTTGAAGGAGCACCCCACTTTTGTGGAAGGGGGAGGACCTATGGAACCCATGGGCTGACCCAATACACCGCGCACGCCGCCCAACCGGCTGGCTCGGTTCGAGTCGGGTCAGGTGCGATTAAAATAATATTAAAATGGCTTGGGCTAGTTTAATATTTTTGGATGGGGTTTGAACCATAAAAATGTGGACCGTGTTGAACTGAATCGGTTCAAATTTAAATTCCAACAATTCCGACTCTTCCTAAGGGCGCGTTTGGCTGGCACCGTTTCGAAGGGGTGCGATTATTTTTATATATAGAAATATTCCCCCTTCGAAACAAAAATAGTTTTAAACAGAGTTTTATAAACATTTTTTCCGTCTCTCTCTCTCTCTTTTTCTCGGTCTCCGACGACGATGTCCGTGCCCGGATTTTGGCGACATCCGTTTGCATATCCGGTGAAGTGCTGCCCAGTTTTCGGCGATTGTTCCAATTAAATTCAGATTGTTCAATCCAGGTTTCTAATTTAGAAATTCTGTTCCAGGTTTTTATCTGGTTAATGTTATTTATATTATGTGTAATGAATTTTTGTAGAAATTCCATCACTTTCTTCTGTGTTTCTGTAGTAAATTTCAGCGTTGAAATTCTACAGAATGACTGCAGTTTTTTTGTGTAGAAAATGCTGTGTGTTCATTATTATATCATATTGATTTTATCAAAAATGCCGTAGGTTTTTGTATGGAATTAAATGTCATAATTCTATATAGAATTAGACAGAAATTCCTCATTGATTTATATCATACATGTTGCATTCATTCCATACATTGAGAGAATAAAATCAAAAGGTTGATTCGCTGAATCTTGAATATTGTAGTGCTACTTATTCAAGATTGTGATAATTTTATCCTGAAGATAGACGTCTGTTCATCCTATGAGCACCTGTGTGAGGGACGTATCTGTCTTAAGCTAAGAGTATGCAACACTCGACTTGATCTCCCCTTCATCGCATATTTTATTATTTCATCATCTATGACTTGTTGAATATTCCATATTAAGTTATTTCACACACATTATTTAATGTTGTTGATTTCACTTTATGATGACTACATGTATGACCAATAATATCATTATGTTTCATTTCATTTTTTTGCGGCTACATTTTATATGAGAAACATTATACAATATTTTTCTAACAATCTTAAGACAGATCCATTGTTTCTACCTATATGTATTTTCCATATGTAGTACTAATGTGAAATGGCATGTGGTTATGTGTTGTTGAGTATATGATATTCATAATCATGTGTGAATTCAGATTTGACGCTTACATAAAGGTTTCATATTCTAAGGCACTATATTTAATTTTATTTGCCGCTTAGAAAACGATTGTTCATTTCTAAAATGAACCTGTTACAAATCTAGAAACTTGAGTTTCGTATTGCATAACAATTGACATGAATACTAATGTAGTGATGAACTTAACTTGCACAATGGTTGTTAATTTGTTAAATTTCTATTTCCATTGTATGTTTAGCATGATAAGTTGTATCAGTACATCTTTATATATCTTAAATGCTACATGTTATTTGTCTTGCCATGCTTATGTGTTTTTGTGAAAGCATAACTTTGTGGTTAAGCAATTTTATTGATAAAGTTTTAATTTCATTTGAGAAATTAAAATGGTGTTATTATAATATTTCTAACATTAAGAATATGGGCATATGATACTTTGTGTATTAGCAAATTTAATTGCTAGAGTATTTAATTTCTTGTAAGAAATTAAATTTGTGTTATTCTATCATTTCTAATCATAAGAATTTTACCATGTGTTTGTAGTTCACATGATGGATATTTGGGAAGAGGTGGGTTAGAACTGGTTTGGTAAGGATGAGTCAGAGAATCCTGCACAACTAGTGAATCCTCCTGTGTTACACACGATGTATCATCTTCATGGTCCAGAGGACGTTATTCTTTTTAGGCCAGTGGCACTGCCTATTCTGCAAGGGCAGGTGATTGGACCGTATGAGGCAGGACCGAGTCGTCATCAAAACTGCTATCTGAAGATTAGATGCACTGCTCGCAAGAGCGTTCCGTGTCCTGCTTATTTCCAGAGGTTGAGCCTTCTAGCACAACCTGAGGGTTCTCATGAGGTGGATTCTCCTTATCAGCCAAACACCCTCGAGCGGGCGTGGAAGAGGACGCTTGATCTTGTGTTAGTAGTGATTGAGAGTTTCTCTTCAGGAGGATCATCTAGTCCTTACTAGTTTCTTGTTATGGTTTTAGTATAATTAAATTTGGTTTGTATGATAACTTGTTTAGTTGCTAACTTGGAACACTTTTAGTGACCATATATGAATCTGTGTATATCTATGTTTGTGATGATAATAACATATCTAATTTTTATAATTATCATGTGTTAATTGTATTTCATAGTGTTCATTGAAATATAATGAAATTAAGAGAGTATCATTGAAGAGTATACTTATAGTTATTCACGTTCCTAGTGGTATTACTGGAATAGGATACTTAAAGTAATCAACACACATGTTATAATGTTCAAATAAGTGTGAGAACGAATGTAGTAAACGAGGAAAAGGTATTAGACATGGTGATGATGTAGCTTCAATAACTTAACATCCAAATTCGTCTGTCTATAAATTCCTAATTGATTCAGTAACTTGATTGCTGGAAAAATGAAATCTAACTCTTCATTGAGTTGATGTGTACTACTTTATTAAATTCTGGATAATCCAATAAATGTGGGGGGGAAGCTTTGTTTTCTCAAACACACGTTCTCATTAAAACACCCCACAGAACATTGTATTAACACCAACAGAATTATAGATCAGATTATCTGTAATCTATGTTGTGAAACGGTTTGAGTGTATATTCCCCAATTCGTATGAACATAGTTGTGCATGTGAACGCCGTGGTAGACGATAATCCGTCTAATACTTTAGAATCATTCGAGAGAATAGTTCCTAATGCCAGAAGTGAGACATTCTTTGGGAATGGACTTCCTTGTGCATTTGCTTTCCATCTTAAGAGTCTTGTAGACTCTATAAGTAAGTAAGAGAGCCAAGACTTTAAGTCTATGGTTAGAATGAAGAATAGTTCTAGACACATAAAGGAGAGAATGACTGATCCGAATGTTTCTAGCTTTTAAAGTTAAAGGTGAAACCTCAAGAGAAAAGGAACTAAGTGCAGTCTCGATAACTTTAGTAAAGTAAAGAGATGTACGGAGTTTCGTTATATCTGAACCATAATAATAGTTTATATAGTGGTAAAACTAAATGGATAACAGATGATCTGCTTGATAGATCTAAGAATGAGGTTATCCAAATGGTTCAAGGAGTAGAGTCTAAACTCAAATATTTAATAGATATGTGACAAAATCTAGTCTCAGTTGTTGTGACTCCGTGACATGAGTTTACGCAAGTGACAAGGATATACATATCTTGGCGGGAATAAAGTATTTTATTCAAACCCAGGGTTAATCCACTGGAAGGTGATAGCCTTGTGCTACAAATGAGCTCTGATCACATATACATCCAGAAGTACTAGAAAGGGTACAGCGTGGAAACTGGATTTATGGATCGGGAGATGCTAAATCCATAAATGGATAAGTCTTACAAGAAATGCTTTAATTTCTTAGGAAATTCTCGCAATGAAAATAAACAGCCAGATTTTGTGCAGGAATCAAGAGTTAGAGAAGAAGTATCATGTGATTTCTTAAATGTCTTAAGACATAGAGAATTCCTTATAGTGACAAAGCACGACAAACATGTCTGTTAAAGGTCATTATTTGCAGGAATGTATTATTCAATGATTAATAATTTAATCAAAGGATATTGAGAGATCATCTTACTATTAGGCCTGGTAAGAGATTGAAATCCATTCATCGAGGGGATTAAGCATTAAAGCCTATTATATTAAAGTTACTTTAATGACAACCCAACCTAGCTGACTGGAGATCCCAAGATCTAGGTTCAATAGGACAACTAAATTAAGGCCAACTTAATATAAATCAATGGGGAACTTTGTTCCACTGTCTAATTCTATGGTGAAATATTAATTATCTGAATAGTGTAAGGATAAGCTACAACTTTTAATATAGAACGAGTATGGCAGCATACTCATATTAAGAAGCCTATACTTTTAATGATTCTTAATACTTGGTTATCAAGTGGAGTATGTACGACTGCTCACTTTATAAGAAAATCACCTATATGAGTGTGATGGGGCCTGCTTCCATGAGAATTGTAAAAACTTCAATTCTCTAGAGCACTCATGAAATCAGGAGAGTTCATGGCCAAAATGAACACAACCGAGAACAACCTTAGATAGGGAAGAAACCCGTGTGAGTACTATTGTCTCGGTTTATACAAACGGCAGAACAATTTATGACATCATGTTCACTGGTCAGCCAATAAACCCGATAGTATTTTACTAAGGAAGGTTCAAAGCCAAAAGTCACATTTCTTGATGCTGCAACTTTTCGCTTTACTCTCTCTTTTTTATATATTTGCATCTGCATTTCTTTGTGCATTATTTTTTGATAGCCAATCTCATTCATGTGGGGAATTGTTGGAATATTTGGTGTGAAAACACCAACTTTGAGCCATTGTTAAGGTGGGACCCACGTGTCATTTTTAGTGGGTCCAAAATGCTTTGTGTTCTCCTCCAAGAGGAGATGAAGAACTAACATTTACTTCCTCAAATCCATGGAGATTTGAATGAGATAATGGCTTCCAAAGTAGGACCGTGAGTATGGTTTTGGGTGGAACTAAAGGCTTGTTCCACATTAATTTTCTATAAACTAAATGATGGGTATATAAAGTTTGAGTTTAAAGATGGGTTTGGGCTCCAAGGGCCACCCCACTTTTGTGGAAGGGGGAGAACTTATGGAACCCATAGGTTGACCCAAACACCACAGACACGCACATCGCTTCCCGCCCGTCCGGCTAGCCGACTCGGCTCGGCTCGGTTCAGCTCGGGTGCGAGTGCGATTAAAATAATATTAAAATGGCTTGAGCTGGTTTAATATTTTTGGACGCGGTTTGAAACATAACGGTGTAGACTGAGTTGAACCGAACTGGTTCAAATTTAAATTCTAATGGTTGTGACCCTTCCTAGGGGCGCGTTTGACTGGCACCATTTTGAAGGGGTGTGATTCTTTTTATGTATAGAAAGATTCCTCCTCCGAAACAAAAACAGTTTTAAACAGAATTTTATAAATAGTTTTTTCGTCTCTCTCTCTCTTTTTCTCGGTCTCCGACGACGACGTCCGTGCCTAGATTTCGGCGACGTCCGTTTGCATATTCGGCGAAGTGCTGCTCAGTTTCCGGCGACTATTCCAGTCAAATTCAGACTGTTCAATCCAGGTTTCTGATTTAGAAATTCTGTTCTAGGTTTTTATCCGGTTAATGTTATTTATATTCTGTGTGATGAATTTCTGTAAAAATTCCATCACTTTCTTCTGTGTTTCTGTAGTGAAGTTCAGCGTTAAAATTCTATAGAATGACTGCAGTTTTTTTGTATAGAAAATGCAGTGTGTTCATTATTATATCATATTGATTTTATCAGAAACGCCGTAGGTTCATGTATAAAATTAAATGTCATAATTCTGTGTAGAATTAGACAAAAATTTCTCACTATTTTATATCATACATGTTGCATTCATTCCATACATTGAGAGAGTAAAATCAAAAGGTTGATTCGCTGAATCTTGAATATTGTAGTACTACTTATTCAAGATTGTGATCATTTTATTCTGAAGATAAACGTCCGTTCATCCCATGAGCACCTGTGTGGGGGACGTATCTGTTTTAAACTAAGAGTGTGCAACACTCGACTTGATCTCCCTTTTATCGCGTATTTTATTATTTCATCATATATGACTTGTTGAATATACCATATTACTTTATTTCACACACATTATTTAATGTTGTTGATTTCACTTTATGATAACTACATGTATGTCCAATAATATCATTAAGTTTCATTTCATTTTTTTGTGGCTACAATTTATATGGGAAACATTATACAATATTTTTTCAACAAGTTCTACCACCAAACCTTTCAACCTATCACTAAATGACATTGCCACAATGTTGTAACTTTGCATACATTCATTTCCATTTCCACCCATGAAATTTGTTGTTCTCTCCAGCGGCAAACACCCCATGGGAGGAAGCCCTCCGAGGGATATTTTTCTAGCTCCCAGACCATACAGGCTCTCAATGAAGTTTCTGGCAATTCCGACGACGAAAACTTGGTACTGATCGATGTTAAATTGCGATCGCCTGTCAGGGAGTGTGTAATAGTTCTCCAAGAAGTCATTTGTACCTAAGCTCATCACATACAATGCCTCGCTTGACGTTTTCGTTGGCCTTCTTGTCACCAAGATAGGCTCTCAATTTCTTCTGATAATCCTTGTAGTACTCCAATTCCTTCCACAGGGGTATCACTGACTGCAAGACAAGCATTACAAAATATAAATACATTAGGTGGTGGTTACATATAAATATATATATATATATATATATAATAGCCTTCTATGGAAAAGTGAAGAACAAGAAAATGATTGTCTTTATGCATAGATGAATTTTAAGTTAATTGAAGACTTACTAACACATCAGAAGTTGCATTGTCGTAGCCACTTCCAGCGGAGGCAAAGGTCACTCCAATAGTGAAATCTGATATATTATATGCTGGATCCAAGTAGGCCGGCACAGTTGGCCTGAGACCGAAAGCCTCAGAGATGAAATCGGTGGGAATTCGGCCATTGGAGAAGCGTCCAGTTGGCCGGCCACCATCAAAATCACGGCCATAAGGCTCAAAATTGCTACTAGCAATTGTTGAAATCTGATTGTTGTTGCCGGCATCAACAGATGAGTCTCCAAAGACAATAATGGCTGGAACTTTGGCTTCCCCTTCAACAACTAGCATGAGAAACTGAGTTAAAAGAAGCCATGGTATGGACATGAATGCCATCTCCACTTATTTAGTCTCAACAAAGCCTGGAATTAAGCTGAATATGGGCCTTGTAATCTATAAATAATGTTGAGAGAGAAGAAATGTGGGCTTAATTACTGATGTAAATTGGAGACAAGCTCTAATTATAATACCAGTTTTAGGGTTCCTCAGTTACGCGTGCATTGCCCCGTTAGCTAAGATAAGGACATGTAACTATAAAGAAAAAAGGTAAAAAGATTTTAAGGAGCAAACAGGAATGCACATACGGGCTTGGCATGGAACCATAAAATGAGAGAGGGAGTTAGTATACATAACCAGGTGGGCTAGCCAAGTTAGTTAAATACCTTCTCTTTTTTTGAGAGGTCAAGGGATTTACTTTGTCAGCATCAAGAATGCGTAATTTTGAGTTCAGACAAGTGTGTAAAAACTCTGAAATTCCGTATTTCTTAGATTCACGACTAACCTTTACCTATGTAAGTGCAAAATGTAATGCAAACAATCAATCATACAATAATAAAGAGACGTAACAATATATCGTGGAAATTGAAACTCGAAAAAAAAAAAACCTACGTCCAACAAGCCAAGCACTAAGTTGAGTAGTTTACACAACTACAACTTACAACCATTGACAATTGAACTCTAAAACTGCCGTCCGAGTCTACTCGAACTCCGATCTAAGCCTACTTGCTTGACTTCTCGAGTTTCTTCTCTCCGTGCTTTGACTTCAACACCGAATCTCCATGGCATTCTCCGTCTTTAGAATTCTCTCAAGACGATCTCGATATGATTCGCTTCAGTTTAAAATCAATGGTGAAGAAACACCATATGCTCAGATAATCGTCAAGATCTTCACCTTCTCTGTTTCTCTTTTCTGTATATTTTTTGTATCTTTTTCACAACTCCAAAGTCCCTTTTGATAATTAATTCTCTTGACTCTTATAGCATCCCTAGGATCACCAAGAAGATAGGTTAGAACTATCTCTTGATTAACTGAAAAGATTTAGCTAAAAACCTCTAAAAAATTAACTTACTTAGATGAGAGAGTATTTCAATTTGGACACAATTTTGCCGCATCGCTCGATGGAACTTCAAGCAATGCTCTCTAGATTTTGCAAAATTTTCACATATTGCTTGAGTGAAGTTCGAGCAAACTTTGCTTGAACCATGTTTCTCTACTTATTCAGATTACTTTCAAAAAGTTATATGGGATCCGTATATAATGGAGCTTGAATGAACACTTGAGCAAAGAAATATGGCCTTTCAAACTTTCAGCTCTATATGAGTTGAGGATTGTACTGTAGCTTGGATAACTTGTACTCTAGCAGTTTGAACTTGAATCTTGAACATTTTGACCAAAACACAATTTGAAATAAGATTACAAACAAAGTGTTTTTGTCTATGGAATTAACCAATACTAAAAGTTAACAATTTCTCCATTTGGCAATTCCATGACAAAACTTAAACACCTAAAACAAACTCACTACAAACTCCATCCCAAGAACTTAAAACAACAAAAACAACAAGAATAATGCAAAGTTGTTGAAGCTGTAACTGCACATCCAGAAACAATCAAACCATGTGAAAATCAAGTGTGAAAAACATATATATAAAATACTAATTATAGCCACAAGCAATATCACTTTCTCCCCTTCAAATCAACCCCTTAAGTTAACATAAGTCAACATATTAATCTCATCTTCTCCTTCTAACAATTAATTCTTTTGACTCTTATAGCATCCCTAAGATCACCAAGAAAGTAGACTAGAACTATCTCTTGACAGGCTAAAAAAGATCTGCCTAAAGAGTCCTCAAAAATTGACTTACTTGAATGAGAGTGTATTTCAATTCAGACACAATTCTGTAGTATCGCTCGAGCGAATGTCAAGCAATGCTCTCTGGATTTTGCAAAATTTTCAAATATCGCTTGAGTGAAGTTTGCTCGAGCCATGTTTCTCTGCATATTAAGATTGCTCTAAAAAAGTTACATGAAATTCATATATTATGGAGTTTGAATGGAAACCTGAGCAAAGAGATATGACCTTCCAAATTTTCAGCTCTGCATGAGTTAAAGATTCTATTGCAACTTGGACAGCTTGTACTCTAGCAGCTTGAACTTCAATATTGAACTTTTCAACCCAAATACAATTTGAAATAAAATTACAAGCAAAATGTTTTTGTCTACAGAATTAGTTAATACTAAAAACCTAATAAACTCCATCTTGGTTTGCTCAATTGGAAAGGAGCATGAACTAAGAGTGTACCAGCTATCCGACTTCGAGTCCATTGTGTTGCACGAAATATTATTGGGAGGAAACTACCACACTTTTGTTGAAAATTTTGAGGGCAACTGTCTGCCTAGGCAATTCAGGACTTCTCCAAAGACTTGTGAGTAGGAGTGTACCCACCACCTGACTTCGTCTATACTTTTGTTGGTAACTCTAAAGATGTCATTGCATGTATGAGCGATGAGTGATCCGTGCCTTGCCCAAGACTGATGAAGACTGGTTAATTGTGAATGTTTTCTAGCCTTCAAAAAAATTTATTTCTAGGGGTCGGTACGAAGGGTCCTGTATTGTTCTTTCACATCTTCAAAAAGAAAAAAGACAGAAGAGTTAGTTCACATGCACAACTGTCCGATTATTTACTGTAAAGATCTTGGTATCATTATGCTAGTATCGTAGTATTATTACTAACTTACTAACTGATCTTTATTTCCATGCAATGCAGAACATTTGATTAGTAATCAAAAATTCAGGGTCTAGGTTCAGTTGCCTATTTGGGTTCATGGTTCATTTCTTGAAAGTATAGTGATCAATAGACTACGGGATCAAATCAGTAGCAATCAACCACTTTCTATTTCCACCTACCCACCGAAAGAACACCCAGAAAAGAATTGAATGAGGGAGAGTCGTAGGAAATTTGATGCTGTTTTGGCCAGGCATTGAAAGCTCTCTCCAGCAGAAATGGAGGCGCGGGCTTCCTACCCTCTTTATTCTCATGAGATATTTGTTCATGATTCACTTGAGGTTTCTAGATTATAGATCTTAATCGTGATATTGATGCCAAGCCCCATAATTATGTATTTTGCTGGGCTATCATCCCCTCTAAGCAACTGCTATCTGATCTGCAAACGGAGAGAGAGAGATCTAAGTATTCTATTGAGATGTGCCCAGCGAAAACAAAAATTTGGAACAAACTGATGTTATCCATTGTTAATATCGTAAATACAGCTCTGTTCCACAGAGTTTTATATATGTATATATATTGTTGGGGGCAGCGAAACTACGAAAAATAATACTATACAAATAAAAAAATTTATATATAATTTATCACTAAAATGATATAGTTAGATAAGAACTATTCACTTTAGAACAAAACACTCGTTATGATGTCTCATAATTACAATAATACTACTGCCACATTATTCTAATAGACTTTTTGTACAAATATTTCTAAAAGAATTGCATTTTCCAAGCTCAAAATATATTTTTGAATTTAACGATGCAGCTGATTCTTGATCATTGAAGCTTTTTATCTTTTATCCTTTTATGGAGGAGCTTTTTCTATTACGCTCTCTTGCTTTGGAGCTTCTCTTCATTCCTCATTCTTGGAGGATTTTTTGTCTTTTGCTTTAACCTTGCCGCATCATTGCATCTTCTTCAATCTTCATTTGTTTGATGCACTTGCCTTTTCTTCATTTTTTTTCCTTGATCCTCAAAATAAATCAATTCATGAAAATTCTTCTTAGGGTCCATTGCCCTTTTCATTTCTTCCAAGGACATCACCCTTGTTTTTGTTTTCATCGGGTGCATTTGCACAATTCGATCTTCATTTTTTTCGATGACGCACTTGCTAGCTTCTCGATTCGCTTTTTTGCCTTTTCGGCTTTTTCTTTTTTAATCTTGGTTAGCACTTTCAAGCTACCAAACTTCTGTTTTTCTTAGAAGAAAAATCACTGGCTGATTTTGGATCATGAACATTTTTTTTGTTTTGGCAAGGCATTTGGGAAGCTTCAAAATTTTTGGGGTTGAAAAATAATCATGGCTCTAATACCAAACTTGTTGGGGGTGCTCAAAACATTAAATTGGATAGAGGTGTAAGGAGTTATGGAGATATACAATTATAGGAGCTGTACAGAGTTCATTTGATATCAACTTACTATAAACTTAGTAGTCTAGTTAGTAAATACTCGTACTATTCACGTATCATACTTGTACGTATGTATAAATAAATAAAAAAATTCCGTTTTCCATCTAGATCTACAACCTAATTAAAAATACTTGCTTTTTTGAGTTGAACGGTATATTACATGTATTAAACGTTTTACGTATTATACTGTTAAAAAAAAAAAACTTGATTAAAAAATTAGATATGATTTAATATAACTATGGCATATTATTAATTATATACTTAATATATAATTATAATAGTACTTGGAATATGTGATATTTTTCTAATACTGGGAATATTTAAATTATTAAACTTACTTTTCTATAACTTCTTATTAATACTCTAAATGTTAAATTAAAAATTAAAATTAATAAATTAATGCATTCTTACATCAAGTATTGAAATAATGAAATAATAAAATATAATTTATTATCTACCACTTAATTTAGCTTTTTGTCGATAATATGATTTAAAAAATTAACATATGTGAGACAAAAATACTATCTGATGATGCGATCAATCTCATGGGTCTTGCCCCCAGGTCTTTAATAAGCTCTCTCTCGTTGGCGTATGATCTCTTGCTCTATGTACACCGGTGTGGTGCCTGCCAAGGATGGCGCTGTCTATAAGAACGACTATTCTTGTGATTTTTCATGGTCTTGACTAAGTTTGGAATTAGCACTCACCCCTAAGGAAACTCAATGCTTGATTCAAGTGCAAAAAATATAGCAGCCCTCGAGAAGACTGTAGCTGACATGATAGCCAGCATGTAACAGTTAGCCCGCCAGAACACGGAGTTGCTCCAGCGAGTTCCAGCTCCATCGGCAAGGGTTCCATCACCTATTGTCCCATTGGTGGTGGAGCCAGAGGATCAAGAGGTTGATTGGGAACGTGTCATCCCCCCAAATGGCAACGAAAACAAGAATGGATCATCATCACTATCTATTAACATATATAAGAAGAAATTACTTATAAATATCACCGTACTTTTTGTTTCGACTTTTTAACTAATGTTCCTATAATACCCGGATAATAATAAATTCATATTTTAACGTTCTTATATTTTTATGACCAATTTTGTTATCATATTTTTTAAAAAAAATCATATTAAACTCATACGTATTATGTACCGTTCTTTTGCTATCCCCGTATTCACTAACTATGCTCAGTAGGATACTCTCTTATTAAATATATCTTCTTTTATATATTTCTTCCACTTACATACAATAATTGCATAATATTTTTTTATATAAAACTACAAGAGAGTTCTAGTGAATGTATCCCTCAAACTCCTAGGTGACATTACATGTTCCACACACCCCTACACTTCTCTAAGAGATAAATATCCCACCCAACAAAATTATAATCTAGAAAATTTTGAATTACAATTTCAAACATATATACATATATATTTCATATACTGAACAATTTTCTTCTGAAAATTTGACCTTGTAAAGCATTAATAATCTTATGCATTCTGCAATTGTTGGGTGAAGGTCCCAGAGATCTCGGGAGCTCCCCCAATGCAGCATATATTCAGTTTTCTAACAGACGTAATTTTTTTGAGTTTTTGGCCCAAATAACATTATCTCAAAAAAATATTCCCAATCTAACACTTTTTCATAAATAATTTCCATCTTAATACTTTTCTTTCAACATCGACTCTTATTTTAGAAAGTGCTTAAATTTTAGACTTCTTTTTTTCTTTGTTTTTTTTTTTGGTTGAATTTTTTCCAAAATACTTAAAACCCAATTATTTCTTTTCTTTACTTCTTTGTTTCTCTCTCTGAATATTGTTTCTCTCACTCTAGCATCCACACCAGTAGCGACTAGAAGAGACCACCATTACCCCCTTCACTCTATTTCCATCTTCACCTAAGAAAAAGCAAAAGCCATAAAACTATTCACCAACATATCGCCACCCACTTACCCACCATTATCAACTGCTACCATTTTCTCTATCCAAATTGCACATCAATTTAACTATCATTGAAAATTACCAAACCACCAAATTTAATTAAGAGTGTTTGCTATCAACCTTTCCAACATTATAGTTGGGCTCATTAGTCTTTCTTTGATCACTGTAGTGATTTTCTTACTTTTCTTGAAAAAAATTTTTGAGTTCAAATGTTTTCTGTCGAAAGGAGCTCATAGCAGTGGTGATCATATGATATTAATAACTGTAAAATAAATCTCTTTCTTTGCCAATTGTAGAAATCATAGGGGGAAAAAAAATATTCATCTTTATTTTTTGTTTTGCGAATTTAAGGTTCAAACCTTTTTTGTTACACCTCACCATCTACGGATTATCTGTCATTCCTAAGTGCTTAATTTTGTTTTGTGGATTTACTTTTTGCTAGTTTTTTTTTTTTCATTTTTTGTGTTATTCATTCTAAATTGTTCACAAATTCTACAATTCAAGCCTCAATAGAACACATTATGCTTCCTATTTTTGCTCCACAAAGTTGAATAACAAAACCAATAACAGTTCTTCAAAAGCTCATATGCAAGAAGATATATTACATTGGTAGGACAAATGCAGAGCAAGGATGAAAATTTAGTGAGGGATTGATTGGGTTTTGAATCATTTGATTGGGGCGCGGGATTGAAAGTTAACATGCCAATACTTCTTATTGTAATAGCCTATGTAGCACAAATAGCATTAGATTGGGAATTAATTTGATGAGAGTGTTATACTGGGAATTAGTTTTAAAATAGTGTTATTTTGGCCAAAAACTCACTTTTTTTGTTGTCTACATTATTTTGGAGTTTTTGGCCAAAATAGCACTTTCCTACAAAATAATTCCCTATCTAACACTCTCTGAAAAATAATTCCCAAATTAACATCCTAGCATCAACCCTAAAAGAAGTATTTTATTAGTAAGCCATTATAGTTTCCTGAAATTGTATTTTTATTGTAGTACTTAATATCTATTTTTAAACTTGTTTCTTCTTCTTAGGACTAGGAGCAATCTCACCATTACTATATACTAGTGCCCATTGCTTTAGAAATTGAAACTCCAAAAATTGGCAGTGAAATTCCAATTCAATTGGAAAAAAAAAGAAAAGAAAACAAGACCATTATGTAATTTTAAAATGCTCCTTTGAAAACTAGGGGAAAGCCCTAAAAATTTTTAGCCTTACAATAAAACTAGTCTCTTCTTGCCATTCTACTTTTCGGCAATCAAACATAATATCAATTCTAAATTCACCTCAACAAAAGACTCACATTAAGATCAGAGTTGTGACACACATAGCCATACACAAAGATTATTCTCGAATCAAGCAATTCCATTTAAAACCCACAAAAATTTCAAAAGAGTAAATTGAATTTTTGTCAGTGACACTCCAATTAAGAGGGGATTTGGTTTAAGGTTGGATAGGGTTTAATAAAGGGTAATAGAAGAATCAAGAGGGGTCCCTCAATCGACATTAACAACGGGTTGTCATTCATGGAGGTAAAGCCGTTGGCTCTGGAGGTTCAAGAAGGATTGGAGGTTCAGGGAGGAGAGCAAGATTTGATGGGGTCTAGGAGTGAGAGAATATGGGAGTAGAAATTTCATGTGTTCATTAGATAAGTTTCACCACTGAATGCTTAATATATGTGGAGAAGTTGAAATGGTGGTGGGGTAGATGTCTTTTCACCCATCTTGACACAAACAATAATATTGTGTTTGAAATTAGAATTTATCTAGAAAAAAGCAAAAAGAAAAAGAAAATGTGAGAAATGATAACAAAATAAAAGAGTATTTTTGTTCTCTTTTTTCAGTTTTTCTTTTTCTTTTATTTTTCATCACCAAATTCGTGATCCACACACAACATAATGCTCAGATTGGTACCAATCTTCTCAATTAACCTTGTCAATGTAGCAGGATCCTATGATGATGGCATGACTTCTTTAACACGGGATTGCGGTATCACAAAATGGCAAACGATCTCAATTTTGAAAACCGATTTTCAAACATTTGGGTATAAATACAATTTTGGTAAACTATAGTAGCTTAGTAATAAATTATTTTTTTCAAGGTTGATCTCACGATGTTAATTTGGGAATTATTTTTTGGAAAGTGTGAGATAGGGAATTATTTTATAGGAAAGTGTTATTTTTGCAAAAAAAAACTCATTATTCTCTATATTCATTAGGGGATTCGAAAGTTGTCAAAGATTTTTTTTTTTTGTTTTTTTTGGTGCAAAGTCGTTGAAGATTTTAGTACACTACTTTGCTGTATGTTATGTATTCATGAAGGGATTATAAAGTTGTGCAGATTTTGGTACATGGGAATCCTATGGATTGGGTTTCTCTGTCAATAACTCATTCATGACCATAACCAAAGAGAGTCCACATCGAGTACATTGTTGACACTTGGCAGAGATAAAGTAAGAGCAAAAATAAAAAGAGTGTGAGTAGGCACGGAATCAGGAATTTTATTGAGGAGAGACCATGGAAGATTAAAGTAAAATTTTTTAAATTTTGTTGAGAGGCTAAGATAAGATAAAGGTCGAGGTAAAAGTATTTGAATTTTGTTGAAGTAAATGTTAAAATTCTTGAAGTTTTTGAAGGTCAACATGAAATTTTTTGAATTTTTTTTGGAACTAAGATAAAAAAATCTTGAATTTTAAAAGGTTAAAAGAAAAAATCCTAAAATTTGGGTTGGGGGGAGGGGGGAGGAATATGCTCTCTCTTTTTATAAAAAAATACTCAAAATTAGTAGGGCCTAAGTGAAAAATTGGTCAAAGCAAGGGGGCATGACCTCCATTGTCCAAGCATTGTTCCGCCCTTGAGTGTAAGAAGGGATTATTTTGGTAGAAATTAAGTACCTTGAATTCAGAGCTCTTTTCAATGTAGGAATATGCATGAGTCGACTAGTTCAGTACGAGTTAGTATGAAACTCAAAATTGAAAACGACTTTGGTTGGTTCTCATTTTTTAGTCCCAAAATTGAATAAAGCAAAGAGTGGAACAGAACTAATAAGAAACGTTGGGTTATTTCAGGTTAAACTGTAGTTTTACCTATGACTTACTAGTGTAAGACTTCGAAAGCTATTTATTTGAATCATACTAGTTCTCACATACGTATCTATGAAGATTATGAATAATATAGTTTACTTTAACACATGTTCTTACTAATAACTTGAAGGCATCTTAAGTACATTTGTATAAAAAAAAATTCAAATTTTTTTTATAAAAAAGGTTTGATTGAGTTGGTTTGATTTAGAACCGAACTAACTTGGTTTGTTAGGAGATTATTGAACCCATGGTCATCGGGTTGGTTTGGTTCATGGGTGTTATAGGTCTTTTGTGCACCCCACCCCTTCTTCAAAATACCGACATAGAAAACGTGCAAATGTAAGTGTGGGAAAAAAATTTCAATGGTTGGATAGTATTAAGTTTTTCAGTACTTATTTTTATCAGATTTTGTTATATGACATTTTTTTTTTCCTTCAAAGTCTCAATTTTCAAACAATTTCATATTGCTGATATAATAAAATACTACATGTCACAATTTAATAGAGAACCATTATATTTTTTTTTCATAAGCATGCGTGTTTCTATTTCATGCACACCTGTCTGTAAATACGAGTATGGAGATAACATGATTGAACTCATAATCAGTGGCGGAGCCAGAAATTAATCGTGGGAGGAACCATTAATCACAATCAAGAATTTTTTTTTTCTTTTTAATCAACATTGGGACATTTTATTTCATATATGTATAATGTATATTAAATTTTATTAATATATAAATGGGTCTTAAAATAGAATAACTACATAAGGTGGACATTTATAAATTTTCAGAATAGAAAATTGAAAAATATTTTTAAAACTATTGGTAAGAATAGAAATTTTTAAAAATTTGAGGGGGCAAATTAAAAAATATTTCTAAAATTGAGGGGTAAATAGAAAATTAATTTTAAAATCATAGGCTGAAATAAGATTTTTCAAAATCTTAGGGGGGGATTTAAAAATTTTAAAGGGTAAAATGAAAATTATTTTTAAAACCATGTATAAAAGTAAAATTTTTAAAATTTAAGGAGAAACACGTAACCCCTAGGTGTGAGCTCCCTCCGCCACTGCTAATAATTATATCTTGCATTAAAAGAAGTCAGTGAATAATGATCTGAGATTTTTGTTTCTTGGTTGGCGACCTAACATGCTCGAAGCTCAACCTAAGTAACAACTGTATTTAGCCTGGGTAATTAACTCTCATTTGTCATAATGATTAATTGCATTGGCTTCCACTGCTAATTTTTCATTGAAACACCAAAGGCCATAATGTGAAAAGAGAGGAAGAGGCCAAAGCAAAAGGTTGCTTGTACAGTATCAATATAGGACATTAAGTTAATCATTACGTCTATTAATTAGTTTGAATACTGATTTTTCTTATGGCCATGGAAACCCCTAGTTAATTATACATCACCTATATTACGTGTGAACTCTTTCCAATTGTGTGAGGTACGTGTGTCACACATTTAAACTAGCATAGGGTACACTATATGTATCCGACATGTGACCATTTATATAACCCTTATATTAGGCATAAAATGGTTTTGAACATTTTCTTTTGCAAACTTCGTTTTTTATCCTATAAAACGAAATTAAAAACATACATATTTTTTAATATCCATGTGTCTCCCTTGAACATAAAAATTAGATAAATTTGATATTTAGAGACATACACGCAATGTAATCTTCAATTAGCCTAATATAACATGCATGGCCAAAATAATTCAGAACACGGGGAAAATGTGGGGTAAGCTAATTAAACTGTCAAAAAGGTTTCAATGGCAGGAACAATCTGATCATTTCATGGCCTTTCACTCAAAGGTGTCAGTTGTTAGCATGGCTAATTTCTAGTATATTTAAAGCTCAAGTTTTAATTTTCAAGAAGCAGTCCCTGTTAATACAATTTTCTTCTTCATTTGAGAATAACTGAACATAAACAAATTGTTTTTTTATTTATTTGATCAAACTATCAAACTGAATGGACAGATAATCAACTATACCACCACCACGACCACCATCACCATGGCTATATAAAACCATAATAATATTAATAATTATACACATGATATCACCATTTATGGGTTCTACAATTATACATCATGCCTCGTAAAAATTCAAAAGAAGACACGTAGCACATTTTTAACCACATGATCAGAGATGATCATGTTCATTCTGTCTGTAGGATGGAAAGAGTCCCAAAATATATATTTATTTGCGTCTGTGCAAGTAAATGGATTGAATCGATTGCACATGTAACTCATCTCGAACGTCCCAGTGGAACAGCATGCCACTGATGCAACTTCAAACCCTGTCATTTCAGACAGAGAAACACAAAAACTTCTTTTTAAAATCCCATGGTTGCATTGGAAAGAGGAAGAAAAATGAAAATCAAGTGCTGACAGAGATTCTTTTCCTTCATACTTGTGACCAAACATTATATTTTCAGCATGCAACAAAGTAAAGAAGGTTCCCATCCGAGGTTGGTGGTAGAAATAAATGACCTAATGGGTTGACAATCCCTCTTATATGTTGTGTCATATATATATGTATGTATAATTTACTGTAGCATGCACGAAATTAAAATGATCATGAGATTGGACACAAGCATCACAAAAATCACCACGATATATTAATGGAAGCACTAAATTCACTATAGGAAAAATCACAAATGTTGAATGGAGTGTTGAGTTAACTCTCTGTTTGCTCAGTACAGTCAGATACACTGTTCAATAACACAAAAGCCAGAACCTGTGTCCATCTGTATTAATTTGCCTACGAAACACTCATTAATGCTCCACCGATCGACCCAATAAAAGTCAAACCTTGTTGATTATTATTTATGTTTTGATTTTTTTTTATTTTGATTATTGGCCATTTCAAGTGAATGAACTATGCGAATACATGGTTAGTTAGTCCTTTTAACTTGTGACAAAAATTCCAAGTTAATTTGAAAATTCAATGTTATTTTGCAAGCAATGCCATGACAAAAAAAATTTTAATTTTGAATTTATTTAATTAATCTCCCTATTTTTTTTTCATAGAAAATTTGATGCCCCCACTATTCTTGGTCATAATAGCCAACAATATCCTTGTATTATTATCTAAACCTTGAATAAAAAACCTAAATCTGATAACATAATTCCTGGATGATTCTCGACCCTCTAATTATGTTTTTATAAATTTGCAATACATACCTCAATTTCCAAGCACGTGGCCATTTTTGATACTATCTATGTGTAAAGAGTCATTAGCAAGGAGGAAATAAATAAATTTATATACTTTTCATAGTTAATATTGACATACAAAGTAATTGAATAATTAACACGTTAGTTTTAATAATTTGAATACGTGACTACTTAATATGTTACAACTATATAGTGCAATAGAAACTCCTGCAAGCCCATACAAAAAATACATTTTCCAACTTGAATGTCCCTCACCAAAAAAATTTTAAACCTTGAAAAATAAAGTGACCCCATCCAAGATAGAAATTGGTAAAAACTATAGAGCCTAGACTCTTGCAATGAGTTCTAGATCAGTTATGAAAATTAGACACTAAAACTTTTAAATCCTATACCGCCAGCCTTTACTAAACTTTTTCTTTTCTATTTTGAGCTCATAGAGATGATGATGACGATCATGTGAGTAATCATTTGGGAATTTATGATATCAAACTGTGTCTGTTAGCAATATAGAGTTTTTTTTAAATAAGTGGGCTATCAAAATGCGACACAAAAACAAAACTTACCGTATAAAGAAGGTTTGTGAACAATCTGCAGAAACTTGTAATAAGGATTTGAGAACACCACTTTGATCCCAGGAAGATCCTTGTTCAGCTTTTCCACCAAACCACTCAGCTTCCCATTAAAATTCAGAGCCACTACATTGTAACTCTCAACACATCCATCTCCATTCCCACCAAGATAATTTGTGGTCCTCTCCAGTGGCAAACACCCCATCGGAGGAAGCCCTCCGAGGGAGATTTTCCGAGCTCCAAGACTGTACAGTTCCTTGACAAAATTTCCAGCAATTCCGACGAGAAAATCTTGGTACTGATCGATTTTGTAGTGCGATTGCCGGTCCGGCATTGTATAGTAGTTCTCGAGGAAGTCATTTGTTCCCATGCTTGTTAGATATAGAGCCTCACTTATAATTGTGTTGGCATTCTTGTCACCCAGATAGGCTTTGAGTTTCTTCTGATAGTCCTTGTAATATTTCACTTCCTTCCATAGAGGTATCACGGACTGCAAGGCAAAGCAATGAGCCCAAAGTTCATCAGTTTTTACAGCATTTGCATGTAAAGGTGAGGTTTATATATAGAAAACGATATTCTTCTAAAAAATTTATAAAAAAAAATCTGATCGGAATAATGTGACAGCGGCAGCAATAACGACTCTCAGGATTTGTTTGGTATAGTTTTTTTTTTTAACTTTTTCAGGCTAATTTTTTTGGTTTATAAGAAAAAAAAAAACTGATTTTTTAAAGTTTTTTTCTGCTTATAAAAAAACTAAATGTAAAAAAAATTAAAAAAAAAAACTGCACCAAACGAACCTCATTCAATCACATCATTCTATTAATAAATTTTATATAATTTTTTTTTATTGTATAGCATTATACGGTTACATATTCATAGGTAAATTCAAAATGATTGGGACTTACTAGCACATCAGAGGTTGAATTGTCGTAGCCAGTACCAGCAGAAGCAAAGCAAACACCAAGAGCGAAGTCTGATATATTATACATAGGATCCAAATAGGCAGGCACATATGGCCTGAGTCCAAAAGCCTGAGAGATGAAATCTGGAGGAATCCGGCCATTGGAGAACCGGCCGGTGGCCTGGCCGCCGTAATAATCGCGACCGTACGGTGCAAAGTTGCTCTTAAGAATGGTGGAAATCTGGTTGTTGTTGCCGGCATCAACGGAGGAGTCGCCGAACACGATGACAGCCGGAACTTTTGCTCCGGTAGTAGTGACAAGTATCATGAAGAGTAGAGTCAAAATGAGCCATGAAGTGTGCATGTGTGCCATCTAGGATCTTTTGCTGTCTTATTAGCCTGAGGAACAAGCTTGGAGCTGGTGTGAGGAAGGGGCTAGTGATGATAAATATTGGTTGGGGGTTAAGAAATAGGAGCCTTGTAGGGGTGGTTGGGAGTCATTAATAGCAAATGTCCACCAGTAAGGTAGAGTCAGTCAAGAAGCAGGTTTTGTAGTAATGAGAACCTAGAAATGAAAACCATTAAATGGACAAATGAGGGTCTGGTTGTTAGCCGGTTTGTTCTGGTTGGTTTATTCATTTTTTATTTGAAAATTTATTGAAAAAATCTCATTTTTGTCCTCTTAATTTCAACCCTCCTTATTATTGCTCATTCTCTCTCATTTATGCTCTCATTCCAAACATATCATTTTATATATATCTTCTAATATGTCTTTACACCACCTATTATAACACTTCACAATTTTTATTTTATCTATTTTAATTTTTTAGATAAGGAATTTTCTTATCTATTTGAAAGCTATGTTTTTCTTATATCTTATTTTTTTTATTAATTGAACTTATTGCAGTTAATCCAAAAAAGTATAAAATTAGTCTTTAAGAAAACCTATTATTTTTTCCTTTTTTTAATTTTAAAAAACTCAGTAATATGAATACTAGAAGAAAAAAAGTGCAAAGAGCAATTTGAGGTCTATACCCAAAAAATGTAAAAAAAAATGAAATGAAAAATAACAATAAGAGATAATGGTTAGGGAAAACCTCATTCTTATTGCTATTTTAAAGAAAAAGAAAAATATATTTTACTTGGCAAAGCCTCATTCTTATTGCTATTTTAAAGAAAAAGAAAATTAGATTTTACTTGGTTTATGCATTATCTCTTATTGTTATTATTCTTTTCATTTTTTTACATTTTTTGCCTATAGACCTCAAATTACTCTATACACTTCTTTTCTTTTAGTATTGATATTAAATGGATTTATGAACTTTTAACTATATTTTATCAACCTATTGGCCTCTAGTAAAATTAATTTGTGAGGAGTCTAAAATAAATTTCAAGTATGTAGGTTTTAATCAAGTCAATATTGGAGATATAAAGTGATAATAATTTTAACTCCACTGAGTTTTAAAAAAAAAAAAACAAAAGAATAGGTTTTTTTGGATCTAATTTTTTCTATGCTTTTCTAGGTTAATGGCCTTTACTTTATTAATAAAAAATAAAATATAAGGAGGACATAGCCTTTAAATAGATAAGAAAATTTTTTATATAAAAAATAGAAATTAATAAGAAAATTGTAAAGAGTTATAATATGTGATATAATGGCATGTTATGAAATATGTATGAAAATATATGCTTGAAATGACGGTATACATGAAATGTAAAGGGCAAAAATGAGGTTTTTTCAATTTTGTTTCAAAATCAATGCCTTCATTGTAATGAGATAAAGTATGTACAGTCCTATCCACAGTTAAATTTAAGATGATCATTTCTGCTATCCTTTTAAACTTCCAATACATATTTACTTAAGATTGTGCTACAAAATTTGTATGCAAGGTGGCTAGGCGTTCGACTGACTACTTATTTGTCATTGTCTACATGAACCGTGTAAAGTTCACGTGTGCATGAAATTAATTATGGTTTATCACAAAGAACATGAAGAGAAATTGAACTTGGATATGGATTGAAGTACTTAAAGAGGGTAAGAGCAAGTTACTAAAGAGTGTCTAATTGTGTTGCTAGCTTCTTGCTCATAATTCTGTGGTACTAGATGGTGATGAGTCACTTAACTTCCAGCGACCCCCTAGCTACTGAGTGGACAGAGCTCTGGAGATTCACAAAAGAAAAGAGAGAGAGAGAGAGAGAGAGAGATGTGAGAGCCAGGCTCTTCCAGACGTCTGGGCTGAGGCATTGAAGGTTGGTCATCTGAAATTGAGGCGATTATTTAGTGCCCCTTAATATTTTCAACAAGTTAGTTTGATGAGACGTTGCTTCACTCTTTAATTACTTGGCTTGACAACCCCAACCTCTGAGAAAGCTCCTCTCTTTAATTCTAGAGCTTTATTCAGCTTCACACACTAATACCTGAAAAAACTGTCACCATCTCTCAACGCCAACCAAGAAACATGAATAGATGTACTACATCTATATACATTTAGTAATTTTTGGAAGTTCATTTTGGAACAAGCAGCCAACACAGTTATCACCAGACCCCTCTTCCCCCCTCTCTCCATTAGGTTTGTACCCAGATTGCTCCTCCTAGATTGCGCATCGATCCTAAATAATGGAACACCACTGGGTAATGGCATTTAAGACCACACCTTGATTTTATATAGCATGTTTTGATTGTACAAGTCCAACCATTACCCTATTATTGTAACTTGAAATATGCCTAAAGAAATGCATAATTCGGACTCTCTGGTACTTGAATTTTTCCTCAAAATAATACTTTTTGTCAAAATAATTCTCTATCAACGCTCTCTAAAAAATAATTCCCCTTTTAACATTACTAGTGTCACATATATTGCTTTGAGTTTTTTGCCAAAATAACACTATCTACAAAAAAAATTCTCAATCTAACACTATTTCAAAATTAATCCCCACTTCAATACTTTTCCTGCCACATCAGCTCTTATTTTAGAAAAATACTTCAATTGTACTTCTTTTCTTTTTTTGGTTTAATTTTTCCAGACAAAACTAATATTTGGTTTAATTTTTCTAGACAAAATGAATATTCAAAGTTTCAAACAATTCTTTATTCCAATCTTTGTCATGTTAGATTGATTCAAGATAAGAAATAATCTTAAATAGGAGTTTCACAGTAAAAACAAAAAAAAAATTCAAAAAGCATATGAATCCTGAATAAACTAAACGCTTCAATTGTCTTATGTTTAAACGTAAAACCATCACTCTATCCCTATCTTTTTCTCTCTCTATTACAATAATAGTAGATATACATAGACCTATATATATATATACATATATAATATGCATCGACTTATTTGCTAATGGTAAGCTAAGTTATTGAGAAAACTCAGAGTTAAGCAAATCAATTTATTTTATTGTAGGATATTACTTTATTTTCTTATGAGCCAAGTTTAACCTAAAAAATTACAAATAAAAATCCAGATCCATGAGAGTGGAAGGGCTTTCAAACTTTATAGTGTTTGTAAACCTCAAGACTCTTTCTTGTTTATTGTCATCTTCTTCTTCAATGCCATGAGCAAGAATGATCAACCTTCAATCAAGTTTAGGACTCCACTTGGTTTCGATTACTTTACAAAAATGGCGGCTGCTCTTTTGACGGGATTGGTTAGGGCTAAATGATTTTTTATTTTATTAATTTTATTTTGAAGCATGAAAATGCCAACATGGTAATTATAGATATTAATTTTGCAAAAAATGACAACAAAGCAATACAAGTGGTATGAATAACATTATAATGAGAATTAGTTTTGAAAAGGTGTTAGATTGGGTATATTTTTTAAGAGTAGTGTTATTTTAGCCAAAAACTCCTGGTACTTAGGTCCCAGGTTTTCGAACTCCGGGTACTAGCTGAAAACCGATGCAGTGTCTCAGCACCAATGTCCTCTGCTCGATATGGGACCCTCAATGTAAAGTTTACATTTGAGTAGGGTGGCTATGTGCCGACGTCTTGCTTGGTCCATCCAAATCTGCATATTATTCGTAGGGTTTGAAAATTTTCTGAGATCCGATTATATTAATGAGTGGGCGTGACAATTTTGTTTGATGCCCAACCCAGCCCCAAATATATGTAAAATAATATATTTATGTATTTTAATATATATATATATATATATATGTATGTATATTCGTAGATTTTATGTTAAGTAAGATTATTTTTAGAGAAAACAAGTAATTATTCAAAAAAATTAGGGTTAAATGGGCGGGCTTAGAATGTAATTTTTATTTTAGTTGGGCATGAGATTTAATTCTAGGGTTGGAGAAATTATTTCCACCCCTACATCTAAGTTACAAATTATGTACTATGGTACCGCTAAATATTTGTTCTAAAAAGAGAAGAACTCAGTAACTCAAGAATCAGATGCGGCAGAGCTTAGTTTGGTGTTGAGACATTAGCTTGCTATAGTTTGTCTTGAACTTTTAGTGAACTCTTAGGGCTTGTTTAGTACAATTTTTTTTAAACTTTTTCAGTCTAGGTTTTTTGGCTTACAAGCACAAAGTTAAAATTTTTAAAATTTTTTTTGCCTTCTTACTTATCTTAGCTTATAAAAACAAAAAAGTCGAAAACAATTCTGTTTTTTTTACTTATAAGTAAAAAAAGTAAACTAAAAAAACAAAATTTAAGCTCTACCTTATTAAAGTCAGGTCCAATGTTATGTCATCCTAGCCCTTCAGTCTCTTGACATGTCCAAGTATTTCTTTCAGAAATGGTAATGAACCGAAGTGTAAGGAAGGTTAAATTTAGAACTCTTTAAATAAAGCTGCAAATTTTCTAAATTTTGACCCCCAAAAAAACTGCTTGCATCTTAATTAAAAACAATACAAAAGAGTATAGCACCAAACAGAGCAAGAACAGAGAACCATCAACCTAAAATGCCTAGAAACATAAAGCTTATTAATCGAGTAGACTGTTGAATTAAAAACCTAATAGTGTTGAAGTAAAAGTCTGGGACCCAACTCGACAATTATATGTGCTCGGTTATGGCAGTTAGAGTGGGTCAGAAGCAAAGTATATAAACTAGGATGTTCTGAAACGTGATGCTTGAATGAATCATACATCTCCAGCCAGCAACCACAACAACTTACGTGGATCAAAATGAAATGAATATTCTCAATCTATTTGTTTTTAAGCAACGATTGAGAGGCACTTTGTTTGTGCACTTCTATCATAATTCAAATAATGAATCCACACGCGAGGAGTTAGAAATTTTTCCGAATACTTTTGAATATTGATCTAGTCAAGAGTTAATGGAATATTGGCAAACAGAGAGAGAGAGAGAGAGAGAGAGAGAGAGAGAGGTCTAAGTGTGACAAAAATAACATTCACAAGTCACAGCTGGATTCAAAAAAAGCATAAGCATTAAAAAAAATGATATTATTATATGGACCAATGTTTTGAAGTTGATAAGACAATCTTCATTCCAAAAACAAATATCCACACAGTTTTATTAATTTATAATTGTTTCCCTATGTAAGTACTGCTTGATTTTCAACTAATAAGTAAAATTTTCACCCATTCAAGACGGGAAGGACAATTGATTATGATCTCTCAAAAGTCAGATAAATTTAGTGATCAAGTTTTTATTTACGTATAGGCAGTTGAAACCAACTTACTTTAATGAACCCAAATTAATCGGTTGAAACCATCTAAATTAGTTTACATTATCATTTGGACGGCTTTACTTCCTTTTGATTACAATCATCAATATAACTAAATTCGACATTTTTGGAATTGTTGCAAGATATAAAGTCCTTTTCTTTCTTTCTTTCTTTCTTTTTTTTTTTTTTTGTTTTTTGTTTTGTGAAAGTTACTGGCGGTACTTCCATTTATAAACCAAATTTTTTTTTTTTTAATAGAGTTTATGTACTACAAATAAAAATTGATTCTACAATGGTTTGGGTCATTTCTGTAAGAAAATTACCACTGCCTCTTATGGCCTTCTAAGAAGCCTTCTATGCAGTTAGCTGCATGAACTCGTCAAGTGGTTGTATACATATATTTCACGTACATACTACTAATTTGCATGCATTGAATTAGCAATGTACCAAATTGCAACCCTAGCCACATGCATAGACAAATAGAGGCACAGTTGCATGGAGTTCAAGGATTAGGATCTCTCTATTTCATGAATGGAAGGTGATTACACTCCAAAAGTGTAATCACAATAACTTAAATAGTGAATTGTTAGCTTTAGTTTAGGTGTTAGAATAGTGTTTTAATTATAAATTGTTTTAATATGCCATTTTTAGATCTTTGTAGGAATTTTGAGCTAAAAACAGTCAAAAGTGGGCTAAGTTGAAAAAGAAGTGATCGAACGGTTTACCAAGCGTTCGAACGCTCTATCAAACATATGTTATCATTTGCAAATTACAGAGAGCAATTTTAGCTTTAGTGATAGGTTTGAAGACCGTTTGATAGCTTTTGCAACTTGCAACTTCCATTTGAAAACCATCAGAAGATTGTTCGAATGGTCCCCGGTATCGTTTGAACGCTATGCAATTTTCTAAAGACATAAAAACTATTTTGGTCAAAAATTAGAAAGAGAATTCAGTTTGTACTTATTTTTTTAGAGTGAGAGAGTTAGTTAGAGAGCCTTGTAAAGAGAGAAAGTGTATTTTCTCACATTTTCTAATTTTTTTTTTTTTTTGTATACAAACACCATCTTTTATCAATTTTAATGCAAGATCTTCATTTCTTAAAGTTTTCTATATGGAATCAAGTAGTTAAATCCCAGTTTGGGTGCAATTGTAATGATTTGCCAAGGATCTTTAAGGATTTTCATGGAAGTATATGAATTTCATTGAATTTTATTAAGAATTCTCTAATTCTACTTGATTGAGTTTTGGATCTATTAGAAAACTTAGGTTCATAATCCATTTTGATAACTTCTATGCACAATTCTTCAATTGGCATAGGGATTACACAAATCTAAGGTTTGAACCTTGGTTCGCTCCTTTCAATGCACACTTCGGAGACATTCGTAGTTTAAGTGGAGGCAACCCCATTATCGTGTTTGTCTATGGGATTTGTGCAAATCTAGCAATAGTAACAAGCACAATTTAAGAATTATTCGAATTAAAATTACAAGACAATGATGGAATTGAGTATATGAGAATTAAAATTAAACCACAAATCTTTAAGAGTTTGTGGATTGGTTTTTACTATTAATTAAGCAATTAATTGAAAACAACAAAATACTAATTTGAACAATTGAAATCTAACTTGAGCAATTTGATAGACTTGAGAATTCTACCACAACTAAAATCAATTAACACTAAATTAATTTAAGCCAATGCAAATTCGAGCCAAATGATTAGAGATTTAAATAAAATAAAAGGGATTTGGATGCAATTGAGCCAACCTACCATTTTGGCATAAAATTTGAAGGGAGAGTTTGGGTTAACTCAAATCAAGGATCTACCAAGGGATCCTCAATATAAAATATTTAGCTTTAAAATCTTGGATTCTCTTTTAATTGGAATTAGATTTAATTACCTTTGAGAGATTCTTATAAATAAATTACAAGTTCATCAAATCATGATTATAGATCTAAGTTTTCTACAACAATCAATTCTAAAAATAGAGAATAAACACAATATAGATATTCAATAAGATTTAAAAACTCCCATTTCACTTCTCATGCCTTCCGTGGCAGGTCTTCACATTTGCACCCAAATAATGAGTTTAGCTAAAGAAATCCATGGAAGAAATCTTGCAAAAATGAACAACTAATATCTAAAGTTACAAATTTAGAATTTATTGAATAAAGACTCTTGTTTAAATTACAAGAAAATGAAGAGAAAATAATAAGAAAATGGAGACAAGGATCTAGCAAGATTTTATTCCAAATATTCTTCCCAAAACCCTAACTACAAAATTCACAACAAAATAAACCATTCTCTTGAATTTTGCTCCAGCCACCGCACCCTTCCAAAACTCCAAAACTTAACTCATACATCACATCTTCTCACTTCGGTTGATGCTAGGTTTATATCCAATTCTGCGCTAACCGTTCGAAGAGCATCTGACACACGTCCATAGCACATCTGGATGGTGTAATTTACCATTTGGACGGTCTTCAAATACTAAATCACTGTTCTGAAATAGCTTCTAATGCAAAGACTCAAATCTAGAAGTCTACCGTATGACGTAGCGTCCGGATGATATCTCGTTTCGTCCAAAAAGCGTACAAACGGTGAATTGACCGTCTGAACGGTAGTACCACTGTCCAAACTATTTTTCTGCACTTTGAATCATTTTTGTCATTTTAGCCCAATAAACCTACAATGCACAGAGAAAACCCGTTTAGAGCAATTTATTACTAAAAGCCTATTCTAATAAGTATATTGGGGCTAATAAACCACTAATTAGGGGATTTAGATTACAGTTTTGAAGTGCAATCAAATCTATGATTCTATTAATAGCATATATATCTAATCTCAATTGGGCATGAATCCATGATTTTATAGTTGAAATTCTCTGAATTAAGGATCCATAGAGTGATCCTTGATTTGATTTAACAAACCTCCATTGAAATTCTTGTTGAACTTGGTAAATTGAATCAATTGCATCCAAATTTCTTTTAATTGCCTTATAATCTCAGTTGCTTTGTGTAGTTGATAAATTAGTTGTTAATTGTTCTTAAATTCCTTGGTTTAATTGTTGAATGTCAATTATCTTTATTTGAATTGTCTAGTTGTTAGTGAATCACCCTTCTCAAAATTAAAAGATTTTTGGTCTACTTTTGTTACCTTTAGATTCAATTTCATTCGATTTGCAATCTAATTTGAGTACATTGTGAGTTAAGCTTTCATTTTTATATTGGAATCAATCCTATAAGAAAAATGATAACCAAAAATTAACTAGTAAACCACAATGCAAAACCATACACTTGCGAGATGGAACCATAAGTGAATTTCCATATTATTCATGAAAAGTCAACAGTTTGCTCAAATTGAATATCAATGGACAAGATAATGCCAAATCATCTGTTTTATGATAAAATTTTATTTTTTTTAAAAAATAGGACCAAAACATTCAAGAGGTGTAAGGTTTTCTAGTTGAGTTGGCTTCATCTCGTCCTTTTACTTTAGGCTATGTTTGTAAGGGAATGAAAAAAAATGGAATAAGAATGAGAATGAGAATGAGAATGAGAATGAGAATGGAATAGTCATTCTCATTTTCTTGTTTGGTAAGACCAATGAACAATGTTAGAATAGAATAGAATGAAATTTGTGTATGATATAAAACTTTAATATTATATCTATACAAATTATTAATAATATATATTATTTAATTATTAAATATTATTAAGCATTTGTAATGGTGATGGTGGCCGAGGTGGTTGTGGTTGGTGGTAGGGCGATGGTAGTGGTTAGTGGCAGTGACAGGAGTGGTGGTGGAGCAGCAGTGATGGCCAATGGTGAGTGGTGGTGGTGGAACGGTGATAGCGGTGGGGGTAACTATGTTGGTGAATGGCAGATGATGGTGGTTGACGGTGGACAGTGGTGGTAGTTAGTGGTGGCGGTGATGGTGAGAATTTTCAACTTTTTAAATTTTTAAAATTTTTAAAATCAAAAAAATAATTACCAAACATTTTTATATTTTTTTAAAAGAAATTTAACAACAAAAATCATATTAAATTTGGTTTTATTTTGTTTTATGCTAAAATAGAATGATCATTCTCACTCTTGAAATATGGAATAGTCATCCAACAAAATGTGAAAATGATCATTCCATGAGAATGGTCATTCCACCTTTAAATAGTGGTACCAAACAAAGAAATGAAAATAAAAGTAAAAATAATTATTTCATTCCATTTAATTCTCTTATATCAAACATAGCATTAATGTTTAATGACGTGTCAACTCTCTAATATAGGTGGAACAGAGAATCCATATCCGAACTTAAAATATTTGAGGTCTTTAGTCTTTAGTAACCCCATTTCATCAGGTAGAACTTGGCCATCCATTGACTTTCAGAATCCGTGTAATTTTGGAGTTTGGACCCCTAATTATGGAAACATATACCTCTTGTTTTTTTTGTTTATTAGTTTTTATTCCATCGGAATAAAGGAAAACATATACCTCTATTGCTACACTAGTATAGGTTATAAAGCTTCGTCAACTCAGCCTCACATTACAAGGATTTGTATTCTCTCCATTTTATGAATTGGAATGAAAATCTTTATTTTATAATTAATGGCCTACATGTAATCTTATCACATATCTTACTAAAAATACGTCGTTTTATATTAAAATTTATTTCTTTATATATAACTATAAAATTATTTATTTTTAAATAAATTTTAAGTTAACTTATCTGAACCCTTCATTTTTATGTTAGCTGATATGTCAACACCTCAATCAATAAAATGAAAATCTCCATTTCAAATTATAAAATGGAGAGAATTCAAATCCACATTACAAACTCTTAACTTTAGCATGTCACCTGAAATCAGAACAGTTCAAAAACTGAGTCAAATCATTCCTTTTAATATCATGCCTTAAATAAGAACCCCTCATCCTATAAATTCCGACATCTATTGCCACCATTGTCTTCACAGCTTCAAAATTAGAAGGTTAATTACTCTTTGCATTGTTGCTTAATTGCGGTAGCTATGGCTGCATCCAAAGGTATGATTGTTTTTTTCCTCGGAGCACTCCTGTGCTCGCTCTTGGCGACAAGAAGTGCTAATTATATAGGCTATGGTGCTATTTCCGATGGCAAAGCACCCGGAAAACTTGGCGGTTATCATTCACCTCCAGCCAACACGTACGACAGGGGATGTGAAAAAACCCTACGTTGCCGTACTGGTCATCCATAGATACCTTCCATGGAGGTCTCTTCATTAACAAATGTGTCAAATCCATCCATGGATGCTTCAATGCTTCTTTCACAATTACCTTCGATAATAATGTTGTGGACTGTCTCTTAATTGTCAATAACCGTGCAATATTGTAAGTTGCCTGGAATTCTTTTTTAATGTATTTCCATGCATGAGTTAATGTATGAACGTACCAAAATTAATAAGAATGAAAAATAAATGACTATTGCTTGTTGAAGCTTTGAGTTGCATTCAATTATTCAGAATGGTGCCAATGGTTTGAGTTTTAGAGATCGCCCTTGAGGGAACTCAAAGCTAAATATCAAAGGGGTTAACTTGATTTCTCAGTTATCTTCCTGGGTACTACTGAAGGATGCCACAATTTTGAGTATATAGTGTATATATATATTTTGTGGGAATTCATATATTGTAGCATTTCATTGTTTCTCATTAACATGAAATGAATTCTCATTCTATTTTTTTTTTTACTCCCAATTAATTTTAAAATTTTCAGGAATTGTTGAGTACGTTCTCTTTTAATACTCCCAATTAATTTTTTTTCTCTCTCTTTTGGTTATGATGTTCTCTAGTCTGGTTAATGGCCGGCCACTCATACAAAAATTAGAAGATTCACGAGAGATAAATTTCTTACAATTTGACCCCAAAAGATTACCAAGTTTTGTATTCAGAACAACTGAATTTACAATTCGTTCATATCTCTACTGGACTACCTTCAGAGTTAATACTCCCAATTAGTGACTTAACTTCGATTCTCCCACTTAGGGAGCTTCCTTCAAGAATTGTTTAGGTCACAGTGCCCCTTCACACTTCTACCATAGCTTTCTCTCTCCTCCCCCCTCCCCCCCCGGGCAGGCGCGCGCAGGTGGGTCCCAAAGGAGAGAGAGAGAGAGAGGTTTTCTCTCCGTTTCCCTTTCACTTTGAGTTTTGCATGATCTTGAAAAGAATTTTAATTACATACACTGTGAGAAGGCATATGAATTTGAATTTATCTTTTCAGTGTCAGTGCTGGAACGTCTAGGCCTGATTGCTCCTTTACAATGCCAAGCATAAGGTTGACGATTTTACTTCAATTTATCAGTAAAGTCTGAGGTTGATTCTCTCGAAGATCAAGCCGAATATAGACTATAACACTAATGGAACACTAAGCTTCCTAAGATTGATTTGCAACCACAAAATTCATCTAAATAAAGTAAAACAAAAAAAAATATGTTTGATGAATTGTTAAACTACTTCTGAAAGCAATTAAAAATAAGTTTAAATGTGAAAAGAGATTATGGACCCAATTGATCCAATCAACCATGTTTGTCAAGCATTCAATAGAGGAACTTATAACTCAAATCAAAGGTCTCATCGTGGACCTTTGATTCGAGAGATTTTGACTATAGAATTGTGAATTCATTACCAATTCGTCTTAGAATTGAGTTATATTGAAGAATCATTGACTCAGTCTCCAAATGTGTGATCGAGATATCCCAAGTGTAGGATGGCAAAGTAGTATAACTCGGAAGTATGAGATCGATCCACAGGGAGCAAGTTACACAAAACCACAAGCACTAAAACACTTTCTCTCAATTGCTCACGAAAATCCTACGAACCCTAAAATCAACAACCCTAACTTTTATAGGCCTCTGAAAATTTGTATATTCGGACAACCGTTCGAACGCCCGTGATACCGTTCGAACGCATTGGACAATTGTTTGAATGGTGCGTCGAACGCACTTCGAATGGAAAATCTGCTCTCTGTATGTTTCGAACACACTTCGAACCTGAATCTGACATGAAACTGTGCGACATACCTTTCGAACGCAACTGCCTACAATTTGAACTCCTTTGAAGACCGTTTGAACGCCCTTCAAACGCCTTATCTGTTTTAGTGCGGATTTGTCCTTTTTAAGCTAGGATTCCTAAAAACCAACACAAAACTAAGTTAGTAACGAACTAAGATTAAAAATAACATAACTAAACATATTATAGGGCTAACAATTGGCTCATTAAGGCATGTAGATTACACTTTTAGAGTATAATCACACTCCCCAACTAACCTTTTGCTAGCCCTAGCAAAACACTAAAACTAAAAACATATCTCCACTTTCATGGGAGTCACGAGTGCCTTTAGCATATGCACCGAGCCTTTAAACCCCTAGGTTACCCCTAGTGGACGAGTGGTGTCTCGTGAGGGCTTACAGTGATGAATACCCACAAATATCTATCCCTATAATGTCAATATGATAGTACAGAAACTTGAAGCACGTATTAACCTCTTTTAAGTCAAATTTCAATCCACCTAAATCATGAACCAGTGCAAGGTAGAGAAATAAAAGCATTAAAGAAAGAAACTTACATTGAAGTGTACTACCAATAGTATGCAACTCAAATGTCTCAAATTCACACAATTATGTCTTTTATGCTTCGATCCAAACCTCACCAGGCATACCCTCATATTTAAACATGAACACTTAGGGTCTCTTAATGGAAAGCTCATTATAAAAGTAATTGTACAAAACATCCAAAAGAGCAACTCCAATCAGCAAAAGTCAATAAGTTATAGGTGTATCGACTTGGCATAGCTTCATGGAAGAACATTTACTATTTAAGCACAATTAGAGAATTGACATTGATGACTTATACACAATCGAATTGAAGATTCATGTAATTTCGGATATTGCGGTCATATAGATGGTGAATGAAAGAAAAGCCATGTAAGAAGATAGAAAGTGGTAATAGATTTCAACATATGCATGTGCACTACACATGATGATCAATGAATATTCACTCCCAAACTTCTAACTTTTGAATAACTTTCGCATTTTTTCATCCTCCTTCACTTCTTTTTCATTCGAAATTTTTTTTCTCTTTTTCATCCTTTTCTTTTCTTTTCTTTGCTTTTCAACTCCATACACTTTCAATTTCACCAATACATAAGCAATGCACCAACTCTGGAATTTAGCATTGATAAACTTTTAAACTCATGTGTATACGAATATTGAGAAAGAAATATAAACATGAATGGCTCACTGGAATGAAATGGCCTCTACTTTTATAATCCGAAAACTATATCAAATCAACACTTCAAGAGTGTATAAGATGTCAATAACTCCGACTAATACTCAACATGTAAACCAAAATCAAGCATAATAAAACTATTCAATGAATGAAGATCAATAATTTAACTTTGAGTAAACGCATATCACTCTCAAAAGGTGATAGATAGGCTCTAAAGCTCACAAGGTATAAAATCTTCACCTTATAAGGACATGCTTGCACAAGAGAGAAATATCAAAACATCATACAACTAGTAGTGCATAACAATATAAACTCTCTCTTATAACAGGTTTATGACAAAAACTTGCAGTGCATCACAGACACAAAGGTGAATCGATAACAATCCAAATTTAGTCCAACACATGACTTTAAATATCCTCAACATTGTAATCGCATTAACATGAATATAACTATGGTTCTCACTAAAAATCCTCTCCAACACATCCATCATAGATAAGAACTAATCAATGTAAGTACGGATAAATGTGTTAAAGATACAAACCATGATAACCAAACTATAAGATACTCAAACCTTTACCGAAGAACTCAAATGTCTGAAAAGTAATCAACATACTGCTACACCTGAGACTAATCCATAAAACATGACAAGGTTTGAAGTATAATAAACAGGGATAACAAAATATCGAGCACATAAACAAGATAACACAAAGCATACATCAACTAATGTGCGACTGATTTTTAGATACATATGATGATATGAACATGAAAAAAAAAAAAAACAATATCGAAACTCTACCCCTCATCATCCTCGTCATTCCCAGCAAGCGGTGGCTGCATCTGATGATCTATACGATGGACTAAAACATTATTTGATCAAGGGTACTTTGCTGGGCATGGATCCGACGCTCTAACATAGTAACATGATCCGTATGTTGCTCCTGCACAACTGCTCTCTCAACCATGGCAGCCTCAATCCTCTCAAGCATAAGTCCCTGTTAAACAAGGGCCTGACTCTGCTGCTCTAATACAACCCCATGGGTTGCCAAAGTCTGAGACTGCTGCTCAAGTCACTCCAACAGAAGCTGAATACTCGAAACCTGACCCGGCTATTATGCAGGCTGAGCTCCCTCTGCCTACTGCTCAAGTGGCTGCTTAGGTGGAGGAGGTAAATGTCTCTCCGAACGTCTCACACTCGATGCATCTATAATCGACAATTGCTGAGCCTGGAGTAATCTTGGGACAATACCGACTCTGGCCTCCTCTATCACATAAGTGAGAAGACAACCAAAAGGAATGGCCCCCTGTGCTCTAGGATATGCATACTCAGTGTACAACGCCATAAACATAAATCTCGGCAAATTGATAGACCTATGCGTATCTATGGCCCAAAGAAAAGATGCTCTCGACCGACTCACCTCGGTGTGTCGTGTAATCAAAAGGAGTGAATGACACGAGAACAAAAACAATGGTCGGTAACGTGGTGCAAGCACTCTCACAAGCAACTGTCGTCGACCTACCCACTGTGTCCTAGCAATGCATACCTCCTCGGATATAACATCAAAATTCGGTGCCCCCTCACCCAGGTAACTAAACTGTGCCTCAGCAACTCTGGGCAGCTGATATACCTGAGCGAAAGTGCTCGGAGTAATCCTAATTTGATGCCCTCTAACCCACAACTCAATCATCTCCTGTCCCAAAGTGGTAATAGTCCTACGGATGTTCGCCATGAGCTCGACGATCAGTATGAACACACAAGACCCCTGAAAACGAGCCAATAGGACCCACTACCTAGTAACAAACTCCTCCTCCCAATGATAAATAGTACCCCTAAAAGCATGGAGAGCAAACTGCTGCTCTCTAGGGTAGCCTTTCATACTCCAAGTCTCAGTAAAGGCATCTGAGGCAGCCTCACTAATAAATCTCTCAACATCATATGCTGGGGGAGGCGGTAATGCCACGCCCCGGCCTCTACCCCTACTAGCTCTACCACCCTGGCCAGCTCGACTAGCCATGACAATGCAAATAGCTAAAGCATAACAATACTCTAAGAATGTAGAACAGTGCGCAAAGAAGGCTCAAGAGTAATACCTAGGGCAGGAATGGATGATGAAGCACCAACGCAGACTCGTGCTCGAGCTCCGGCAAGGCCTCGCTATTTTAAAAACTCCAAAAACTCTCAAATTCTCACTTGTCTCACGTTTGAAATGAGTTCGAACTCAACTTCGGATGCCCTATTTATAGAAACAAGAAACGCATTCGACGGTCATTCGAATGCAACTTGGAACGCTACCGTTCAAACTACTGTCTAATGCATCTTGGAATGGTCCGTTCGAATGGCTATTGTACCGTTCAAACGATTAGCCTAAAATTCAACTACAATGAACCAAGAACCAAAAAATAAAAAAAAAAAAAATGAAACGAAAAAAAGAAAAAAAAAAAAAAAAAAAACACACTAATACTAACACCAAGCGAAAACACCGAGCTCTCCCCCCCCCCCCCCCCCAACTAAAGGCAGGCCAAGTCCTCGAGGCCTTAGAACATGAATGGACAAAGGGAAAAGAACAAAATCATGATCCACAATAATATTACCAATGTAAAGTACCAAGATCAAAAGTTATATGTCTACAATACGATGAAAAATGAAACAAAAGACAACTAACTAGAGAAAATGAAACTAGTTCCCTACACATTATAAAGCTAAACAGAAAACATAGAGTCGAAGCTGAACAGTATCACGAGTCCTCAGCGCCTTAATCTCAGCCTTTAGGTCTTGAATCTGAGAGTGCAAGTTCTCGAGAGAACAAGATGATTCATCAACTTCTGTTGGTCGCTCAAAGGAAATGTCTACCCCAAAAATCGGATAGCCAGAATACTGAATAGTGTCGGCAGACAAAATAGGGACTCGGCCAACTCTTAAAAAATCATCGATCAAAAGACCGAATGGCATAGGATCATAGGAGAAACAGGATTCCACAATGGCCTTCAAAATAAGATTCAGAAGACCAATAGCATACCCCTTACCAATAATATACAACCACACATAACGGGAGTGGTGTACGGTAGTGACAGAGCACATCTCGGGAATGATGTTGATGGCAACTATCAAGTTTAGCATTTGGTACTTACGCTTCAAAGATGCCATCAGAATTGTCGACTGCTGCCAAGGACTAGAGGTAATCTAAAGTTCTGTAAGGAGTTCCTCACTGGTACATGGAGAACGAGGGAATGGAAGATAATCAGGATGGCAAGTGAATGGTAGGCATAGGAGATGACAAACATCCTCTTTGGCAATAGTAATGGGGCGGCCCCTTACAGTAGAGGTCAAGATGAGCTTAAGATGAGACGTATGAGATAGATACGCATAAAACTCCTAAACCATATCAACATTCACAACCCCCTCTCTGCTAAGCATATGAAACCATCCCTTATGTATGAAGTTAGCTCGCAAAAAGTCATCCGCAAATTCGGATACATGGATATGACACTCTATAAGGACTTTATGACCATTGAAATTTTCCATGAACATGTCCCTTTCTCGTGAATTGGCAAATCGCTCAACTTCTGTTCAACTTCGTTTATGACACCTTTTGGATAACATAGTTCCAAGAAATGCCATTAAACGTGAGCAAGGAATGCTAAGGAAACTGGTCAAGAAAAACCTAAGAGAAACCAAACAACCCAAAACAAAGAAAAACAAGACTCAATAAAAAGAAAGAGAAAATAAAATAAAACAACCAAAAGAACTCTAAAAATATGAAAACAAAATAGTAGAAGTAGTGATAACAGTCTACATAAAAATACAAGGTCTACAACTCGCTGTCTAGAAGAGGACTACGGATCAAGAAGGGGTGGATCCTTAAGATCCACACGTTTGACCTCACCCACAAAATTCTCAAGATAGGGCTTCGAACGATGCCCATTTACTTTGAAAGAATTCCCATTCTTGGGATTCTCAATTTCAATCGCTTAAGATGAGATACTTCACACTACAAAAGGTCCCTACCAACGACTCTGAAGCTTACTCGGAAATAAATGTAACCGAGAATTGTATAACAAAACTTGTTGACCAACTTCAAAAGATTTATGCAGGATGTGTTGGTCATGTACCGACTTCATCTTCACTTTAGAGACCTTTGAGTTCTCATAAGCATCGTTCCTAATCTCCTCCAGTTCATTGAGTTGCAATTGTCGTTAAGGACCTGCCTGATCCAGACTCATGTTAAATTGGTGGATTGCCTAATACGTCTTGTATTCTATTTCAGCCAGAAGATGGCACGCCTTCCCGTACACAAGTCTATATGGAGATGACCCTAGGATGGTCTTATATGCAGTCCTATATGCCCATAATGCATCCACTAATCTCAATGACCAATCCTTTCAATTAGGGTTGACGATTTTCTCGAGGACTTGTTTGATCTCCCTATTCGCTAACTCAACTTAGCCTTGTGTTTAGGGGTGATAAAGTGTACCAACCTTTTGAATAACCCCGTACTTTCTCATTAAGAGACATACGGGCCGATTATAGAAGTGGGAGCCATCAACACTGATGATAGCTCGGGGCATACCAAATGTAGATAAAATATACTCCTTTAAGAACTTGACCACAACAACATGGTCGTTAGTGAGCGCCAGTATGGCTTCTACCCATTTGAACACGTAGTTTATGGCCACTAGCATATGGAGATAGCCATATAAATTAGGAAATGATCCCATAAAATCAATACCTCAGCAATCAAAGACCCTTAGAATAATGATAGGGGTAAAAGGCATCATGTGCCTCCGAGATAGACTTCCTAATCGTTGGCATTGATTGTAAGACGTGCAAAAGGTATGGACATCATGGAACAACGTAGGCCAATAAAAACCTCTTTGCAGCAGTTTTACATGATGAAAAGTGCCCACCACACGCCTGTGAATGACAAAACTCTATTATGTTTTTTTACCTCGGCGTCGGAAACACACTGATGAACAATTTGATCGGGGCAGTACTTAAACAAGTAAGGATCTTCCCAGGAGAAATACCTCTTATTTCTAAAAAACTTCTTCTTATCAATGCTAAACCAATGTGATGGTATTCTACTGGTGGCTAAGTAGTTTGCAATGTCAGTATACCACGGGGTCATTCTGCTTGTATGTGTAGTGATTTGGAATAGATGCTCATCTGGAAAGTGTTCATTAATTGGAAAAGGGTCTTGAGCTTCCCCATCAATAGGGAACCGTGACAGGTGATCGGTTAATACGTTTTCAACCCCTTTCTTATCTCTAATCTCAATATGAAACTCTTGTAACAAGAGAATCCACTGGATGAGTCGGGGTTTCGCATCAGGTTTACTCAAGAGAGTTATCGGTGTAGATGATAACGAGTGATCCGACTAAGTATAACCTAAACTTGTCTAGTGCAGAAACCACAACAAGGAGCTCTTTTTTTGTGATGGTATACTTCAATTGGGCCTCATTAAGGGTTTTGCTAACATAATATATCACGTAAGGTTTCTTGTCGACCCTTTGCCCTAAAACAGCCCCCACCGCATAATCACTCGCATCACACATGAGCTCGAAAGGTAAAGACCAATCAAGTGACCTAATAATCGGTGCAGTGGTTAGAAGCCCTTCCAGCTTGTCAGAGGCTTCTTGGTATTGAGATGTCCATACAAATGGCACATTTTGTGAAAGAAGGTGGCATAAAGGTCTCGAAATTGCACTAAACCTTTTGATGAAACGCCGGTAGAATCTGGCTTGTCCAAGAAAAGACCTAATGTTTTTTACACTCTTAGGGGTAGGAAGACGTTGGATTAACTCGACTTTGGCTTAAACTACCTCTATCCCCTTGTTGCACACTATGTGTCCAAGAACTATGCCTTGCGTCACCATGAAGTGACATTTCTCCTAATTTAGCACTAAGTTACTCTTCTCACATCTCTCTAAAACTCTTTCCAGGTGTTTTAAACATGCCTTAAAAGTGTCACCATAAACTGAGAAGTTATCCATGAACATTTCAAGGATCTTCTCCACCATGTCGTTGAAAATAGACATCATGCACCTTTGAAAAGTGATCGGTGCATTGCATAGGCCAAAGGGCATTCTTTTGTACGCATAGGTGCCAAAAAGGCACGTGAAGATAGTCTTATCCTGGTCCTCTAGTGTGACCTTTATTTGGTTATAGCCAGAATAACCATCTAGGAAACAGTAAAATGCTCGGCTCGTTCTAGGAGGTCCAAGAACGGAAGTGGGAAGTGGTCTTTCCTAGTGGTTGTATTGAGTCTGCGATAGTATATGCATATTCTCCAACCTATTTGAATCTTATTAGGAACTAGTTCATTCATCTCATTCTTCACTACCGTAACTCCTGACTTTTTAGGGATAACTTAGGTTGGACTAACTCATTTAGAATAAAAAATGGGGTATATGATACCCGCATCTAAAAGTTTCAGTACTTCTCTTTTAACCATCTCTTTCATATTCGGGTTTAAGCGTCTTTGCATTTGACACATAGGTTTAGCTTCCTCCTCTAGATATATACGATGAGTACACATGAGAGGGCTAATTCCGTGAAGATCTACTATAGTCCAACCTAAAGCCTTTCTATGATGTTTAAGCACCCTTAACAATGATTCCTCTTGGCCTTCAGACGGGCTAGAGGATACAACAACTGGATAAGATTCACCCTCACCTAAAAATGCATATTTTAAGCTAGATGGTAAGGGTTTCCTCTCTAGAATGGGTGGATCCTGTTCAGACGAGGTTGGCTTCATGGCACTTAAGGTAAGGGGTTCAAACACCGGGGTCCAATGACCCACTTGCATGTAAGGTTCACTCCCTTCCCTTACCCTATGTTAGTTCCTAAACCTCATACACTTGGACTCCAGTTGACCATGAGGCTCATCCCAGACTAGAGCCCTCTCAATTGGGTCATCCATGAACTCCCCATCTACATGTTCTTGGATGATAGACTCGATGAAGTCTACCTCTTCAATTTGGTCTAATTTTTGTAATTGCTTACCCACTGTGAAAATGTTGGTCTTTAGAGTTATATTCCCAAATGAAAGCTTAAGCAACCCATTCCTACAATGGATAATGGTATTTGTAGTTGCTAGGAAGAGTCGTCCTAAAATAACTGGAATATGATGCTTAGATGACTCGGCCTCTATGGGCTAGATATCTAACACAATGAAATCCACCGGATAATTGACTGTATCAACTTGTATGAGCATATCCTCCACGATACCTCTAGAGACTTTAACAAACCGATCAGCTAACTCTAATGTAACTCATGTGGGCTTAAGTTCTCCTAGACCTAGTTCTTTTTACACTGAATATGAAAGAAGGTTCACACTAGAACCTAGGTCAAGAATTGCTCGATCAATTCTATAACCCCCTATTATGCACAAAATCTTAAGATAACTGGGGTCCTTATATTTCGGCACCGACTTACATTGGAAGATTGTGCTCTAACTTTCATTCACCACTGCTGTTTCTTTGATGTCACACCCAGATTTTTCGCACTCGAGGAATACACACACAAGCGGAAAAAATATTGTTCTCTCTCATTAGAACTCATCTTCCTAAAAGAATGAGTGCGACTAGGTTTGAAATGAAAATAGATTTGAATAAAGGGCTTTTGGAAAACAATTTGGAGTCCCCACTTAACTTGATTAAGGTGAGTTAGGTCATCTAAAACTAAGCACAATCCGAATATTACACTTACGCTTTTTGAAAAAAAAGATTTTGAAAACTTCCTCAAGAGAAGGTTTTTAAGAAAAGAGGTTGTTTGGCAACCTTTGAAAAAATTTAAGCCCTTTTTTGAAAATAAGTCCATTTGGTCCTTCGAAAACAGTGATCCTAAGTCCGAAGGTTGGTTATGTATAGGGAAGACGCACTAAGCCATCACCCTATCCCGCCCTTGCGATACCTACATATCTATTCACCCTAGGTTCACTCATTAAAGTCTTCGATTAATACATGCCCAAAACTATCCATTTTAGAAAAGAATTTTGAAAAGAAATTTAACATGATGCGTGATATGCAAGTGCAATAGAAAGATTTGATTTTGAAAAAGGAGAATTGAAGTTTGAAATTGGAAAGAAAGTTTTAGAAATTGAAATTGAGGATTGAAAATAGATTTTTAAAATTGGAACTTTGAAAAGAGTTTAGAGACTTGAAAAAGGTTGTAACCGCACCCATGAGGGTTGCCTACATATCTCTTTTGAGGAATTAGGTCAGTCGTAGTTCAGATAAGAGTCCGGTAGAAAATAGAAGATTTGATTTGAAAAGGAAATTTTGATTTGAAAAAGGATTTGATTTGAACTTAGAATAAAAGATTGGAAATTGGAATTTGAAATTGGAAAGATTGGATTTTGATTTGGGAAAGATAGAACTTGGAAGAAGGATTTGGACTTGTTTTGAAAAAATTGAGATTTAGGAAACCTAGACTTAGGAAAGATAGGATTTAGGAGGGACTTGAGATTAAGAAAAATTTGACTTGACTTGGAAGAGATTTAGAAAAGATTTGACTCGAATGTTGGACTTGGAAGATTAGGGAAGTTTGATTTAGGAAAGGTTCAAATTAGAAAAGTTCCGTTTTAGGAAAGTTTCATTTTAGGAAAGATTTTGAATTAGGAAAGTTTAAAATAGGAAAGGTTTTGAAATTTGAAAGTTTTGAAATTTAGAAAGTTTAGAATTTGGAAAGATTTGAATTTAAGAAAGGATTGAATTTAGAAAGATTTAAAAATTAGATTTGAAAATGTATGGAATTAGGAAATGGTTGAATTAGGAAAGATTAAGCTTAAAGGTTAAGGAAAGATTTGAAAGTTTAGGTTTTGAAAACTTAAGGTTTAGGAAAGTATGAGATAAGGAAGGATTAGATTAGGAAATATGGGGATTCCTATTTCCTAAAATGAAAGATTAGATTTTGTTTCTAAAAGGAGGTGACTTGATTTTATTTCCAAAAAACGGAGAATTAGATTTAGTTTCCTAAATAGGAGATTTTGATTTGGCATGGATTTAGAAGGGAAAGTTTTGGAAATCCTAGATTTTTGGGTACAAAATAGGATTTGAAAACCTAAAGTTTGAGGCCAAAATAGGAAATTAGAAATTATGTTTTTTGAGAGAAAATTAGGGTTTCCTAATCATGGCTCTATGGTTTAACTTGGACTCCAAGAAAAGAGATTTTGGAAAGTGAATTTTTGAAAAAAAAAAATTTGGAAGGAAATCCTAAAAAGGAGTTTTTAGAAAGCAAATTTGAAAAGAGAGTTTTTAGAAAAGAGATTTTTTGAAAGAGTTTTTAGGAAGGAAACTTAAGGAGTATTTTTAGAAAGTGAATTTTGTGAGAGCTTTTTGGAAAGAAGTTTTTAGGAAAATAAATTTTGTGAAAGGAAGTTTTAAAAGCAAATTTCTGGAAAGAAGATTGGAAAGAGTTTTTAGAAAGTATATTGGAGAAGAGATTTTAGAAAGTAGATTTAAAAAAAGATTTTGGAGGCGATTTAAAAAGAAAATTTTCAAAAGTAAGTTTGAAAAGCAATTTGAAAAGGGATGGATTTTCGTAAGCCTCTAAAAATATCTTACTTTCCTAAAACGATTCTAACCATAAGAAGGTTAAAACCATTCTAGGATTGTGGTTTTGAAAACAACAAAAATTTGACAATATGGACCATATTGGTCACTTTAATGTAACACTTTCCTAAAGCAACTCTAACCATGAAAATGCTAGAATTACCTTAGAATTGTGATTTTGAAAATAAAATTTGAAAAAGAAGATTTTAATGCAAGTTTTGAAAACGGTTTTTTATTCAAGTTTTGAAAACAAGTTTGAAAACGAATTTTGGAGAGATGCATGATTATGATATGCACAATGCAAATTGGGGTCATGAACATACAAGGTTAAAGGCTTCACAACATAATCAAGGGGGCCAAACCCACGTAGTCTTCGGTTAGACTAAGAGAAAGCCCCCGACACGGTGACTTTCAATAGCCCAATCCTACACATGAACCGGGGAATCCTTTGTTTTAAACATGCAAGAAAGAGGAGGTAGAACATGGGGGATTAAAATAAAAGAAAACCCAAGTGGGTTAGGAGAGAAAAGAGATAGGGGGATTGTATAAACGTAAATAGGAAGCCTACCTTGTGTCTTCTTTTACTTGTTTGCTCGATTTGCTTTATTTTTCTTGCTTTGCTTCGGTCTTTGCCTTGATCTTCAAGAGCTTATTTGGATCTTCGAGAGCTCTAGAATGGCAGCACGTCAAGTCTTCAATGGAGGCTTTGAAGGCTAGTATATGAGTGTATATAAGTGCATGTGAGTGTATGGGAGCTAAGGTTTGTGTATAGAGGCTAAGGTTTGGAAAACCTAAAAGAGACTTAGGTTTAGAGAGACTAAAAGCTCTGTGTATCAAAGAAGAGAGTTTTTAAACTGAGTTTGTGGAACACTTTTCACGGTAGAGCAAGCTCTGTATTTATAGACAAAGGATTGACCTGGCGCCTGTTTTAGTGGCGCCAGGCAAAACTTCCTTCTGGTGCCATTAGGAGTGGCGCCAGGCCAAATTTTGGCTTGGCGCCACTAGTTATAAAAGTTTTAAAGTCGGCAAGCAATGTATCTTCAAAAGATTTAGGCACTTGTACTAGTGACTACCATGCAATTTTTAGCCTAGCTTCACTAGGAGTGACTCCAAAAGGTCCGGGAATAGTTTAAGGGGTCGGGAATGGCCCGGAAGACTGGAAAGGGGCAAGAACCGTTAGAATAGTGTCCTAGGGGTAGTAAACTTGAAGAATTATGTCAAGATGTGTCGGAGGGGTTGATCGGGCCATTAGGGGCCAAACGGTCAATCAGACCGAAAAACTACCGGGATGGACTTGGAATATCCCGGAAGAAGACCTGAGGTTTGGAAACATTACTTAGAATGTCCTAAGAGGTTACCGGTTTGATACCCAAAGCCGATGTGGTTCAAAAAATCGACTCATCCACCAGGGGTAAAACGGTCATTTTGCGTCAAGTTTGTTGGAACTGATTCGGAATAATCTGAAAGAGTAATAGAAGGCAGGGGATGCTATCAAAAGCATCCTTGGGAGATTATCGGTTTGATACCCAAAGCCAGTGTGGTTCCCGGGGCGCTCAGATGCCTAGGGGCAAAGTGGTCATTCAGCTTCAAATGGGCCCTACGGGCCCGAAAAGCAACCAGTAGATTAAATTGGAGTTTAGAAGTCAGGTTAGAGTTTGAATATGCATGTGATATGTGAAAATGAGCCCAGTCGGGCCGTAGATTATGGAGCAGGCAAAAATGGAGTACTTACATTTGACATGCAACTTCCTTTTGACAGTGCACAAGTCCTTCAAGAACTTGGTATAGGACGGTATTTGTTTAATGGTATTTAATATAGGGATATTAATTCGAACTTGTTTGAAGACATCATAAATTTCAGCATTCAAGTTCGCTTTATTCGCTTTGGTCAGCCTATGTGGGAATAGAGCATGTTTTAAGTCTTCTGTGCTCACATCCTTAGAAATTTGAGGAGGCGGCTCATAATGACTCCCATGTTCTTTCTGTTCACTCTTGTTCTTTTCATTCTCACTCTCCTCTCTCTTTTCCTCATACCCTAACCCTATAGACGCATCCTTTTTCCTTTGATTATTTTTGTTAGGAGTACTAGTTTGGTCTAGTTACTTTCCACTCCTAAGGGTGATGGCCTGAACCTATTTATGTGTCATGTCAACATAGTTTGCAGGTTTAGGATTTGGTTGGGGTTGGGCCAGAAATTGCCCTTATGTTTATTAAGTCATCAACATATTGTGGATGTCTTTGACTATTGAGTTAGTTTCCCCTTGCGATTGTTCCAGATTCATAACCCTATTTGCGAGTAATCGAAAATCATTAGTCATTTGATGGTCCTCACTATTCCTCCTATGTGGGGGTTTCTATTGTGCCGATTGAGGTGCATATGGTTGTGGTACCAGTGTTGTGGGATATGTGACTGATTGACCTTGAAACGATTGCAGTGGTGTTTGGAATGGTGGTGGAGATTATTGGAAGGGTTGAGGTTTTTGAAGGGCCTTCTTGTTTCCACCTAAAGTTAGGGTGATTCCTCCACCTGGGGTTATACGTATTGGAGTAAGGATTGTTCCCGCTCCTTTGATTTTGATATCCCCCTTGAAATTGGCCAACCACGTTTACTTGACCATAAAGTGCTTCTCGTACCCCCGGTATTACTAGACATAATGTAGTATCATGGTCCTGTATATCACAAACTAAGCATGATAAAGGTGTTTCAACCGGTCCTGCCGTGGTGGCCCTAGAAGTTTCCAAAGCCTCCAATTTACATGTGAGTGTCATGACCCTAGCTTATAAATCTTCTACCTCCCCCAATTAGTGTTTAACTCCGACATGTGATGTGGTGGTGGGTGTATGTGTGAGATTTTGTGCTCCAGTATTGGACCAATCCCTAGCCATGTTAACATTAGCCCAATCCCTAGTCAAGTTGGCCAAATAGTCGAAGTAATTATATGCCTTTGTGGGTTTTTATTTGGATAAGTTCTTACACACATAGATTCGACAAACATCTTCAATTGAGGAGTTAATGAAGAATAAAATGTGTTTATAATGTGCCATTCAAGGAAATCATGATGTGGACATGCGAAAAGTAGGTCCTTCAACCTCTCCCAACATTGGAAGAACGTCTCACCACTATTCTGTGCAAATTGGGAGATGGCACACCGTAGTGCCTCAGTGCGATTTTCAGGAAAGAACGTTTTCAAGAACTCCCCTTGTAGTGTATTCCCCATATGTATAGACATAGGCCTCAATGCATTAAACCACATCTTGGCCTTGTCCTTTAGAATGAAAGGGAAAAGCTTCAACAGTAAAACCTCCCTAGGACATGAATTATTCTGGAAAAGTGAGCATACATCTTCAAAATCTTTAATATGTGTGTATGGTTTCTCCGAATCATAACCGTGAAATTGAGGTAAGGTAGGTAACATTCCTGGTTTAATATTACCTGGTTTAATATTTAGCGTGGCTTGGTGTGCAGGAAGTACTATAGCAGAAGTGAGGGTTTGCCTTTGGGGAATCACGTAATCCCTCATGGTACAGTTCTGGGCGACATCGTCCCCTTAGTTACTTCTTCTTTCGAGGTTGTCATTGTTGTCATCGTTAAGGTTTGCCATTGGAATGAGCCCTAGGTCAACAATTAAGGGAAAACTGGGAAGGTCTACTGGACTACAACGAATGGGTGATAGACTCAAGTAAATTGGTGGAAGATTACGCAAAGGGTCGGCTCTGTCACGCCCCATAACCCAGTCTATGTGGATGTGGGGTACATGACCGACCAGTAGCAAGGCTACCTAAGGCCGTATTTCATAAACTGATTGATTACCTGTGCATAATCATTTAAAATTTGCAGAATAGAATCTTTTATAACTTGAAATATAATCCGTGTCATACATGATAGAGTTGTGCCTAATCCAAAACATAACATACATAAGGACCTAATCAAGGTCCACCAAAGTTATAGCATTATATCATTACGAAACATTTGGTCCAGCCCTCAAACATAATACAAAACATAGGTCCGTGGGTCGTAGCTCAAAATCCACGTGTGGCCTCGCTCTAGGGCCTCCCGGATTGGCTAACTGAAAATTATTTGAGAAAACGTAAGCTAATGCTTAGTGAATAACAATGATGCATGAGCGATAAAATATCATGGACTAGCAACTATATCTAACGTATAAGGATAGGTAATCATTTATGCATAAGGGAATAAGCTTTTGAACGTTTAAAGCGTAGGCTTGGAACTCATAGGTAACATAAACATCATTTGAAACGTTTCAACATTTCAAAGCATAGTATCATAAGAAGAGATGCAACATATCATTATTCTTAATATAACATTTCATATCTTGTCGTAAAACATGTAAACATATTATAGTTCTCAGTTCAAAACATAAGTGTGTTACAACTCGACATATGAGCTAGGCTCCACAGTAACCATGTAGGTCACGCTAAGGCACTTTAGGCCAGGGACGTCTCCCAACATAGATAGTTTATTTCCCGTCCTCTATCGTAGAACTATCGGGCTAGATTAAGGTCTTACCATGAGAAGACCCAAGTTAGCACCATACATTGGAAACTTTGCATCTCTTTCATTTAGACATTATAGTCTATGGTTTTCATTCATAACATAAATATAACTTGCATGCATTTAAAATATGACATTTGTAATTGAACATAGCATTAATGCATTGAAATTGTATGGAAAGCATTACATGATATGGAGGTAAATTTAAAATATCTGAAAATTAATAGAGTTTTACTCATGGCATAACGTTACTCAACTTAATCCTCGTGAAAGGTGCTAAACAAGGGCGTTCCTACACATAGAGTACATAGAGACATCAAACACAAGACCCTAATGCAAAGCAAGAACATAAACATATTCTAAGGTAATCTCATTTGAAAATAGGCTTTAAAACCTTTAATTTGATAGGTCATGGGTCGCAAATACATGTTGGATAAAGAAGTTATATCCCATAAAAAATGGACTAAAATTTTGAAAGAAGAATGTTACTGACAGAATTTTGGGTCAATTTCAAAATTCAATAACTCTCAATCTATAAGGAACTAGAGTACAAACTTTATATGATTACAAAGGTCTATGAGTTTACTTTCCAATGCTTTAAACAGTGCATCAATTCGAGTTTTCTAAAGAAAGTTATGCTCATTTTACTAACCAGTGTCGGAGCTGAAAAAGTAAAACTGGGTACTGGACAAAAGGGTCAACTCCTAAGGCAAAAGAGTCGACTCCTGAGCTGAATAAATGAATCTGGGAGCTTTCTAGACAAAAGGGTCGACTCTTAAGGTAAAAGAGTTGACTCCTAAGCTAAAGACATGGATCTAGGAGCTTTCTGGACAAGAGTGTCAACTCCTGAGGTAAAAGAATCGACTCCGGAGCTGAAGAAATGAATCTAGGAGCTTTCTAGACAAAAAGGTAAACTCTTGAGGTAAAAGAGTCGACTCCCGAGCTAAAAACCCAGATTTCAAACCCGAAAATCTCCAAATATCACCCAAACTCCATCAAAACTCTCACAAACTCTTCCAATACTTCTAGGGTCCAAAGATTGACTCAAGAAGACCACAATAACATAGAATGATACACTTTGAATAAGCAAATGGAAGGGATCTAAGGTTTTAGGAACTCAAGCCCTAACTTGCATAAGTTGGGGATTTCAATCCCAAACTCTCAAATCTTTTAATAGGGCTTACAACACCCAATATTTAGTCAATTTGGGACTCAAAAGAGTCACCCACAACAACCCAGCAACACAACCCATAAGATAGATACATACACATACAATTATAGAAGAAAATGGAATCTTACCTTTCTTCATGCCTGGTTAAGTCTTCTATTGGCTTCAAACTCCTCCGTCAAGCTTCTTCCACCTCCTTCCCTTCTCCTCTTCTCCCTCTCTTCCCTCTCAACTAGTTGAATTGTGTGAGTTGTGTGCACTTAAGTGTATATAAGATGATACACATGGGAATAATCCCATGTGTCTCACCCTATAGGCTTGAGTTAAAACATAAACTCTCATAGGTCATTTTTGACCTAAAAGGAGAAACAATTAACATTAAACATTGCATACACTAGATATTCTCATTAATATAAATAAATAGAGGTCCGGGATGTCACAGGCTCGAACTAAACGGTGTGTGTGATCTTTAAAATATGAGGACATAGATATGCAATGCCCACAAAAAAAAAAAACACATATAGTCCAACCAATCCTCTAATCTCCTCGAAAATATCAACTCTGTTGCCCACAAAACAAGTAATTTATCCCAGCCCAGCTTCCAATCTTCGCATGCAAAACAATACCACCAATAAAAATTAGCACAGAGCCTAACCGCCTCTAAATCCACCTCCTATCTAAATGAATGCCTAAACCCCTAAAAAGAAAAGAAAAATAAATAATCCTAAAAACTAACACGAAAAGGTGGAACAAGGTTACTGGTATGGCCTTAGTCGTCGATCTCCTTACTGTGATAAATGAATAGCGAAACAGTCCACTCGATTTCGCGTGGACTGAGGTTCGTGTTCTAACACACCTCTTGCGATCCCTTATGCGAAAGTATGCTCCTTGGCAACAACGCCAAAACTTTGACTTAGCCTCCAAATGTGTGCTCGAGATATTCCAAATATAGGATGGAAAAGTAGTATAATTCGGAAGTACGAGATCGATCCACAGGGACCAAGTTATACAAAACCACAAGCACGAAAACAATTCTCTCAATTGCTCACGAAAATCCTACGTCTTGCTTCTAAAAGGAAAGAAAAATCTTATTGTTTTGAGAATGTGTATTTATCTAAACTAATCTGAAACTCAAAAGTAATTAATTTGGAAAATATGTAGTTTTAACTATTAGGAAAAAGGTCCCAGGATCAACCGCACCAATCAATTGCATCTCTTGGAATTCCGAAGGAGATAATTCAATAACTTAAATCCTTCGACTACGTTGCAAGTCTCGGATTTGGAAGATTTAGCGGTAAAAACAATTGTTCTTCAAAACTTCAACTTATAGAATAAATCAAGTTATTTAAATTAAGGACAAGTACCATCGATTCGTGCAGCACATATACTGAATATAGATTCACGCATAAACGTTATCGAACATAATTAAACGTCCAGGTTTTCAAAAGTTCTCAAACGAAGAAGTGGAAGAAGAAAAAAACTAGCAGATTTAACTTTAAAACCAATAACATACCTCCTTCATTAATTCATCCAAAATATTCAATTGATCTTCACTTTTGATCCGAAATGAAAAGGTTTACCTACTCATCTTCATAGTACAAACACAATTTGCATAAAAATAAACTGAATATATTAATTACAAACCTAAAAATCTAATTACAAGAATTGTGAAGAACTATGAAAACTCTACAAGCAACAAGAATAATATATGTATCTACTGCTGTTGTTACTCCTAAAACAAAGTGAAAAATGCGAACCCTAAAATCAACAACAACCCCAGCTTTTATAGGCCTCCAAAAATCTGCATATTCGCACAACCGTTCGAACGCCTGTGATACTGTTCAAACACACCGGACAATCGTTCGAACGGTGTGTCGAACGCACTTCAAACGAAAAATCTGCTCTTTGTATTTTTCGAACGCACTTTGAACCTGGATCTGATGTGAAATCGTTCGACGTACCGTTCGAACACAATTGCCTACCATTCGAACTCCTTTGCAGACCATTTGAATGCCTAATCCGTTTTAGCACGAATTTGTCCTTTTTAAACTAGGAATCCTGAAAACGAATATAAAACTAAGTTAGTAACGAACTAGGATTAAAAATAACACAATTAAACATATTATAAGGCTTACAATTAGCTAATTAAAGCATGTAGATTGCACTTTTAGAGTACAATCAATCATATGTCCATACCATCGATTTGTGTAATCTCAATACAAATTATAAAATTATACATTGAAGTTACCAAACTTAGTCAAAAACTTAGGGTTTCTTAAGAATCCAAGTCTTAATTGCTAAATTAGATAGATTGGAAGATAAATCATTGAAACCCAATTTACCTCTAATGAAGACTTGAATACCTTGGTTGAACTTCACAATTGCATCCAAAGTGGAATTAGCTACTCATTTCCATAATAGAATGCAAATTGAATTGAAGAAACATTAAATTGAATGACATCACAATGAATTTTATTGACTTTCTAAGGTTTCTCTCTCTAAAAGTACTATGAACTACAGAAATGAAGTAAAATTTCGTAGAACAAAAGCTAGATCCCCAATTGGTGTACAAAGTTGTCGTATATAGCTAAGAATAAAACAGAGCTTGCGGAGGCCGTTTGAACGGCTTAATGTCACAGTTCGAACAAGAAGCTAACAGGAAAATGTTGTCTTTAAATCTCTACTCTGCATGCTAACTTAATTCAAACTTGATTCAAATGGTGAAATGAATTCTCTGAATCTCTATGATTGTTTGAATGGCCATTCATTCGAACGCCCGTTTGAACGGTTGAATCTCACGTCCAAACGACCACTTTGAATTTGGTTGTTTTGTTTCTTTTCAGCTTCTTTCTCTGCATAAAGCACATTAAAACAGTTTAAAGTCAAAATAAAGCTATAAAGCAAAAATAAACCTATACTAAGGCAATCAATCCACTAGTTAAGGGCTTATGATTATACTATTGGAGTGTAACCACACTCTACAACTAGCTTTTTGTTAGTTCCTAGCAAAATATTACAAAACAAAAATAGAAGGATAATGTCCACTTTCGTAGGAGTCGTGAATGTATTTAGCCGATACATCAAGTCTTTTAACTCCTAAGTTATACCTAGTGAATGAGTAGTGGTGTAAGCACCTCATTTTTGCCCGCTCGGCAATCTCCGGCCCGACCGGGTTCGGTTTTCAACATCACAATACATGCAGGTTCAAGATGAGCCTTACAACCTCCAATCTAACCAACTGGTCGCTTCTCGGGCCCACAACGACCTACTGGAGCCATAAGCACCATTATTCCAAGCAACTTTCAGGACCGGGCGGTCCCGGAAACCAACGCCATCCAGGTGGTTTCTCGGAATCGGGCGATCTCGGAAACCAACACCTCATCAAATTTCAGATGGTTCACTTCTGGCGCCTGCTAGCCCGCCAATGTAAAATGTCCGTCATTTGGTAGTTCTCCGAGACCGAGTGTTCTCAGAGACCAACACCACCCTTCCAGGTAGCTTTCTGGGACCAGGCATTCTCAGGAACCAACACCACCCCTACAGGTAATTCTCTAAGAATGGGCGTTCTTGGAGACCAACACCGCACAGATAGTTTTCCGAGCCCGGGCGGTCTCACGAACCAACACCTAGGTCAACACCGGCGCCTGCTAGCCCGACTTGGTGAAAAATTACTAAACCTGCCCTTTGGGCCTCCAGGCACGTTTTGGGAAAGTTCAAAATCCCTCAAAATGACAAGTCTATCCTTCTAAAATGTTTTTAAACTATTAGGCATCCCCCGCACACCATTTGGTCCAAATTCAGTCTTATTCTGGCCCACTCCAGCCAAAATAATCATTTTACCCCTAAACACCTCAACATTGCGTAAACCCCGCCGAAGGGTAAAAGACTCTCCCAAAACCATTCCTGAACAACCCCACACACTTAACACAACACACCAAATCATTCCTGACCATTTCCAGTCAATCCTGGTCAAAATGACTATTTTGCCCCTAGAAACCCAAATATGCCCCGACACAGCACCGGCCTTGGGATTTCGAGCAAAGGGTTTCACCATACACCCTTGTTTAACCCGAGGAGGACCCTACGACACTAAACTCATACGACTCGATAAAAGTTCCTTGGAGCATCTCACAGACGCTCTGCCTAAATTGTTTTTTCTCTTAATTCCCTAGTTATAACGCACCGTCAACTGACTTAAGAAATGCGTAATTCAAGAAATTCTCGAAAGCTCATTCATAGATCTTTCTATCAATATGGCTTGATTGGAGAGATAACTTCCTGAAGCCCTTCATCGTATGGCCCAAACATGGCTACTTTCGACAACCCCTGGAGCGTCTCACAGACGCTCCGCCAAGGTTGACTTTTTCTTCGATTCCCTAATCGAAACACACAATCAAATGACTTAAGAAATGCTTAAATATGGGAATTCTCCAAAGTATTTCCAAGATACTTTCCATCGGTACGGCCCGATCGAAAAGATCGCTTCCTGAAGCCCTTGATCATGCGATATGAAAATGGCTACTTTCGAACACCCACGGAACGTATCATAGACGCTCTGTAAAATTGTCCTTTTACGCACTTTTCCCAAAACGATATCTCACACTTCCAAACATAATTCAAACTTTCCAAAAACATGAAAATTCATCGGAAGCCTTGGGAGAACATCCCTAGTGCGACCGATTCTCCTGAAACCTTCCCGATTGACTCAATTATCGAGGCAAAGTTTGGACGAACCTTCCCAGTGATGGAGAGTATGTTACATGCACTCAAATTTTGATCAAATTGACCAACTTTCGATCAACAATCGAGATTTATCCAGTACATGGGGTGCCACGTGTCATTCTGGAAATGGAACAGTACCTGCGCATGTCCTACATGCGCAGGGTCAAATTTTGGCCAGGCGCATGTAGTACATGCGTCAGGCCTGTTCCAGAATCTCTATAAATACCAGACCACCCTTCGCATATTCTAACTTGAATTTCTGATGCGAAGCCCTGCTGAAATCACCCCAGAACTGCGAATCTCTATACACACTTCATCCCTCCAACACTTAGCTTAGGTTCCATCATCCCCAAGCCTATATACTTCACATATAAAGCCTTATACACCATCAAACACTCCCTACCAGCCCTCTAAGCCTTCTTGAAGTCATTCAAGCTCCCATCAAAGCATCCCTTGAAAACTACAAGTGTGTTGAAGGCAAAAGGTGGTATCTCTTTTATATTTGTGTCTTCCCCCATTCTTCTCTTCTCCTTCCTAGCCTATTTAGGCTATTCTCTATTTTAATCCCCATCTTTAACCCCCATTTCTTGCATGCTTGAGCCAAGAGGGCTCTTAGATCATGCCTAGAGGAAAGCAAGTAAGAGTCACCGTGTAGGGAGATCTCTCACTAGCCTACTTTAAGATGGTATGGCCTAGGAGCCCCTTGTTTATGTGGTGTAGCCTAAAAGTTTTGTATGTAATCATGACCCCTTGCATATTACTATTTTGATCATGTTTTGTATGCTTGGCTTCATTTTATGCTTATTGTCATACTCTACAATGCTTATATTGCTCTTATTTTCATGCCATCTCCAAGCTCTATATTTCTTTCAAAAATTATTTGAAGAGTTGGCCCCTTGAAGTGTAGGATGGGATTTTAGAAATTACGCCTTAAAAGACCTCCTACTAACCTCCTAACTCTCATTTTGGTGTCATGACATTTTAATTTGCATAAGAGTTGCTTTCTAATTCTCTAATTTTTCAAGATTTCCATTCTTTTAAGTGTAGTGGTTGGAATGGCCCCATGGAACCCTTTCTTGAGTGGACTCCCTTTTGTTTGGCCATATGAACCCTCTCATGATAGAATGGTTCTCTTGAAAAATTGATTTTCAAAATCCTTCTCCAAATATGATCTTCAAAAATGCATTCTCTCCATCTTTGCATTAAAAATGGTGCCTTAAAAAGTTGTCATCACCATGTTGATTTTTGGACCCTTTACACTCTTGTCAAGATTATGGTTATAATGGCCATGAGGAAACCTTCCTTGGAATGGTTTTCATACACCAACCATACAAACCATACTCTTGGCTAGAGTCAAAATTTTCATGGACATGATCTTCAAAAAGGTTGTCAACCAAAGTCCATTGCATATCATGTTTTGTTTTTCAAAACTCTTTCCAAGAATGCATCAAAACAACTTTCAAAACCATTCTCCAATCTAACCCTAGATTAACTTAACCCTAGTTGCCCAACCCTAGGTTAACTTGACCCTAGTTCACCCACTTTAGGTTAACCTTACCCTAGTTACTTAACCCTAGGTCATCTTAACCCTAGGTTAACCTAACCCAAGTTAGTGAACCTTAGGTCATCCTTAACCATAAGTTAACCCAATATAGGTTAATATACTTCAAGGTTCCAACTTATGAACCCTTTTTGAATGATCTTTCAATTTTAAACTATTCACATTACCCATTTCTCCAATACCCCCTACTCTTGCGATTTCAAAAAACCATCTCCATAAACTCTTCAATTGTTCCTACACTCCACCTTCAAGACACTTCTAAAAATACTTTCAAAATGTCACAAACCTAGGGTGCCCCTAGCCCCCTCATGGTTAGAGATTCCAAGGAAAAGTGATAAATTAAGAACAACCCCTAAGGTTGTCCATATTAGGATTTTAAACCCTTAGCCATTTTCAAAAGCCACTTTCCAAAACTAATTCATCAAAACATTCCTCCAAGGTTTTCAAAACAAGACTTCAAAAACACTTTCAAGTTCTCTTGAGTCATGACAAAGCCTTTTTCCAAAACTCCCTTAAGGTGATCCTAGATCATTTTCAAGACACTCCACCATTTAACTTCAAGTCAAAACCTCCAAGACCACAAAGGGTCTTCAATTTTCAAAGACCTCAAAGTGTCTTAAACTTTTTTTTTTTTCAACGACCCCAAAGTGTCTTCAAACCTTTCAAAGGCCCTAATGCGCCTATTTCTATCAGGCTCTTGCCCGAACTATGAATGACCTGATTGTCACCAAATGAGATACGTAGGCAACCTAAAATGGTGCGGTCATAACTTTTATTTCAACTCCAATCCGGTTTTTTTCAAAAATTTCAATCAATTCAAAGTTTCTATTCCAAACCTTTTCAAAACCCCTATTATTTTCAAACTTCTTCCTAAAACTTGCATCATGTATCATCCATCCGAAAAGTGATGACTAAACCCCGTTTTCAAAATTCTAAAATGGATATTAAGTGGACAATGGTAACCGTTTATTCTAGTGAGTGAACCAAGGGTGATTAGATATGTAGGTACCGAAAGGGCGGGGTAGAATGATGATCTTAGGATATCTTCCCTATACATAACCAACCCCCGAGCCATAGATTTCTGTTTTCAAATGACCAAAATGGAGTTATTTTCCAAAAGGGCTTAAATCTTTCCAAAGGTTGCCAAACAACCTATTTTCTTAAAAACTCTCTCTTGAGGGAGTATTCAAAACCTTTTTCAAAAACCCTAAGTTTAATCTTCGGATTAACACTTAGTTTTAGGTGCCCTAACTCACCTTAATCAAGTTAGGTGGCGACTCCTATTTTTTTGAAAAGCCCTTAGTCAAACCAATTTTTAAAATCTAGTCACACTTGTCCTTCGAGGAGGATAAATTCTAGTGACAGAGTTTCGTGCTTTAGGGTCTCCAAGCCTAAAGAACCTTGGACCCCCAAAAATCGAAGCGCGACAAGTGGGTCATCAGAGTTTCTAGTGATAGTACCTACAAACATCTATTTGTGACTTGCAATTAAGGATATGAGAATGAAGAGAACAACCATAATCTAACTCAAGATAACCAATGATATCAATCCTACCTCCTAATACAGGCAAGAGTAAATATCAATAGATACAAAAGAGAGATTCAAGTGAGTGGATGAGAAATCATGCTATATAACTCAAATGCAACACACTCACACATCCCTATCCTTCAAGCCTCGACTCAAATCTTTACCGGTCATATACTCACAAGTAAACACCCACATGGTTCTCACAACAGAATGCTCAAAATGAGAATAAATGCAAGGGAAATGTAAAAGAGCAAACCAATCACAAAAATCAAAAAAATTAAGTGCATCAATCTAGTATAGCTTTATGAAATATGATTCATAATCGAACATTGAGTTAAAGAAGTTGACAAATGATGATGACTTATATTCTTTTGAAATCTTATATTAAGCATACTTTAGATCAACTAGGACTTTTTAAGGTAGAAATGTGGCTAAGTGGCATAAAAGGCAAGGAAGAAGAAAGATAGAAATAAATCAAATCATGTGTGATCAAGGCATGAAATGAAAATTAGTTTTACATATCCAATTCTCCCTTTTTGATTCCATGATTCTTTTCTCAACCTTTTTCTTTTCTTTTCTTTTCTTTTCTTTTCTTTTTTTTTTTTACTTTGCAACACTTCTTTTCTTTTCTTTTTTTCATCCTTTTGGTTGTCTTTTTCCATTCAAACTTTTTTTATGGTTCTCAATTTGCTCTCTTTCTTAAACTTCTCATCATCAACTTTCTTTGCTATTTGTTTCCTTTCACATTGCCTTGACAATCTTTTTCTCCTTTGATTCTTACAAGTGACAAATACTACCATCTTTTAATAAAAGGGAGAATTTCAACACATTCCAACTCATGAAAAAGTCAAACGAAGGTATGGTAATAATGGGGGCCAAGAGAAATGACAATTTTCTAAGAAAAGTCATGGCTTACAAGAAGAATAAGGGCCTAGAATTATTTTTGAAATACACAACCATAGACCTTAAGGGTCAAAATTCTTAATCAAAACTCAACTTATGAATCAAATGCAAGCATAATGGACCTACTGAAGGAATAGAAGATGAAGAATTAAATCATGAGTAAATGAATTTGCTTCAAAAGATAATAATGACTCTAAAGCTTATAAGGTAAAATCTCCACTCATATAAGGATAAAAATGCACAAGATCATAATATATGATATTATATAACATGATTGTGCACAAAGATGTGATTCTCTTTACTCGTTTATGCATGACGCAACCTCATAATGTAATAGGAGTAAAAGATGAATCAATATTAACTTGAGTAAAGAAACAAGCATAGATCGTTTCCCATTAATCCTAAATTGCGCTTCACAAATGTTGCTATGGTTTTCAAAAATGAATCATCAACATATCCACCATGAATAGTAAAGAGTCAAACATAAAGAATATATGAAAAAAAAATGTGCTAAAAACAATGAAATGAGATATATCGAGACCATACAATACTCAAATCTCTACCAAGTGTTACAAGTAATCAAAAGATAGCTACATAATGCAATACATGTGCCTATACAATCAACATGTAAAGAGATATGAGATAACTAAAAAGATATATACAATAAAGCTCAAATGGCATCCACTATATCAAAATTAGTGCTTTAGATACATATGAAGAAATGTCATGTACATAAAAAATGGTATCTAAACTCTTATCTCCTAGTAACCATATCTGGAGGTGGCTGCTACTGCCCTAGATGTCTAACTATCTCCTCTAAGAAATGGGTTTAATGCTGTTGATCTTGCCAAAACTCAGTTAACTATACTATAATGGCCTTAAAAGATGTGGTCTGGGTGGACTGATGAGCTATCATAGTAGTCTACAGCTCGCCAGAGGCTGTCTGGATGGCTACCTAAGTAGCTTGAATAGCAATGCCCTACTACTAAAGATAAACAATGACCTAAGACTGCTACAGCATCAGTTGACTCTGCTGCTGAAGAATCTCCATGATTATCTAAATGATGGATCCCGGTTGGGCATGTTGCTCCCTATGGGGCTGTGCCTGAGCTTGAGCCTGAGCCTAAGTAAGTTGTTGTTGTTACTAGACTCTTCTCTGAATCCCCTTAAGTTGCCTCTTAGATCGATGCTCAGTTGAAAAATCAATGGGCTTTTGGGAGACATGGTGATCACATCTCCCTAAGGCCCAACTCTTTCAAACTCTAACATGAAAACGATGAAGCATTTGAAAGGAATCTCCCCTGAGTGGTGGTGACTAAAGTACTAGCACAAAGAGCTATGAATATGAAGTGGGGTAGGTCGATCGACCTACCCGTACTAATAGCCAAAAGCAGCTAAGCCTTAAACCGGCTAACCTCAGTGACATGACCTAGTGGGAAAATGGAATGACAAGTAAAAACGAAAAGGGGTCTATACCTAACTGCAAGTGCCTTCTTGCGAGGATATCCATCTCTCTCCCTGGACACACACCTCAACTATTGTGAGATCATGATCAGGAGCCCCACCCTGTCTCCTGAGTAAGTAAATTGAGGGTTGGCAATCCTAAGCAGCTGAAAGAATGTGGTAAAAGAGTCTGTGGTAATCTCTACTGGTTTACCTCTCATCCAAGATTGAATGATTTCATGCCCTAGATTCTGTGAGGAATAGAAGATATTAGCTAGAAATATAGCAATCAGTGTAGCTCTACACTAGCCTATGAATTTGGCCAACCCGAGTCACTGTCGTTGAGTGAACTTGTCTTGCCACCTATAAGGGTCATCAGCAAAGTAAGTAAGAGTCCATCGTCTCTCAAGTATGGAGCCCTTTTGGCTCCATAATTCATCAAATGCAACTTAGGCCTCATGCTCAATGAATCTCAACTCATTAAAAGGTGGGGGCCCACTGTCCCGACCTCCACCACCTCTACCTTGAATAATAACATGCCTTAGAACCTATCCCCTAGCCACCATTGTTGAGAATAGTAAACAAATATAAGCACTAAGCTACCCTCTTCAAACTAGAATCATTAAAACAACAAGAAATTGCACAAAGGAATACCTAGGACAGAAAAGGCTCAAAAAGTTGGGTCAATGGTCGGTCGATAGCTGGGCTTCACGGTCTCCAAATAGCTCTTTCCCTCACTAACTCTCTCTCATTTTAGAGCATTCAAATGGTTAGAATAAGAGTTCAAATGCTTTTATATAAAAACTCACCAAGCATCTAAACACTGATTAAACCCGTTCAAATGGCCTAGCGAACCGTTAGCACGCGTTTGAATCCTTGTGCATTTGTTCAAACACTTATAGCTCAATTCAATTGCTCACTAACCCATTCGAATGGTCTCTCAGGAGTAGGGAGGGGAGGCTACCATGTGGTATTCAAACATCTGACAAGACGGTCGAATACCCTTAAAGGTGCATTCAAACGTTCTTAAGGGTGCGTTCAAATGATGCTTTAACATTTTTTCAAAATTTCAAAAATTTCAAACTATCCTACAAAAGCTAAAAAAAATTACTAAAAAACTAAAAGAAAAGCTAGGAAAAACTACAGAACCGCTCCTAGAAGGTGAACCGTCCTCCCAACTTGAACAATGCAATGTCCCCAAAAACGAAACTGAAGGTTAGGAAAAAGCAAAGAAGAAAGGGAGACGCAAGACAACTAGGAAGAAGCTCAAAAGAAAGAACACGAACAAAACTAATCTAACTAATCCTAAACTAAGATGTTGACACACTTCAATCTCAATTGATGGATGGTGGATCAATGAGATCCACACAATCAAGCTTACGCATATAAGCCTTAAAGTACAGCTTCAACCGTTGCCCATTTAGCTTGAAAGAGGTCCAATTAGTGAAGCTTTGAACTTCAATCGCTCCATATGGGAACACCTCCTTGACCAAGTAAGGCCCCAACCATTTACTCCTAAGTTTTCCCAGAAACAAATACAATCTTAAGTTATAAAGCAAAACTTTTTGACCTATCTTAAAGGATTTTGGAAGAATGTGTTGGTCATGGAAAGCCTTCATTCGTGCTTTAGTGACTTTAGCATTCTCATAAGTGTCGTTGCGGAGTTCCTCAAGCTCATTGATTTATAACTGCGTATCATGGCCCGCCTCATCTATGTTTGTATCATATTGGCGAATTGCCAAATAAGCTTGATGTTTAATTTCCACCAGGATGTGGCATGATTTTCCAAATACGAGCTTATAGAGAGAGGCACCAAGAGCTGTCTTATAGGCTATGCAGTAAGCCCATAGAGCATCCACTAACCTTAATGTCTAATCTTTGTGAGTAGGATTAATCGTATTTTCTAGAATGCCCTTAATCTCATGGTTACCCAACTCTACTTGGCCTTGGGTTTGAGGGTGATAAGGAAGTCCAACTTTATGCACAATACCATACTTTCTCATAACATCACAAATGACTAATTACAAAAGTGGGAGCTCATATCACTAATGACGGCCTGGGGCATACCAAAGCAAGAGAAAATAGTTTTATTTTAAAACTTGACCACCACATGGTGGTCATTTGTCTTTGATGTTGTGGCTTCGACCCACTCGAACGCATAATCAATGGCCACTAGGATGCAAAGGTAGCCAAACGAACTTGGAAAGGGTCTCATAAAATCTATCCCCCAACAATCAAATACTTAAAGGATGATGATGGGGTTAAGAGGCATTATGTGCCTCCTAGAAAGGCTCCCTAGACATTGGCAGCTATCACAAGTTAAGTAAAAGGTATGGACATCCCTAAATATGGAAGGCTAATACAATCCACATTGTAAAATCTTAGTTACGATTTTCTTGGACGAGAAGTGTTCACTGCATGCTTGGAAGTAACAAAACTCCATGACACTTCTAAACTCTTGGTCATGAATGCACCTACGAATGACTTGGTCAAAGTAATATTTTAATAAGTATGGATTATCCCATTCAAACCACTTAACATTCCTAAAGAACTTTCGTTTACCCATGGAGGACCAATGGGATGAAACCTCACCCGTAGCTAAGCTATGTCCACAAACTAACGGTTGGAAAGTTGTTCTCAAGTGTTTGTACTTGAATGAAATGCTCATCCGAAAAGTGTTCATTAATTGGGAGTAAGTCCATTGGTCCCCCATTAAGAGGAAGCCTTGACAAATGGTTTGTCACTACATTCTCTACTCCCTTTTTGTTCCTAGTCCCAATATGGAATTCTTGTAACAAAATAATCCACCGGATGAGTCATGATTTTGCAACTGCCTTGGTGAGCAAATACTTAAGAACGGCATAATCAGTATAGATAATGACAAATGAGCCGGCTAAGTAAGAACGAAATTATCCAAGGTAAATCCCACAACTAAAAGTTCCTTTTCAGTTGTGGTATAATTGACTTGGACTTCATTGAGGGTCTTGCTTGTGTAATATATGACATAGGGTCTTTTATCTACTATTTACCCCAACGCTAACCCCACAACATAATTACTTACATCACACATGAGCTCAAAAGCTAAAGACCAATAGGGCGAACATATGATTGGGGCGATGGTCAAAAGTCCATTGAGCTTCTCAAAAGCTTCTTGGCAAGAAGATATCCACTCGCATGGCACATCTTAAGATAATAAATGGTACATTAGGTGGGAGATAACACTAAACCCTTCAATGAAAAGAAGGTAAAAACTAGCATACCCAAGGAAAGACCTTATATCCTTGATACTCCTAAGGGTTGATGACTCGCTCCGAAAACTACAAAATGGAGTTAGCACCCTGCAAGAGTACGGGGGTTGCAATGAAGTATAAACCGGAAGATCCGGTATTGTTGTCTCCCAAGGGACCTAGCCAAATATAGGCTCTAGCACTCAACTCACACCAACCTATCCGAGGATCGAATTGCAATTATGTGGGGAATTAGATCTAAAATAAAAGGAAAAATAAAAGGACCGAAAATGTTTTGGATTTTTGATGATGGTATTAAATTACTAACCTATTGCAATGAAAATTAAAGCAATTAACACTAGACAATTAAAGTAAAGCAAAGTGAAAATAGAATTAAAGTAATTAAAAGGGAATTTGGCTCAAACGATCCAATCACCCAGTTTCATCCAAGGTTTCCAATGAGATTTATAACTCAAATCAAACACGACATTTAAGTGCGCTTAATTCGGAGGATTTAGATTTGAAAACCGAATATTCTCAAGCAATTTAAATTAGATACATGTTTAATGGGGAATCAAAGGTTAATACTATCGATTCAACTTAGTCAACACCAAATTTGTGGTTTGTGCATTGATTAGCCAAACATAGTCAATAACCTAGGTTTTCTAAGGCATCTTCAATCAATTGTTGGGAATGAATTTCTAGAAATTGTGGAGTTTTTGTCTAGTCAAGGGCTTTAAATTAATACCATCGATTTGGATGATCAAAATCCCCAAACTTAGTCAATAATTCAAGTTTTTTAAAATTTCACGTCTAATTACTAGAAATTCGAATTCTAGGAAAATATGGCAATTAATTCATGAGACACCTCCATTGAATTCCTTGGATTATTTGGGTGATTTTCACATTTAAACCCAATTTAAATTACTAGCTACTTGAATACATCATAAAAAAAACATAAAAATGGAAATAAAGCATACAAGGATTGGAAGCTAGCATTTACTTAAAAGAAATGAAAAGAGTTTGGGTACAAGAAAACTGCAAGAAAAATATAAGAAAATTACAACATAACAAAGAAAATTACAAATAAATTTACAAGAAATAAATCTAAACTAATAAATGAAGAACAAATGGAAAACCAACCTTGAATGAAGATCTCCAAAGCCAATCTACCTAAAATCTACTCTTAACTATCAAAACTATCAAAAACTCCCTACAAAACTCAAAAACTAACTCTAAATCTAACCAAAAATCAACTCCCTTTTTTCTCGGCCGCGGCTAGTGTTTTAGGTCAAATCTACGCTCCCTGTCCAAAGTGCGTCTGACGCGCGTCCAAAGTGCATCCAGACGGTGCATCTGGACGCTTATTTCATCGTCCGAACGGTTGTTTTACTATCCGAACGGTCTTCAGATGCTCTTCAGACGCAAAATCGCAACTCTGGATTAGCTTCAAAAGGGAAAACTCGACACTGGAACTCCGCCATTTGTTGCACCATCCAAATGCTTCTTTCGCCCGTCCAAACGTACCGTCTGAACGGCTCTGTCATTTTGGCTCTTATTTGTTGTTTTCACTCCAAAACCTACAAAATACACAAAAATACACAATAAATCACTTATTAGACTAAAACAAGATAATTAATTACAATATAAATCTAACAATGTGCAATTTAAGGGCTTATGATTACACTTTTAGAGTGTAATCAGTTGACAATTTTTTAATCAATTCAATATGTGCTTTATCTACCTTAATCCCATTATGAGACATTATATGGACCAACACTATACATTGAGTGACCATAAAATGACACTTCTCCCAATTCAACATAAGGCGGTTTTTTTCAAATCTTTCCAACACATTCTCAAGTTTTTTCAAACAACTCTCAAAAGTATCTCCGTAGACCAAGAAATCATCCATAAAGACCTCTACAATTTTCCCAACATTGTCACTAAAAATACTCATCATACATTTTTTAAAAGTGGCCGGTGCATTGCACATGACAAATGGCATTCTCATGTATGCATAAGTACCAAAAGGATATGTGAACGTGGTTTTCACTTGGTCTTCTAAGGCGATTTCTATTTGGTTGTACCCGGAGTACCCATTCAAAAAGTAATAGAAGGCTCTACCCATTGCCCTTTCAAGGACTTGATCCAAGAATGGAAGGGGAAAATGGTCTTTCCTAGTAACCGAATTAAGTCTAGAATAGTCAATGCACATTCGCCACCTGGTTTGAGTCCTAATAAGTACTAATTCATTCTTTTCATTCTTGACTACCGTGACTCCTTATTTCTTAGGAACTACTTGGGTTGGACTAACCCATTTGGAGTCTAAAATGGGGTAAATAATAGCCTTATTAAGAAGCTTCAACACTTTTCCTTTGATAACCTCCTTCATGTTAAGGTTTAAGCGTCTTTGCATTTGACGCACCGACTTAGACTCTTTCTCAAGGTAATACGATGAGTGCACACTACAGAACTAATGCCATGAAGGTCCACTATAGTCCAACCTACAGCGTTTCTATGGGTTTTTGTCGCGCCCAGATTTTTCGCGCTTGAGGAATACTCACACAAGCGGGAAAAATGTTGTACTCTCTCGTTAGAACTCACCCTCCTAGAAGAATGAGTGCGACTAGGTTTGAATTGAAAATAGATTTGAATAAAGGGCTTTTGAAAAAGATTCGGAGTCGCCACCTAACTTGATTAAAGTGAGTTAAGACACCTAAAAACTAAGAATAATCCGAAGACTACACTTAAGGTTTTTAGAAAAGGGATTTTGAAAATATCTCCTCAAGAGAGGGTTTTTAAAAAAACAGGTTGTTTGGCAATCTTTGAAAAATATTTAGCCCTTTTTGAAAAATAACTCCGTTTTTGGTCTTTGAAATCAGTGATTCTAGGTTCGGAGGTTGGTTACGTGTAGGGAAGACGCACTAAGCCATCACCCTACCCTGCCCTTTCGGTACCTACATGTCAATCTACCCTAGATTCACCTATGAGAGTCCTTAACTAACTAATGTTCAATCCTATTCACTTTGAAAAGCAATGTTTAAAAACTATCATGATGCATGATATGCAAATGCAAGACAAGAGAAGTTGGAAAGTAGATTTGGAAAGAAATTTGAAAAGAAGAATTTGATTTGACTTTAGAAGAAAGATTTGAAAGGATAGATTTGAAATTGGAATTGAAAAGAGATTTGAAAAGAGTTATGGAATTGGAAACTTGAAAGAATGTTGTAGGATTGGAGATTAGAAAGAAGTTGTAGAAATAGAAATTTGAAACATGTTGTGAGATTTGAGATTTGAAGAAGGTTGTGACCGCACCCATGAGAGTTGCCTACGTATCCTTTTGGAGGAATCAGGTCGGTTGTAGTTCGGACAAGAGTGCGATTGAAAATAGAATGATTTGGAAGAAAGAGATTGAATTGGAAAGAGAATTTGATTTGAACTTAGAATAGAAGATGGAAAATTGGAATTGTTTTGGAAAGATTAAGGTTTAGGAAACCTAGACTTAAGAAAGATGAGACTTAGGAAAGACTCGAGAGTTTAGGAAAGATTGGATTTAGGAAATATTCGAATTAGGAAAGGTCCGATTTAGGAAAGTTTCGAATTAGGAAAGTTTTCGACTAAGGAAAGTTTTGGAATTAAGAAAGTTTCAACTTAGGAAAGTTTTGACCTAGGAAAGTGTTGTTTTAGGAAGGTTTCAGAATTAGGTAATGTTTTGAAATTAGGAAAGTTTTGAAAGTTAAGTTTTAAAACTTAGGGAAGATGTTTATGTTCAAGTTTTGGAAACTTAAGATTTAGGAAAGTGGAGGATTAGGAAGGATTCGATTTAGGAAAGATTCAGATTTTGAAATTTAAAGAAAGATTTGAAGTTTAGGTTTAGGAAACTTATGGTTTAGGAAGGTAGGAAATTAGGAAGGAATTGAATTAAGAAAGGTTTGGATTAAGAAGGGATTAAATTTGGCTTCTAAAAGAAAAGATTTTATTTTATTTCCAAAAATGGAGGATTGGACCTAGTTTCCTAAATGAGAAGATTTGATTTGGTTTCCTAAAGGGAAGATAAGATTTGGCAAGGATTTGGAAAGGGGGATTTTAGAAACCCTAGATTTGAAAAACTATAGTTTCAACGTAGAAAAGAGGTTTTGGAAATGCATATAGTTTGGATATAGAAAACAAAAGGTTTTGGAAACCTAGGTTTGGGGCAAAGTTTGAAAATCATGTTTTTGAAAAGAAAATTAAAGTTTCCTAATTGTGGGTTCTAGGGCTTAACTTGGGCTCTAAGGAAAGCGCGTTTTTGGAAACGAAAGTTTTCTAGAAGGGATTCCTAGGGAGGAGTTTCTAGAGGGAAAATTTTTTGGAAAGTAAATTCGAAGAGAGAGTTTTTGGAAAGATTTTTTAGGAGCGTTTTCCTAGGAAAGAGACCTAGGAAACGTTTTTGGAAAGTGGACTTTGAAGAGAGCGTTTTGGAAAAGAGTTGAAAAAGGGAAGTTTTGAAAGGAGTTTTTGGAAAACAATTTTGGAAAGAAGAGTTTTTGGGAAGCATGTTGAAAAAGAGAATTTTTTAGGAAGAGATTTGAAAAGAAAGTTTTTGGAAAGTATGAAAACGTCTCACTTTCCTAAAGCGATTCTAGTCATAAGAGGGCTATACCCACTTTAAGAAAGTGGTTTTGAAAACAACAAGGATTGAAAATATAGACCATGTTGGTCACTTTAAATGTAACACTTTCCTAAAACAATCCTAGCCATGGAAAAGCTAGAATCACCCTAGGATTATGATTTTGAAAGCAAGTTTTTGAAAAAGAGGATTTTGATGCAATTTTGAAAACAAGTTCGAAAACGATTTTGAAAACAACTTTGAAAACGACTTTTGGAAGATGCAAGATCATGATATGCACAATTCAATTTTGGGGTCGTGAACATACAAGGCTAAGGCTTCACCACATAACCAAGGGGGCCAAGCCCACGTGGTATCTGGTTAGACAGAAAGAAAGCCCCCAACACGGTGACTCTCCAATAGCCTAATCCTACACATGGACCGGGAATCCCCTTATTTCAAGCATGCAAAGAAAGGGGGGAAAGAGATGGAGGATTAAAATAGAGAAAACCCAAGTGGATTAGGAGAGAGAAGAGAGAGGGGGGAAGTGCGAAAATTTAAATAGGGAGCCTACCGTATGTCTTGTTATTTTGCGCACCTTGCTTGTCTTCGATCTTTGGTCTTCGTCTTCAATCTTCAAGAGTTGTCTTTAAGCTTCAGATGGCAGCTCTTCAAGTCTTTGAAGCAGGGTTGAAGGTTAGTGTATGAGTGTATGGGGGAGTGTATAAGTGTATAGGAGGCTAGGGTTTAGTGTGTGGTGGCTAGGGTTTGAAAAACCTAGGGAAGCTAGGGTTTTGGAGGTGCTGGAGCTCTGTATATCGAATTATATGATTTTTAGATTGAATATGCGGATCCTTTTCACGTTGGAGGAGGCTCTGTATTTATAGAGGTTGGACAACACTGGCGCCTGTTGCAGTGGCGCTAGGCCAAAATTTACACTGGCGCCACTAGGAGTGGCGCCAGGCCATTATTTGGCTTGGCGCCACTACTAGTGGCACCAACCATTTAGGAAATGTTTAAGTTCGGCAACCAATGTATCTTTGACTAGATTTGGGCGCCTGTACTAGTGACTACCATGCAATTCTTAGCCTGGCTTTACTAGGAGTGACTCCGGAAAGTCCAGGAAGGATTTGAAGGAGCCGGGAATGACCCGGAAGTCTGGAAAAGAGTAGGAACACTTAAAATAGTGTCCTGGAGGTATTTGACTTGAGAAATGAGAATAAGATGGGTCAGAAAAGTTGACCAGGCCTTTAGGGGCAAAACGGTCAATCGGACCGGGAAGCTGCCGAGATGGACTTGGACTATCCCGAAAGAAGACTTGGGATTTGGAAACATTATTTAGAATGTTCCCAAAGGTTTCCGGTTTGATACCCAAAGCCGGTGTGGTCGGAAAAGGAGACCGGCCTACTAGGGGCAAAACGGTCATTTTGTACCGGGTTTGCCGGAACTAACTCGAAATGATCCAGAAAGGTAAAGGGAGGTTGAGAACACTATAAAAAGTAGTTTCAGGAGGTTACCGGTTTGATACCCAGAGCCAGTATGGTCGAAAAAGGTGACCGGCCCACCAAGGGCAAAACGGTCATTTCGCATCGGGTTGGCCGGAACTGACTCAGAATGATCCGGAAAGATAAGGAAAGGTTAAGAATACTATAAAAATTAATCTTCGGAGATTACCGATTTGATACCCAGAGCCGGTGTGGTCCCCGGGGCATTCAGGTGCCTAGGGACAAAATGGTCATCTTAACCAGAAAGTCTCAGAAAAGGTCCTAGGAGCAGTGTGGTCATTTTTCACCGAAGCGGGCTAACAGAGCCTAGTGTTGACCTGGGTTTTGAGTGTTTCTGCCACTCTGACGGCGGTCGTCGTGACACAAGGGTTTGTTGGCAATTCCCTATATCGACCTATTTGTGAGTATTTCCGCTACTCTAACGATTTTGTGAGTAGTTTCACTACTCGGACCGTCTCGAGGAATAAACTGTCTCGAGAGAGGGATTGGAAAGGGGACTTATCGTCTCTGAAAAGATGTGCCTAGATTAGAACTGTCTCGAGGAATAAACTGTCTCGAGAGAGGGGTTGGAAAGGGGACTTACCGTCTCCGAAAAGACGTGCCTGGATTGGAACCGTCTCGAGGAATAAACTATCTCGAGAAAGGGGTTGGAAAGGGGTCTTACCATCTTCGAAAAGACGTGCCTGGATTGGAACCGTCTCGAGGAATAAACTATCTCGAGAGAGGGGTTGGAAAGGGGTCTTACCGTCTTCGAAAAGACGTGCCTGGATTGGAACCGTCTCGAGGAGTAAACTGTCTCGAGAGTGGGATTGGAAAGGGGACTTACCGTCTTCGAAAAGATGTGCCTGGATTGGAACCGTCTCAAGGAATAAACTGTCTCGAGAGTGGGATTGGAAAGGGGACTTATCGTCTCCGAGGAGACGTGCCTGGAGTGGAACCGTCTCGAAGAATAAACTGTCTCGAGAGAGGGGTTGGAAAGGAAAGGACAATGCCCCTAAGGGCATTTTGGTCATTTTGCCTCTATTTGGGCCTGGTGGGCTCGCGAGGCGATGGACAGACAGGATTTGGACTTAGAAAATCGATTTCGATTGGAATATGCCCACAATGACTTGAAAACAAGTCTGGGCGGAGTGTAGACTACCGAGCGGTCAAAAATGGGGTGCTTACAGTTCTTAATATAGCAACCAAGCTTTCCTCTTGGCTTAAAGATAAGCTAGAGGATATGATAACGAGGTAATACTAGCTTAAAGATAAGCTAGAGGATATGACAACGGGGTGGTACTCTCCCTCACCCAATAATGCATTACTTCAAAGTAGATGACAAGGGTTTTAGGGCACTAGGGTGTAAAGGTTCAAAGAAGGAGGTCCATTAACCCACATGCATGCATTGAGCATTCTCTATCCCTTTGCTAAATGTATCCCCTAACCAACTTGATCACTCTTTAGTGAGTTGTGAGGTTCACCCCTTACCAAAGCTCGCTTTAAAGGATCTTCAAGATGCTCACTCTCAAAATAATATTGGACAATAGATTCAATAAGATTTATCTCCCTAATGTTTTTATACTCCCCTTATTATTTTCCAACCGAAAAGATATTCATCTCAAAGGTTGTGTTCGTGAATGACAATTTCAATAAACCATTCCTACAATGAATGATGGCATTAAAAGTGGCTAAGAATGGTCGTCCTAAGATAACGAGAATTTGGTTGTGAGTAAGACTACTCTCAATGGGTTGATTATCTAGAACAATGAAGTCCACCGGGAAATAAAAGTTATTCACTTGAATGAGAACATCCTCAGTAATACTCCTAGGGACTTTGATAGATCGATCCCTAGTTGCAAGGTTACCCGTGTAGGATGCAACTCACCTAATCTAAGTTATTTATAAACCGAATAAAGGAGTAACTTAACACTTGACCCTAAATCAAGAAGTGCACAATCTATTTTGTTCCCTCCTATAGTACATGAAATTATAGGACATTTGGGGTTCTTGAATTTTGGTGCGGTCTTGCATCACAAGATAGCACTTTGGTTCTCATTCATAAAAATCCACCCCCTTGTAGTAAAGCTCAAGAGTAAATAGACATAAGCCTCAATGTATTGAATCATGTCTTGTCCTTGTCCTTGAGAGAAATAGGAAGAGTTTTAAAAGTACCCTTGGACAAGTGTTGTCCATGAACACCAAGCAAGCATCCTCAAATTCCTTTATATGTGTATGGATTCTGAGAATCCATATTATGAAATGTGGGCAAACATTGCATCATTTCCGGCTTAATGTTGAACGTGTGGTGATGAGTGGGGAAAATTATACATGACGTGGGTGCTTGCCTTGACAGATTCATGTGATCTCATAAGGTCCTAGCATGGGGAGCACCCATGTCACCATGGTTGCTCCCTATTTCGAAGTCAACTTCTACATTGGGATTGGGATTGGGATTGGGATTGTGATTGATCCCGTCATTGATGTTCGCTATTGAAATTGGTCCTAGGTTGACAACTAATGATAAACCGGGGTTAGGAGCTTTAACGGGTGAAGGGATATAATTGTAATCAATTCTCATTAAACGATTGTGGATGTCTCTAATGTATATGACAAGCAAAAGCAATGCACACATAAGAGACCATCCGAGTCTCAAGCAATACAACATACACAATTCCTTTCACCAATTTCCTTCCAAACCCTCCAATCTCCACATAAATTTATCCACCAATTGAACAATTCAAAATTAATCCACCCAATCAACATTTTCAATCTCCTTATGCAAAAGCAATACCACCAATAAGCATATAGCACATAGTCCTATTCACCAATTGTTATCCACTGATTAAGCTATCAATGCAATTCAAATTTCTACACCAATCAAACAAAAACAATCCTAAAATGATAGAGAAAATTAAAGATCAAAATCTATCATGCTAACACCTAAAAAGGGTGGAAAGAAGTTACCCATGACTTTAACCGATGAGCACTTTGTTGTAGTAGGTGATGGAGATGCTATCCTTCGGTTGCTTTCAAACCAAGGTCCCTTAGTGTTCACTTTCGTGTCTTTAATCCCAAGCAATGGCACCAAAACTTTCATCACTCCTTTACAATGCAATGTAATTACCATAAGCATACGGTTGATGATTGTAGTTCAATTTCGCGGTGAAATCTGAGGTCGATTCTCTTGAAGATCAAGCCAAATATAGTCTATAACACTAATGAAACACTAAGCTTCCTAAGATTGATTTGTAACCAACAATATTCATCTAAATAAAGTAAAACCAAAAAAATGTGTTTGATGAATATGTTTGGTTTGTTAAACTACTTTTGGAAGCAATTAAAACTAAGTTTAAATGTGGGAAGAGATCTTGGACCCAATTGATCCAACCAACCAAGTTGATCAAGCATTTAATGGAGGAATTTATAACTCAAATCAAAGATCTAATCGTGGACCTTTGATTCGGGAGATTTTGACTGTATAATTGTAAATTCATTAATACTTGGTCTTAGAATTGAGTTCTATTGAAGAATCATAGGTTCATATTATCGATTTGTGTAATCTCAATAGCAATTATAAGATTGTGCATTACAGTTACCAAACTTAGTTAAGAATCTAGGTTTTCTTAAAAATCTAAGTGTCAATTGCTAAAAATTAAATAGATTGGAAGATGAATCATTGAAATCCAATTTACCTCCATTGAAGACTTGAACACCTTGGTTGATCTTCACAATTGCATCCAAGAGTGGAATTAGCTACTCATTTCCATAATAGAATGCAAATTGAATTGAAGAAACATTGAATTGAATGACATCATAATGAATTCTATTGACTTTCTAAGGTTTCTCTCTCTAAAAGTACATATAAACTGCAAAAAAGAAGTAAAATTTTGTAAAATAAAAGCTAGATCCTCAATTGGTGTACAAAATTGTCTTATATAGGTGAGAATAAAATAGAGCTTGAGGAGGCCGTTCGAAAGGTTGTACGAACAGGAAGCTAACGGGAAAATGCCCTATTTGAATCTCTGCTCTGCTTGCTATCTGATTAGAACGGGGAAATAAACTCTATGAATCTCCACAACCATTCAAATGCTTGAATCTCACATTTGAATGGCCACTCTGAATTTTGGCTGTTTTGCTTCTTTTAAGCTTCTTTCTCTGCATAAAGCATATCAAAACAATTTAGAATCAAAATAAAGCTAATAAAGCATAAATAAACTTATACTAAGGCTATCAATTCATTAGTTAAGGACTTACGATTACACTTTTAAATCGTAATAAGGCAAACTCATACTAATAGGTACGTAAAAACCTGTTGAGTATGCAGCTAGGATTTCATGCCCCGTGGTTTGACATGATCGCAGTGCTAAAGTTGTTCCCATCAGCCTAGAACGTGCAGGAGTTCCTCTTTAATTATTAAAACAACGATGAGGAATCAAGTCCAATGGTCTCAACAGACAACCAGAAAAACCAAAGAGTGGTCTAAATGTTTTGGAAAATTGAAGAGTAATTAAGGCTCCGTTTAATTTGACATATAATATTTTTTTAGAAAATATGGTACTAATTTTTTGGTGTTTAATTGTACATAATTTAAATAAAATATCTTATTGGTAAAATAATTTACACCTCTACATGGTAAAATGACTCACCGATTTAAAATCCAAAAGTTATTATTATTATTTTATCTGTCGAGTTCTAATGTTAACCAACGGGACTTCCTAACAATAAAAGAAGTAACCAGCGGCACCTATACTGGACACCCCAACAAGTGAGGAACCCAACCAGCCTGGGAATATTTCTTTCCGCAGCGCTATTCTAGCTTCGCTCCTTCCGTTGGTTTCGGATTGTCTAGCTTTTCGTCTTTCAGATCTTCTCCTTCTTCTGCTACTTCTACTCCTTTTTTTTTTGGTTTTGGCTCTTCATATCAGCCCCCATGGGCGACACTTCTTCACCTCTATTTGAGGCACTTCGACCAGTGCAACGACATTTCCATTTGGAACTTCTACTTTGTTCGGAGTACAAAAAGTTAATTGGTCGGAAAAGCCAAAATGTATTACGAAGAAATGCATTATGTGCTATGAATGCATCAGTGGCTAATAGGATATGTAAAACCTTCATTTCTAAATTGCTTTGGGTCGTCTTTGCAAGCTCAAGATCAACTTAGCCGTCACATTATTTGCCAACTATGCTCAGAACTTTTTGTCTTCTGTTTCATCTGGCATTCTGCGAAAAAGAATTTTTGTTTTGTTTTGCAGGAGGATGAGAGAAAGATGTGCTTGTAAGATGTTTGACAAAATGCTTGTTTAATTTGTGTGTCCGAGTAGAAGCATCGGCTACATTGTTATAAGTTTCTAACTAAATTTTTTTTTCAAGTTGTTAGCGACCAAACACCAAAGAAATATTATTAATGAAATCATCTTACACATAAAACATTTTACATGTAAAATATTTTCACCTAAAATGTTTTACAGTGAATCAAACGGAACCTAAACATCATTTCCTTGGGTTGGCTTGCATAAAAATTACTCATTTCATGGCGATTCAAGTGCACAGCATTTCAAACAATCCCATAAGTTCTATTATAAGATGAGTCTCTGCAAATGGTGTGATTTCATTACTCGAAATCTCAGTCCAGACAACCCCTTTCCATTGTGATTTCGTTGATGGTTTTGAATGTATAGGCATCTCAAACTGTGATTATTGCAAAAGAAAATGCTATGCATAAACAATTTCTCAATTTATTTTTTCACCCATAAGACACAAGTGAATGAATTCTACATGTATTTATTAATGTGAGTCTCACTGCATTCTCTTGTATACAATAAACTAGATTAAAAAATTAATTTATGTATGCAATTACTCTATTGCAAATATTTGAAATATCCTTGTCTTCATTTGGTAAGGGAAATAGAGAGATTTATTCCTATAAATCTACGTACTGAAAAACAAAAGTTCACACATCAACCAATTGGGTTGTCCTAGTTAGCTAGGGCTCTTGTTCTCTATTTGAAAAATTAAGAGTTTGACTCTTAGTGTAAGAGTTGGTTGTAAGGAATCTATCTCTTATAAATACCTTAGTCTTGACATAGATGACTTGCTTTTAACTGAACTAGAAAAAAGACTAGTCGAAGTGCATGCAAGCTAATCTGGACACCCTAACCTTTAAACTAGGGAAAAAAGTTCCACACTTCATCTCGTCCTTTTATTGTAATTTTTAACAACTTTTTAACTCTATAATACAAGAGTAAATATTGGGTACAACAAACTAATAAATTAGAGCTACATAATCATAAAAAGTCTAATTAGCATAGGTCTTGAGTTTAAAATTTAAAATTTATTGCCTAAATCGACAAAATATCCTAATTATTAGGTTCTAACATATTCATATGATTATATATCAATGGTCCATTGTATCATATCAGCATAACAACATAGTGCAATGGTTATAACTAATATTTTCTCCTAACACAGCTGGAATAGAAAGAATCTAAATCAGAAGTTAAAATCTTTGAGATCTTTGGTCTTTAGTCACCCCATGTCATACGATAGTACTTGGTCATTTGTTGGGCAAAAAGTATATAAATAGTTATCCCTATTAATTGTACTCAGTTTTCAATTGTTATCTCAGTTAATTGTGATATGTGGTTTTTTCTTACATAAGCAACTTGAATTTGCAATAAAATGTCACATAGTAAAATTTAACATGAATGACTATCAAAGAACTCATACTACACAACCACTTGACTTTTTTACCATCCATTGACTTCTAGGATCTATGTAAATTTGCATTTTGCACCCCTAATTATGGAACATACAGACTGTTGCAACAAGATTAGGGCATAGAGTTCTGTAAACCAGCACAGATCAAAAACTGAGTCAATCATTCCTTTTGATACAAATGCCTTAGATAAGAACCTCATCTTCCCTATAAATTCTAACATCTATGCACCGCATTATCACCACAGCTTCAAAATTAGAAGTTGAATTACTCTTTTGCATTGTTGCATAAGAAATCTTTTGAATATATAGTTCCGGTAGCTATGGCTGCATCCAAAGGAATGATTGAGTTTTGCCTCGGAGCAATCCTTCTGTGCTCGCCCTTGGTGAGTACTACGGCGACAAATGCTCCATTTTTCAGCTACAACGCTCTTTCCCATGACAAAATTCCGGGAAGACTCAGCGGTTATCAGTTAGCTCCGGGCAACACGTACGGTAGGGGATGTTCGAGCATCAACCGTTGCGAACGTGATGCTAAATAACCCATGATACCTTCCATGGATATATCTGCGCAGAGCATTGGAAATTTGCCGTGGAATATTTTTAATTTATGTTTTTCGTGTAATCCATGCATGAGTTGATGTATGAAGGTATCGAAATTAATAAGAATAAATGATTTATCTGTTGAAGCTTTGAGTTGAATTAAATTATTCATCGGTGCAATGGTGTGATTTTTAGAGATTGAACTTTGCAATTCAAAGCTGAATATCAAGAAGATTAACTTAATTTCTCAGTAATCTTTCCTTAAATTGTTGAAGTTATATTTTTGCTTTTTGTTACAAGATGTCGAGGCAATCAGTCTACTGCTCCCTCAAATTCCTATAGGGTCATCGTGCACATAAATTATGTAAATTTTATTTGAAAGAAATTTGAACCCCTCAACCCGTACATTGAACCTTGCAGGAACTTTGCACGAAGTGTTTGAACCCATATAACTTGGACCAATGGAATTTATGAGATTTGGGGCCCAACACTTTGATGCTAGACAACCTATACAAACTCAAGGTAACATTCACACTCATCTCCTATTTTAAAATTTTGTGTGTGGGATAGTTTTATTCACTCCAGATACAAATATGTGTGGTTTGACACTTTTAGGACTCAATTTCCAAATCACTTATAAGGGTGGACAAGGAGTTGTTTTTTGTGTGACGTGCTTGAATACTTGTAATTCATTTTCAGCTTTTAGATAAGTAGAAATTAATCTATCCTGTTGCATTTGATATTTGCGGTAAATTTCATAGCACTTGATAATAGTTTCAAAATTGATGTGAACGCCAACTACTAGATTTTTGAGCTCATAAGAATGAGTGATCTTATTAGAAAGTTGGTAGGACAAAAAAACAATTTTGATTTCGTATATCCATTAAGTCATTTGGATGTGAAATTAATGTTGCTTCTACTTGCTGTGATTTTAATAATGAAATTCATAAATAGTCAAATATATAATCAAATGTGAGATTAATCAATGAATGATTACTTAGTTCATATATTAAAAATAACCTTATATTATCAATGTAATGTAAGGTTATTATTTAACAATTTCAAAAAATATAAAAAACTCATCGAGGTTAGTTATAAATGAATTTGAATGGTTTTTTATTTATTAAAATAATAGTATCTCTGGACAAAAAAAAGAATTTATGTTTTTTTTATAATTTGAGAAGTTTAAATTAGTTTGTCAATTATTCAAAATAAGTGATTGATATGGCCACGTTATAATTAATACAAAGAACACTAATCTCGAGCAACCAAGTCTCGCTAAAAGTGTGATTTTGGTCGCTAAGGGCAATGAGCGATGAACATTATTTCGTGCGAGTTTGGGGATGTAGATCTGTCGAATAAACGTTTTGGCGACAGATTGTTTGCCTCGTCGCTAAGTTTCTGCAACGAAATTTATGCTGTGTAAACCTTTCAGTGACGAAGTACAAATTATGTTCCCAAATTTTACATATAGCTACAAAATCATTGCCTCGCTAAAAGTAATTGCTCCCGGGAAAATATAAGATTTTGCAACAAAACTATTCGTCGCCAAAGACAACACAAACTTCTAGCGATTAATGACTATTTCATCGCCAGAAGTGCATTTTATTTTTAAAATTACCCCCTAAATATATTGGTTATGATTTTCTTCTTTTATGCATTCATCAATATATCCCACTCTCCTAACAATTTATAAATCAAACACATTAAATAAAAATCTAAAATTAATGTTTATTATTTAAAATATATATATACAAATGTCTGGCTATAAAAAAATATTAACTAAAATATAAAACCTTGAAACGAAATATAAACGTCTGAATACATAAAAAAAAAAATTGAATGACGCCCAAATCCATTTCAGCATGAGTCCATTTTTTATCTGTAACAGGGGTGGACATTCCTACCTGACAGCTAAGCACATTATTGAGGAAAATCAAATCAAACCTAGTTCAAAAGAGCACCAAGCTAGATCCTCACCAAAATATTGAGGGAAAGAACCAACACTTCTTCCCTGCAAGACAAATGGGTTAGAGAAAGCTAACTAACTAAGCAACAACTATCAGATTTCATTAAAAGAAACAACTGAAAAGAAGGCTCACCACTTGAGATCAATGTAAGAAAATAGCAACCGTACTTCAGCAATAGTACAAGGAAATTCTTGAAGGCCTAAAACGTCAAGTATTGATTCTTAGCTTTTCCTGAAAAACAAGCATTTTTAGAATTTATTTTCTTTTTTTTTAAGTTGAGTTTCAAGTCTCTTAGAAGAGTTGTAAACTTGGCAACCAAAATTTATCAACTGGCCCTAAAAAGTAAATTGTTACATCGTGAGAAACATACCCATCTCATATCCCATACCATGAAAATATGATTACACGGCCTTTGAACCATCCAATGCCAGCATCACTCCAAACTCTAACTAGGGACTGCTCCTCCCAAACCAAAGGTCTACCACAAGCTCATGCCATTGCCTGATGTCCTTAGTATTAACTTAAAGGAAAAAGAATGGCATTGCCATTTGTTACAACCTGTACATTAACAGTTTAGGAATAGAAGTTCTGGCCACTGCTCATTCCATTGAATTTGCAACACATATCTAGACATCAAATTTTTTCAATTTTGTGGCTCACACTGGATTCTATACACATTTATTTTCTTTTCCTTTTCTTATTTTTCTTTAACCTTTTGTTTTGTTATCTCAAAATTATATAATTTACTACTATCAATGTTAATCAACAGTGTCATCATAAATTCATAATGCAACCTTATCAATAAATTAGTCACAGATTAATCAATCAATTATAATAGCCAAATGCATACAGCAATCCTGCTCATAAAACGATCAAATAGGCTCGTAATTCTGAAATTCAATCGTGAATGATAATTCAGTAACATAGAAAATCAACGCCCAATAAATCCCATATGAAAATCATGGAACAAATATTAGACCATGCCATCTGTTACAACCTGTACATTACTTGTTTAATTCAAAGGCGTAAAAATGTAATTTCTAGCTACATTCGCTTCGTTGAAGTTATGGAATGGCAAACAAGATTCATTTAGTTGGCACCAAATAGTAAAGGGTCTTATGATAGACAAGGCTTTATCGAACTAGTTAAGCTAATCACGAACAGCAAAAGATTGACTACTCACTATAGGATGTTCCTTAACAGCAGTGAATAAAAAATAAAAAAATTATCTCAAGCTTCTATTTTTTTTTTTGGTCAGCAAAAAGAAGAATCTATTATTGATTTAGGAAAATATAGATGGGGTATACGGAATACCTTATGCGGATAAAAATAAGATTTACGGATCGTCTTGCTTGCTTTACGAGTTTTTTTTCCGCAACACGTGCAATATACCACGAATCAATCTAAGATCTCCTTTGTGTTTTTCTCGTTATACAGTAGAGGGCTACTAGAGTCCAATACGAAAAACACACGTTTCAAATCTTAAGGCTCTTAAATGGTAACCCTAGAGAGAACTAAAGAGATAATGTAATTTATAGAGAGAGTCTGTATCAGATATTACGTAAGTTCTATTCCTGATATAATCTGTGTATAACAAATATATATCATGATAAAGATAAGACTCACTTATATTTATCTTTTAGGAGTTCAAATCTGATAAGGATAGCTCATTATCTCTTTATCAATAGGAGGTGATATATATCCTAAATATATATACATGTGCCTATGTAGACATACCGTGGGTCCCATACAACATCTCCCACTTGGACACAAGAGGCATCAATAATCTCATCTCATAAAATTTTGATCTTGTTCAACTCCTCATACAAGAAATGAAACGTGCGACAGACGACACAAGTACCGGTGAGGAATGTTATATTAAGTTACCATCAAACTAACATAATACTATAACTCAATAATCTCGTGTATACCCCAAATCACAAATCACACCAGATCTTACACCTCTAACCCCTCCTGTAACTAATACAGAATCATGCAAGATCTCTCAATGCATTTGTGCTCATCATCATATCAAAAACTAATATTAACACGATTGCCCGGGCTATGAGCAACAAATCATGAGTGTGATGTCAAATGATCTTTCCTTAACCACTTATGTCAATTCATCTAAACTCAACTGCTTTCCTAGACATGCTTCGCTAGATCATATTCCTCGTAACCTTTGGATAACATGCTAAAGTAGTAACATCAAGCTTCAAATTCATGACATAGTACTAAGTCTCAAAGGGTATAGACTTGGACTTAAAGTCCATGAGGCTCACACAGTGAAAAAGCAATGATCTATTCTGTCACTCCCACAATGGTTGTCTTACAGCACATACATTATGATATGTATGCTATGATAGAGCTCTCACTCAGGGTCTGTCACACTCTAATACCATACGGATCTTAGTCTAGTCGCTCTTACCAGCACCTAACTTGAGCTTCTTGAGAATCTCACATCCAGCTTTTTACAGGCTTCATCAAGGTGTAAATAACTCCGTGTTCGACTCATACAGTCTCATCTTGGCTCTTACTAAGGTGACAGATAAATAAACATCAACCCTTGCTCGCCTTTTAAGCGCCAAGGAGATCACATTATCATGGTACCTATGTGATCGATTAGTATCTCATCCTGCTAGTTATCTCAGCGCCAGGGCAATCACCCGTGTGAGAGGGCCGATCATAAAGCCTTATGACATCTACTCATAATACAAGATATATGCAGTAACTAAATCATGTATCAATCATGCTCATTAAATGAAAACTCATCTTATAATGCATAAGATATAATCCAAAGCGTCCAACAAAATAAGCATATCAAACCCTACGTAATTCCAAACCCCTAACATGCCTATGAAAAACATCTCGGGCAATGGGTCAGCAATCATATCGCTAGTCGAGACATGCCTTAGGACCACTTGCCCTTACGCAATGATATCTCGAATGAAGTGATACCGAATATCAATGTGCTTAGTCCTACCATGATACTTGGGATTCTTTGCATAAGCTGTAGCGGCTATGCTATCACAATGAATCACAGTAGCCTCATCAAGATGCCCTGTGATGTTGAAGCTCTGCAAGAATCTCCTCAACCATATAGCCTCCTGAACAGCAACAGTACATGCCACATACTCTGACTCCATAGTGGATAGGGAGACACACTGTTGTTTCTTGCTACACCAAGAAATAGCTCCACCTCTGAGTATAAAGGCGTAACCTATGACGGATTTACGCTCATCTCTATCAGCAGATCCATCTGTATCACTGTATCCGGCCAATCTAAGACTACCACCTTGGTAGCATAAAGGGAGGTCTGCAATCCCTTGTAAATACCGAAATATTCTCTTAACTGCAGCCCAATGTGCAACTCCTGGATTACTTTGATATCAGTTGACCATACCAACTGCAAAACATATGTCGGAATACACATCATAGCATACTTCAGACTGCCGACTGCACTGGCATATGGAACATTGGCCATTTGCTTCTCCTCTTCCTCTGTCTTAGGACACTGCTCAATACTAAGAGTTTGACCCTTGTCCATTGGAGTGTCTATGGGTATCGAATAGTGCATACGAAACCGTTCTAAAATCTTCTTTATGTAAATCTTTGGAGACAAACTAAGAAGCCTCTTAAACCAATCTCTTGAGATTTTAACCCCAAGCACATAATCTGCCTGACCCATGTCCTTTATCTCAAATGTGGAGGACAGCCACTCTTAAGTGGCAACAATTATCTCCATGTCATTTCCAACTAATAAAATATCGTCTGCATAAAGCGAGAGAATAAGAAACTTATTCTTACTCTTTTTAACATACACGCAATGGTCCTCTTCAGTCATCGTGAAGCCCATAGAGATAATGGCTCGATGAAACCGAAAATACCAATGCCTAGACAATTGTTTCAGGTCATAGATGGAGCGCTTCAAGCGACAAATTGATATATAATAATATATTTTAAAAAATTAATGTATATGAGACAAAAATACTACCTACTAATATATATAAGAAAAAATTACTTATAATTGTTACCGTATTTTTTGTCCTAACTTTTTAAATAATGTTCATATGACACTCGGTTAATTATAAACTCGTATTTTTTACATTCTTATATTTTTATATCAAATTTTGTTATCGTATTTTAAAAAAAAATCATATTAAATTTATCCATATTTACGTACCCTTTTTTTGTCATCCTGTATTTTACTAACTATTTCACCAATCTTGTAAACGAGTTGATATTAGATTGAAAGGTTATGGTTGTTTGATCATGCTATACTTGCTAAACATCTTGAAACTGTTTTATGGTGTCTTTATAATTGCTCCAGATTTTTTTCCATAAATTGAGTAACAAAACAAAATACAGTGAATATATATAACTACTATATCATCGCAAATCTTTTTATAAATTTAATATTACAATTTTCATAAATTTGAGAGTATAATGAAGATTAACTGCTCTATCATCATTCATCATGCTACCAACTGGGAACTTTTCTTGAAACAAAAAATATGGAATTTATTAATGTATGATTTGTGGTGGCTTCATTGTCTCACTTTTCTATTTGGGTTTGCTGTGAATTTGAGTTAAAACTTTTTCTTCTTCTTCTTCTTCTTTTTCTTCTTCTTCTTCTTCTTTTTTTGTTTTTTGCTACTATTCAGGCTTTCGACAGACATGGGCACCATCTATCTATAATATCCATGTAAAAAAATAGAATTTTGTTATTTTAATATTTTAGAGGGTTTCTTGGCAATTAGTAAAGTTAGAAAGCACTAGTCTTTTATTTTACCTACACCCAATTAACACAGTCGCCACATACTTTTTTCTCGTAGAAACTTCTGTTGAAGAGAAACAAGCTTTGGAGGAAGGTGGATAAGCTAGAGGGCAGATTATCATCAGAAAATTTCAATCAAAGCAAGGCCTAAACTGATTCTCTTTAGTTCTTTGCATAAAACCATGAAAAGAGAACATCGGGTTTGGGTTTCATTTTTCTCCGGCCACTTTACGTTAAAAAACTGGTGATAACTAAACCCCTCGTTGTAATGGTTCATATGAATCAAGTATGGTTTGATTTGGTTGTGTACATTAGAACTTATGTTATGGTTTAAAGTTGGCCACACCAGCCACCGTGCATTGTTGTTTTCTAGTTTACCAGCAATGGTTTTGACTGGAAATTTGTCCTAGGTTGTTGCTTGCCTTGAGAACTTCGTAACAGTGTGTGATATGCTGAAAAACGTTAATCAGAGTGAAAGTTACGTGTTTCGAAAGTTTGGTTCGTGATCATGACGAAATTTGGTGCAAAGGTTATGCTTTTGGGCGTTGGGTAGAGAGTGGGAATGCATTGTCCTATCTTGGGCTGTTGATTAAGGCTCATTATTAGTATGATTCAGTATAGTTGCCATTTTAATATATGATTCATGCTAGATCGTTATGATTTATTTAGAATTTATTAGTTAATTTATTAGGGTGATGCGATCTTGATCGGATTTACTTGTTGGAAGTGGCTTTGTGTGAGAGGTAAGCGATTTACTGCTACTTGTAATAGTTTTATAAATTGCCAGAAATTGTTTCGGAATCTTGTGTTTTTGGATTATTCATTTAATTTCTGTTTGAATAAAGGGTGTTGTTTCCTTTATATTTTTCACATAAATTATTATGTATCAAGTGTGAAATTGTTGATGAAAAGAATTATATATTCTTTTGTTTTAATGGTATTGGGACTCTTGTTTGACTATGATTTGAACCCTACGCGAATAGAGGTAAAGGATTGGTATAGAAACTAGTTTCTTTTGAACTTCGATCATAGAGCCAATTGTGATTTTGGGCCTTGTCACAGGCTAATGTGACCATAGTCAATAAACCTGAGTTTATATTTTTTGAATTGTGAAAAATATATATTTATTTAATTGTTTAGATGACTTTTAGAATTGTTATTTGGATATCATATTAAACTTGTTATTTTAAATTGCAATTGGAAATTCTCTTTTATAATTGATATTTTTCTCCACTTGATCTAGTTAGTCGTGGTAGTGGGTTACTTACTGGATTATCTAGCTGACGCTTTCATTTTATATTTTTTTTATTCAAGGAAGTAGTATGACTCGAGTAAGATTTGAAAAAGGGCTTCGTAGTATTTTGATTTTGTTCATATTTTGAATTTATTTTGAGACTTAGCCTTTTATTTCTATAATTTGTAAGACTTTAAATTGGTTAGTTTAGAGACGATATTGTTATTTGAATGTTTGAAATATTTTGGAAACATGAACTTTTCATTTTGTAGAGTTATGGATTAGATGGTGATTTCTTAAATACTTTGGACTCAAGGATATTCTTTTTTTTTTGAGATTTGTTGGGTTGTTCGATAATTGTTTGTAAGATTGTTCAAGTTGCAACCTTGCATGCCCATGGGGTACAACTTTGTGGGTGTACGGGGTTGTCACATACTAATTCAGTTGTTTTGGGGCGTGACAATTTAGTTATTGTGAGATTTGGGCAGCTACACCTAAGTATGGATAAAATTTTGACAGGCTACGGTCGTAGTAGCCTAACTATAAGGTTATATACTGCAATTTTACATTGCTTGAAGAAGGAGAGAAAAAGTCATACATATGTAGGTATTTGTATCTCCTTGATACAATGTTTTTTAAAGTTATACAGACTAAGGAACAAAGCGAATAATATTATAGAGATTATGATAGAATAATATCAGAGCCAATTCCAGCCGTTTCTAACTGAAAGTACACGGATTCAATCCAACGCGAGAGCCGAACAACTACACACGGACAGAAACGAAATTCAGGCATATTAACTAATATGAGGTCTTCTATCGTCTAATAGATATGAATGTGTCGATCTTGCATTACAATGTCATGACCTCACCATAGTACTAACAAGTCGGACTAGGACTCAGTCAAATTGGTTCCAATAATTTGAAACCTTTAATCGATCGGATGAACAGTGATTCAAAAAAAAGAAAAACGATATTCTCTTTTAAAAAATTTGTAAAGAAAATTTTATCAGAAGCAACGATATTTTTTATTATGCTGGCTAGAAATTCAAAAGGAGGTGTCATGGATATAGACTTGGGCATCTTTTTGTATACTATACTTATTATTGTGTTAACAAAAATTTCATCTAGTGTTAAAAAGTATACGACACAATAATACTATACTTTTTCTATTTGTATAGTATTATTGTGCCGTATTTTGTCCTTATTTTTTAATGCAATACTTCCATTTAACCCAGCCCAAAAAAAAAAAAAAAAGGGCAAAACAAATGTATGTTTCCAACCACATTTGACCTGCTCCTGCTTCTGGATTTTTCGAATGCGCTTTTACGCCAGCATCTGCGTGACTGTGTACGCACCGCCCGTTCACATAAGCGTCACCCTATGTAATGACACTAAAATACGCCGCCTCTCCTCCAATGACCCCCAATCGGCGATTCCTATATAAATATCCTGGTTTTCGTAAATTTTTTTTGTATAGATTTTGGACATTACAAATCGTTTGATACCCAAACATATTCGCTTGAGAGAGAGAGAGAGGGTCGTCTCATCATCATGATCATCATCAGTCCGATCCACGCCTGAGGTACCTATCTTCTAAAATTTCAATCTGGGTTTTGTAATTTTACTAAAATTTATAATCATGTCATAATTCTCGAGATTAGGCGGCTATTAGTGTAGAAATTGGGCTTTCACGGCCGGTAATTCATCAATTTCTGTCAGATTTTGAATGGTATTTCTGCTTTTTGGTGTAAAGGAAAACATGGGTAGCCACCAAAAAAAGAAAACATGGGTAGTGTTCTCCGTAAGATTTTATTATTGTCTTCTATGTAATTCTGTGCTGTTTAGCTCCATTTTTGTCGAATCTGAGTTTCATTTTAATGGAATTGCGTTGGTTCTGGGAGCTTAACAGTGCGGGTTTTAGCTTTTGTTGATGAATACTGTCTGGGTTTCTCTAATTTGGTTGTGGAGCTATAGATCTAATATAGCTGGGATTATCAAAGTTAAATATATATATATATATATATGTAGAATTAAAGATTTTCAAGCATTTTTTGTTGCTTGAACTCCAATTTGGGGATGCTAAATCCTCAATTTTTCTTAAAGAATTGGGTTCTTATTACACTGTTTGGCTCACATGAACTCGTCTGGATAGTCCTTTACTTGAGGCATGTTTGTCTTATAAACTTATCTATGTTAAAGCCATTAACATGCAGTGACAGAAAATGAAGTGATAAATGTAATTCATGGAATAAATGTAACTACTAATTCTAAATGAAGAACTTGGGGATGTTATTCTTTCATTTAGCAATGCTTCCAAGTATCTACCGAAGTATTTACTACTCTTGAACTTTTAAAGCAGGGTACAATTGTGTGGTGCATGACACTATTATGGATTTATATCTTGTAAATTATGTCTGATCACATCTTAAATAGAGTATAGTTGATGCTAAACATGGCATGCCTATTTTAAGTTACCCTCTGAAAAGTTATGTGAAGGATAAGGCGGGCTCCAAGCACCCAATGATGCCATATTGGCAGGAGTTGTGGTAATTAAAATTGGTAGCACAATTGTAAAACTTAGATGAAGTTTTGAAACCAAAAGCTTCCACATGAACATCCTTTCTTACGAAGTTCATATCAAGTGCTTTTTGTCTACACTCCATGAGTGTAATAACCAAAAGCTCTTTCGGAATGTGATTGTTTAAATAAGTGGTAATTCTTATGCTAATTTTCCCCGAAAATGATACAGAATTTATATAAGTACTTAGACATCACACCACATGGTACATTGGTTAGTGCATTGTTAAGAACTGTTTTTTTATTTAGTACTGGCAAGAATTAGTTTATTTTTTCTGAAGTTTGCTCTTACTTACTTACACCGGATCTTCTTCCAGTTCATCATGCAACGGCAACAAAGCACTCGCAAAATATCAGCTACATGGAGGGGCAAGAAGTTCGCTCTGGAGATGAATTTGGGGGCTTCTCTCAAGGAGTTAGGACAAGAACTTCAGAAATTAACCAATGTTAAAGAAGATACTATGCGGCTCATTGTACCACAAACTTCAAATAAAAGTTCAAAATTGCTATATCCTTTCTCTGATGAGCACTCTTGTCTTAGTTTGCAAGAAGCATCCTTTTTTGAGGTGACATCCTTTATTTCTATTCTATATCCTTTCTGTGAATATCATCATTTTTCTACTTACCCACGCACATCCACAGAGAGAGAGAGAGAGAGAGAGAGAGAGAGAGAGAGAGTTGTCCTGATACATTACCAAGTAATAGAGCAACTTTCACTTATGCATCATGATTGTGAGGATTTTGTTTTTTTCTTAAGACAACATGGCTTATTCTCTTTGTTGAGCCCTATTATCTAACATTGGTGGAATCTATGGTACTTGCAACCCGGTTCATTCAGGTACGTTGGACGGGAACGGAAACGTGGTACGTCACATGTTTTAAAATATGGTACGCTAGGGATAGATTTGTATAAATTACACTACTAGAATTAAAGTATTTCTAGAACCATTTTCTTTAACAATTAATCATTTAATAAAATATAATCTATGTCAATCATCCAAAAACATATTCTAAGAGTATTATATCCCATTTTTTGCATATTGTTATGTCAAAATTCTATTCTCTCTATATTTTGGTTCACTATATTTGTTTTTTTCCTTGTTAGGTGACCTTTAAAGAAATAGATAGGGAAAAAGTTTGGGATCACATTAAATCACTAAATTCACCGTTTTGGAACACTAGTGTACCGTGTTTCAGAACGTCATTTTAAAAATGTAAATCGCTAGATTAGTAGAGTATTATGGTAAGATAGGGTGGAAGTTGGAGAAAGCTGCAGTTTATTTGACACACACATATATACAGAGAGTACATAGCAACGTGTTGAAAGATGCTATGAAATTAATTTCTAGAACTGAAAGTTTATACATCTTTGCACTTTCCAGAAGCAGCATTACTGTTCCTGTTCTTGAATTTGGTTGACATGCTTAAAAACTTCACAACTAAATATGTGCACTTTCTATTCAGGGGAAGTCTATCAGGATGATGGGATCTCTCCAAGATGAGGTGGATGAAATTCTACAAAATGCACAGGCAAACCTGAGGATAGCTGGATTTGAGGAAGAGGAAAAGAGACTGAGGCAGAGAATGTTTGATAGACCCTATAGCTCACTGAGACTTCCACAAGGACCTTACATCTTTTGTGAATTCCGTACACTTAACATTCCAGGAGTAGAGGTAATGTTGACTTAGCTAATTTGCTGTTTTTCTTAAATTTCTTTTTTCCCATACATGTCTCTGCTGATTAATCATTTGGGTCTCTGTCCCAAATGTATCAACCTTTAGTGAAGAGTCTGCAATCATGCAGTTTAGGCTTGACTAAAGGCCAAGGCAGAAGTAGGGAAACAGATTAAGAGATCAACTCTTATTTTTCATTCTTTAAAAACAACTATTGGTCATGATTTCAAGTTAATTCAGCAATGTGAACTTGAACTACTGCAGTTAAGAATTAAGACACTGATCAATTTGTTGGTTCAGTGACACAAATTAGTACATACATGGTTGAACTTGAGCCTGAGTTGCATGAGTCCCTGACATACTGGCTTGGGGATGCATCCTCCTTTTGAGTTAAGGCAGGAATATATTTTTATTAGTGTTTGGTGGGCTCTATGTCTGCAATTGGGTAATTCATTATGAGCTTGTAGTGGGTGCTTTTATGTTTCAAGCCCAACACTATTCCTATTTTCTTGGGGCTTACCTCTTTCTCTCTTTTGTAAGATTTTTATTTTTTTAAAATTATAAAATGAAAAACAGGTTTGGTTTGGTAACCAAACCTCTCTCTCCTAGAACCCTGCATTGGTGGGATCATCCTGTGTAATGGCTTGCTAATTTAGTTGGTATGTTATCTGGGTATTCTATATTTCCAAAACCATCACTTTTGTGGAAATGTCTCTCTTAAATAACAATCAATAGCCCTGGTTCTTGATAGTATTATTGACCTGTTTTTGCTTGCCTACAGTTGAATCCTCCAGCTTCAGAGGCACTGAAAAGGATGCATATGCTTGCTGCAGATCCCGGAATTGTTGCTATCATGAATAAGGTACTATTAGATGCAATTCCATTCTTAGTCATATAGTCCCACTCTCTGCTATGCATTCTGTCAGTTCTGATATTGCATCTTTTGCATGTGCTTCTTAAAAGCATCGTTGGCAGGTAGGAATCATGACAGAGATGGCCCCAGAGGGTTATGTTGGTGTGAGCCCCAAATGTGTTCTTGGCTTCAACAAGGTGAGGGTCATTCTGTACATAGGCATGGATACAACAGTGACAGTATTCTCTTTGGTTTTGTTTGTTTTGACTTGTGCATTGTGCTACAGAACCATGGAGAGGAGATATCCCTGCGCCTTCGAACTGATGACCTCAAGGGATTCAGGAAATATGAGAGTATTAAGAAAACACTTCTGCATGAACTTGTAAGATTTGTTTTTGCCGTCGCACGTTCTTCAGTATGATTCTTTGGTTGTCTAGATACATCTGTGCATAAGTTTATTCCATTTACAAATGATATGTGGTGACCAATGACAAGGTTAAAATCGAAGGCTTCTCATGTTTCTTTCAGGCACACATGGTATACTCTGAACATGATGCAAACTTCTATGCTCTAGATAAACAGGTACAATGAGTGTTCATCTGTCTCTTTGTGTGTTTATGTGCACGCTTTGTGGCTTGAGGTACATTACTGTTGCTTGCTTATCTCAAGTTAAAATCTTTTCTGAACAGCTTAACCAAGAAGCTGCTACCTTAGATTGGACTAGATCAAAGAGCCACACCTTAAGTGGAGTCAGGAATTCAGAACACTATGAGGAGGAGTTTTTTGTTGATAATCGTGGTAGTTTTTCTCAAAAACTTGGGGGAACGCCACCTGATCTGCTGGCTAATGCACGTGCAACTTCAGTGGCTGCTGCTTATCGCCGGTTAGCAAATGCATCCACAGACCTATCGGGAGCATCCAAAGCACATCAAGAACCAGACCCTGACGATTTTGGGCTTGGTGTTCATCAAGAACCTGATTCTATGGATTTTGTAGGAAAAGAAAAACTGAAAATTGAGAATCCTGAACAAGCTCCGTGGAAAGATAATAATGAGCCTGATCCTGATGACTGTCCTGGCAGTCAGAATAAGTTTGAGCCTGATCCTGATGATAATGAGGGTGGAGATGCCATGGAATCTGAACCTTATTCAGAATCTAGTGATGGCATAATCGCTTCAGAACCAGATCCTGATGATTCTCTGATTACACAGTTTTTGCCTCCTTTGGTAATTGACAGGAAGTTGGCAGGAACTAAGGCACTTGAGGAACCTGATCCTGATGATTTAGAAGCTTCTTTGAAGTGCAGAGTTGTGGTTGAATCTGATTGCACTGGAGTGGCAGACTCAGTAAACTGTCATATTCAGCAAAGCAAGACCATTGATGAACCTGATCCTGATGATTCTAAATCAGAGCTGAAGAAGAGGGGATACGGAAACATGGCAAGACCTGATCAAGACGATATTCTAGCAATTGAAGCCATGGAAAGCAAAAGCCAAGTGAGCAGGGCTGATAATGAACCTGATCCTGATGATTCTCAAGTGAATGAAGTCATGCAGGCAGAGCCTGATCCCGATGATAATTTGTTAACACAGCTGGATGACCAAGAATTGCAGAGAATCCAGGACCCTGTTACCATTTTATGTATTCGTCTGCAGAAGGCCATTGAGATGCTGCAATCTGAAGTTAATCCCTCAGAAGTTTCCGAAGTCCTCCAAACCCTATTTAAGATAATTAGGTATAATCATCTAGCTGAGTTATCTTCTATGTGAAATAATATCTATTTTTAATGCCTTGAATTATTGATGGTTTGGAAACTGCCCTAAATTGCCTCCAGGAACCTGATTGAACACCCCAATGAGATGAAGTTCAAAAGGATCCGTAAGGTACATTATTGTCATCCATAATAATCTTTTTCCATTGCTTTCATGAATACTCTTACAATTTGCTCATCTAATACATTACTGAGTTACTCATGGCCATTTTCTGCAGGCTAATCCAGTGATACAAAGGAATGTTGTGAACTACAAAGGTTAGCATCTTTTCTAGATCCTGGGGTTGGAATTCATTGAATGCATGATATGGTATAATCCATTAAAGCTAGCCTAAGAAGCACCGACAGTTCTAAGAAGGTGCCATATCTGTGTCGGACACAATGCCCGTCAGACACTCTCCCAACATGTGTCTGACATGCGTCCAAACATATCCTATTATTTTATTTTGATTAAGAATCGGACACACTTCGATCACTTAGGGGACATGTGTGTCCATCAGTTAGACACCCGTATTCATCACTTATATGTTTGAAATACGTTGCAAGTTTAAAAAAAATAACATGGAATTTGATTATGAAATAAAAATAATGTGATTTTATGCCTAATTTGATGTTGAAAGTATGAAATACATGGTCTTAATTTTAATTAGTGTTATCAAGCATTTGTTTCATTACTGTTAAGTAAAATATTTTTATATTTAACATATAAAAAATACATAAAATATATAATTTTGTTGTGTCTTCGACATGTCTGTGTCTTGCTTTTTTTAAAAAAATAGCTATGTCGGCGTGTCTGTGTCGTGTCATGTCCGCTGGCCATGCTTCTTAGAAGATAGACATCACTTGTGACTAACTTTGGGTATATCAATGCATACTATTGTACTGGTAAACCATATAAAAAATTTCTAAGAGATTATATGAAATCATGAATTAGAAAGGTGTAATGGTATCTAGAACTAAAAAAATTTCACATACAGTCCCTACGTTTTCTTTTCCTCATTGTTTTCCATGGTAAACAAACAAGGAATAATAATTTTTTTTTTTTTTAACATTTTCTTTTCCTTTTCCCTTTTCCTCAACAAATCCATGAACCAAATAGAATGTGTCATGGATTGACAAGCCAGCCCCATGAATATCTTCCATGTTTTAATATGGCTCCATCGACTAGGTTGACAATATCACATTAGTGACTCCTATAATTGCATGAACACCTCAAATGAACTATGGGTTGGCTGATAGGTCTATAGAAAGTTCTCTGTTCTCCGCATACTTGTTTAACAATAGTTTTTCTTCTGCTGCTTGTGATCACAGCTGCCATGGAAATTCTTTTTCTGGTTGGTTTCAATGAAGATGTAGTGCTGGATGAAATCGGAAAGGCAGAAACTTATTTAGTGCTGAAGCGAAATGATCCGGGCTTGTTGTGGCTTGCCAAATCATCTCTTGAGACGTGCATTGCTTACTAGACATGGTAGTCATACATGTATGTGATTATGTAAAAGGTTGCAATAGAGGTGAAGGGTACAACTGAAGTGGGGAAGTAAAGGAAGAACTAAAATAAAAAAAATAAAAATTGTGTGATTATGTAGATTATGTATTATGGTGTATACAATCTCATGAAAGATTTGCAGGGTTGTATCTCTCTGTTGTGATTATGTAAATTCAACTTTTTTGTGTGTATTGCATGTTTCAAGTTGCTTTCAACTATAAGTACATTTAATATACATACCTATCACACGCGCCTTACTTCATTCAGGCTTGTGCTTTCATTTTGCGCATTGCGCTTAAGCTGAAGCAGACCTTAGCGCCTTAGGGCGCTTGGAACTTTTTAACAGTTGAATGTGACTAGTGCAAAGCACAATTTAAGCTTAAGAACTTCAAATTCAGCGTTAGCAGTAGCTATTTTTGTTCTCAATTCCCACTACCTTTTGTTGCTTGGGCTGATGTTCATTGTTATAGCATAAAATAACCTCTGCCAATAGAACACATTGACTATTCAAATTCATCAAATAGCTTTGGGAGTAAGTACTGTCTTGTAAAAGTAGTTACCACTTGGACTGAGGTTATCATCTGATCAAAATAATTGCTCAATCATCACAAAATATAGTTACATCGTGGTAACCTATAGTTAAATTTGTAGTAATTATAGCTCACACTTGTGGTTAACTGTTTTTTTTTTTTTCAAAATTATTTCCATTTTTTCAAAAATTTCTATACAACAATTAGATATTTTCCGTTTTTTATCTAAAAACTAGGATTGCAAGGTACCCGTTTGAAACTCCTCGTGGTACCAGAGAAAAATTCCTAGTTTTATCTTACTCTTAACAAAAGCCACTATTGTCAACAGGCTACCCTATTGGATAAGTTTATGCCTTGAAAAATCCAGTGGACCCAAATCCAAAATTGCATCTTATTGGAGAATTTATTTTGTGTTTTTAAAACCCCACGTCACTTTTGCTTCTTTTATCACAAATATAGTGGGTTTCTCTTGTTAGGTGACTCTTGTTTCTTTTATCACAAATATAGTGAGTTTTTCTTGTTAAATGAGTTTAGTGAGTGTATTTAAAATTCACTACATATATTTAATTTAACGCTCCAAAAATACTAAATAATTTTTTTATCTTATTGATGGTTATCCTGCATATTTGTCTTGATAAGTATCAAGACAGATGGGATCGGTTCTCACTGAATTATCTTGCTGGGCCCTCAAATACTACAGGCCTGCTCCCCATTCAGCACAACGAGAAATTATTTCAACTTGCACCCCCCACCCCACATCTCATCATACTTACCTTGTTGTTTGACAGTTTATTTATGTGATGTTATGTATTTATTTTTTTTAAAGACAAAAGTTTTGAGATTATAGATTTTCGTCATGAAAACATCTATCATAATGTGATTGAAGCATTATACTTTGTAAGCATAATAATAAAGTGTGATGATAATTTTAAATAATTTCTCAAAGACAGCACTGCAAAAAACTAATGTACACAGGGACGAAAGGGTATGGAGCCAAGGAGACCATGGCCCCCTAATTTTTAAAAAAACCTCATTATATATACTAAAAATTAAGACCCATAAATTTTTATTTAGTAAACTGCCCCCTATGTTAAAAAAAATCTATTATATGTTGGATAAAAAATGCTATGTATATTATGTAATCCTTTTTTCAATTATTTTTCTCACATCTAGACACAAGTATATGGGTCTTATATGAATTTATTAATATGAATCCTACGGCCTTATGTCTAGAAGAAAGAAATAAAATTATCTATAGCATTATTTATGTTGGATAGATCATGGCCCAAAAAATCTATACATAACAAAATTACTTTTTTTTTGCAAAATATATTTATTATTTCTCATATTTATTATTTGATACTTTGTTATTATATATTAGTTAAAACCGAATAAAATTTAATTTTTGTTCTAATATATTAAATCAAACTTGTATTATTGTGTATATTTTTTATTATACTTGTGTTGGCCGTTGCTCCAAAAACAAACAAAATGCTGCTTCGTCCCTAAATATACAGCCAGAAATTATTCGGTCCTTCAAAAAATCACCACGTGGCCTTCTTTCTTAGACACAATGTCTATGGGTCCTCTTCGTGGGGCCACTGACCCGCTGAACATTCAGTGACAGGATGTAGGGGTTTTCGTGTCCGGAAGATCACGTGGTCAGGGCGAACAAATTTTTTAGAAAAATACTATTTTTTCAAAACCTTTATACAAAAAATTCTAGCCCAATAATATAGATGTAATATTTTTATAATTAAGAGTCGAAGAATTTTTTATTTTAAATGAATAGTTCTCATCTAATCACATTATTTTAGTTATAAATTTTATATAATTTTTTTTATTTATATAGCATTACTTATTTTTTAATATACATTAACAATCTAAAAATTGTTATGTTTAAAAGATTATGCTAGACGAACACTTTTTTTAAAAAAAAATATTTTCTTTTTAAAAAATTTATACTGATAAATCTATTAGAATAATATTACAATAACGTTTTTGTAATTAATAGTCATTATAATAGATTATTTCTTTTAAAATAAATAATTTTTATTCAACTAAATTATTTTGATAATAAATTTTTTATAAATTTTGTTAATTTTATATCATTACTACTTTTGTATATACCGAGTGTGGCCTATCCTTTCGAAGTCGGGACCAGCCTTTCATCGTAAGGATTCTTAGCATTTGTTTTGTTTTTTTGGCCAACCGAATGTCCAAACAAGTTTGTGCGTATCATGATTAATTACAAAATTCGTGCAGTCCCTTGTCTTCTTTATAATTGTAAGGGTTTCGCCTGTGGTTAAAACTTGAAGTCTTAGAGTCTGCTCTCTCAAAAGTCTTAGGCTCAAAATGTTTTAAATGTTATTAATTTTTTAGGGTCACCCCAAGATCATTGGCCTGCTATTATATTTTTAGGCCTTAGATATCATTAGATAAAAAAAAAAATTATTTAATGATCCTAGAGCAAGAGTGGTCTATGCTCTTCCACTCACATGGAATGGGTCCCTCACTTGTTAGTTGGGTTAAAACTTAGAGCTTTAGGATATGCTTAATTCAAGTCTTCAGGTTCAAAACCTTTTAGATCTTATCAACTCTTCAAGACCACCCAATTTTTTGGCCTGCTATTACATTTTTAGGCCTTAAATACTATAAGATAAAAGAGAAATTATTTAGTACTCCTGGAGTAACAGTGGTCTCTACTACTCCACTCACATGAGTGAGTCCCTCACCTGTTAGTTAGATTATTTAACCTCATATTATTTAACTCCACTTAAGAGAGTGACTCCACCACTGCATAAATAGTGGAACAAGAACAGCAGGTATTTCAAAAGCACCAAATAATTTTTTTTAAGATAAAATTACTTTTTTTACTGACAAAGTGAGACACGCCAAAGTTGAGAAAAATTATTTACGAAATATGATCAAATATCCCACCAAACAAATAAAGGACTCACCCAATATAAGAAATGCTATAAGAACACGTGGCGCTCCAGCATAATTTCTCGAAAGTCGAAGATATGCATGAAGAAACATACCATCAAGTCATCAACATCAACAGAATTACACATCCAATCAGTGGCTCACAAAAGGGCAATAATTCACTATCTCTAGCATTATCCTTTACAAGCAAAAACATCAACAGAATTACTAGTGCATGCCATTCAAGTTCCGTACTACATGCAAGCCAAAACCAACCTTCCTCACTACCACCTCACCTCTACAACAGCCATGGGTCGCCGGCAATGTCTCCAACCCTACCAAACTTTTTCCGGCCAACCCACCTCCACGGTACGAGATCTCCGTTGCCGGAACCGGGTTTGTCGTTCGGTTATAGGACCCGAACCATTTGGCTAGCATGTACCCATTCCTCCTCCATGGTGGCACGTGCATTTCTCTCTTCTTCAAGGAGTGTCTCATGGCAGCACACATTAGTCTCACCACCATTTTAAGATTGTCTTCTCTACAAACTAGAATTGGAGGAAAGACTTCTAGTAGCGATACATAGGGATCGGTTGGCCGGGCGATTGTGAATTGGCCGACGGGGGATATCTCAACAATGTAGCGAGCTCCGGCGACGACAATATCTATGTATTCATGCTCGCCGGCTGGATACTGAGCAGTTTTCTCCCATTGGGACTTGCAGAGACCTGAAAATTAGGATTCCGAGAGAGATGTTAAGATCATAGCTAATTAGCTATTAGAATATGAAACGTAAGCCAAAAAAAAAAAAAAATGAAAGCGAGAACTGTAACAAATATATATATATATATACACACAAAAAGATAAAGCGAGAAAATAATTAAGAATTGAATGAAAAATTCAAAAAAGTTCAGAAAACTTATTGAAACTTCTATGAATGTTGTAATGGAACTTTAAAGAAAGTTGTATTTAGACTTTAAGTTTTCAATTAGCTTCCACATATTTTGTTAACAACTGTTTTTGAAGCTTTCTTCAGTATACAAGAAAATATTTGAAATGTTTCCCAAATTTTCAAAAAAAAAATCCCACCCGTTTTAGAAAACCACTCAGAGTTCTTTGGAAATGAAGTTCATATATGTTATGTTATAAATTTACACGTGTATAGTAGAAATTATCCAATCCTTTTATAGCATGATATGGCCCTGGGTCTTTTTTATCACCTAGGCTGAGGAAGGTGGACGAGGGGGTTGACGTGGTGCTCAACAGAATAATTATTTCAACATAGTTGGTCACGGATCTTGGTTGAGGGAGGACAAGAATTTGACTCCCTTTTCAGTGACTCTCGTTAAGTGAATCTTGGTTGAGGGAGGACAAGAATTTGACTCCCTTTTCAGTGACTCTCGTTAAGTGATATTAAATCTTTGTGAATAACTTAATATTTTTAACAGAATAAAAAATAAACTTAATCGAATTGCACGCAAATTAATTTTACTGTTAGAATCAAAAATAACAATAATAATAATAATAATAAGAAGAACAATAATAATTTTTTCAACTATAGAGGCACTAGGAAAGCTAGAGAATTGAATTCAATAGCATCAAGGTATACATGATGACAATCACCCACTATAAACTCCTTTTACCTGCATCAAAACCTTTGTGGCGCAACCAACTCATTAGTCGACGTTCGTAAGCCTCCGGCGAACCACTCCCCGAGCTCCGGCACGCCAACTCCATCTCTCCACGAATCATTCTCTTCACAACGCCATCCTTATCCTCCGCCTCGCCGCCGATCAAACTCAGCAACATCTTCTTCGTCTCGAAATCCGTACGGTAGCTCCCCGTCGAGTCAATACTACTCCTCTCTTCCTCGCTCTCACCGCCCTCTTCAACTTTGTTTTCTCTCTCCAAAAAAGAGTCCACTAGCTCCGACAGGTCGGCCGAGCTCTCCTCCACCGCTGCCGCTGAGTGCTTGCTTCCGCTGCTCTCGCACAGCCGAGCTCGAGCCACTTGGTCGAAAGCAGCTGAAACTCTCTTGAATCTCACCGGACTCTTCTCCATTCTTGATAAAAAAAAATTTCAAGTCTTTGCTCTCTCTCTCTCTCTCTCTCTCTCTCTCTCTCTACGCTATACGTCTACATGTTTATATATTTTTATATATGTTACACACTATGACTTTAAGTAGATGATTATCTCTTTATTCATTACTGTTTATCTTTTTCTGGTTTTGGCTTATTTGAGAGAGAGAGAGAGAACGAATTGATGGCTATGTCTGTGTTTTACATATAGATATGTATTGATGAATGAGAAGGGTACGTGTTATTTTCTGCTGATTTATACTTCTTTTTTTTTTTTAAATTTTGGTAGTTGATAAAACGACAAAGCGTGCAGAAGGACAAAATGTGAAGAGAAAACTAGTGGGGTAGAGTCTCTACTCTTGAGAACCAAATTGATGAAATCACTGATGCTGAGGATAATAATCTCAACCTATTCTGACTTTTTTTTATATATATACATGCAACTGCAACAAATTCAATTTTTTAAAAGCTGAGAAAAGTACTCAAACCTTTCAATTGACCTTTGCTTTAGCACGATATATATTTGTATATATATATATATATAATATAATGGAACAACTTACATGGAATGGAAATTGAAGTCTTCTCATTCCTTCTAATAGATATCCATGGAAATAAAGATGGGTACAGAATTGTATAAAAAAATCTCACCTTCAACGCACTTTTATAATTAAGAGTTATTATAACAAATATTTTGTTTTAAATATGAAATATTTTGATTAATTCATGTCATTTTGTACATAAAATTTTGTATAAAAATAGATTCTAAGCAAAACCTCTTGTTATTCAAAGAGTTTTTTGACCCAATTTCTGAAATAATTATTCAATCCTCTTAAAAAATTGTGTATTCTTACTTCTTCTTTTACAATACAATAAATCTCCTTACTAAGTGAATTTCAAATTCACTAATTGATTCACCTATTAGGGGCACCCATTGAATGGCAAAAGGAGAAAAGAAAAAAAGAAAGATAAAATGAAATGATTCACTAGCTTTTTCCTGATGAAATGAAAATTGGAAAGAACATAAGAAAGATGAAACAACTTTTAACATCTTATCCACTTGAAAGATAATCAAGGGCTGCCGTTGTTATAATTATGGTCCTTCGGAGTTGATGAACTCTCAGGAGAATTGAGAATCGATGGATAAACTAGTAATAGTTTATGATGCTAGGACAATCTCTCAGGAAAATCAATCGATAAGCAACGAGCTATTCAAAAACTTCATGATCCAATTAGATACACCCCCCTGCAACGTAATCAACTTAATTCCAACTTTTGTGAAATTGAATAACTATTAACTCTGCATCATAAGCTATTACAAGTCCTCCAATATCAGCAGACAGGAGGCCAATAACTGAATAGTAATAGAACAATTTAAAAACAAACAAAAAGTAAACACCTTTCATTAAGTAAAAATAAACAGAATTGTATTCTCTCTTTGTAATCCTGTATGATATTTGAGGAATGAGATATATCCTTGCACTTCCGGAACATTTGATTCAAGAAAGGCACCCATCATGTGTTGCATGTCACACCTTACAAACCAAAGTCTGATCGTTTGTTCCCACTTTACATATCAAACTTGGGATAAAAACTCGTCAAAGTTAGGACTTCACTGACTTCTGATGATCAACGATTTATGTCGGAGATCGAACAAAATGAAGCGCCTTGTTATCAAGAACCATCCATAGGAGTATCATTACTGTATGGATTTGGTGGGTTTTCCCCCAGAGGGATTCCAGAGGGAGTATTCTGACTCTGGCCAGCTCCAAAAGTGAACTCGTGAGGAGGAATGTCCAAAGCCTGACGGGCAAAAATGGAAGTAGCACCAAGACTGTTGAAAGCAGGGACAGGAACTGGATCGTTTGGCTTTGGGAAGCCAAAGCTAAAAGATGGCGCAATTGATGACTGGAAGACTGGCAAGACAGGGCTATTGTTGTCAATTGACCCAAAGATCTTCTGCTCATACTCCTGTAATTGCTGGTTGACAGCTACATTTTATGAATGAAAAACTGGATGTCAGAGATGGGTAAATTCTGTTTGACAAATACCAAAACAAAGGATATTAATACTATTGCCATCTTTTGAGAGTATAATTCCAATTTACACAATACCTAGGATCTCAAGAGCAAAAGCTAGTGGGTCCAACTAGAGTGATCGCTACAAATAAAGGGCATCGTAACAAGATTTGGCCCTCTTGTGCTTCTCCAGACTATTATTTTTTGTTCTATTAAAAAAGCAACAAAGGTCCACGAAGAATATCAAATCAAGCTTCTCATAAGTCCTTTTTCATGCACATTTTAGTCCAATTTAATCACCTATCCTGGAAGGTTGTATAGACTAGTGACTTCGGAGAGTACTTTAGTGCAAAAAGAACAAGATAGGAGGGAAAAAGAACTTTGCCTGGTGCTATTGCCAGGGCAGAAGAGCTTCGCTCTGGCAAAAAGACACCATTCCCAGTCATAGGGTTTCCTAAATGTAAGAGAGTTCATAATGAATTTTAAACATTGACTCAACTTTTAATTCTTCTCAAACTAATATGGATTCTATGTTGACCTGCATTGATGTTAGTCTCCCTCTGAATCCTACAAGAGCGCACACATGCTCACAAACATTGTGATCTTTTAATTCACTAGTTACAAAAATTCAAGCAATGTCAATTTGTTTCTTTATCCTTGTCCCACACACGCTATAATCTTTAGTTGATTTGATGATGTGAATTCCAAATTTCCAAGCCTACATACCGCCAAACAAATTAGCCTTCATCAATTAAAACACCATCAATCTATAACTACATGGTGTCAATACAGACCTTGAGTTAATTCAATAGATGGTCTCCGCTCTTTCACCCACTGGTAACTCTGTGCAAGTCTCCATCCTTTGCTCTTGATCAAGTAAGCTATCACAATAGCTGGTGACCTGTTGAAAAATAGCAGAGTTACAATCCCCATAGACAAAATTACATATTTTTTTGTGGGTTATAATTAATATACAACTTTTGCAAACAAGAGATTATGAATTAAATTCATGTGCTCCAATGAAGTACAACTGTGCTTGTGATCGAATGGAATATCTATCCACCTTGCTGGCAGAAGTCACAAAATCAAGTCCTCCAAAACGTTTTACCTCATATTTAGCAGATGATAACACTTTTAACATCCTAATGACAATCTATATGCGCTGTGTGCATGCATGCATTTGTATTTGTGTGGTACATTTTCCCATATTTACAAAAAAACTAAGTTAACCCAAAAACACAAAGGTTGGTAATAAAAACTCACCTGCTTTTTCCAGACATGCAGTGGACAAGAACACGTGCCCTATCCTTTTCACACTGCTCTGTAAAATATACAAGCAATGCATTAAGCTTGAGTTAAACAATTAAAATACCGAAAACATAACCAAAAATTGACAATCAACTTGTGGGACAGCAATTGGAGTGGATGGCTGATTAAAATTTCACATTTAATGGAATCTGTGGAACCAAAAGCTAGTGTAGCTGTGCTGATTGTTGCCATTGTTCGGCAGTGTATCAGCAAGCAGAAGCTTGCTTTCTCAAGAAATCCTTTCAAGCCCCTTTCCAACAATGAAGGAAAAGCAAAGAAACAAAAGACTACAAGTTTTAGAAAGTTTCCATTCCAGAAACAAGCGCAAAACATGATAGCTTCAGGTTGCTATGAAGTTGAAAATAAGAAATACAAGTTCTAGAGGATAGTTTCAGTGGGTCCAGATTTAAGTTCTCAACTTTGAAAGTGTTGAAGCCTGTAGAAGATCCTCATACAAGAGAAAACATGAGCCAAGACCATGTTTGAATGCAGTTTTATCCCACGATTAGGAAGATACATTTTGTAAAGAAGTAAACTAACTTCTTTAAAGAAATAAAGGCTAACAGTGAAAGATAGCTTCAAGAATCAACATAAATTGACATCAACTCACAAATCAGAGGACAGGATTGCAGGACTCTTAAAACCTTATTTCAGACAGTTCTACAACATCACTTTTAAATATCTCTAGATAGACAAGCTTATTCAGCAGCAGATTTAAAAAGATAACTTAGACTGTAGTTGGCTTCTGCAATTTGAACAAATTAGAGTAGAGTTTTTCATATGATAGGCCCATTTTAAATAGGCCTACACCATCAACTAAGACCCTAGCCAATTTTTACACAACTGTATACATCATGGCACCACTGTTACCATTGGAAATAGTTATTACCATGTAAAAAATAGGAAAATTTTTCCTTTAATCTTTACTATTGTTATTCTTTTTCTTTTTTTGGTTTCTGGTAAGTTGTTTGATCATTAAACCTACAAAGAACAAAATGGATTTCTTTGCTCTGTTTTTCACTTTGCTCATTACAATGTAATAATCAGCAAATTTTCAGAGAAATTGTGAAGTCACACAAATCATGTTAGTGAACTCAAAAATTACAGGTAAAGGCTTTGCAAAATGTACATCGAGCCAAGCCATTCTACTTTCTTTATAATACCAATCCAGGAAAAACCAATAAAAAAATTCACTGCCTGATAAAAAATACAATACTTGGTATTTTCTCCATCAAAAAGATCATTTATTGAATGAAATTGAATGTACCAAATGTAGAGTTACTAATAATTTGGTAATTTTTAATTTAACACACCACCAGCCTTTTATTTTCTCAATAACAGCTAGCCACCATGGTGCAGCTGAGCACAATATGGATGGTTGCCAATACTCCTAGAACAATAAAAACCAAGAAGTTAACAAAGACTTGGACCCAATCTCATATGAATACTTAGCAACAGCATTTCATTAATGTCATTGTTTGAAATCTTGGTATAGACATAAATTTTCGGTCGTTGCCAAAATCCAGCAAGCAGCCTAATATGCTTGCAACAGATTTGAAATCTAGACCCTAATGAACACTTAAGAAGGTGGTGAGAAGAAACCACTGAGAAGCTATAATTCTAGCCAACATCAGAACATTCTAGCACTCCTTTTGGATTGAGGGGAAGTGAAGGATTTCGAGGGGAACAGTTAATGTTTAACTTGTTTGGATTATTTTTAAGAAGGAGAGGGGAAAGTCTATGGAGGGGTTGTGAAGGGATAGAAGGCCTAGATTTTGAGCACTTTCCTTCCCCTCTAAAATTAGGAGGAAATGGAGGGGAAGTGAAGTGCTTGTTCTAATTATTTTTTTAAGACCATCACACCCATCAATCTATAACCCAAAAAATGGGTTTTAAAACTAAAAAGGTTATAATAGTTAAAATGCATTATAGACCTCCCTTTCCTTTTAAAAATTATCGTCAAACCAAAAAAGAGTAAGAAAGGTCACTCTCCCTTCCCTCTTGATTAACCAAAGAAGATGATGGACAGTTCTCTTTACCCCATTAACACATCTCTCCAATCACTTTTATCTAGTCCTCTTTAACAACCTCCCAACCCTTCTAGTAAGGAGCCATATAAACCTGAAGATTCATCGTTGCCTATTTGCACAAATTCCTTTGCTACCCCATCGCCCTTACAATGGCATTCCCAATCACCCATCCTAAGGCCAACTAAATGATCACATACAGCAAATCTTCAAAGGTCCACCAACCAGATGAAGGCCCCACAATAACAATATTGATAAGATATCAATAACATTAGACTTTATCTCCTTCACCCTCTCAAATACCCTCACTTGCTGCCACAGCACACAATATGGTAATCTATTCACATGAACATGAACTTAGTCTGCGTGAATCAACACATACATAACCCTAAAATGTACAGAGATCTCATTGACATGCTGTCAAACCAACTATCTACACACCGACTTTTTAGAGAAAAAGCAACTGAACACTCAAATCCATCTTACTATTTTAGTTCCAACCCATTCTTCCCGTCACCATCTCTGTGCAAGTGAACCACAGCAAACGAACACACTGCTTTTTTTTCACATATTGATGCAATTAAGAATTCTCAAAAGTATCCTCCATAATCAATTTAAAAATTTCTCTTTTTTTTCTCTATTTCTGATTGGTAAAAGTATTTCACTTAATGGCAGCACCAAAGGAGGAGAAACCCCCTATACTGCCATACATATACATTATTTTTTTAATCCATTTTTCTTCTCAATTTGGAAGAAGTTGCTTTAAAGGGCTTCCAATTAATAAACGGAACAGTGAACTACACGCTGGGCCTCTACATTCATTGAGGCAACCTATTTGATAAAGCATTAACTACTTGCGCTCACTACACAAATACTTATTTTCCATTCAGCTCATGCCATGACCACAACTTTAGATAATAAAATAGGCATCTATGTCTTCCTGTACTTCCACAAACCACCTTACACAACCTTCTTTCATTTTATCCTCAACTAACTCAGTATTTACTCTCCAAGATAAATTAATTCCCCATAGTCTTTTGCCTACATTTCCACTCATTCCAAACATGCTTAATCTATCTTATGATCAACTTGTAATATGCTCCTTCAAATATTTCATGACCAGGCCCAATACATTCAGCCACTCCATCATTTCTACCCTCCTTCTATAAGCAATGTCTTCTTCAATCATTCCCTCCTCATAAATATTTGATGCAACGGTTCTCATTTCCATGGCTTTTTCAATTTTCAGATGCCCCATTCTTAAACCTAACAAGGTTTTTTCATCTGAGCCCCTAGCTCTTTTACACAACAATTCTGATTATGGCCAAGCTATATATTACAAGCAAGGATTAAAATTTCGTTTCGAGAGGTCGTTTCGGTTAACTCGGAAACGGAAACGTTTCGAAAACATTTCAAAAATGACAAATATTAAAATAGTAGAATACAATCTTTTGTATAAAAATTGTACACCTTTTATAAAAATTTTAAATTCGGGTTAATACAACTTATTATTTAGGTATGTAGCATTGTGTTTTGGTGCATTTTTCTATGTTTCAGTGTGTTTTGATTGTAATAATAGTGTTTCTTTTCGATCCCTCAAGAAACAAAAACATTTCAGCTGTTTCGGTGGAAACAAATGAAAATTTTGTTCCTTGATTACAAGGTGTTCTCCCCATTTCCAAGTACACACACAGCTCATAGTCTCTCTTCTACTTCAAGGACCAATTAGTTTCAAAAGCTTAAACATTATATCATCCAGACGCCTTCAGCGCCGTATAGTGTCTTCCGTAGATAATAGTTAACCAGAGCGCAACTTTGCATTATCCTTTAATTTAGATTCAACCAAGCCAACCATTACAGAGATGGACAGAAGTCCGTTTTGTGCTTCCTATGACTTAATAATTTTCACTATCCACATAATTATTCTCCAATATTCATTTTAAGTTATATTCCATATAGTGTCTTTGCTCTTCCTATGACTTAATAATTTTCACTATCCGCTTAATTATTCTCCAATATTCATTTAAGTTATATTCCATATAGTGTCATAACCTTCTTACCCAAAGGCCCAGCATGTTCAACATATCATAAAGATGTATTATAGATTTTTAATTTTTCACTCTTGAAATACATGTAGGGGTGGCAAGTGAGCAGGTCGGCAGGGTTCCGTTCTGACAACATAGATTTATATTTATTAATCCCTCCTCCTTTAGACTTTTAAATTTTAGGATTTCTAAAGCCTTCACACTTCTGTTTTGGATGTGAAAATGAAAAATGATTTTTTACTTCTTTGATATAATAAAATATAGATGTATTTGTGATGTAAAAAATAATGAAATTTAAAAATATGTTTCTTTATTGCCATATCCCTACTGTGTCGTGTCTTAATTTTTTTGAAATTATTGTGTCAATGTGTCCATATCATGTCAAATTCGTGTCGCGTGCCTATATCCATGCTTCTTAGGAAGATACATATATATGAACATGTCTATGAATAATGTACAAATATATATACGAGAATAAATATATAGATATACATAAACATTTTTTTGTGTAAAATTGAAAGCAAAGGGGAAAGAAGAGAAAGGAGAAAGAGATCTTACAGCTCTAAGATCAAAAAGGACAGAAAGTAGTAAAGGTAAAAATAAAAAATAAAAAAAATTCAAAGTAGCTTTTAACATCAAGAATTTCATCAACAACAATATCCAACCAAAAAAAAGGCCCCTAAAGTCTAGAAAGATGACAATCAAAAGAGAATAAATAAATACTCTTTGTCCTTAACGATCAAACGTTCAATTCAGCGGAATAAAAATGAAGAGAGAGAGAGAGAGAGAGAGAGAGAGAGAGAGAACTCAACGAGATCCTACAAACTTGAGCATGAAGAAAGTTATACCAATTTGAATTTATATCACTCTTTGTTTTTATAAGCAATGGAATATCTATCACTCTGATGCCACATCAAAAGAGAGAGGGAGGAGATGGAGGGTGAAAGGAGGAGAAGGCAGTATCTGGTCTCTTTTCTATTATTTTAGCGCTATGAAAAATGGCCGCTTGTTGGAATTTAATTACTTTCCACGTTGAAAGTCTATTAATTAATATGTATCTCTCTACATAAACTGATTGTGGTCTGGTGGTTAGGATAATGCAACTTGTACAGGTGAGTAACGCATTACAAACCTATAGAAAGGACCACATAAAAAAAAAAAAATCCCATGTCTAACCTTTGCTCTAACCTGCATTCTAGGCAGGTTCACAGGTTTGGGTAGTAACTACCACCGGAACTACATACAAAATTCACTAGGAGACTTCCAAAGGAGATTTCTACATACCCTAAGAAGGTTGTAGCCTTTCTTAATTAGTTTTAAGTCACCATGCCACTACTTTAATTCTATGTATGTTTCGTGGGGCAAAAATTTTCCAATAAATTTACAGTAGTAGTGGTCCATGCTTTCTAATTATTGCATTTTATTTACACTATTATGTCTTTTGCTGGTCTTCAATACTTTAATTCTAACATACCCTTTCTTCTTATAGTTAACATAGTATTTTCCCTCCATCTATCAATCATTTTGTCCCTATTAACTCGTTAATTTAGTCAATTAGACTAAACGGTCGTCAATCATGCACTCCAAGCCCTTAACAATACCACTAGGTTCCTAAACTTTTCCTATTTTAAGTTTGTTTATGACTAATCTAATCTTCTAGAGTTCTTAATTATTCAAAAGCACCTATAATTTCCATCAACAACTTATTGAAATATGTCATTGTCTTCACTTAAAGCATCCAAATTAAGAAACTTTTGAATCCTCAATTTCATTGCAATTGATATGATCAAGTTTCTAAACTACTTTTTCCTTGTCCAAACTACTCCTTTAAATATTTCTCTTCAACCTATGCACCTAAAATACAAATCACCTGATGCCTGGCCCTCACCTCTTTGTTAACTTCCTTTTGAGCTCAGTTCTAGCTTTTTTTGGCATTCAAGATCCTACATGTTTCCCGAGTATTGCGAGAGCGTACACAAATAATTCAACCTTCGTCATCTGACTGCACAACAATCCTTTGGATGATGACCCATTTCATTTAGAGTTCTCCAATGACCTCTTTTGCTCAAATTTAACCAATTAGTCATCTCATTCCATAAGAATTTTCTTTAGCTTTAGTACATATTAGCTCCCTTCTTGTTAAGTCCAACAGCTTATATTTGGACTCCTATTACTTCTATACCCTAACCTCTCCCATCTTTTGACAAATGTGTCCAGTGGCCTCTGCTACCGAACTCATGTAACAAAGAATAAATACATAACGTAGCAGTGGCTAGTTTGTGTTTACAAACCTTCTTAGAGCATTATACTTGCATTTGTTACATCATGTTCCCTCCACCCTCCAAGTAAGAAAAATGACTAACTGCGACTAAGCATATTTCAGAATTAGTTCCACCAATGCTTCACCTTCAGCCTAAGGATATGTACTCAAAAATGTTAAGGGCACATATTAAGAGCTGCAGTTTTTGTAAATTTTCTTGTGATGCAAAATAAAAGACTTTCAGGATTGCAATTGATCAATGACGAAAAGAAAACTTTCATCATGGAAGTTTGGCCCAAGGATGAAGGTCTACAATATAAGAAGAATGGCGGTCTTCAATTTCTAGCAATCTTCTTCAAAACATTATGGAAGATATCATCCGCATATGTCATATGGTGGTCACAAAATGATTTTTTCCCAACATAAATCCTGCAAGCTAGGTACAAGTGTACAATAGTTACAATCCTGCCTAATGTAGAAGATATGAAGAACTGTCTAAGCCAAAGAAGAAACCGATAACAACAAGCATTAGTTCACAGCATAGGAAGTAGAGATACGCACCTAGAAATTGGATGGCATCATCAAATGGCAAACTTTTGTCATCTTGGAGACAATGATAAGTAAAAGAGTTCTTATACAGATTTTGGCAAGAAGGTACTGTCTGCGGAAAGACAAAATAACCAATATACAGAATACTATTAATCCGAACCATGTCACTATTTCAATTCAATGGACAAAAATAAGAAAAAACTGCAGTATACCAATTACAAGCAACTCACGTTTCACAAGCTAAATGGTATAAAAATTACTTTCAATATTTCTGTTTCTAGAAGGACATATTGCATGAAAGTAATTACCATAAATGGAGATGAAAACTAAATCCTAACGCTAACATAACTGCTGCCAATGGTAATAAACAATTAATTTAGGACCCATTTAGTTGTCCCTAAAATGTGAATTGGGCCAATTTACAATTGGCTAGTTCACAAATCAGACAATCAAATGTGTAATGGCTGTAAAAATGCAACACCTGAAAAATATATTAGTTTACTTTCCTTATGACACAGCATTACCTAATCCAAATTTAGGAGATTCAAAAGCAATTTTATTCAATGCCTACAGAAATCTTGAATCAACTCATTTTGTCAATCAACAAATTTGAAATCAGTTCATTCAATTTGTGCCACCAAACACGCACTAAGTGATCTCCAAAGAAATAAGAATTTAACAGAACACACTAAATTAACAAGCATTAATAATTTAATTAAAAAAGGATTACAAGAACCAAAAAAAAAAAAAACTAACACCATGTTCGATTATTTGAACAAACTGCTAAAAAGTAATATCATAAATACCATATCATTTTAATTTTCTCTAGAATTTTCATTTTCTCGGTCACATCCCTTACATTCAAATGTCACTTCACCTTACCTACCTTTCAAATATTCACATCCTACAACCAAGTGTTTACCCCTACCTCTTTGCTTCCATAAAGGTCAAGTACAAAAATCACATGTTGCACTAGTAACAATTACGCCAGCCTATGAAATCAAACAAGTACAACCATACAAACTATCAACCAATAAATTTATAAGAGTTCTTTATAGACATAAACAATCACCTCCACAACTCAGAAAAGAAATGCCGTTTTTATTGTACAATAATAGAATTTTGAATGCTGTTCATTTAGGCATATGATTCTACATAAAAATTGTTTAGACCGGTATCAAAGAGCACAATAGAAGTAAAATCAAAACGAATTCAACCACATTCACCCTCACTTATCAGAAATTTCAATGAACTCCACAAACTCAACCTTGAACCTTCACGCTTCAAGCACCCAGAACACAAGGAATCAGTTCTTTGACTTAACATCAAGCTCAGAACCAGAATCACCCATGTTCCAGCAAGGGTCATCAACCGTTACATTATCTTTTGCTGTTTTAAACACAAAACAAATGACAAGCAAACATATTCCTGTACACATACTATGTCAAAGTAACCAAGGTCAACATGAGAAGATACAGATTGCTACAACTATGAAAAAGGGGAACATAAGAGGAAAATTCAACAAAGATTGATCCACGGAAACCTAAAAAAATACCTTACTAACAAGAACCCATGCACTTATCCCAAAAAAAAAGCAGCAAAAGCAAAAAATAGGAAATAAACATAACCAAAGCCCTGGCAACTATATAAGAATATACCATACAAAGAATAAAATTCAGTAAGACATGCACCAGAAAAAAATTATGTCTTCTGTCTTTGTTTTTTTGTTCTTTTGTTTTTTTTTTTTTTAAATATCCCATAAGATAGCTAGGTAAATGAAAGCCCGTCAATCAAATCCACTCAAGATTAGGCCATAATGTAGCAAGAATTGAGCAAATCTAACACTAAAGGAAAAGGAATGCAATTAATCACCACTCTATTCATATAATGTGGCATCTAACACCAGTGGTGAACAATGGGTACAAGGTGAGCAACTACCCCAGTCTTTGCATCAACACCCACTAGGAATAGACATTCCTAACTCTAAAGAATCCAAATCCTCACCCTCCACAAATTTGTGATCTTTTTTCTTTTCCCTCCAGGCCAGATTCATCATGTGAGAATACCAAAATAACACGCAATTTGCATTTATTCAAAACCTCAAGTTCTAGTGTCCAGATGCAAGCCAAGTCCCTAATTTACCACGTTCATCCAGAAGATGAAGACAAAGCAATCCCATCCTCTATCAAGTTATCTACCAGCAGAGACTCCCATCTCCTCTCAAGCTTCAAAAGAACAAATCAGGAACAACCCAGAAAAAGGAGAGTACCTGTAACCTAACCCTTATAATATGCCTCCATCTGCAAGATATTTTAGGCATCCCTCCCAACGTGCAAGTTTTATTATGCTCTTCCATTAGTCACAACCATTGGACAGCAGGATTCAGTCTGAAGAAGAAGACCAGTACTGCCACAGTGATAGGTCTCCAGCCATCACATGCTTCCCCAAACTGCCATGACATCCTCTAAAAGACCCATGTTAATATTAGACAACATCAAATGCTTTACTACCAATATCACCATGTGAAAAACCCAGACAATGATCCACCAATTCATATCTGGCAGCTCCTACCTTTCCCATCCAAAAGTTCATTTATGCTAGACACACACTTAGAAAATAATGAGATAACAAGTAGAACTAGGAAGGATGGACTAAAACAACCCTCAAAGAAATACCTCACAGGCAAATTCAATCAAAAATTTGAGTAAGATAAAAAAACAAAAAGGTGCCTCCTTGGATAGGCATCTCTTTGTACATTTTATGTTGAGACATTTGCTTGACCCATTGGGACTTGGGTCAAATTCAATCAACCAAATGCCACCAAATTCATCATATACTCGTAAACTAGTATTAACCTCAAATAATCCCAATTATCAAAGCTATCTATAGAATAGATGCCTACAAATATTAAACGTCGTTAACAACACACTCCTGGTTCACTAACAGATGCCCAGTCACACACAGATAGGCATGAATTTAAGCCCAAATCTCAAATTCAATCAAATAACGTATAACAAAATAATATTGTCCAAAGATTCACATGAACTATTAATATCTACAAAAATCAAAATTCCAATCCCAAACTCGATTTATCCAGAAAAATAGAATTACAACTCTTATTCAATCAACTAATCCCAATTCAACAAATAAGAAAACCATATAGACTAACACTATCCTCAAAAGTTCACAGCAACTACTCTCGCCATCCATAGTACAGTTACTTAAAAAGATTAAACAACACAAACATGCTCTAATCGATAGAATTGACAAGGAACATATTAGTAAAAACAATAACTTACATTAAGAACGCGAGAAATCCCCTGGGTCTTCAGAAGTTCCGACCTCGACGCATTGTCATAGCTGCCGAGATAAAGAAACTCCGGCAATATCTCCGAAGGAAAAGCACTAACTTGGAGAGAAGTTTTCTCCGATACCGCCGGCATCCGGTGGCCGCAAATCCCACAGACCTCGCCTTCTTCGTACTTGTGGTAGTGCCCACAAACCCCACAAGGGTTCTCCCTCTCTCTCTTCCTCATACCGATTGATTAAGACCCAGAAAACCACAAAGCTTCTCTATATCAAACAAAGAAGACCCAGATCGAGATTTAGGCTATAAAGCCAAGACGTACAAGGATTCGAGCAGAGTATGTGAAGACTGAAAAAGGATACGAATGATACAAGACTGAAGAAGCGAAAGAGATCTTTGTTCTGGAGGGCTACGCCGAAGCTTCGACGAGAACGGGCTCGTATCAGATATCTCAATAGCTCGACCGAAGAGTACTTGGATTTTCTTTAGTAGTCCCGTAACGTGTGTTTATATATAGAGCCGAGACCGTGTGAGGATTGGAACAGATTTTTGACCGGGTTGTGTTAATGACAGGCTAAGGTTTCCTTTTCATTGTCATGTATGAGGCTTCATAAAGAGGAATTGTTTCTTTAGACTTGCAATCATTTTTGTTACTCGGTAATGCCAATCATACTCCATAGTATTGAATTGGTCGGGACAAATTTCTAATAGGCTGTTTGGAACTTAGGAAAGGAAGAGGGAAAGAGAAAATAATTATTTTTTTGTTTAAAAGTAAAGTAAAAATAAATTTATTTTTTTAATTTTTCTCTTTTTCGTTTTCACTTTCTCTTTTCCTTTCCCTTTCTCTTTTCCTTCATTTTTCAATCCCATTCTCAAGTTCCAAAAAGGCTATAAGGGTAATGAAAACACAAAGATTTACCCAAAAACAATATTGCTATCTTTTCGCTAAACTTTCTTTTTAATTGGTTGATGATCCACCTATGAGCATGGGATGTTGAAGGGTTTTGGGGACCGAGGAATTTTTTTGAAGATAGCATGAAGTAAAAATTATTAAGAATTTTGGATAATCAAGATAAAAAAATTTTGAATTTTGGGACTAATACACTACTCTTATCATAAATACTCAAAAAAAATTATATGACTTCAACAAAATCTTTAGGGCTAGGAAAAGAATTTTTAAAACTTATAGGTGATCTGAGACCCTTGGTCTATACATAGTTATATCCCTGATTGTCAAGTTAGTTAATAGTGAATGGACATCTCTTGATACTTTCAAAGAATATTAGTCTAAAAGGCATTTTTGTCCATCAATATTTCAATTTCCCTGGAAGAAGCAAAACTACCTATGATGAATTCTCAATGCAAGCATGTGTGATTTATAAATATGCTAATGGATCCTTTAGAAAGAGAGAGGTCCATTTTAGTGAATCAAATTTTGACAGCTCATAAGGGAAGTCACATTAGCAATTTTAAGAAATAACCTAGAATGGTAGTGTGGTACTATAAGTGTAAACTGTCTTTCTTCTTCTAATTCACAACCTACTAATTATCTGTTTTGCTAATGAAATCATCTTTTGCAAGTTGAATATTTTTGTAGGTCGAGAAAATTTTTAAATTGATGATGTGGAGGGGATTTTTCGTATAGCCCAATCCGCGCAGCAAACTTCCAAGATGAACACTAGAGAGCCTACAAGAGCAAAAAATAATGAGAATGCACTGACCCTCTTTGGGCTGAAGACACTCTGAAGATTAAGTCAAACAAGCTTACTCTTAATCAAGCAAAATAAAGAAATCTATTCTAACTCTCAATTATGCGTACCTTGTTCTCTTATGTCTTGCCTTATTTATAACTTTTGAAGGTCCTACTCCTTCTAAAAGTTGCTTCTTTTAGCCTATTCCTTTTAGGAATATGCCTCTTCTGAGGCAATTGTAAAGTTATGGCAATCTTCCAAGAGTCATTTTCTTATTGGGATTGGAATTTTTTGACCCCTTAAGCCTTTCTTGGCCTTCAAGTTAATTCTCTTTGAAATCACGATCATACATGCCAGGTCAGCTCAAGCACAACGGCTAGTCTGTGTTGTGTTCGACAGATCATGCCTCTCGTCATACAAGCTAGCGCACTCTTCTTAATGGGCTTGCTTACATTCATACAATACGAGCTTTTTAGCCCACAATTGCTCCCCAGCCCTTGTTCCTTTTTGGCTGGATTTAAGGATACGAGTTGTATTTGTCTAGCTGACATGATCTTTACAAATTCTGACCTAATTAGATAGTGGGACATCCTCCGTCAATTTGTTCATGCAATTAGAGAGGCAAAATACATTACATACCAAGGCAACCTTTCAACAAAGATATAATGATGATGTCATTCATCGTTTTTTGAAACGGAGTTGCTCTTCACATACTAGCCTTTCCGTACTTAGAAATTTTTTGAGCTTTTTTCTTTTAGCCGACATACTAAACTTGGGTAAGACTGAGCTCTTTACTTAATTTTTTTTCTTCTCGGCTCTCTTTAAACCGACCTGCCACACTTAGATAAGACCAAGCTCTTTAATTGGTTTTATTCTTCTTGGCTCTCTTTAAGCCGACCCACCACACTTAGGCATGACCAAGCTCTTTAATAAATTTTTTTCTTCTCGGCTCTCTTTAAGCCAACCTGCCAAACTTAAAAAGGACCAAGCTCTTTGCTTGATTTTTTTCTTCTCAACTCTCCTTAAGCCGACTTGTCAAACTTAAGCAGGACCAAACTCTTTACTTGGTTTTATTCTTCTTGGCTCTCTTTAAGCCGACCTACCACACTTAGCCAGGACCAAACTCTTTACTTGGTTTTATTTTGGCTCTCTTTAAGCCAACCTGCCAAACTTAGGCAAGGCCAAGCTCTTTACTTGGTTTTTTCTTCTTGAACAAGTCATAATACATGACCTTTAAAGAACTGCCCTGATCTGTAAGAATTCTTCTCACGTCATAGCCTCCAGTCCACAATGTCACCACCAAAGTATCGTTGTGGGGTGTCTGGATTCCTAGTAGATCTTCATCAGAAAAGGTTACAACTCCACTATTTATGCCGACCTTCGCTCTTTTTACTAGGTGTTGCAGTTGCATGACCTCCTTGAGAGGGGCAACCTTTTGAATGTCTACCCAGTATTTGTTCGGGTTTATCTCCCGAGGATCAATTGAGCAATGCAATATCGCTATCACACGTGGGCAAGCTTCCTTTTGAGGGACTTCCTTCAATTTTGACTGCTCCTCCTCCATTGTCTTGTAGTGGTCAATGAATTACCTGAGATATCCTGCTCAGGCTAGGTCCTCCAAGTGGCTCTTAAAGTGCTTGCAATACTCCATTATGCGCCCCTTTCTCTTTGTTGTAGGAGCAAAATTTCCTTTGGTCCCTGGTACTTGGGTCTCCCACAACTTCTACGGCCATTTAAAGCAGGGCTTATCTTTTACCTGTGGCAGTATTCAGTAGATTGGCTTCTTTAAAAACCGAATTCATACATTCGTAAGCCTTCTTTCCCTTGTAGATGGTCTCCTCTCTTCGAGGTTTCTTGACCTCTTGGGCTTCTTTCTTCTTGGTGGTTTTATCACGATTCCGTTATTATTTTGGTGATAAGACGTCCTTTTCTACCTTGGAATATTATTCAATTTTCTCCAAAAGCTCGGGCATGCCAAGCGCATGCCTTTTAGTCAAAAATTGTCTAAGGTGATATTCCCTGGGTAGGCTGATCTTAAATGAAGCCACAACAAGCTGTTCATTGTAGTCTTCGATCTCAATAAATCCTTGCCTATTGTCTTAATCCTTCGTCATCCTTCTTCTGTATTGTAAGTAGGAGTCCATCTCCCTAAGTTGCTTGTTGTTGGCTCTAAATTAAGCAGTGAAGAGTTTGACTAACTATTTTCAACTCTCCACTATCCCAAATGGCAATTTATCAAACCAAGGAAGGGCTGCTTTGCTGAGGCTAGATGGAAAAATCCAACACATCAGGGATTTTTCCTTGCTCTATAAAGTCATCATCTACTTATAATGTCTGACATGGCTGATGGGGATTAACTTCCCATCATAAGGGGTAAACCTTGGGGCAGTAAATTTCCTAGGTGGTTTATGCCTCTCGATCTCCTTTATGAATGAGGAAAACGTTATCTGCTCCAGAGCCTTTCACACCATGTCCCAAGCCTTTCTTCCTTTAGGTTATGCAATTATTCCCTCAAGTTGGTTGTTCAACCACTACCTGAGGTCACTGCGATCTCTTTAGTCAGGTGATCATCCTCTTTCCTGGTACCAATCTCTTGTACGGGACCTAGACTTGTGGCCAGTGCTGGAGGCATGGCTTCTGGACCGCTTGGAGGTGATGCTCAGACTCCGGGACCCTGCCCTTCTCTTCCTCTGGAATAATGTCTGTGTTGATCTTTGGTTCTTTCGCGGTGTCTGCTCCGCCTTTCTCTCTGATTATATCAGTCGAGGACCTCATCTCAGAATGTTCAAATTTCCGTGCTCAAGTTTGAAATCTTTTGGCTGCATCTTCTGAGTTCGCTTTCAGCAACTCTAAGGTCTGAGTTCCTCAGAGGGTGAACATTCAGTCATTGAGGGTTCCCCATTGTCCGAGGTCTCCCCCTTTATTCTTGAGCTGGTTGATTATTTACTACCGGACGTAAGTCTGAATGTAGTCGCCGATTTCCCTAGGCCCAGGCTAATCTGTGATCTGATGTATCCTGGCTCTGCAAGTGTGAACTTATGGAACTACTCCTGTGCTATCAGTATCCATCTCTTAACTTTAGGGGTTCCCACAGATGGTGCCAATTGTGAAGGAAATTTTTTGTATGCCTCAATCCACAAAGTGAACCTCTAAGATGAACACCAAAAAGTCTACAAGAGCAGAAGATGATGAGAATACGTTGACCTTCTTTAGGTTGAAGGCACTCCGAAGATTAAGTAAAACAAACTTAATCTCAATCAATCGAAATAAAGAAATCTATTCTAGCTCTCAATTATGCATACCTTGTTCTCCTATATCTTGCCCTATTTATAACCTTTGGAGGTCCTACTCTTTCTAGTAGTTGCTTCTTTCAGCCTATTCCTTTTAAAAATTTGCCTCTTATGAGGCGATTGTAAGGTTATGACAATCTTTTAAAGTCCTTTCCTTTATTGGATTGGAATTCTTTGACCTCTTGGGCCTTTCTTGGCCTTCAATCTAACTCTATTTGATATCAGGCTCATATCTATTAGGTCGGCCCAAGTGCAATGGCTAGCCTATTTTGTGTTCGGCAAATCGGACTTGTCTTCATACAAGCTAACCCATCTTCTTAGTGGGCTTATTTACTTTCATACGATACGGGCCTTTTAGCCCACACATGGATATACTCTACTTTAGCTTGCAAAACTTGTCATCAATTGATAATTTAAACTTAGAGATGAGCAGTAATGATAATTTAGCTAATAGAAGGTAAAAGCCTCGATAAAGTTGCTTATAAGTTGAACTAGCAACAGTATGATTAAAGGAATTTTATCTTTTTATTTATTGATGTGGTAGAAGTATTTCAAAAATGATGTGACCCTCAATATTATTGAAGTATTTTTATTAAAATACTTAATAATATTTTTTTCTATCTATTTATGAATAGCAATATGTTGTGAAGTATTGGAAGTTAAAATTTTCAATCCAATATTCTCAAATTTTTAGATTTTTAAATTATTTATAATGATACATTTCATTACGTTTTACAACCTGATTAGCCATTTTACTTGTTTTACAATTTGATTAGTCATTTTACTTTTCATAAATATTGAACTCTTACAAGATGTGTGGTAACCTAATTGATCAATCCTTTTCTCTTAAATATTAAACCCTTATGAGACATGACAATATCATAAGATCATTATCACAATATCATCTTATTTAAACTCAGGCATTTATCTTTTGGATTTTACTAGCATCAAGCACGCCCAATACTAGCAGTGCTCTTATCTTTTTCATATGTTTTAAATTTTAAGTATTGATAATAACACATCATTATGTGTTGCAACTTGATTTGTTAGAATTTTTCATATATACTGAACTTTTATGAGATGTCACGTGCTCACCATATCATGGGATTCTTATCACAATATATTTTTTTTAAACTTCACACATCTTCTCTGTCATTATATCATTAGACTCAAAACTCATGCCAAGGCTCATCAAATACATGAGAAGAAGAAATCATAAAGGAAGTAATATTCTTGATCACTCATAATAGTTAATAGTTTGATATATATTTCAAATAACTTGACTTAGATTAAAAAAAATGTTTCATATAGCTTGAGTCCAAAAAATAAAAAGAGAAGTAACGTATACATATCTTTTCACATTCATAAATTAGGAAAAAATTATGAAGTGAATGTACTTTTAGTAAAAAAAAGTATATCTTCATTTTTTTTTAAATCACCGTACATAGCACAGACTCATTGTTAGTTAATAAAAGATTCTAAATACTTTACTGAGTGAGAGATCCTTACTTACAAGTGTTTTGCCTAAAGGCTTTTTGTTTGGAATTATTTTTAAAATTGTCGTTTACTTTTTATGAGTTTTCAAAAACAAAAACTGTCACATCCCCAACCAAATTAGACATTATTAATGTTACAGTAGGCAGGGCGTGATCATACAGGTCACCATACGTGCGAACGACATCTTACCACATACCAAAAGATAAACTGCAAATTGATTCAACATATATATGTACAAGAACTATGCATTCATACCGTATCATATAGTAAAAGTAAACCACATGTTATTTACATCATAATAAATTTGTGACATAAAGCATTATATAAAATCAAGTCTCAATAGCTTATACAAAACAGGAGCAAAAGCTCGCTCCCAATACTCGACACCCCTGGCACTAACATAGAAGCCACCGTGACAATGACCAGGATTACAATGAACTGAACTATATTCTTAACTCACCTATCAAAAAGGTCTGTGAGGGCATGAGCTAAAAGTCAATATGCGCACAGTAGATAATCAAATTCATAAAGAATGATAATAGACACCCATAATGCATATCCAGGTATAAATGATCAATAGATATAGATAACATGAATGCCTCAATGCAATGAATGTATCACTCACTTGTACGCGCAAGTTTAGATAACGTTGGCCCAATAAGTAATGACTCAATATCAAGGATGCCCCACATTGACACTCTTTTAAATTAACCCCATATCGTTTAATCTTTAGGTTAGCCCCACATCGACAAAACCTTCCTCCATGAAATGCATTGGCATATGATATGTATGGTATGAAATGTCACCTTATATATAACCTCATCAATATCACTGCATATATAACATCATCAATAGTATGTTATAGATAATTATCAAGCAATTCAATATGAACAAGACTATCTATATTTCCACAATCAACACCAATGTTCATAACAAGACAAACAATATATTCACTTCTATATGAATAAGATTATCTCAATTCCCACCTGTCACCGTATGCACACACTACGACAAAGATCACTCCTTGGATGTCATTGAAGGATCTCGCCCTCCGTTAGCTCCTATCACCACAATCATGTTAGTTTAGAAACCATAATATATAATTCCACCATAATACTTGAACATAATGCATACACCCCCAAACAAGGCATAGAACTGACATGATGTATTAGAAATGTCATATGATAACCTCAATTAAACTCCCAATATAATGCAATAGCTGAAAAGTACTAAAATTTACCAAGTTCTTTAATTTGCCAAAACTAATACAGGCCTCCTAATATGTACTCAATTTCTTGAGATTATACCAAAAAATCTCAAAACTTTGGGAATACAATCTAGACATCTCAGAGATTATCCAGACCAAATATTACATTTTTTTAATAAGTCTAAATATTTATTTGGTATTTTACAAAATAGAGCAGTGCTGCAGAAGTGAGAATTTAGCTACAAATAATCCATATTTGAGTGGTTCTTAACACAGGTAAACGACATGAAAATGATCTAAAATTTGGTACATATTATAATCTACATATCCAATAGATACAATAAAATTTTTATAATTTTTGACCACTCTAACTTAGTCTAATGTTTTGTTAAATTAGGAGTCGCAGATCTGGGTATTAAAATTCTGTAGAGACAGTCCAATTTAAAAAATTCGTCATAATTCGAAATTACAATATTTTTTAATGAAACCAAAACGCAAATTACCATTATAACTCTAAGTTAATGTGTTCAAAAATTTAGCTACAAATAATATTTTAACTAAACCAATTTGTCACAAACATGAAAACTTTGGGTTTTCACCATTGAAACCCCTGACCACCCCTCTATTCCATCATCTTCCTGCACCTCCTCTTATGGCATCAAACATACTAGCATGTACTAAACTATATAAATGAAATAGATCAAGCAAGAACATAATGAATCTTACCTCAATTAATGAATATAAGTTGGACACAAGTTTTTTCTCTTGAATTCCCTTCGAATTCTCTTATCTCCTCTTCTTCTTTCTCTTCTTTATCCTCTCTTCTTCATCTTTTCTCTTTCTATCTCTCCTCCATTTGAATGGTGAGGAGTCAACACGTTCCTCACCTAACTTTTCTCTCACAACTCCTAGTTAATCTAGCTAATTTTCCCTCACCTAACTTTCCTCTCCCAACTCCTAGTCAATCTAGCTAATTTCTCTACCAAATAGTCCATCAAATAACTCACCAGTGACTTACGAATGATGAAATGACATATGTCACACACACGTGCACCCATATAATTTTACATACTAATTAACCATGCAATAAATATAATTAAATAACTAATTTAATTAATTTTAATATATAATTACACTAATTATGGAATTATAAGATTTGAGTCTCACAACTCTCCCCTCTTTAAAAAATTTCGTCCCAAAATTCTTTTAGCTTATGAGAATAGATATGGATACTGTTTTTGTATTATCTACTCACTCTCACATCTAGCTTCTTTTATCATATGGTTCCTCCAAAAAACTTTCACCAACGGTATCACTTTATTGCGAAGTATTTGATCCCTTCGGTCTAAAATCTGAATCTTCTCCTCAACATAACTCAAATTATCTGCTAATTCTATCGGTTGCTGAACCAACACATGAGACGGTGAGACGGATCTAATACATACTTCCTCAACATAGATACATGAAAAACATTGTGTAGCTTGAATATCTTCGGAGGTAAATCTAACCTGTAAGCCACAACACTAACTCTTGCCACAATAGTATACGATCCAATGTATCTCGGATTCAATTTACCATTCCTTCCAAATCTCAAAACGCCTTTTCATGTAAAAATTTTAAGAAACACTTGATCTCTCACCTTGAACTCAAGTTCACACTGTTAGTTGTCCACATAATTTTTCTGCTTAATTTGTGCTACCTTCAAATGCTTTTGAACTATCTTGATTTTTTCGGTTGTATCTTGAATCATCTCCGAACCCAACAACTGTCTTTCACCACTTCACTCTAACATATCGGAGTCCTACATCTCCTACCATACAATGCTTCGAATGGTGCCATACCAATGCTAGATTGATAACTGTTATTATACGCAAACTCCATCAAAGTAATGTAATAACCCTAACTACCTTTGAAATCAAGCATACAAGCTCATAGAATATCTTCTAAAGCCTGAATAGTCCTCTAAGATTGTCCATCTGTCTGAGGATAAAAAGCCATACTGAACTTCAATACTATACCCATAACTTGCTGAAGACTCAACCAAAATCTCAAAGTGAACCTTAGATCCATGTCCAAAACTATAGATACTAGAGTTCCATGTAGTCAAACAATCTCATTCAATTACAACTTAGCATATTTATCTAGTATATAAATAATCTTTATCGAAAGAAAATGAGCTGACTTGGTCAATCTGTCCATAATAACGCATACAGAATCATGTCCACTAGGAGTTTTCGGCAGTCCAACAACAAAATCTATAGTGATATGCTACCATTTCCATTGAGGGATTGAGAGAGGTTGCAATAAACCCACCAATCTTTGATGCTCAGCTTTCATTTGCTGGCAAGTTAAACATTTTGCCACAAATTCAACAATATTATTCTTCATCCCTTGCCACCAGTATATCTCCCGAAGATTTCTATACATCTTGATGTTGTCTGGATACATAGCATATAATGAGTGATGTGCTTCTTCTAAAATTTCATTATTTAAAACTGAATGATTAGGTACACAAAAGTGATTTCCTAACATCAAAGTACCATCACCAAGAATAGAGAAATCAGTGCTCACCTAATTTGTCACCTCTTGCCTCATCTTTGTTAACTGCTCATCTTGTGGTTGAAGTTCTCGGATTCAATCAAACAATAATAGTCTCAATTGAAAATGAGTTAACATGATACTCATACCTTTCTGGTCAAACTCCACTCCCAAAGAAGTCACTTCCGCATATAATTCTGCACAATGACATTGCATGTAAGCCAATCTATTTGATGACTTTCGACTCAAAGTATCAGCCACTACATTGGCTCTTCCCAGATGGTAATAAATCACACATTCATAGTATTTGATTAGTTCCATCCATCTCCTCTGTCATGCATTCAAGTCTCGTTGAGTGAATATATACTTTAATTCTCTTCTCTCCTCTTCTTTTTTCTCTCATTTCTCATCTCTTCTTCCTCTTCTCTCTCTCTATCTATCCTCCATTCGAATGGTGAGGAGTCAACAAACTCATCACCTAACGTTTCTTCCAAACTCTTAATTAATCTAGCTAATTTCCCCTCGCTTAACTTTTCTCTTCCAACTTCTAGTCTATCTAACAAACTTTTATACCAAAGAGTCCACCAACTAACTCTCCAATGATGAAATGACGCATGTCACACATACAAGCACCCACATAATTTTACATACTAATTAACCATGTAATAAATGTAATTAAATAACTAATTTAATTAATTATAATATATAATTAAATTACCTATGAAATTATGAAATTAGGGTCTCACAAAAATAATAAAAAGTTCACAAAAGACATAATTTTCATATAACTGTAATTTTTGTATAGAAGACAGTTTTTTACAAATTTAGGAATTAATTAATCTATCTCTACCATATTCCAATAACAATTAAAGTTTTAACGTACATTGAATGTATTTTTATTAATAACTTTAGCCACATGAAAATGGGTATGGAGGAGCTAACTTACCGCTTTATTAGTGCTTGTAATTTTAATTTTTCAAGTTTTATTTAATGTGTTTTAATTAGTTCTTTATTGTACTTTAATTTTTATTAAATGTATTTTATTAGTTTGTAATGGAATTTTTGTTTTTTTAAACAGTTTAATGTAATTTAATTTGTAATTTCTTGAGTAAATTATTTACTTTAAAAATATTAAACAATTTAATTTTAATTATATATGTGGTAAGTAATTATAATTTAGGTTAAAATATAGTAATAAATAATTACATTTTAAATAAAATAATAACATAATATGTGATTTTTAAAAAAATTTATATAAAAAATAATAATTTAAAAATAAATAATAAAAATAAAAATTAAGTAAGTTAGAGTAATAATATAAAAAAAAATAGTGCTCATAAACATCAAATTTGACGGAGATATCGAAATAAAGATTGATTTGAAGTCTTCAAATCCATCTTGATTTTGACTCATCGTACTTTTGACTCCATAGAGTTTACGGTCTGTACTTTTGACTCCATTGTACTGAATCATCGACGACGATAATGTGCAACTTGAAAGTGCCTATGCTGAGCTCCATTGTTAGGGTTCCAAAAAAAGCCATGGCGAGGCACTCGTGGTTTAGGCTATTTTCCTCTCGTTTCGAACTCAAGCGATTCATTTCTTCTTCTTCTTCTTCGACATTTGAAGCCTTTGACCACCCTCCCTCGGTTCCTCATCGAAGAGTAGTTGTCACCGGTATCACTCTCTCTCTCCGTATGTGTATATATGCATGTATTTATCTAACTATGTACGTATTCTGTTCACTTGCTTCATGCTTCAGTTTCGATTTCATTTTTTTTTTCTTTATATTCCCTTGCTTCAAGCTTTAACTTCAATTTCAGTTGCGCCGTTTCGGCCTCTCTCTACCATGTTGTTTACTTTTGCATTGTCATGGATTTCAGTGGTTGGAGTCGTTTTGCAGGATTGGGCATGGTTACACCGCTTGGTTGTGGAGTGGAAACTACATGGAAGCGACTGATAGAGGGGGGATGTGGAATAAGGGCAATAACTCCTGATGATCTCAAGATGAGTGGATTTGATAGAGAGACGCAGTTGCATACTTTCGATCAGTTGACCTCGAAGGTTGCTGCGACTGTTCCTTGCGGAGCCAATCCGGGCGATTTCAATGAGGAGCTATGGCTCAATTCCAAGGTCATTTTTTGCCCATTCTACTGTTCTGATTGTAGGGCTATGATTTGTACTGCATTGTGTGTTACTTTGAAAATTAATGTTACATTCCTTATCTGACAATGTTCGCTAAATTTCGACATCAAGACAAGCGCTTTAACAGTATCTGAATATGGAAGATACGGGTTAAATTTTTGACCTGCTTCCATGCAAGATGGTGTCGTTGCAGAAGCATGGTTTCTCCTAAATCTTCAAATACCCAGTCCACATTTTTCTACTCTTTCCATGTTTTCCAGACTAAATTACAATGCTTTACAACTTGCATAGATAAGCTCTCGAACAATCTGTAAAAGACTCTTAGCTTGCGTTCAAAATATCTGCCCAACAACTGATTGACAATATGACAACACCAAATTTTTTTGTTAATTTGGGATGTGAAACAAATTAGCCTTCTGATGGTTGAAAGAGCTTCCTACAGTGGAAAAGTTGTTGGTATGGCTGCAGTTACAGAACCACCCTTAGACAGTAGGGGGCCATGCAAGTTGTTGGTATGGTTGAAAGAGCTTCCCCCCCCGGGCCCCGCCGATACACACACACCCCCAAAAAAAATTTCTTGCTTCCATCCTTGCATGGCTGTAAGTAATTCAGGCAAGCCAATTAGTGGTAGGCTTGCTCAAAATGTCATCGAGTTCCAAAATGAATCCCGAGCAGCTCAAAATGAAAATTCAGCTTGACTCAGTATCAAGAATCAAAATTTCGTTTCGAGAGGTCGTTTCGGTTGGCTTGGAAACAGAAACGTTTTGAAAATATTTCGAAAATGTTTCGAAAACATTTCAAAAAGTGACAAATATTAAAATAGTAAAATATAATATTTTGTATGAAAATTCTACAACATTTATAAAAATTTTAAATTCGGGTTAATACAACTTATTGTTTCAGTACATATCGTTGTGTTTTGATGCATTTTTCTATGTTGCGGTGTGTATTAATCATAATAATAGTGTTTCGTTATTTCACTAGTGTTTTGTTTCGGTCTCTTAGGAAACGGAAACGTTTCGGCCGATTCGATGGAAACAAATGAAAATTTTGTTCCTTGCTCAGTATATCACACAAACGGTATCAAGCGAGCTTCGATCTAATTGAAATGAAGTGCAGTAGACTAATGAGCTACAAAATATGATCAAGCTTCACTAGTTTATCTCCCAAGCAATCTTAAGTGAGCCTCTAACTGCTCTAATCATGAGCCTAGCTTTGATAACTTGTTTCTTACAGCCCTATGGCTAGATTCTTGACAATGATGTTCTCTCCTTTTTTTGGTTGGTAGGTGGCTTCCATTAGCAGTTCGATTTTTCTTTAATTCTTTGCATAAGGGCTTTAAATTGTATTGTATTCTACTAGATGCCTGTTTTGCCTTCTTTTTTTTTTCCTTTTAATGAAGTGTACTAGGCACTCCTTATTTTCATCAAAAGACTTAATCCGTCATGCTCTCTGCCCACTCATGCAGGAGCTTCTGTTGCCCTACCATGATATTCTGGCCATTGATTACTGAATGACTCTCTTTTGCAGGAGCATAGATCAATTGCAAGGTTTATAGGTTATGCGTTATGTGCCACTGATGAAGCTCTCAGGGATGCAAATTGGATGCCCACAGAGCAGGACGAGAAGGAAAAGACGGTAATCATTCATGTTTTTGTAGGTAAAAATGAAGAAGTTATTTCACAGTGCTTTGGTGATTCTTATTTCCTAACACGAAGGCCCTTAGGGAGTCTCTATTGGTGGGGGAATTGGAAGCATCAGTGATATACTGGATGCATCACAAATGATCTGTGAGAAGGTTTGTTTGACGCTACCTCTTTTTGGCTAATGAAACATCTTTTAAATCATGCTTCTTCTCCTTGTCATCTTCTTGTGATTTCCTTAACTAGAGGCTTGAATATGACCTGGTGAGGCTTAGAATTTAGAAACAACGAAGCCTGATAACTGACTTCTGATTCTTTTAATCCAGCGCCTTCGTCGCCTTAGTCCATTTTTTATCCCGCGGATACTGATAAACATGGCAGCTGGTCATGTGAGCATGAAATATGGATTCCAGGTGAGCAGATGACATCTATAACCATTTTTATTTTAATGTGGGAAGTATAGGAGAGCTGGTATGCTAGCAGATACCTCATATGGCCATCAACGCTCTGACCATGATTTTTTGTGGCTAGTTGTACTCTCATCATGGCATACATTACAGGGAAGATCAAGAATTTGAGCTAGATGTAAAATTGTGGTCTATAAAATTTGTGGAGAGTTGTATATGAGTTGGTGTTTGCATGTTTTATTGGTACTCAGGCTTCATTACATGAAAGATAGGGTTAACCAAACAACCTACAAAATAATGATTTGGCCATTATTTGTGCATGCTAATGTTTTGGTGCTCATTGTCCTTCTTGTTATTCTGTGTTTCAATTTTCTATCTGTTGTCATTTTTTTTTCTGTTATTGAGGGCTTGCTCATTTTTAATTCTGGAACATAAGATATTGTTGCATATCCTAGTGTGATTTTGAATCTAGGGACCAAACCATGCTGCAGTGACAGCTTGCGCTACTGGGGGACATTCTATTGGTGATGCTACGAGGATGATTCAATTTGGAGATGCTGATGTTATGGTGGCTGGAGGCACGGAGTCCAGCATAGACGCCTTGTCGATAGCAGGATTTTGTAGGTAATGCTCACCAGTGAAATTATCTATTCCTACCTCGTGACTAAAGCTCTGTACTTCTGTTATTGGCGATTAAAATTTTATTAGCAGCAAGAAGGAATGGAATAGTATATAAAATGGTCATATGCAGAATGAAAGTGCTAGAATCAAATATGTTTTTTTGATGGGTAAGATAAATTTTATTATTCTGAAAGCATATTATAAAATAAGAAGTCCCAAATGGAGGAAAAAACTTGGGGATCTTTATCTTTGCCACCTAACTAGAGGATTACAGTTCCATACCAAACTCCTTTGCCAAAGCAGAATCTTCAACATCTTTAAACCCAGCGAATTTTCCAAAGAGTATCTTAAGAAATGAGCAATTTCTTTATCGTGGTAATAATTTTTTTGAATATTCGATTTCTTTCACACCACATGTGATAAACTAGAGCAGCCAAACCCACCCTTGGACTTGCACTTGCCCATGTTATAGTCTGCTCCCATGTTCTCGGGTGTCAATATACAACATTTAGCCATGTCCAATGCCATAAATTATTGTTGAATACACAACCAAAGAAAATATGATCGTGGAACTGAACATACTCCAACAAAGACGAGTACCTTTGGAAATGATTCTTTTAGCTAGCAATCTATCTTATGCAGGCAATTGCTTTTGCATGGCAAGCCACAAAATAAATGGAAGTTGAGGAATAGCTTTAGTGCCCATAATAAGCGAGCCCATAGCACAGTTTGGAGCTTTTCCCTGAGAGATCACCAGGTATCACCCACTGAGTATTGCTTTCTTTCTCCTCACAACATCCCAAAGATGCCTCATCATTGCTGCCTCATTCCAATCAGAAAGATGAAAATGCTCATTACGCCTTCAGTGGGATTTCGTACTGCTTACCATGCAATCAGAAAGACTTGCAATTGTTCTTCTTAATTCTGGAAAACATCATGTATGATACAAGTACTACCTTTAGTCTCTTACCAGTTTTTCTAATCCTAGAGGTGGCCACATCATGAGCTCATAAAATTGAGTTTAACCTGCAATCTTGTGGCAGAAAGGAACACATATTGTCATTTTGGAGGCTCAGGTGGAGGGGCAAAGATCTGATCCCTAGTTAAGCCAATCCAACAACTGAAATTTTTGGAGTGAGCTTCAAGTGAAACTCATTTTAATCCTTTTGTATATCAAATGAGAATTTGTAAGGAGATTGGATTTGACTTCAAAATTCTTTTGGGGGTTTGACTTCAACTTGGCAGCTGCATGGCTTTGCATGTTAGACATAACACCTCTGCCTTTCGTAATAAGACTCCCTTTAATCTGTCTCTCCTTCGTCCTCTCACTTGTTTTTACTACTATATATATGGTACTTATGAGAGTAGCATGAACAATTGTTAATTTGATTGTCACTTAACATAATTTTTCATCTAAGATGAAAGCATTTAAGGTTTATAATAAATGTCAAGGGAAAAGGCACCAAAGGAGGAATATGGTACTTTTTAACTTGCAATAAATGTTGAGTATATAATCAAGCAACTATAGAAAAGAGGTTTATGGTATCAAACCCCTCTTAAGACCTTCTATGATGATTAGTTATTATTTTGAATATGCAGATCAAGGGCTTTGACTACAAAGTACAATTCTGACCCAGAAGAGGCTTCACGACCTTTTGATTGTGGTCGAGATGGATTTGTGTAAGTAAATACTTTAACTATGTATTCTTCATATATTATCTTTGAATAGTTTTTTCCCACCCCTCCCGTCATCAGTCTAACACAAGGTTTAATCTCAGTATAGGTGAAGGTTCTGGTGTCTTGGTGTTGGAGGTGAGTTAAATTTTTCTAACTTCAAAACTGTAATGCATGGTTTTGTCTTACATGACATCAAATATTTCGATCAAAAAAAAATTTCATTCGACCAAATGGCATGGAAATTAAAATTTTCTATACCATCTTGTACAAAGGTTTCCAAACTGTACATTTTTGGTTGTGTTGCCATTCTAGCTAATACTATGTTATGTTGGTGGGAGAGCATGTTACATTGTCATGTATGCTTGGTTCGTAGTCAGTTTGGAATATGTCATTGTTGGTTAATGCAAGGTGATTTTGTGCCCTGCTTTTTGTTTCTGGTAGCTCAATTTTAGTCTCTGATGGATCAACCTGTTGCATATTACATGCCTGAGCAGCAGTTTATCTACTGCTTTTGTCTACTTTTTTGTTTCTGCCAATTGTTTTTAAACCGCATTGGCAGTAATCTTCGCTGTTGCTGCTTTTGTTAACAATTAACATAATCATCATTATGTTCCCCTTCCTCTTCCTCTATTCCTTTCCCTTTTTTCAATTTTCTCTTTATTTCTTTTTTCTTTTTGGAATTAAGGAACTGGAACATGCAAGAAAGCGAGGAGCAAAATTGTATGCAGAAATTCGTGGTTATGGGATGTCAGGTTTGTTTCTGAAAGTGTGGTATTACTGGAGCTGTTTCTTATGTTTCAGCTTCTGAATATATCAACATTATCCAGGTGATGCACATCACATTACTCAACCACATATTGATGGAAGAGGTGCCATTTTGGCCATGACACGTGCTCTAAAGCAGGTGACAACCTAAAGTAGATGCTTTGCATTGGTCATTAGCATATATTTGTCATTATTCAAACATCTATTTGGCTGAGTTGTAAAATGTAATCTGGGGAGGAAATTGTTTGATTTCTGGCACATGTACTTCAAGTTAATTTTGAAATTTGCGGTTATTCAGGTCATAGCAGCAGACATCCAGGGCACCTTAGGAGACCATTCATTGTTATATATGTCATCTAAAGGCACGTGCCAGGTTTTCTGGCTCAATGTCGCCGACAATAGGAAGGAACAAAAAAAAAGTTTTTTGGTGAATTTGTGGTCATGATGATTGAGTGGCTTAACTTCTCTGGCATCACTCAATTGCTATTTTGCTTTTTGCATACATGTGGTCAAAAAGCCATTTTGATGCTGCCGATGCTGCTTGTCTGTTGGTTCAGTCCAACAACCTTCCAAACAAGTTTTTGCTTGTAGTGTTCATTTTCAAATGTCAATCTGCACATGGAGGTGCTTGTTGTTTGCTAAAATATGTTTGTTTTTCCGTGACTTGCAGTCTGGTCTTTTTCCTAATCAAGTGGATTATGTAAATGCCCATGCTACATCTACTCCTCTTGGTAAACTGTAGCATCCTTTAACATATATTTGCATTGTAATGCTTTGAAATGGTGCAAGTACTGGTGATAGGAAGTGCTGAAGATGTGTAAACATGGCTCTTGTTCCTGTGATGTCATATTCAGGTGATGTAGTAGAAGCCAATGCTATCAAGTCTTTGTTTTCTGAGCATGCAACATCAGGTGCTTTGGCGTTCTCCTCCACAAAGGTAAATCTTTTAGTCAGCAAATTTGTTTTTTTTTTGAGAAGATAAGAATATAAACTTAAGCACTTGCACTTTGCTCTGCTGAGCATTCTGGCATAATAACATTCATGAAATGTGTGCATGATGTCTGTCTTGCTAGATTGGCGCTGCAGAACATTACCCATAAGACCTTGCTCTTATGTCCTCTTAATTCTTGACCTTTTCAGCAAGCTAATGGAACCTAAATTTATCTCTATATTTTTTCAGATTTCCAGGATCTATACAAAATTGCCAGATTTGCTCAAGTAATTATGGAATGGTGATTGTGCCCAAGAAAATATTGTTACACTACCATAAAAAGAAAATTGTGCAATGACATGTCATTTTCATTTAGTCTCCAGCGATTGGCAACATGTTTACATTTTGACCATATTGAACATGACATCCTGTTCAAATAATATGTTGCTGTTTTGTTTCTTCCACTCCTTTACATACCAATTGCTAAATATTTGTTATCCATAGGTCATGCTTTGGGCATTTTGTGTTCTGTTCTTTAAGTATGATCAATGTTTGATTTTGGATTTATTTCTAATTACAATTAAAAATTCAGGGTTCTATTGGTCATCTGCTTGGAGCAGCTGGAGCAGTGGAAGCAATTTTTTCAGTTTTAGCAATGTACCATGTAAGTAATATCCTGCTGTGCTGTCATACTTGCTGTATTCCCCAATGCCTATGAAGTTATTCTTGAGTTTTCTTTTTTCCCCTCTAAGCCTGAATATTATTTCTCTCCTAAGTTCAAAATTTTAATTTTCTCCAGTATCCGAACTAAAATGATTTTTTTTTCTTGATTAACTCCTAAGTTCTTAACTCAAAATGTTGGGGAAAAAATTCACTGTGAGGATCTTTTGTACAAAGGATAGTAACTATATGCACAGGATTACAATTGCAGTACTCAGTTTTTCTTATTACTATATTTTGCCGAAGCCAGTGTAGCACAGCAGTAAAAGTACTGGCATGGGGCTTAAGGGCTCAATGTTTCTTATCCATCTAATAAGGAAAAAAAATAGTTTCTAGATGTCATGAAAAATTCTTGACGAATGCATATTTCCTCTTTGAGCATGAAGTATGAAATAAGGAAGACACGGAAATGTTTTCCAAAGGATTTTGCGTCATCATTAGACGGACCATGTCAGCATTCCTATGTTCTTTAATGAGAGCAGAAACTGGGCAATGAATCTTGTTGGTGAAAATTGGTGGTTAGAATAGATTACTAATGTTTGCAATCTGAAAAAAGCTGGGGTGAAATTCATCCTGTAAAATAGATTGCTACAATTTGCACGCGCAATTTTAGCTAGTTCTTAAAGTTCCATGTGTAACCGTGAAAAGTTTTTTTTCTTGATGATCCACGGTTCTGCTTGGTTGTCTTCTTGCAGGGAATTGCTCCATTGACACTTAATCTCACTAAACCAGATCCAGTTTTTAACAATAATTTCATACCTTTGACTGCTTCAAAGGAGATTCCAATTAGAGCAGCCATGTCAAACTCTTTTGGCTTTGGGGGAACAAATGCATGCCTGCTGTTTTCGGCCACCTCTTAGAAGGGCTACTCACAAATTATTAATGTTACTTCAGAGATTTGTAAAAGCAGATTACACGGGTGTCAATCCCCGGATGCTAAAAAGTCCACTACCTTCAAACTAAATCTTTCTAAATTGGGAAAGGATCATTACGGCAGAACTTAGATTTGCCTTTTCACGAGGTACTTGCTTTTTAATATTTCAATATTTTCAGAGGGGAACATCATAGGAAATGTTTGGAACTTTGATTAATGTAGCTTGTTTGCAGGGAGGTATTTAGAGGGACCTGCAGGGAAAGCTCTCACAGTATCTAGTTTCATGGAGATCAAAAGTTATCTTCCTCATATTTGTGTAATGGAATTGTAACTTAATTGGCGGGAGGGACTTTATGGTCCCAATTTTCTGAGTAACTTCACTGGATTAGCAGTTGAAGGGTTGATACAGCAATTTTCTGTTGTTATCTTACATCATGCCCTTGATGGTTTGCTACTTCATTCTTAACACAGGTTGAGTTCTTACATTCAGCTAATGTAGGCTCAATGATAAATAGCAATTTCCTTTTTTGTTCATGAGACAGCCTTATGATTTGAGGTTTGTGCATGCCAAAGGCAGCTATTGCAGTGAATTGTTACGATGCAATCCTTGGGGGATGCAGATGCAGGAAGGAAGCTTCTGCACAGCTGATAATTAATCTACCAAGTCCAAGAAAATGGGGAGATACAGTGAACTTAATCCCCCCTCTGACCGAGAACTTTATGCTTGATTAGGCTGCTTGCTCATGGGAGGAGCCTATTTGAAGTTGTTTCTTAACTCAACCTGCAATCCCAGTACGAACACCTACTACTCTGCTGGGGTGTTTCTATTTCAAGGCAAAGTTAATGCAAGGAGAGATGATTGTCTCTCTATACTATGAACAAGTTCTCCAAATCATATATTTTTGTGCACAAATTAATGCAAAGGACAACTGGGAGATGATTTCCATTTTATGCTTGAAGCAAGTTCCCTTATACACAGTTGTAAATGACAGGCCTTTACAGAACATCTGCCAAAAGTGAAGTTCAATATAAAGTACTGTTCTGTTTGGAACCATGATTTATTAAGAAAAAAACAAAATAAAAGAAAATAGTGAGGGAACAGAGATGGACTTTTTCATCACCTTTTTCTTTTCTTTTCAATCACCAAATTTTTGATCCAAAATAACATACATGATACTCTGCAAGGGATGCAACAGCTGATTTCATATGAAGACATTGACCAATCTCTCGTGGCCATAGCAGGAACCAAAAAAATAAATTCAAAATGAAAAAAAAATGGGTTAATTACAGAGGACAGAATACGTATGTGGGAACAAAAAATGGAAGACAATGGAACTTGAGATTCTGCTTATGAGTACACTGATTTGAAGCCTTCTGTTAGGGCAACCACTTTGGCTGACACCTTCGACTGCAATTTCGACACAGCCTGGCGAATGTCCTGTAATTGACATGGAGAAACACTCATCAGATGTTTGTAAAGGGAAAAGATTACGGCCAGTCCCTAAAACACGGGATTTTGACATTCCAGCATTCATTTGTTTGAAGTGGAAAAATAAATAAAATAAAAAAGAGATTAACCTTGGACCCGAGTAATACATCTCTACAAGCACTGTATATCTCACTTAAAACTTGCAAGAAAATCCTCAATATGCATTCGTGGTCCCACATAAAAGGTTTACAAAGTAACATCAGTATAACTTAAATGATTCTACACCATCTAATTTTGTGTTGTCCCTTTGTATGATTGAAATTTTTCTAATGAACATTCTTATTAGATGGTAGCAGATCAAATAAAACTCATCCTTAGCACAGATAATATTCTTATTAGGGGTACCACCTCTAAGTGTGCATGTATAATCTATATATAACACCAGGTCCAAAGCTAACAAATACATGTTGAATGTTTGCCATTTTCAATAAATGACATCATCAATGAATTAGTTTATTAGCTGATTACCTCAATATTGTAGCGGGATGAGAAATGAGTCAGCAAAATAGCTTTGTTTCGGATCCACTGAGCATGTTCTATGATCTGCAATTTGAACGATTCATAAGTTCAGAATAAATATAATATTTCTATCACCCATGAACTTTGCTGGAAGATAACATGAAAACTCCTCTGTGCACAGGATCTCCCACGCGCACTATGAATTTTAAACAAATTGGATATGTGCCACATGGAAGTTTACAGAAAACACAATGCATCTATTTGCCTAATCTGAGTGCTCCTGCATCTCACATACCTCAAACAAATGAGTATGGCCATGTTCGCGTGCGTGCTCAATACTGTATCTTTCATCCAGAAATGTTGCCTGTCAAAAAAGTGAGTTTCACAGTATAAGATGAGATTTCACCAGTTCATGAATGGCTCACCTAAAATCAAGGAGCATTGCAACACTACATATTCTTATTTCCTGCACAAACTTGCTGCAATACTAAGTGTAACGGAAGTATTTTCCCTGGGATAATGCTCAATTCATTTATTTTCAGATCTGCCAAAACCTCAAAATTGTGAGTATGCATAACTAGGCCCCACTTGTACCACCAGAAACTTAGGGTAGAACCACTAAATTAAGGATATCAAGAAACCATAATTGAAAGTAGCTTGTAAAACACCACCAGAGTATGTGCATATCCTCTACACAGAACCTAAATCCAGTCAAAACGAGAAACATGTCATTTTGCTGATTCCTATCATCATATAGGCTGCGAAGCACTCTTCAAATAAATTTCAATTTTTGTTTACATTTGGAATCTATAGTTCTAATATGCTTCTGTCATACCTACCAAAAATAAAAGGCTTCTGTCACACATTGAAAGTGGCGGAGATTGTATAATCAAGGATACCCCTGTGCATCTGAATTTTGGAGCACTTATTATTGAAAGTAAAACTACAAAGGTGAGCTAGGCTACTAGTGTCCTACAACCTCCACATTGACACAGCCAATACAGCGAACCCCACCCCAAAAACAAAAAAAGAAAAGAAAAAGAAAAAAGGAAGTAGAGAAAAGCTGCACAATGAAACACAAACACTTCCATTTATAAGGATCCAAGTCACAAAGGACACTTCAGAATATAAGTACACGTGTTGTATATGATATTGTATAGTCTATAAGACTATAAGCTATATGCCTAACATGCCTGTCACAGGACTTGTACCTCAATAGGCATGCTTGATGAGTTTAAATAAGAAAAATATACCCAAGTACGGGAAGGAAGTTATATGGGATGCTTCCTTGATACAAGTTTGCTAGATGAATTTTCCAAGATGAGTAAAATATTTGTTAGAGAGAATACATAACGTGTACATAGATACGCCAATTTACTCCACAATTTTGAATAAGAATATGTGAACACTCTGATAGTTAGCTACTTCCTTTGGAAACTAAAATCTAAGAACTAGATGAGTTTACAACAAGACATGAATCCTCCCCAAAAACATCCATTTGAGTTCAGGAGATACACTACCTCAGTTATAAGAACTTTGGCCCTCAAGGCATCAGCACTGTGGGGATCAAGAAAAAAATCTGACATGGTATCTCCTGTAAAGGCCACCTCTGGAGACAATACAGTGTCTGTGATCTAGAAGAATAAACTTTAAAGTCACACAAATATTCAATAAAAGGATCATTTAACCAAAACTATTTTGTATTTTTACAAACCTCAACACCAGATTTCTTCAATTTCTCAATTTGCTTTCCATTCAAATGCATGTACCGCTTCTTCAGCTTTTTTCTAACTGAGTAAATTACATAACCCTGAACAAATTAAGCACATAGCTTGACTTGTGAGCAATACCAGGTTGAGAACACCTATTGAGTTTGTAAGTTATGTATTTAATAGGACTATCCATAACCAAATCCAAGGTCTGTGCAAGATTCCCTGACTAGATGGCCTCATAAAACAGCTATCAATTTGCCCAGTATTTTGATCCATTATTTTCTGGTGTTGATATAAAAAACCGAAAGGCCTGAATCATTAATTGTAGGGTCACATAGACAGTTCTATGTAGAAAAAAGTGGTGTGGCTTACAGAGATTTGAAAACTCAAATACTAGAATTTCCTACTCAGTAAATTGTATAAATATTGACACTGATTCGAAGGAAACGTACCTGGCTGGGTATAACATGGTGAGTTTTAAATGGTCGTACGATAAGGTTATTCCGCATTTCATACGTTTCTCCTGAATAGATGTTTGAAAAATCACGATTTGAATGAACAGATATGAACTCATCAAGCAAAAGCTTAAGTTGTTAAACCTACATACCTACATCTAATGCAACCAAATCAAGCTTCAGTTCCACCTGACTCATGGTCCTGTGAATGTCAAATAACTTCTCCACGTCCTCTTTAATGCAAGGAGGCACAAATATTGTTGGAGGTTTTAAGTTGTACAAACCACGAGTTGCTACATACATTGGGATCCCACCCTGGATAAGGAAGTATCATTAAGGTCATCAAACTTTTACATTCCGACTTGAAGTGAGCAAGTATATTCAGAATGAAACAATGACAACCAAAAAACTGAAAAACTACCCATGATTCAAAAAATATATAACATTCACCTCCAACAGAATAGTGATCATCTAGTCAAATGTGTTACTTTTTTTTGTTTTTCTTTATAAGTCAAATGTGTTACTTTTTCAAGCCATAAAAATAAACTTTTGTGCTAAAGCGCCAAAATATTTGGATTTCATGATTCAACGAATGTATCTGAACTCTCAATTTGATTCTTTTACACACTAGATGGAATAGATTAGAACTAATCACAAATGTCCATTTGTGCAGTGGTAACTTTAAATTAGAGAGGCAGCTATTTCCTTTTAGTATACATGCATATAGCATGTGCAATATTGGTTGTACTATCAAGATCAACCCCGCATAAAAATCTCAAATAAATTAATCATGGACACACAAAAAATTATGTGAAAAGAGCTAAAATTGTGCTCCACATGAGCATTAAGGAACCAAAACCTACTGGGTTTGTTTGCTCCTTTCCCAATCCCACATCGATTGGGAGTGGGAAGGGGGGCAAGGGTGAATCCTTATTTAAGAAAGGTTAAGTTTCCTTAGTTAAGTGCACTAGTCAATAACTTAACTAGTAACTTTTGACTTTAGTAAAATTCCTCTTGAAGAGGTGAAAATTAAAGTGTAGCTAGTGGGAAGCTTAGTGGGTATGTCTTTGAGATGAGGAGAAAAAATTGTGTGATTGTAATAATTTTTTACATAATGTATTTTTCTCTGGGGCTAGTGGTTTTTCTCATATTTTTGGAGTTTTCTACGTAAATCCTTGTGTTGTGTTTTTCTCTATTTATTTTAATATTCATGTCTTTCCTATTTCCAAAAGGGGTGTGTTTGGGAGAGCCAGAAATTCCCAACAAGTGGTATCAGAGCCTGTTCGGTTGTTGTAATTTTTTCTTGAAATTCTGAGTATGCTCTGTGGTTACAGTTTTGACTGATCGTCCACATCAAAAAAGATTTTCTTGAAATTATCAAAGGTTCCTTTTGGTGGGTGGAGCTTTGGTGTGGTAATGTGAATACGTACAGTCTAAGGAGGTTCTGTCTAGGAGATTGGGTTTTAAGTGGAACCAGTGTGACCCCTCCAATTTTTCCTAAGAATTTTGAAGTTCTGTCTATGAAAGATTTAAGTCTTTCCTGGGAACTTACTTAGTGAGTACTATTCATTTCTACGGTAAAAATTCATCAAGGTCATGTCAGGGAGTAGGGCTTCAAATCCTATCAGATTTGATGTGGAGAAATTTGATGGGTGAATTAATTTTGGCTTGTGACAAGTGCAAATGAGGGATGTTTTGATTCAATCAGGATTACAAAAGGCGTTAAAAGACAGACTAATCTCTGAAATTAGTAGTGATACTAGCGTGAGTAAATCTAGAATGAGCGATGAAGATTGGAAGGATCTGGATTTGAGAGCAGCAAGTGCAATACGTCTGTGCCTGGCCAAGAATGTTCTTGCAAATGTGCATGGAATATCTACGGCAAAAGAATTCTGGAAAAAACTTGAAGAGTTGTATCAGACGAAGGGCGTTTCAAATCGGGTGTATCTGAAGGAGCAGTTTCATACATTGCGGATGAGTGAAGGTACAACTATCTCATATCATTTAAGTGTTCTCAATGGCATCGTCTCTGAACTTGAATCTATTGGAGTTAAAATTGAAGATGAGGATCAAGCTTTAAGGCTTATCTGGTCTCTTCCATCTTCCTATGAGCATATGAAGCCTATTTTGATACATGGGAAGGAGAAAATTATTTTTTCAGAGGTTACCAGCAAGAGAGAAGACTAGACGGTGGAAGTAATCGTTCACCTAAAAGTCTAGCAATAGCAGCTGGTGATTGGAAGAAGAACTCCATGAATAAGAAAATAGTCTGCTAAGTGTGTGGACAATCTGGGCATGTCAAGAAAAATTGTCCAAAAGTTAGAGCGGGTTCGGCAAAATGCTTTAAGTCAGTAAATGGAGATACTGATAATGAAGCTAACGTTGTGTCTCTCTGCATAGACAATGATGTCACATGATAGAGGATGTGTTACTATTATCAGGTCCACAAGTTTGCACACGGGCATTGGTTTGGCATTGATGCAAGGTGTGTGGTGGAAATTTATGTCGATGACTAATGAACTTCCAGGAAAGCCAAATATGAAAGTTGCACCATAATTTTTTAGCAAGGTTGTTTTTCGACATGCGCCGAAGTGAAATGCTTGGAATTGGTTTATTCTGAGTGCATATGCTTTTATGGTGGAGTATGATAGCAGATGCTATGAAGATCTTCATAAAGGCGGAGTGTGGCTGTAGGATCAGCCAAAGTCGCAAAAGTGAAGATTGCTGGGTCTGTTTGCTCCTTTCCCAATCCCACATCAATTGGGAGTGGGAAGGGGGGCAAGGGTGAATCCTTATTTAAGGAAGGTTAAATTTCCTTAGTTAAGTGCACCAGTCAATAGCTTAACTAGTAACTTTTGACTTTAGTAAAATTTCTCTTGAAGAGGTGAAAGTTAAAGTGTAGCTAGTGGGAAGCTTAGTGGGTATGTCTTTGAGGTGAGGAGAAAAAATTGTGTGATTGTAATAATTTTTCACATAGTATATTTTTCTCTGGAACTGGTGGTTTTTCTCTTATTTTGAGAGTTTTCCACGTAAATCCTTGTGTTGCGTTTTTCTCTATTTATTTTAATATTCATGTCTTTCCTATTTCCAAAAGGGGTGTGTTTGGGAGAGCCAGAAATTCCCAACAGAACCCGCCATCTACGTTGCAACAGTTTCATTCATACTTTAACTGAAACTTTGAAGCAAAAGCAGAAATTTGGGATATATCATCTAAGTAGTTACTAATTATACCAAATGCTGAAAACAAACTAAATCTATAATGGGTGTTCACTAATTTATGTGAAGAAGCTAGCCAGTAACTTGTATTAAGAGTATTCAAACTGATCACTGAAACTTTCAAACAAAAACACAAACTTGCTGAAATTACTGAGAAATCAAATATAGCAATATCAATTGATAAATCTACAATGGCATTAACAAAAATAATTGAAAGTTTTAAGAAGCTTACAATATGATCAAGATGAGCATGCGTGATAAACACAAAGTTCTGATGAACAGCCCTTGATGGGCACCTCCCAATATCAAACACGGACTTCAATTCCGGCACAATGATGCAAGTTTCGTGCCCGCCAATCGAAACTCCCTCGATTGAATACCCTTCCAAATCGAACCCTTTACGGTTAACCTCAGCCCTTGCTTTTCTGTACTCTTCTTCTTCGATTGCTCGGCCGATTGCGGACAAGAACCCAGAACCTTTGACGGCACGTAGAGGCCCAACATCGTGGCTCACTCCCAGCGTGTGGTTTAGTTTTGGTCTGTCGATGGTTGGAGGAGGGTGCTTTTGAGTGGGTTGCTGAAATGGGGACAGATATGGGAAGCTTGAGGCTGTTGAAATGGTCACAGAGAGTTGCATCATTTTGTGGAGGAAGATCACATGTGATAAGCTCTTGAAGAGAGAGAGGGTTTTAGTGAGGTTTTTTGTTGTGCCTGGGCCTCTGAGGTTGTGAGATGCTGTCAATCGAAGCTGTGGATATTTCGGAGGCAACACGGTCTGGGCGGACTCGGGTGAGGGACGTGAGTCAATAAATTCGGAGTACAGTTACTAAAATGGGAAGTGAAAGCAAGAGACATTAACAAAAAAGAAAGCAAAAAATGTAATAAAAAAATATAATGGTAAACAAAAAGTAAAAAATGACTGAAAAACTTAATAGAAAACTTTATCGAAATTAAAATGAGATTTTTGAAAAATTTAGTAGAAATTTTGAAAAAATTTAGTAAAGACGTTTGGAAAACATAGTGGAAACCTATACAACTAATTTTATAGATACTTAGTTAGAACTTAAGAAAAAAAATATATAAAAATTAATATTTTAAGTTTTCGAAACGTTTTCCAAGAGTTTCTCCTAAGTTTTCCAAAAGTTTTCATTAAGTATTCTAAGAGTTTTTTAAGAGTTTTCCAAATATTTTTCAAGAATTTCTGAAATGTTTTCCTCGCATTTTTTAAATGTTTTTTTAAATTTTTTAAACAAGTTCCATACTCATCTTGAAAATGCGTGTCTGCCTCCAAAATGAGTTCTCGTGCAACTATAATTCAGAGTCGGTTTGGAACTTGCAGGGTGGAAAGGAAGAGAGAAGGAGAAAAGAGAAAAAAAATTCAAAAATATTTTATTTTTTCTGTTTTGTTTTGTTAAAAGAAAAAAAGAGAGAGAGAATTTTTTTCCATTATATTTTCTTTCCTTTTCCTACTTTTTCCTTCCTTTTTTCGTAAAACCAAACTGGAAAAAGGAAAAAAAAAATTCTCTTTCCTTCTCTCCCCAAGTTCCAAATAGGCTATTAGGGACAAGTAGTTGTTTGGCTTTGAAATTTTAACCTTGGTTTGACAACGTTTTTCCTCAAAAGATAAAAATTTAGGACACGTTTTGGTTATTAAACTACTTGTGTTTTTTGAATTTTTTTTGAAAAATTATGTTTTGGAGCCTGTTTATTAAGCACGGTCACAGGAAAAACAGTTTTTGAAATTAATTTGTCTAATGCAACTTGGGTGCATTTCAAAAAACGAAAGCAAAAGACGTAAGAAGTCTATTTGGTTACACTTTTGTTTTCCTTTTAGATTTTTTTGTGCTTTCAAAAACAAAAGAAAATTAGATACTTCTCATTGTTTGTGTTATCGTAAAAAAATAAATAAAAAATTAGACTATCGAAAATATTATCATTTTGGTTTAAAAAATTTAGAAGTCACATTTATTTTGATTCCTAAATTGGAATGTTTTTTCTAAAATTTTTTGAAGACAAGTTTTGGAATTGATTCATTAAACAGAGTCTTGATAAAAATAATTTTTAAAACTAATTTGCTAAGCCCATTCTCGACGAATTCCATAAAACGAAAATAAAGACCAAATCATAAGCAAACGAACTTCTTTCTCCCTCTTCTCATAAACTAAAAGCTAAATTGAGGATGATATTCTTTTACTTTCTTTTTCCCAAATTCTAAGAGCCTGTTTAGAACTTGGGAGAGGAAAGAAAAAGAAAGAAAAAAGAGAGAAAAGATAAAATAAAAATAAAGAACCAAAAAAAGAGAGAAATTTTGAAACATTTATCTCTTTCTCTCTCTTATTTTCTTCTATTTTTTTTTTTATTTTTTTATAATAGCAAACAATATTTTCTTTACTCTTTCCTTTCTGTCTCCAGATTTCAAAGAGCCTGTAAATAGAGCTTCATCTATAGAATTAGAAGATGGAGAAAATATCGATCAAACAAATAAGAGTTGGCGAGGAGAACGGTGCGAGGATATGTTTGTCATTTAGTTCAAATGTGAATGATATTTTGGGCATTTAATAAACAAAGATCAAAGAAACTTTACTGTCATGTTCAACTTCTGTGTCAAACACCATAAGACCATCATATATTGCTTTTTTGGCCAAAAAAATTTCAATTCAGACCCGAAAGCATGGCGTTGCAGACTGGGGTTGCGACCTCCAAAGTTCTAATCCTCGTCGGAGCTGGTAATTTCTGTATGCACTTATATATGTATATGTCTTCTCTCTTTGTCTTTAATTAAGCTAGAATTGCCGTTGATCGGCTCACTTCAAATTTCACGTAAATTGATTCTGTACTATTGCCTTCTGTGATTTGGTATACGTATGTGCTTGACTGCTTAAACGCTAGAACTCAAATCTTATTGGAAACTGCCTTGGTTGCCTTGATCATATATAGCCAGTTCAATTTTATTTCCATGAACCTATATGAATCCTGTCTCAGACACACACACAGAGAAAATATACATACAATTCATACGTTGTAGATCTACTTCTGATCTTATTCATTTGTTTTTTGTGGTTTCAGGATTAAATAGACATAATCAATTCCTTTTTGACGGTTTTGAAAAAATTAAAAATAATGTGACCCTGCTTCAAAAGTAGGCTTCACCAAATGGGCTGTTGCCTTTACATGTTAGTATTAGATTGCTTAATTACTTATATACATCAATAAAATCTATCCATATCAATATGTAAATATTACTTCGTTAATTGGTACCTAGTTCATAATTTTAGTTTTGTCCAGTTTGTTGTAGTTTAGCTTGTATCAATTTTCGTAGTGTGAAGTTTCTTATATATTTCTGAGGTTTTTATGTTGTTTGGGCAAGAATTTTGGTTTTTCTCTTACATCTGCCCTCTTTTTTGAATTGCCATTTAGGCCTGACTGGTTCAGTTATTTTGAGGAGTGGGCATTTGTCTGATCTCATTTCGCAGCTTCAGGAGTTAATGAAGGGTGTAAATGAAGTTGAGATCTCACCTGAAAAGTATGATGGCGCACTTCTTGCAGCTCAGGTATGACTAATATATAGGTGTTATGCCCTTTGTTATTGTTGATAATATGGCTTTTCTTGAAGAAGGAAACAGAAATGAAAAAAAATTGTCTTTGTTGTCCCCTTCCAAAACAATAAATTACAATCAACATAATGTGTAATCTGCTGTTATTGATAGTATAGTGCGCTACTTGTAAAAATACTGTTTTCATTAGAAAAGAGTAAAAACATTTCATGATTCTTCACATAAGACATGTTCTCAGGTTTTACGAATTTAAGTTTTAGATTCTATACTGAAAACGCATTACATAGGGAATTAGGAGCAGACCCTGTTTGGGTGTTGAAACATTGAGGAAATAACCTGCTTTTTTATTTTATTTTATAAGTGGCATTGAGGAAATAACTTACTCATAATAGTGTCATTGTCATAGCATGTCGTTTGCTTTCTTAAAGTTTATGAACTTTGATTTTGGAAGAAATTTGAAGCACTCGAAAAGGGAAATAATGAAAGAGTTAGCCACAAATTTCAAATGATTAAGAAAAAGAGTTTGTCATTGTTAAAATACCTCCAAAGACATGATTACATGCCAGGTAGAATTGTTGTAGTAGTTGCTCGAGTGCCTTGGTCTTGTAGAGCATCAATGTACCTAGTTTTACAAGAATAAGGCAACTACCACCCTAGATCTCTTTTAAAGTGAGCCATAGGCTTTTTCAGCACCATCTATGTACTTGGATGAAATCCTGAGGCTTGCCTTGCTAGAAGCCTAGAAGGCCAAAAGGCCATGCTATTGAGTGTTTTTCTTCTTAATCGGGGGTACTAGGAGGAGAGTGCAAACCTTTATTGACACAAGGTGGCTGCCTTCAGACTTAAGCCTATGTTATTATGCTGGACTATTTGATGTTTTACCATTGTTCTGTGTTGGTGGCCCTTAAGGATGAACTAAACATGTATTTCTTTATTTCTTCGATGATCTGGGGAAAAATTGCCCCATACTGATGCAGTTGTGTGAGTCTTTTTACACATTTTATCATCCTCTCTCCCCCTTTCACTCCCTACTTTTCAAAACCTCTTTGCTTTTTATCAAACTCTAAATTTACGAGGCGTAGCCTAACATTTCTTCCTTTTTATGTCACGTGCCTTATTATAAAATAGGAAGAACACCCAACACAACATAGCACAACAAGCCTTTGTCCCAATTACTTGGGTTTGGCTTCATGGATTCATTTCCTCCAATTGGTGCTATTCAAAATGTTATTTTGAGTTAAGTTTAAGGTAATCGTATCCTTTCTTATTGCCTCGACCCATGTTCTCCTTAGCCTTCCTTTCTTTATTTTATTACCCTCCATGTGGATCAAATTATTCCTCTTTACAAGCACGTTAATTGGTCTACAATGTACATTGTCATACCATCTCAAATGAGTCTCATTTTATTTGCAGTTGTGCGACTTCTAATTTCTTCCTAATGGATTCATCTTCTATGTTATCTCTTTTTGTTGCACCACTCATCCATCTTAACATTCTCATTTCAACTATATTCATTTTTTTTATCATGTTTTTACTTAATCACCTAGCATTCAGTATCATACATCACGGGTAAGAGGAGGAAACACCCCGCAGAATCCTAAAACCTGACCCACACACATGCATGCCTTTAATTTTCATTGCTTCTCTACCCAATATAGATAGTTGCATTTTGGGGAACCTTTCTCACAAAATTAGATTTCTATTTACAACAAAGTGAAGAATTGGAGTTTTGTGGTCTAGAATTTGTTTTGAGATGGTCACTATTGATGCTATATGATTTTTTTTTTTTTTTTTGGTGGTGGTTTTTTTGGATGTTTATCCCCCTTCCCTACAATTTTAAGACAATCACCCTTTATCTTAAGGTAATCATCATTGTAAAAACTCATAATGTTTCTTTCTATCCTTATCCTTAGGCATTTTGTTTGTTTGTCCTTTTTTTTTTCTTTTCTTTTTTGGAAAGAATACAAAGTCTAAGTTATTGAATAAAAGTTTCAAAATGATGAATTGGTAATTCTGAAATCATACCGAAGAAAAACCTTTGAACTTAGTCAATTATTTGGTAGTCCATTGTGGTATCAACTAGAAGCAATCCATTCCCTTTGGCTCCACTAGACATTTTCTTGGCATTAACATTGAGTACTTCAACTACATGAAGTAGAGAAAGGCTAATATGTGGATTGTGTAAGAATAGTCCATGCAAAAGTTGGGCATAAGATTCATTGACTTAAAATTAACTAACTTAAAAAAATACTTGTAAATGCTTTTTAATTTATCACAAAGATGTTGCAAAGATCCATTTAGAGGGTTATATCATTGTTATCAAGTTAGTGAATGTCATTTTTACTTAAATATGTAATTTTATTTGCTTTTTTCTTCAGATTCGACAATTGGCACAAGAGATCAGGGAGCTAACCGTATCCCGTCCTATAACCATTTTTAATGGAAACTCTACCTCTAGTGGTATGTTAATTTAAATTTCTTCTATGTTCTTTACTTAATTTTATGTCTTGAAATCTAGGACCATGAACACACACAGTTAACTTGAACTTTGTCTCCGCTAACTCTTGAGAATGATAGTTTGTTAGTTGTTAGGATCTTGTAAAATTATCCTTTTGAGGAATTGTGGTTGACAGTTGTGGGTGATCATAAGGGTCATAGGTGTATATGTATCATCTGGGAAGTATGATAGTCATTCAGCAATTGCCAAACCAAGCACTAAATGGAAGGGAGAAAGTTAATGGCAGCCAAAGAGAGAAAGTAGTGAGCCAATATGTTGGACAACTTCTGCTCTGGTCTAATGATTTGATGATGAAGGGGAGGGTGACCCCCTTTATATAGGCGATAGGGTGTAGGAGGGAGAGCCAACCCGTGACAGGATATGGCTTAGAGATACAGAGGTCACATGGATTAATGCCTTTTTATCATTTCCTTCTTAATATATTTATCTCTTTGTATCTGATGAACATGATCTCTATGTCATGTGATAGGTCAAGGGTAGGTCTCTTTGAGGTAGGGACTGGAGCCTTGACAAACCCATTAACCTCAACCTCCAAACCACAAGTCTCTGATTGTTCAGCGAGGGTGATGGCTGGTTGGAGATGCCATAATCGTGTGTCACTTGAGTACGCTTGATAGATGACAATACGCACTCGTGAGCTATGTTAACTGGACTCTTCTAAATTTTTGAAATTCCCTTGTCGGACACTCGACCCTCAGAGAAGGGTATGAAATATGTGTCTAATATGGCTAATTGGGCATGCATCCAGGAAGTATATATAAAAATTTGAGTAAACTATAGAACTATGCATAAGACTTCTATTTTATGCATGAAATGCAATTTTTTAGTTTGTAACAACAATTTACCTTAAATTATTAAAAGTAGTACTTAAAAAATATGAAATCTAACCGTGTTCAAGTACTTTGGACGTGAGAGTTAGATAAATTTGACGCTTAGATATATACCTGCACCCGACGCCCGTACTTGAGTCCTGGTAACATAGCCCACGAGGGTGATGCCCAAGAGCGAGGTGGAGAGTCTCTTAAGGAGCTCTTTGAGGGAGTCCTTGGTTAGGGCATAAAAGCGAATCTTAGTTGCCCCCACTCGAGGGCCTATAGAGCTTGCCTCTAATTGTGTTTAGGACTAAGGTATTGCGTATGTTAGTCCGACCTGATTATACATAGTTATGTCTTGTTGGCACGGGAAGCCATAGAAGGTGATGTGGCGAATGTGGCCATGTGATGCTATGGTCATGCGGGCTGTGACCACATACTTACAATGGTGTTTGCCGATTGGAGATGGCTTAGAGGGTGTTTTCTTTCTTTCTTTCTTTGATTCCTAGTTGTGCACCCCCTTCACCTTTTCCGTGCATTTATTTTGGTCTGTGTTTCTTCTTCTTCTTTCTCTTCATTTCTCTCTCCCCTTTTCTATATATATATATCCAATCCTTCCTTACCCCCTTGGAGTAGCACCCATCCATCCAATTATCAGATAATTGAAGGATTGAGTCAACCTCACCCAACTAGCTCCCAAAATATAAAATAACAGATTCTGCAACTCTTCTTCGCAATCGTAATGCTGTAGTAACTGATTCATCATCTCTTCCACCTTCCCACACATGTAACACTAATTGGGAAGCATCAAGCACCTCTTCCCCAAACTTAATAATAGTAATAATTGGATCCAAATAAAAAGAAAGACACTTGCAAAGGAATCTCAGACCTCCAAATACTCTTCCAAGGTGAGGCTTCCTAGCCTTTTCCACAAGTAATAATATGTTAAGATCTAACATCAAAAGGTTCACCATTTTCCTGCCAATTCCACCCATCCCCCGTATCCCTCATCAAGTGTAGTAAATTAAGCATTTTTACATTATTTGCACTCAATTGGAAATGATGTTCTAGCATGATTTAGGAGCAAAGACAAGAAGATTTTTTATGGGTAAATCTTTTATTTTTTTCCTTTAATCGACAAATACGAAAGCTATTGACTTGTTAAAATTACATTCCTCACCGTATTATCCCTGAACTTGGTTTTGAAACTAGGATTAACATTTTATCACATGAAGTATGATAAGAGAGAAAATTTGCTTAATATATATCTAGATGGAGCGCTTTTATTTAGAAGTTAGGTGGAATTTTTAGCTAATTCAATATGCTGTGTATTTACCTGAAATCATGGAATATTAAAGGCTATTATGTGTAAAAACCTCCACAACCACTTTCCTGTTACCTATATTAACTTCCCACGAATTTTGGGAGCAGGTACTGCTTACTGTATTGCTCCAAGTGGTTGATCTTCTGTTCACTATGCGTGAGGAGATCAAACCTTCCTGAAGGATTCTTGTTTCTATTTGCCAATGAGGTTGATTTTCTGAAGAAATATATGCAGTAAGCTGGATAATTGATCAGGTTTATAATCCCTTGAGAATGCATCTTCTCTTCCATGGTGCTAGGTGCCTTGGAGTGCACAAACTTTAATTATGACTTGATTCCTGAAGTCCAAGGTTATGGTTTCTTCTTGGAGACAAACCATTAAATCTTCAGGAGCGTTATTCGTCTCAAAGTCTTGAATCCCGCCAATCTATGTTGCATGGACTCGGGTACGGGTGTATATGTCTGTGTTAAAATTCATGTAATTTGTATGTCCAAGGACACGGGGACCGGGTAAAGTATTCATATTTGTTAATATGCTCCTTTTATTTTATAGGATAAAATAGTGTTTAAATGTGTTATAAAGTATTTCATGCATAAATGAGAGTTTTATGCCTATTTATATGATAAACTCGAATTACTAAATAGTTTTGTTAGGGGAATATCTAACAATACATGTCGGAGACTTATCTCATACGCATTCCCATACCCTTACCCTTACCCAAGTGTCAGAGTCAAAGTGTTAAGTCTGACATGGGTACTTCATGCATTTTAGAAGAGTCCAAGTAACATAGCCAGCAATGAGAAGAGCTTTAACCATTATAGATTGATGTGCGGTGATGCTAGTGTTTAGTATGATCTTCAAACTAAACAGTATATTGAACCAATGAAGAATTAACCTGCAATTTTGAAATTTTACATGAAAGTGTTAGAGAAAACTGCATAAGCAAAATTCTGGTGGAAGATTTGACTCTATTCTGACCCGCTGAGAAGCCTTCCAATAAATTAACTTTTGTTCCTGCAGAAGGATTTGTGCTCAAGAGCTTTTATTGATTCTTAAAGCTTCCAAGAAAATTTTAGTTGCTCTATTGATTAAAATTTCAAAAATTGCAGATGCATCCAAATATCAAGGATTTCCATTCTAAACCAAAAAATTTCTTTATTAAGCGCAAAAGTCTAGGATGGCCATTCCGCCAAAACGTAGATTTCTTATAATCAAGCTTCGACATTCCGGATGTTTGGGCTTTCAAATTGTTCTGCATAACTGTCTCTTGTAATGGACCCACTGAGATGTAATTCTGCATTACTGTTTCCTGTGATGGACTGCTGAGATTTTGCTCACACCATAGGCATTTACTTTGTATAAGTTTTTAAGAGTTGTAAACCATAAAATCCTCTGTGGTCCAATCAATCACTGGTCCAATCGATGTTTTAGTTTTGTTATGACTATTCACGAGTTGTGCACCATATCTAGTTATGGAGCCTGCTGGAGTAGTTTGATAAATCTAAAATGCTCACACTTTTTGTGTGCACACAGGAAGTTCTGCTTCTTACTTGCTTCCAGCTGCAGCACTTGGAGCAATGGGATATTGTTACATGTGGTGGAAGGCAAGATTTTATAAGCGACGTTATTAGCCCTTGAACATTTGTTGCTAATCATTCTTATCTATTTGTTGTGACCTTTGTTAGCGTATGTATGCTTGTTAATCATGGCTGTATCGATCTAATCTCTTTCGTTTACAATAAAGGGGTGGTCGCTATCTGATGTCATGTTCGTAACCAAGCATAATATGGCAAATGCTGTTGAAACTGTGTCCAAACAGTTAGAGCATGTATCTGAAGCATTGGCTGTAAGTAGGACAATTATTGGGCAAATATGTAATTACTGCTTCTCTTATAAGAATTATTTAATTATGGTGTTTGCAATACTTCTGATTTTTTTGTTTAATATTGATTTCTGCAGTCAACAAAGAGGCATTTAGCAAAGAGGCTGGAAAACTTGGATTGGAAGCTGGATGAGCAGAAGGAAACATCTAAGCTCATTGCAAATGATGTGGGTAATATTTTTCTGGTTCCGATATTGATACATGATTTTATGTAATTAAAATGCAGTGAAAACCTTGCCAGAGGGTCTTATTATAATGTTTGACTTACCTTTGTTCATTTTCCCTAGTTGATGCATTAAGATTGATAGAGCATCAATACGTTTCATTATAGTTAGACCATCACTTGGTTAATGTCCTATAGACTTTTCGATAATAAGCTTGGCATAGCATTTGAGATATATTTTCAACAGAAGGTATGTTACTAACCTCCCAAACAGGCACACACCTGAAAAACTGAATAAGAAGATGAAGAAGAAGAGATCACAGGTCTCCTTCTCTAAACAATTCCACCAGCCAAAATAAATTAGATTCTTTATTTTACATTTATGAAGAAGAAAAGAATACTCGCAACGTGGTCGAGAGCCCTGTTTTCCATACACATTGGATTCCTCCACCCATACTTTGTTGCTCATGAAAGTTTTCAAGGTACAAGAATGGCCAACCCCTCCCCCACCCACCACCGACAAACAATAAAAAATAATAAATAAAAACTTCCACTCCTGGTTAAGTCATTTATAATCCTACCCCTTTTATTATATTAGTTCTAGTTTTAGCTCAAAATTTTACAGGGAAAGGTGAAAAATACATGTCAAAACTCTAGAAAGATTTGACCATCTTTTAATATAGTAGCATTCTAGGTTTATAGATGCTGTAACTTAGGGTGGAAGAAACAAGTTCTATAGGTTCTGCAGTGGATGGCTTTCATGCACCACAACTGAGACATATACTGAAATAATGAGCAGAATAGGGTTGTCAAGAAAGGGATTTGTGGAATGCGAATGCTGAATCAACTGAAGGCTAAATTTGCATTTTGGTTGAAGCTAGAAACATATGGAGTGTACTGATATTTGTTTTTCAATTGCATTAATATCACCTATACCAACTGAAAATGGGTTTGCATTTGATGAGATTCAAGAGACGAGGTGAATGATGTCAAAAGGTGCACTAGGGGCTGTGTATCTTCGCTATTACTAGTTCACTTATATTCATTTGCAATTTGCTTGTCTGCAGGTGAGTGAGGTGAAGTCAAATCTTAATCAAATTGGGTATGACATTGAAATAATCAATCAGATGGTGTCTGGGTTGGTGCGTTATTATGATTTTTACGTGTTACCTGTATTGCTAAACTTGGATGAAGATGGTGGGTTGACTACTTTACTGATGTTGTAATTGTTGATCAACTCAACAGGAAGGAAAGATTGAGCTTCTCGAAAACAAGCAGGTTACCTATCTGATTCCATAACACCCATGCGTGCCTCCTTTTCACACTGTTGACTAATCTTCTGTTGTCCCTTATTTCCTACGTCATACAGGATATGACTAATTCAGGTCTTTGGTACCTTTGCCAATTAGCTGGAGGCGTCAAAGATGGGCTAAATACTAAAATTTTTCAGGTCTGATGATCTACTATATGCTTGCTTTTTTTATTTTTATTTTTTTATGCCTTACTGGGAGAAAGAATAGCCCACTGGGCAATTGCTGGAAAGCCACCAACAATTGGCCTTAGAAGATTCTTTATTCCATGATGAGCAAGCCTTCAGCCCGACTAGGAATCCTTTTAGGTTGCCCAAACATGCGTTTAGGGCTGAAATGCAATTATGAATTTACGAGGGGCGTTGGCAAGAGTAGTATCCGCATTTCGTGACATGGTTAAATGCAGAGCTACCCAAGGAACAAAATTTCCATTTGTTTCCATCGAAACGGCTGAAACGTTTCCGTTTCTTAGGAGACCGAAACGAAATACTAGTGGAATAACGAAACACTATTATTACTATCAAAACACACCGGAATATAGAAAAATGCACCAAACCACAACGCTATATACCTAAACAATAAGTTATATTAACCTGAATTTAAATTTTTTATAAAAGGTGTACAATCTTTATACAAAAGATTGTATTTTACTATTTTAATATTTGTTACTTTTGAAATGTTTCTGAAACATTTTCGAAATGTTTCCGAAACGTTTTTGTTTTCGAGCCAACCGAAACATCCCCTTGAAATGAAATTTTGATCCTTGGAGCTACCAGGGATAGCTTTTGCTCAAACACAATTTTCGATTCAGTTTTTTCTCCTATCTTGTCCTTACTCAATTAGTTATATCCAACTATTCTTCCTCTCTTTCCCTCTAACGCAACCAGTCACCACCAGCTGGCAACCAACTTCTTCCAATACAGCTCGTGACCTTTCCTCCATTAGCTGCATCACCCTTAATGTTATATTGAGTTTGTGGTTCTTTTTTTTAGTTTTTGTCCTTCAAGTACACAAGTGAAAAGGCCAGGACTATATAAGGATGAAGTTGATACATAGTCTTTAATTTTTTAAAAATATTATAAAACATCCTTAGATATATGGTCATAATAATTATTATTATACGTGTGCGTGCATGAGTCTGCTTCTTAGAACTATGTATATACGTTATATTTTTAAGTTTAGCAGTCTCAATGATTGCAACTGTGGCACCAATTTGAGTATTCCTTCTACATGATTGCCACTGGGCATGAACAATACTAGCAATCTCAATATTGTTTCCTGAAGTTCGAGGGAACGAGCATGTAGCTTGTCATGAATCTACATACAGTTATTAATGAGTTAATTTCTGTCTTGTCATTGGACAGGATGTTGGGGCCAAGTTAACAGACCAATCAACTTTTACATATGAAGATAAATCACTGAAGGTATGTTGAGTGGCTTAAATTCATGTCATTGGCTGGAATTTCCCATGCATTTCACTGCTGACATATTCTTAATCTTTCAGGGGCTTCAGTTCATTGTCGAATCCAATGAGCCAAGTGCAATAGAGAAATCAATGATAAACACACAGAAAATTGATGTTAGTGAAAACCCTGCCAAAAGTGTCTCAGCTATCAAAACAAGAATTCACAGATCTTATCCAGTTGGAATTTCTTTGTCAAGGGACATCTTGGGTCCAGACTTGTGATTTTTTCAGTAAAAGAAGAAAATATAAAGCATGATGATCCCTTTTGGGAGTGACCTTCTTTACCATTGATTCTGTGGGTGTGTATGATTGGGGGATTTACATATTTGTTCCTGCAATATAAAAGGTTGTTTGCGGGTTTATAGTGGTTGGCCTTGATTTGTTTCGTCCGCCATCAAATAAATATGTGGTGTTTGCATTTTGTTGTATCCATATTTTCCAATGTTCCATAGTTCAAATAAGGATTCATCTGAGGCTCTGGCCTAAAGTGCTAATTTGATTTCAACTAAATATTCCATTGAGATTCATTTGTTGGAGATGCAAGTTCCATTATGTTTTACAGAACAAAAATTACCATCAACAAAATGTCGTGTGTTTTTGCTTAGCAAGTACAAGAGCAATGGAGGGTGTTGAAAAACAATTTGTAGAATTGCCTTTTCGTAATTACCAATTGGAGTAGCATTTATTTAGTCCCAAACAAGCAAGCCTAGGAAGGCATTACTGAGACAAAATATGCACCCAGAAAACCATGTTCCTAGGGACCATACAATTTAAGGCTTTACAAAGGAAACCTAACCAACCCCACACCCACAGACCTACAGCCTCCCCGGAACAACCAAACCAGAATCATGCACGGCAACAGAGGGCGAATCTGGGGCAGGGACAACCAAATTTGAGGTTAAGGGTAGACCTTCCTGCAGCAGCACCTGTGGCAGGTGCGGCTCCCACAACTGGTGCAATGGCTGTGAACATGATCACCAGGAGCACAAGCGCCACCTTGAGCACAAGTTGAAGAAGCTTTTCCATTCTCCTCTAAAACACAAGGCCAGAAGGATGAAGAAATGTATCAAACTCAGAAGGATGGATCAAAGTGTTTTGCCTGTTCCTTTTATATATGGAACGACTCACAGATAGATAGAGAAAGAAAATATGGGTATTAGTATATCCAGATTCCATGAATCTCAGTAAATAGTTGGCTTGGAAAGTTGACCGAATGCTTATTAAGACCACATTAATCTCTTGCAAGAATTGTCTTATGAGTAATAATTTTCAGGTTTAAATGCTTTGAAATTCCTTTTTTCCTTTCCATTTCAACAAGACATTGCATAGCCTTAGAAGTAACAGATCCATCATCTTGAATGCAGGCTACCAAAGGAATCCATACACCCGGTACTATAGCGAGTTTCTTCATTGTGATGTCGAAATCCGGTAATTTACATCTCATGAGATACCTTGCAGGTCCTTACCGAAGGAATGTAAGTACACATTCATTGCATTTTAATTACTAATCAACATATCATATAACGAAGATCTACTAGAGCAAACTTCTTGTGTTTCCTTTCCAAAATGGCTTGAATTCAACGTCCTTTACCAAATACATGTAGGATTTATAATGTAAAATGGCTAAAGAGGAAAGACAGGAGTGTTGGTTGTCTGATACTCTCGAGGATGGAACTATTATTTGTTGTATTCTATCCAAAATATGTTTTATTTAAGCAGCAAATAGTGTATGATTAATTGGTGAATGCATACGTATTTTTTTTTTTATATATCTGAAGCAATATATTTTTTTAAGTCCGATTTAATTTAAGGATTCAGGTTGATTTGCTCCAGGTTTTTTCTTTTCTTCAGGCGTAACATCGATCTCACTCTTGTTATGTTTATTCCAAGTAAATTTGTTATGTTTGTCTGATATTTCTAATTGATGCTTGAGAGTTTTATGAACCGAGAAAATGATTTTTAGTCATAACATATACAAGGGGAATTCAACAATACTTAGAAGTCACAACGATGGCAATACATTCCAATATAATGAAGAACTCTTGACAGATTTGATGCCCCAATTTGGAGTTGTTGCTGGTCACGCGACAAGTGATAGTTCAGATGTATCATCTTTGCATTCGATTTCTCTCTTACTTCCTGCCTGCTTTTGCTTTTGCTTTTTATCTTTTTCATCCTCCCTTGGACAATCTTTCTTGTTTGCCTATCGCCAAATGGAAATAACAGTGAATGGCACAATATAACAGAGACTGAAATAGGGAACAGAAGATGCAGCAAGTCATTCTATGACAATCTTTCTTGTTTGCCTAGGCCTAGGTGAGTTATTTCTGAACTGCATTGTCAAATGTTTTGCTGATTCAGTTTTCTTCCGAGTTTAAAGCTGAAAGGTTTGGTTAGCTTTTACCTTTGAGTGTTCTCTTGGAGAGTTGTAGCTTGGCACGGTTTTCCTTCTTGATATGGTCCTTGTGGCCTTAAGCCTATTCTTAGTTGGTTTAGAGTCATCTTTCTCTTTTGGTGCAGACACTGAAATGCTATCAATTTGAACAGACACCTCATTAGATCCACAGCTCTCCTTTTCTTCCCCTGCTACATCTGAAATTCTCTTTCTGACCATTGATCTCTGGTTAAAGTTGATTGTCCCTAGCTGATCCATTGCATTGCTTTCGAAAGGTGAACTTTCTGGAAGACGGGTTGCCATCCACCGCTCTAGCCAGCTCCAACCCATGTTTGTTTCCAGGCCATCGGATTTGTTTTGTTTCTTCTTTGAACATATTCGCAGCTGTAAAGAGATTCGACAAAGCAGAATTAATATTCGCAGCTGTCTCAAAATGAACTTGCCCCCAGTATGATAAGAAGTTTCTGCTATACCTGTTGTGAAAAAGCATAGGCTAATGCTCTCTCGCGCCTGGTTGTTGCTTCCAGTCTGTTCTGAATCCTCATTTTCATTATATTGCTACTCACCGTGCTATCATCCCAATCTTCCTGCAAAAGCCAAGCATTTTGTATTTAGTTTTTTGGGCTTCTGAAACTGACTTACTGACGGAGGAGCTTCACTCATCTTCTCTTGATTTATATGATGAGAATTTATCAGGCTTCACCATCTAAATCTAAGAGTTATAACATATCTTACCTTTAGCTTTAGAGCGGAATTCCTGGCTTTCTGCTGGAGTCGGTGGTGGACGGCCATGATTTCCTCTCGGGTTGAGAAAACTTCCATAGAATTTCCAGTTTGAACTTCAATTGATGTCCCCACAGACTCCCTACTTGGGCTTCCTGCCCCAACAACAAGCTCCTGCTTACCATCCATGGACTCGATTCCTCCATTTCGACGCCTACCCTGAAATTTCAGCATTCAAATTGCTATGACAAACCAAAATCTTCAATCCAGAAAGCAGATAATGCTTAAACTGAAATAGCATATTGTTCAAAATATGTATCTGTATGTTTATGACATTGGGAATTGACCAGAAAGCCTCTAAATGCTAACTGAATAACTATTGCTGCGTCTTCTTGGCGAAACAGTCTGGCAGTTGAGTTTTGCTTTTCTTTGGTCTCTTTGCTTTGGATATCGGGTAAGTCCTCTGATATGGGTTGTGTAACAGTGGCCTCAGAGGTCTCTAGTGTTGGCTGTATGACAGTTCCTTCAAAGCTCTCTAGTATGGGTTGTGTGACAGTCACTTCAGAGCTCCTTATAGAAGCTGAATCCTCCTCTGCAAGATCTGAATTGAATTCATCCCCACAAAGGTATGTCCTGACTGAGCTCCACCTTCTCCTCTCAACAGCACTGTTCCTCACCTGATTTGGATTAGAATACTAAAGTTTCATGCTTCTGAAATTAAGTGTAGAGATACAGAGAGTAGAGATAAACTAAGTTTGATAGACTCACATTGCTCTCATGGGTTCCAACAGACCGGCTTTTGGAGAAGACGCTTCTCACCAGCTCCCCGGTGATACCCATCTCACTTCAGCAATTTTTAGAGCAGAATTCTCAATTGGGTTGTCTCCAACTATGGCAAAAACCATTATAAATTGCTGAACCTTCTAGTAGAAGAAAAAAAATCTAGTAGTTAGGTAGTATCAAGTACTCACGTCGTAATTTTTATTAATTAGTGACACGTGATGGGTGAATATATCAATAACCTAAATGTGTGGTATAGTGACAAAATTTGATAAAGTGTTTCGTTAAAATCTCTCCACTACACCACACACAATGAATTCACTTATCACTTGTCATCGTTTAATAAAAATTATCACCGAACACTCAGTGCTACCTTAGACTATTTTTCCTGAACAAGTGAAAGACAAATTAAATAATTCTCAACTGCACTCAATTAAGTAAGCTTTGCTTGCGTGTATGATCTAAATTAAGCTAAAAAAATTAATTTTTTAGAACAAACCACATGTTAGATAGAATTAAGTCAGAAGATCAGCAGGGCTTTAGAGCTGGACTTGGACCCTTTAAAACTCACAAAGATATGTGCATATTTTTTTTATGGCTTTTTGTATTGCTTTTTGCACATGCCTTGCAGCAGATTGGCCTCATAAAGTTTGCTTGCCATTGGGGCTATGTCTATTCCTTTGTATGTGATTGCTTTTAGGTGGCTGGGGTTGGATATGCTCAGTTTATCTTGTTGAACCTTTACCTTAGCAAGCAACATGTTCTATGCTTTTCAGTGATGTCCAGTCCTGACCAAACTGACAAGACCAAAGGCTTTTCTCTGGAAATTTTGCTTAAACCAAACAAAATAATTGTCTTCGGCCTTGAACAAAGACAGACAGGGGTGCTATATGCTGCTTAACCAGTTCTTGAATGTCCAAACAAAGGTCTCATGGTTTGTTATGGGAAAGAGGACAAATACAGTAACTACATATATATGTATATGTGGATGTGTGTATATATATTTGCATAGAATAGACTAGCATATAAGGTGATCACTTGTGATAATGGCAAGGTGTGTTTGCACTTTACAAGCATCCAATGGGCTGTCACATAACGAGATGTGTTTGATTAATATAGTCCCAAAATAAGGACAGATTTGAAACAGGGAAATAGCTTCTACCTTGCAATGATAAGAGTTTTGTGCACTAAGATGGACATGGCTAATGACCAACAATTTAGGAATCGGAGAAGACTGCAATCAGCTTAATTAGTTAGCCTGATCAATAAAAAGTTGATCATTCTTTCGAAAGAGAGTGAGAGAGAGAGATTGCTTAACAAGTTAGCTAGAGTCTAGAGAGATTTTATGAACATACTATTGGAGATCCGAATGCCCTGCAGTAGTGAGTTGTTATGACAAAGCCAAACATGGAATTAATTCGGATTTCCAGCTTTGAGTGCGTTTGGTTAATTATATTATATGTTATAGCGTGTCAAGTGCTGCACACTCAAGGGTTCCAATTTGCACAGATTAAGTGCACAGTTTTACCTCTTATAAAAAGGAATGAATAAAAAAATGGGCTGCCCAATGCATTATGCTCCCGTCACCATAGGGTTCGAGAATAATTAGATGTAAAAAGTGTTAAAAGAGCAGTCTAATGCATGAGAGTTAAACATACGTAACCTCACCTTTGCATGGCAAGAGACTAGTTTCATATTTCGAGCCCGTAATGCTCAAATTCCAATGAACTAACCCAAGTGTGAAATTGCACCTATATGCATAAAAAGGAATAGATAAGCATGAAATTTTTACATAATTCATCATCCCAAAGGTGTGGTCCAGAGAAGGTTCTGTGCTTTTGTTGGCCACCATTTTCACGTGGACATAATTGAAGGTGATGCTGGACCTCAGACAGCAATGCACTCTTTGCCTACAATCACTTTTCTCTCTGATGGCTTCTGATAGCAAAGTAAAATTCTCTATTTCAACATTATAATAAGTAAACAAAAGCACAAATTCTCAAAGAAAGGACATGTCTGAAGCAAGATATAGATGCTATTTAATCCCAAAATGGGACTGACCCATTATATAACTATGTGTCAATGCCGGAGACAAACGGGAAAGATCATATGAGGAAAAAAAAGAAAAAAAAAGGATGACCCTGTGATGGAGGTTTGATTTATTTATGTATTTATCAAGGTAAAACATGGGGGCTTGTCAAGCATACAATCACGTTACACTTTGGTATTGAATTGGAAAACTGCTTTTTTAATTTGGTGTAGCAGTGGCCACGGGCGGACCAAGATTTCGTTTTCGGGTGCCGTATGAAATTTGTTTGTTTTCACTATTTAGAAATTAAAAGCTAATGCTATACGTAATGAAAATTTATCTTGGTTTAGTCTACTTAGAGGAAAGTTCTTGGATCCAAAGGGGGTTGTTAAAAATCTAGGGCTCCATATTTGTTTTAACACTTAGATTTGTTAATGTTGTGTTTGACATTTAAATTTTTAAAGGAAAAAATAAATAACAAGAAAAAAGTAAAAAAAAAAGACTATCAAAATCCTCCTTCATTTTATTTTTTTTCCTCACATTTTTTTTTCTTTTTCATTATCAAATTTTTGATCATAACACAGTATGAAAGAATTTACACTAATACTCTTAAGCCTAATGGGTTGGGTGAAGGTGATCCTTTTTGCTGAATAAAAGATTCTCTCTAAATATTTATTGTAACCGCTTTTTACACAACCAAATATAAAATACACGAATGCTATTTGCATACACAGTTGTTTAATATAATTAATATGTAACTGTCATCGTAAATGAGTCCCACTAATTGAAAAACTATTGGACAGTCGCAAGTATAAACAGCACTACTCTACAAAATAAGAATAAGATCGTACACACGATTAGCAATCCAATTCACTACAACAAAACAGGATTTTACTGGGTTTGTGTACAACAAGCATGAAAAATATTTACCGGCCCCGCAAATACCCTATTAAAACGACATCGTTTCCATTTATGGGGAAAATAGTTTTCCAGAACTACGTCGTCTACCCAATTGAAAAAAACCCTGTCTCTTCCTTCTCCGTTTGATGCTCTGCCTACAGGCTGTCGAAGCAAGGTAAGGTTGTTCTTCTCTCTCTCTCTCTCTCTCTCTCTCTCTCTCTCAGTTTTCTCCCTGGCTCACACACACTGTCTCTCTTCCATCGTTTGCATGTCTTGCCCTAGCCATCGCCGACCTCTGCCATAACCCACGACCATCCTCTGCTGTAGTTTGCCGGCTGGATTAAGGTTAGTTTCCTTATTCTCTCTCTATCTGATTTATTCGTTCTTCTCCTTCTACATGCAATACTTTTGTTTGTTGTGGGACTTTGTGTTTATGATTGGGATTGATTTCCTGATAGTGCGTTTGTGCTGGGAATGTGTGTTTATTCATTTACCTGCAAATTGAGAATATGGGTGCTTGCAATCTAATGGCTTTTGCACGTAGATGTAATGTGGACCATCAGTTATTGTTAATAAAAGAATTCACTAAACAAAATTAAGAAATCTTAGTCTCAATCCCCAAATTAAACAAATTAAGAAATCAACAAGGGTGAGGTCAACTGAGCAGTAGAAAGAAACCTTACTTTGGGACTTTTGCATTGAAGAAAGGAAAAAGAAAGGAAGAAGGGATAATTGGAGTTTCAGGGTTGGATTCAAATATAAAAAAAGTTAAAATAGCCAATAAGATTTCAGAAAATCCCAAGCAAGGTCACCTAACACTGTACAAAGAGTGTAAATAAGAGAATTACAACCCTCCTCCAAATTTAAGATCTCCAATGAAGTCTAGCACAATTAAAGAAGATTCACAAAAGTTTCCTTTCAACCAAAAATGAAAAATATGCAACAGATAGGCTTTGAGCCTATGAACAGGCATCACATCTTCCTCAAAAGTCCTCCGATTACGTTCCGTCTATATGCACCACATAATACATAAAGGGATGATCTTCCAAGCCTTCTTGACAAAACTATCTCCATGTCCCCTAGGCCATGAATCAAACAGAGATGCAACATAACCCATTAGATTCCAAAGATGGATAGCACCGAACTCCATAATTGCCAAGCCACATTGCAATGTATAAGGAGATGGGCAACTGATTCTTTTGCTTGATGACACATAATACACCAATTTGGAAGCATCTTTCCTTGCTTCTCCAAGTTATCAATGGTACGGACAGAGTCTAAAACTGTTGACCAGACAAAAAAGGTCACCTTAGACGGGGTTCCCACTTTTCAAACCTTTTGCTAAGGAAAAGAAGTAGTATTATTGTTGCAAAGTAAGATGTAAAAGGATTTGACTGTAAAATTCCCATTATTCTTACTCCACAACATTTTGTCTTCTTCCCCTTGATTGATTTTCACTTTATACAACGCCTCGAAAAACTCCCCCACTTCCTCCAATTCCTAATCATGAATAGATCTAATTAAGCTAGGCTCCCAAACAATGCTTCCATTAGGAAAACTCAAATAGTCAGCCACCATTGCATGTTTATCTCTAGCACTGGTGTAAAGGTTCAGGAAAGCCTCCGAAAGCAGGGAATCTTCGCACCATAGGTCATGCCAAAACTTGACTCTTCTCCCATCACCAACAGAGCTAAACTTTGCTCAAAAAGACCTGCTAACTCCTTTTAATGCCTTTCCATAAGCTAACCCCCTTAGAAGTCCAACCACCCTCCACCACACCATATTTACACTGAGTGACTTATTTCCACAACCGACCATCTTTCTTGACAAACCTCCACAATCACTTTCCCATAAAAGCTTGATTAAACATGCTAATGTGCCGAATCCCCAATCCCCCTTCCTCCATAGGAGATCAAATTTTATCTCAAGCCACAAGATGATATTTGAACTCGTCTCCCAAGCTTCCCCATAAGAAGTTTCTTTGCAGCTTTTCCAATCGTTCTGCCTCTGAAACCATAATCTTGAAGATAAACATAAAATAACTGGGTGGGCTGGATAGTGTACTCTTAATCAAAGTAAGCTTGCCACCTTTAGATAGGTATTGCCTCTTCCAAGATGCAAGCTTTCTTTCAGCATGCTCAATAATGCCATCCCACACTGTAGTGGCTTTGAAGGAGGAACTGAGAGGGAGCCCTAAATAGATAGATGGTAGGGATCCGACTTTGAAACCCAAAGTACCTGCCAACCCCCTGACATTCTCCACCTTTCCAATTGGGATAATCTTACTTTTGCCCACGTTAACCTTAAGACCCGAGACTGCTTCAAAACAAATTAGGATGCATCTAAGGTATTTGAGTTGCTCATCATCCGCATCACCAAAAAATTATTGTGTTATCCGCAAAGAACAAGTGGGAAATGGCTAGCATGGCATCCCCGTTCCCACCAACCACAAAGGACCCTATCAAATCACCCTAAACTGCTGCAACATTCTACTAAGAGCGTCCATCACAATAATGAATAAGAAAGGGGAAACAGGTCTCCTTGCCTTAGACCCTATGAGGTGCCAAAGAAACCTAAGGGAGAGCCGTTCACCAAGATTGAATATTTGACCAAAGAAATACAAAATCTTATCCACTTCCCCCATCTAACTCCAAAACCCATCCTCTCCAACAAGTAAATAAGGAAGCCCCAACACACATGATCATAAGCTTTTTCGATATCTAATTTGCATATCAAACGGGGGACACCACTTCGAAGTCTCAAATCAACTGCTTCATGGGCCACTAGAACTGCATCAAGAATTTGCCTCCCCACAACGAAAGCATTCTCAGATTCTGGGATGATACTGCCTACCACTTTCTTTAATCTGGAAGCCAAAACTTTTGCCATTAGCTTGTAAAGACATCCCACAATGCTAATGGGTAGAAAATCCTTGAACTCCTTGGCACCACCTTTCTTAGGAATGAGAGCAATAAATTTAGCATTCAGATTCCTCTCAAAAGAGCCATGGTGGAAGAAAAAGTGCATCATATTTAGAACATCTTTTTTAAGAATATGCCACTCCTCCAAGATAAAAGCCATAGTGAAGCCATCTGGGCCTTCAGCTTTGTCTCCATTACAATCCTTCAAAGCAACCACTACTTCCTCCTCAGTAAAGGGAAATTCTAAAAACTCTTTATCTTCCTTGGAAATCATAGTAAAATCCAGTCCATCCAAAAGGGGGCTACGAGTACAAGGCTTGTAAAAGGATTCTCATAAAAATGGATTGCTGCTTCCTTTATCTTATCCTCCGGCCTCAACTCTACATTGCCATCCATCAAACAACCAATGTGATTTGTTCTCCGATGAGCATTTGCCATCTTATAAGAGAACTTTGTGTTCCTATCTCCCTCTTTCAACCACAGTGACTTAGCCTTTTGCCTCCAGCTGATTTCATCATATAGAACAAGTCTGCCCAACTCCCCTTTAGCTTCCTCCCTTTGCAATACTTCATCGGAATTGAGAATCATCTCACCTTCCTTTGAATCTAAACCTTTTATAATCCACAAAGTCCCTGACTTGCAAACATTCACATTACCGAACTCTTCTTGGTTCCACTTCTTTATGTCCCCCTTCAAGTGCTTTAATTTCCCCGCCACAACAAACCCCGGAAGACCATTAACAGAGTATCTCCTCCACCAACCTTCCGCTTTATCGAGGAAACTATCAACCTTCAACCACATATTTTCAAAATGAAAAGGGCTTTTACCAATGAAGTAACTTCCATAATCCAAACCAACTGGAATGTGGTCCAAGACAGGATGAGGAAAACCACTTTGGATAGCAGAAGAGAAGTGTTCCCCCCAATTCGAGGATATCAGAAAACGGTCAAGCCTCGATAAGGCAGGTGGTTCCCTGTCATTGCAAAAAGTGTATCTCGCCCCTTCCAAGGGCAGGTCCACAAGCTCATTTGCTTCAATGAAATCTGAGAACTCTCTTATAGCAAAATTGATACTAGTACATCAGCTCCTTTCGAAAGATATCTGATAACATTGAAATGCCCTCCAATGCACCATGGTTTCTCCCATTTGTTTTTTGCCGCCATCATATCCTCCCATAATTCCTTCCTGTTAGAGTCCAGAACAGGACCGCAGACTTCTGAGAAAGCCTAGATGAAACCATCTTCAACGTCTTCAAAAAGGCAGGATATAGCATGTGACCCAGTTACTGTGTCGTTGTTCATCAGAACCCTGTTGTCCCAACAATAAAAATACCTCCTGCAGCCCCTCTAGCTCCCTTCCAAACCCAGTCAACAAAACAGTTCCTCCAAAGGCTTTTCATAATTTCTGATGAAACAGATCCATCTTCGTTTCTTGAAGACAAACCAAATCAGGCTTCCAACTGATCAGCAAAAATCTAATTACCTTTCGCTTATCCGGGTCATTTGGACCTCTCACTTTCCAACTTATGATTGTTAGCTTCATAAGGAAACAGATAAGATACCACGGCCCCTCCTCGCCAAACTATTATTGCTTCGCCCATCCGTTTTCTCCTTTCTCCCGTCGTAGTTCACAAGCAGAGTAACTTTTTTAACTCCCTCTCCTTTTTCGAAGTTGATCCCCCTTTTCTCTTTAACTCCTGCTGCTTCACCTGATCCCTCCATCTTGATTCAACAGAATGCAGAAAACTCAGAGCTTCCTGCTCAAAGCCTTCACAGGAAAATGTCAGAAAAGTACTGAAACTGTACAATTTACTGTCTACCCATTCCAACCACTTTTTGTGCCCATGCTCCTTCAGCTGCTCAAAAAAGGATTCTGGAATTTGAACTTCTCAAAGTTTTATATTTATATGTATAAATTGTTCATATTCTAGTATGTCGTTCCAGCATGCATGTGATTGGGACCTACTTTTGATTCTCTTGGATCATTATCTATTCTTTGGAGGCTACATATAGGTCATGAGATATCATTGAGATTCGGTTACTTCACTGGACTGTTGCCAAATATACATTGATGACTAGGTTAAATCCTTTTCAGTAAAGTGACTCATGAGTCACCATATTGAATATGAACCATCATTTCTACTATGTATCCTCCAGTACTTGCTTGCACTTTTTCCATTCTTCCAAAGGCTGGTGACTGCTTAGATGTAAATTTGTCACGAAAGTAATGGTTGCATGTGCTCAAACCTTGGTTAACCTCTTATCTTATGCATTCATGGGTAAGGAAGTTGACTTACATTTGCACACACAGAAATCGCTAAGAGTGTTTACAACTTACAAATTCCAATTCATGGTTTCCCTGAAAAAGCTAATTGTTTTCTGTTACAGAATTGTGTAGATATTTGAGGTGCTTGGGTACAGAAATTGCTTTACAAGAATAAAATGAGTATCGTGCCTAAGGAGACGATTGAGGTCATAGCGCAAAGCATTGGGATTAATAACCTGTCTCCAGATGTTGCACTTTCTCTTGCTCCTGATGTGGAGTATCGTATGCGTGAAATAATGCAGGTAGTTTGAATGTGCTATACTATCATGCTTTGCTGTAGTTTATTTATTTATTTATTTTATATATGAGAGTGATTCATTGTTTATAATGCGCTAGATCACATTAGTTAATGAATTAATTGTCATGGTTTTGAATCTACCACAAGTTTTGCGATCAGTGGTCTCTGATACTACTAGGTCATCAACTATGAAAGCAAATCTAAATATCTGGACAAAAACCTTAAAGATGGTACACCTTACTAAATATTACTACATGTATTATTCTCTAAAGCCATCCCAAACCTACAGTGCTAGTGTACCAAAATCAGATCTCATTATTAAACATCCAAAACCAGTCAAAGAGTCCATGAAATTGCAGAGCAATCATTATTTGTTGAGTTTTCCTAAAAAAAAGTACAAAGTTACATATATTACGAACCATGTATATTCCCGCTTCAACCTTGACTTATGTACATTTACCCTAAGGTCCTTTCGGGGATTTTACTTCTTCTTGTATTACTGTAGGAGGCAATCAAATGCATGCATCACTCAAAGAGAACTATGTTGACGACAGATGATGTTGATAGTGCACTCAACTTAAGAAATGTTGAGGTAAATTTCCATTGCAGAAACATTTAATGCTATAGTTTTACATTGTACTTACTGCTCTTATGCCCTATATTCCTAGAGGATTGTGCATAAATACTCATATTTACCTTAATTAGTGTTGCAGGGTTGAGAGGGAACTACAAGGATTCAAGTGTTTTGGCTTAATTTGATAATCAGAAACAAATAATATTCTATATTGTTTGGATGTGTGCTTTGGTGGTACTATAAGGAAATGCCTCCTTGGGGCACTTGATGCAAGCGAGCTCGAAGATCACATATTTGCAATACAGACCAGTTAGAAAAGAAATTTCATTTAGACAAAAGGGAGCAAGGAGGCAACACTCCCTGCCCAATAAAAAAAATTAAAAAGAAACTTCCATCTACCTTTCTCATCCAATTTGGTATGAATTGCTGTTGTTAAATATGTACTCTTATACTTTTTTGTTTTTGTTTTGATAAGGAAAACTAAATGTACTTAGTACATCAAAGTTAGTCAGATTTTCTTTAGAAAGATGCTTTCAAGTAGAAGTTTGTTTAGTTCGTGTAGAGAGAGTTTTCCTGGAGCTAATTGAAGAGTTCAGATGGATTTCTTCTAGCTGCTTCTTAAAAAAAATTAAAAGGTATCTTTTAGAATCTCTTCCATGTCAAAACAAAAGCAGAGGAAACTTAATTTCTAATCTTAAGTGAATGGTCAGAAATCCATGTGAGTGAACCAAATTACACAAAGCAAGTAGATCATACCACAGCGGAAGATAAGATTCCTAGTACCAGCAACTTCTTTCACTACTCCAATTTTGTAACATTTTGGTAACTAAGGATAAGATAAGGAAATCCTTGTCTTTTTGCCTAGTCCTCATGGTAAAAACTTCCATAAAAAAAAAGATGTCCTATTAGCAGCACTTGGAAAATGTTCAAAATTTATTTTCTAATGCTGTGTTTTGAACCTGGATTTATTGAGGGAAAAACAAAGGAAAAGGTGAGGGAAAAGAGAACAAAAATCATTTTGTTCTCTTTTCCCTCACCTTTTCCATCACCCAATCCTTGATCCAAACACAACGTAAATCTTCTTGTTTTAAGTTGCAGATTATTTTTCTTGGAAAGTTTGGACCTCTATTGTTAAAGGATGAGAAGATGGTTATTAGTTATTTGTCTACTCGCTTATGACACTTATTTAAGTGTTTGAAAAATAATGTGAATAGCTAAAATATAACTCTTTCCCTTACCACTGCTCAATGCATGTGACGTGGAATATCTAGTTGATGATTATGATGTAATTCGAGAAAAAAAACTTCTTATGTGGCAACATTGCAATTGTCCTCCTTTTATGTTTTCTTTCTTTTTTCTTTTTTAAAAGTTTATTGTTTCCAACCTCATTATGTATAATATTTTGGCCAATATTTTCACCTCAGCCAATTTATGGATTTGCCTCTGGGGATCCTTTGCGGTTCAGAAGAGCTGTTGGACATAAGGATTTGTTTTACATTGATGACAAGGATTTGGATTTTAAAGATGTAAGATATTACTTGTTATGCCGACTGTCCTTCCACTAAATTGGCTGGTCATTTTACAATGTTCCTTTTCTTATTTATTTGTTGAGTTTTTCTTAATTTTTGGCATGTAGGTGATTGAAGCTCCTTTGCCAAAAGCACCACTTGATACTTCTATCGTTTGTCACTGGCTAGCTATTGAAGGTGTACAACCTGCTATTCCAGAAAATGCTCCTGTGGAAGGTCTGTACAAAACTTAGAAGACTTATGAGTTATAGAAATTTCACCTCCCTTTTTGTCATTCCCTTTAGTTGTTCCTTCTGATTTTCCCAGCTTCTAAGTTCATCAGCAGCTTCCTGTTTTTATGATAGTACCGAAGGGTCAAATTATGGGGTTAATAAGGCCTCCAATGTCAGGATAGTACCCTAGGAAGCACGGACCCACTGTTTAGGGTGTTGTTTGCGTGTCGGACACACCGCGGACACGGATACTTCTTGGCGTGTCCTGTTTTTTTATTTTTTTTTAAGCTATGGACATGCCAGGACACAGCTGGGACACGTCGAGGACACGGCTGGGACACCTTTAGGACACGGCAAGGGTTGAAGTGTAATTATGAAAATTTTTAAATGGGGTATATTTTTTAATTTTCTTAACTTCAATATAAAATGTACAAAATATCTCAAATCAAAACATTTCTTCTTCTTCTTCTTCTTCATTGTCCAGATCTTCTGCTACTGTATTTATTCTTTTTTCCTTCTTTTTTTGTTCTTCTTTTTCTTATTCACTGCTGCTTATGTTCAATGTGGGTACTGCCCAGCAAAATCAACTAAATAAATTGGTACTGCTTACCTGCAACTGCTTTTTGTTTTTTTTTTTTTTTTGGTGGAAGTTGGATGCTTGCTAGTTCATGCTTTAGACAGTAATGAATCTAATGATGTATTGGATGATGATCTTCTTTAACTTGTGTTTTTATCTATGCTTGATGGATGATGAATTGATGGCTTGTTGTCTATTATATTGAGTATTGGATTTTTTAATATTTTTGGTGGTAGGTGAATGTTATATTTATAGACATGGAAAATAAAATAAATAAAAATAATAATTTTTTGCCGTGTCCCCGCCGTATCTGTGTCCCCTATTTTTTGAAATTGCCGTGTCCCATGCCCGTATCTGTGTCCGTGTCTGTATCCGTGCTTCTTAGGTAGTACCATTTGTTTTTTGCTTGCAAACAAAATTGCACAACTTTCTAACTCACATGGGAAAAACAACTAGAATTTAGAATAATCAAAATGCCTAGCTGGCTAGGATTTACTTCTGAAATGTAAGTGATGCAAAGCACCTAGTAATGCTTTTATAGGTATGGAGTGGAAGCCCTTCACTCTGTCGCGGCACATGGCATGGGTTGGTGCGAGTGTGAAGGGCTTAGTGGCTTAACCAATTAAATTATGCCTTTTTGTTTTCCAAGGACACATCTACGGAGTCATCACTTTGGTGAAATTCGCCATTACGAAGTTCTTATTTTGACATCTTTCTGAAGAGACTTTGTGGACCAAGATAAAAGTATATAGCAAATTTGGCATCACTCTCATTATTTATTTATTTATTGATAAGCTGGCGTCAATCTCATTGTTTATATTTTTTTTTGATAAGCTGGGCATCAATCTCATTATCATTGAATGGAATCTAAAGTATGTGAATCAGAGTGATAAATCTAAACTAAATCTTCTTTGCTTGAGCACCTTCCTTTTTGCAGTGACTAGAATGCATAAAGAGGAGCTTATATTTGAAATGGTTGTGTGTATTTGTAGTTATTGCTGCTCCTCCTGATAACAAAAAGCCTGAGCAGAAAGATGATGGACTTCCTGTTGACATTAAATTACCTGTTAAACACGTACTGTCTAGGGAGCTGCAGGTATCTGATTTACTATTTTTTCCACACCTATACATTGTGTGTTTGTTTGTCATCTACCATTCTGAAATTTATTTCGTTATCCTTACTTCTTGCTGCAGCTATACTTTGACAAAATCACTGAGCTTGCTATGAGTAGTTCTGACTCGGTCCTTTTCAAGGAAGCCTTAGTGAGTTTGGCCACAGACTCAGGACTTCATCCTTTAGTTCCTTATTTCACATGCTTTATTGCAGAAGAGGTATTTTTGAGGCTAAATATTTCAGATAAAAAACATCAAATACCTTGGAGCATTTTCTTGCTCATCCCCACTCTTTTTATTTTTATTTTTATGGGAGTAATATCAGGTTTCTCGTGGTTTGAACGATTTCCATCTGTTGTTTGCTCTGATGCGTCTTGTTGGGAGCCTTCTCCAGAATCCTCACATACACATAGAACCTTATGTAAGTCTGGTGCTTAATATTAGGTTTGTTTGTTTTTGTATGTATGGCCCTCTGCTTAATTCAATATCTTAATTTCTGAGGACTGACGGTTATGTGAGTACCATAAGTAGGGTCTATAGCAAATTGCACATGCTGCACGCTTCAGTGTTGTAGTAGGTGCTTTGCCACAAGAAATAGATGGTACTGTAAAGGATATAGTCTATATTGCGGTTATCCCAATTATGTGCATTTGCTGCAAAACATTTGACATTGTCCTGAACTTGGTGACATATACTGATTTGAAGGACTCGGATAGTATATCCCAAACCTAGTAATTTATTTCTGAGATATCTTACGAAGTTGAGTCAGGTGGCAACAAACCTCAGCAAGAATTTTATGAACAAGTTGGAAATAGGTTTATAACGAAAAAGGAACAGCTGGGGGGTGTGCGGGGTGCCCCCAGGAATGAAAAGAACCCGAAAAGTGATATCTAAACACGTCGTTATAGAGCATATTGATGTAACTTCTTTAATAGGTATCTGCACTATTCTTGTTATTCATGATGGTTTGCAAATTATGGTGTCACCACATGAAAAGAATAAGTTAATGTCTTTAAGTAGAATAAAAGGGGGTGCAAGCTGGCCCCGACACCCGGTCATCAAAAAAAAAGAAAAAAAAGAAAAAAAGGGTTTAACTTGCATTTGTATATTTCCTTTTCAGTGGAGATAGTAGTCTCTATAGTTTTAAACTATCCAACAGAATGAGTGACATAAGATAGGAGGGGCAATCTGGTAATTTGGATTCTTAAAAACAATAAAAAATAAAAAAGTAGTTGTCAGGTTACCTTCTGGGGACCAATTATTAGTCCTGGTATTCCATGGCACATTCTCAGGAAATAGTGTGAAGCGCATAAATTGATGTAGCTGTTTCAAAGAGTCTACCAGTTTTGTATCTAATGATGCAATTTTTGCATTCTCAGCTACATCAGCTGATGCCATCAGTTGTTACGTGCCTTGTTGCTAAGAGATTAGGGAACCGATTTGCTGACAACCACTGGGAACTTAGAGACTTCACAGCAAACCTGGTAGCTTCAATTTGCAAGAGGTATGACTTATAATTTGTTTTATTTTGCGCATAAATGAGAAATATGTATCTTAGATTTGGCAAATGGATTCAATATACTATACTTAATCTTCAGTTGACGTTATTCTTCACACTAGCACCAGAGCATGCTCTGAATAAGAACATACATATTTCTTAGATAAAATTAATAGTGAATGCCTTCCAACCTTGTGCAGATCTTCACAATTAATGAAATTTTTTGCAAACTCAGAATGATATGGTTTTAGGTTGAACCTTGTAACACTGACTTGAAACCCCGATGACGCTAAATTTAGTCAACTTAAACAAATTGGTGCAAACCAAATGACAATTTGTTCAAATGTTGGATTGATTCAAGTTGTCAGCCACCTTCTAGATGTAGTAAATGATCCACAGGCTTTGTTTGACCTGAACGAAACCCGAGTCTATCTGCTTTCCTCCCTATCTTGTTCATGGGCTGATTACCTTGCGAATATTGAAGGAAAAGAAATAAATGAAAAAATAATTTTTCAATACAATTCATATGTGTTTGCATTGGTTTTATACTTTAATCTTGGATTTCTAATTTATGTTATATTGCAGATTTGGGCATGTTTATAATAATCTCCAGACACGCTTGACAAAAACTTTGGTCCACGCATTTTTGGACCCAAAACGGGCAATGACTCAACACTATGGTGCTATACAGGGGTTAGCAGCTCTAGGTCCTAATGTGGTATTCCCAATGCTCCTTGAGACATCTTATTAAGAATAAATACTTCTTGGAAACTACATGTTTTTGTACTGTATAAACTATAGCTTACAGCTCAATTGGTATTCGTCAATATCAATCAAATCCATTGCTTTTCATGTTGAAATCCATAATAAGAGAAGGTATCTTTATAAAGTGTGGATAAGTGAGTGGATTTTTGAAGTTTCTTTTGTCACTTGTACAATGAAGGTAACAAAATGTTTGTCCATAGATGGGAGCTTCAAGGCTCTTTTTCATCATCTTTCATTTCTCTCCTAGTCTCTCCAGTTGGAAATGAGTATTTTCAATCCATATCTTCAAAAGATTTACTGTCATATCTTTTCGTTTTTACTTTCTCTGCAATCATGTAAAAATGATAAGAATGTTTAGCCAAAAGTTCCCCTTTTTTGGAACCAAATGCAGAGTAAAATAAATAAAGAGAAATATTTTTCACTTATGCTTTCTATTTGACTTAGAACTCTCTCTCTCTCTCTCTCTCTCTCTCTCTCTCTCTCTCCAGTTTTTTGCATTATGAGTTTTGTTCTTTCTTCTATTCATTTTTACAATTATATGTGTCAATCTTATCTTTTAATTCTACTCCTTGTTTCTACTTTTCTAATGGAGTTTGGAGTAGTTTGTAATGCTTCTCAATTTTGGATAGGTCCGCCTTCTTATGTTGCCAAATCTTGAGACATATATGAAACTTCTTGAGCCAGAGATGCTTCTTGAAAAGCAAAAGAATGAGATGAAAAGGTATGAAGCTTGGCGTGTTTATGGAGCTCTGCTGGTGAGTGTACTTTGTGGCAAGTTTCCTGTAGTATTTTATGCCATGATCATTCTGAAAGACGAGTATGAAATTGTTGTACTTAGACCAAGCAATTTTCAGCGTGCTGCAGGTCAATGCATATATGATAGGCTGAAGTTGTTCCCCCATTTACCATCCCCGAGTCCAAATGCTGTCTGGAGGACCAATGGAAGAGTTATTACTGCAGGGCCAAGTAAGAGTGTCATGAATGCTTCTTGTTTGCTTGAAAACTATACCACTTCCATCTCATATGTACATATGGGGTGTGAATTGCAATGCCTATATGGGCATTTAATCTTTTCTTTGTTTTTTTTTTTTTTGGGTACTTCGGAATAAATATGAGCATTTAATCAACCAACCAAATATCAGCCAACATTCAGATAAAACAAATTTCACAGTGAAAGGGTTTTTGGTTGGGGAGGGACCACACTGGTTGAGGTATTCCAACAGCTAAATCAATTTATTGGTTGGATACATTTAGATTGTGTATAATGTTTTCTAGATGACACATTTAAGGAGTGGAGAATCAATTTATGCAGGACTAGGTATACTAGCAATATAGGCAAATGTAGAGGTTCACTGCCTGTCACGTTCCTTCCCTTTCCATTTTGCACGGCCAACTATCATATTATTGCTGCAAAGAGTTGTGCTATACTTATTTGTACGAAAACAGGGGGCTCCTTTTGAAGCTTTCTGTTTGATGGAAGAATGCGTCATCCCCCTATGGTGATATGGTTTAAAATGATCAGCGACCTGATTGACTAGGGTTTTCTATGCTTAGAGGAGCTGAAATAAGCTAGATCCACAAACTACGTGATGTAGGCAGCACTTGGATGTCAACATAATGCTGTTTATAATCACATATTTGGCACGTAAGAGTAGGAATTCTTGGTTTTTTTTTTTTTCTTGCATTTGTGAAGATAAAATGGGTGTATTCTGGTCCGTAGATGGATTTTGGTTAAGAGTAGATGAGATTTGACAATGCTTTCATGCTAACAGCTTATATGCTAGATGCTCTTCTCTCTCCTCCTTTCGAGCTTAGGCTTCGGTTTTACGGAGTGTTTTCCTATAAAAAAAAATGGCCTGCTTGGTTTTCAGGGCAAAATTTAAATATGGTATAAAGAGAAGAAGAATTAGGTCTTTTTTTTTTTAAATCCATAATAAAGCGGTTGTATTAGAAAGCAATTGCATTTTTACATGTTAAATTATTTTCTGCTCTGATCCGAATTCCTTATTCAAAATCCGTCAAGATAAACGCAAGGCAAATGTGGAGCCCTTGGAGCAGCAGCCTCCCCACAAGAAGGTCGCAACTGACGGCCCAATGGTTGTACCATTGAACAATTCCTTACCGTCAGACATCCAACAAGAGCCCGGAGTTCCAGTACCTTTAGGTGATTCCAATGCAGGGCCATCATCGTCAACTTCTAGACAGATCCCAAGCGAGAGCATTTCGGGCAGCAGAAGCAGAGGCGGCAGGGATTATAATCAAGCTTCGAAGATGGCGGCTGTCCTCAATCAGGCTTGGAAGGATGACCTGAACTCCGGTCGTCTTCTGGTCTCGTTGTTTGAACTGTTTGGCGAACGTATTCTCAACTTTATTCCCACTCCTGAGATGTCTTTCTTCTTGTAACAATTTGGAGATGGATTGAACTTATGTTGTGTACTAATCAGTTACATTGTCATTTATTGAAGAAAAATGATTTAGATTTCGAAGACAAATCTACTCTTTTATTATTATTATTTTTCAATTTTTGTATATTTCTATGCTGTATATGTGGATTATCTATCTCATCTGAAAAGTTTGTCATCCCTCCATAAGTTGGTATTAGCATGGTGCTAAGGTCTATCATCTGTGGTGGACCTCCAAGGGCTTGCTAACGTGTGCTGTTAAAAGCATATTTTAAGCATACCATGTTTTGTTGTACAAAGTATTAAAAATTATATTTTTAATATTAAAAATTATATTTTTAATATTAAAAATTATAAAAATATAATTTTTTATATTTTGTACAATTGAAGTATGCTTTAAATGCGAGGATACATATTGGCATTTTCTTTATTGTTTTGTTGGGTTTCAACATCCCATTGATTGAGAGGTTGTTGGCTGTTGGATTATCTCTAAGTAATGAATTGCATATTTCAGAAGAAAATAAATAGCGATATTAATTGCACCAGCAAAACAACGTAAACGCAATAGCATTAATTAGCAAAAAAGTAAACAAATTCGTCGCATTAATTATTGAGACTTTCACATAATTAATGGCCCTCAAAATTAGTCAATCCAATTTAGATAAACCCAACACACTTCCAACCAACTTAGGGGTCAATTGACCATCATCATGCTAAATATGAAATTTTAAGTTCAATTTCTCCTCTTAATCTCTTGTAGCTTGTTTTTATTCATTTAACGCATGAAATTTAACTGGTTCGTGTGCATGAAATGAAAACCTTGACAGAATGAAAATCACAACTCATGGAAGTTGCATGGCTTTTGAAGAGTTCTATTTTTTTGCTATAGTACGTTCAGGCTTTACTATTTTTTTAAGTTCATGCAAGGTTACCATTTCATACATTGTATAAATGATGGATTGCACAAAAAGGCGAGATGAGAGATCAAACTTAAACACTAGACCACTTTCTGTGGTTTGATTTTTGAAGAGTTTACTTAATTCAAAATCTACGTAAACAGGGTCAACTACTGAAAAATGGACCCAACTTTCACTCAATGTTATAACATCTGTAGAGACTTCTTTAATAAATACCGGAGTAAGGCTATACAGAATAATCATAAAAAAAAGTTTCATACAACTTTTTTAACAAAACACTTTTTATCGTGATTTTTAATTGTAAAATTAAAATGTTATTGTCATATTATTTAGTGTAATTTTTTTAATAAATTTTTTGGAAGAATTTAGCATTTTCATGCAATTCTGCATGTGCAATATTAGCAATTACTTGAAGTTAGAAGGCAGGTTATGTTTAATCTTGGAGACTGTTTGGGAATTATCATGTATACACGCTGCCATGCCTTAAGATAAAAGAAACAGGAGCTTCATCAGATGTCTGGGAACTTTCCTGCTGTCCTTGAGGCAGCATCAAATGGTGCAACCTTATGCAACAGGATCCTGTGCAATTGATCTAGATATTTGGTGTTCAGGATCATATGCATTTGATCATGTGCATCCGCCACCACCTTCCACCCAACACTGCCACTGCTACTGCCTCCGCCACTCACCACCAGAGACCACATGCAGCTGCCGCTGCCGCCCGCATTTACTTACCACCACCACTAACACCCGCTGTCTCCATCACCACAAACACCCGCCACCCACCAAAATCACCACCTCTATTGTCACTGTCACCAACCATCCACCACCGCAGCCACCACATCATTCCGACAATAAAAAAACAAATAATATTATAATTTTTTTTATATATAATATAATATTTTTACACATTGTATACTTATATTTCATTTTATTCTGTCATTATTAATTGGTCTTACTAAATAATTGAATAAGAATGATGATTTCATTCTTATTTTTATTTTATTTTCATTCATATCCCATCATATTCCATTCCATTCGTGCCAAACACAGCATAAGAGACATGATTAGAAATAACAGGAATTTGAATAGAAGGGAATGGAACAATAAGACAAGATTTGATTTTGGATGAATTAAAACTCAACTCTTCAACAACCAACCACATCATGGACCATATATTGCACACTCTTCAATGGCAACTCACCATTCTCCGGATCAATCTGAGCCTATAAATTGACATAAGATTGTACTTTCTTTCTCATCCTTCTCTACTATTATCCAAGAAAGAAAAAAATCAAGTAAGGAAAATGGGTTCCAAGGCAATTCTTTTCCTTGGCCTTTTGTTGGCTGTTGTTCTTCTCATTACTTCGGAGGTGACTGCTAGGGAGTTGGCTGAGACTTCCACTTCCAAGGAAAACAGTGAGTTTTGGATTCTGAACTAACTGTATCCCCTATTTGAATCTTGGTTTTTTTTTTCTTATTGGAACATGTTATTCTTTTAAAAAATTTGTACAAAAATTTTTAACAGAATGATGCTATAGTGGAATTATTATAATTAAGAGCTATTATGATGAATGTTTTGTTTTAAAGTGAATGACTTTTATCTAATCACATCATTTTGGTAACAAATTTTGTATGAATTTTTTTTTTATATAGCATTACCCGTAAAGGAAAATGATATTCTTCTAGAATTTTTGTACATAATTCTATTCTGGAATGATGTGGCAATGACAGTTTTGTAATAAACAAGCATCTTGGTAGATTTTTTATTTTAAGAAAAATGCTATTTTTGTAAAAATTTTCTTACAAAAGAACTCACTAGAATGATGTGACAGTGACATTATTGTAATTAAGAATTATAATGATGAATATTTTATTTTAAAATGAATGACTCTTATTCATTCGTATTATTCTGGTGATAAATTTAGTATGAATTTTTGTTTTTTGTATAGCATTACCCTTATTTTAAAATGATAGACTTACAACTTAGTCACATCATTTTAATAATAAATTGTGTATAAATTTTATGATTGTACAGTATTACCTTAGTGAAACGGATTAACATGCATGCATATTATTTTGCAGCTGAGGCAGCTGAACAGACAAATGGAGTACTAGATGATGCCAAGTATGGCCGCGGAGGATATCAAGGTGGAGGATACGGAGGGTATCCTGGTGGAGGCTATGGAGGAAACCGCGGCGGTGGCGGATATGGTGGAAACCGCGGTGGTGGCGGATATGAAGGAAACCGGGGTGGCGGATACGGAGGGTACCCTGGTGGTGGTTATGGTGGAAATCACGGCGGTGGATATGGAGGAAATCGGGGAGGTGGATATGGAGGGTACCCCGGGGGTGGTTATGGAGGAAACGGAGGTGGTGGCGGATACGGAGGAAACGGAGGCGGTGGCGGATATGGAGGAAACCCGGGTGGTGGTTATGGAGGAAACCACGGTGGTGGTGGTTATGGAGGAAACCACGGAAACTGAAGCCAAGCAAGCCTCACAACTGAAGAAAGCGTATTTACTTGGTGCAATGTAATAGTACTATAGTTGATAAGAAGTATGAATAAAAGCATAAGTGGATGCCCTGTAGATTGATAGCCTTGTTAGCTCCCCTACGTGGTAATGCTTATATATTTATATATCTATATATATAGATATGTGTATTTGGTTTTCCACGTGTATCGAAGACTCTAAATCACATATATGTAATAGTGACAAGCTTTTAAGGCCCTCAGAATTGTTTGCATGTTTCATATATGATTCTTGCAATAATGGAAGTATTTCAAAACTCTCGACACCGTTGAGTCGGTTTGGACCATCCTTAGCCCAGAATTGAACAGACCCAAATCGATCCTCAGATTTACAGCCACGAACACCCGGCTGAGGGCTCACTTGAATGATGAAATCGAGCCAATATACGTTGGGTGATTCATAACAAGCTTAGGTTTGTACCCATTTTGATTTTTTTCTTTCTGGCCCTTCACAAAACTCAACTAGAAGCATATTTATGACAAAACACTATGAGCAAAATGATATTTCACTTGGAAACCATCCACAGGAGGCAAACTATGCGAGCCAACTTGTCAAAATAATATCACGGTTAATCGCCAAAAAAAATTCGCGGATGGTATAGACAAATTGGTGAATTCTTATTGGTGAATCCCCAAATTCAATCCTAGTTCATATATTTTTACATGAAAGAAAGAAGTGTTCCACATTTATAGCCTATTAATTCTTCCTCTATGTGACTATGTCCAATGGTGCTTCTGCCTCAACAAATTGGATCATCTTCTGTGCAAGCTCCCCCTCCTTCAGAGCAAAAGAATTGATATAACCTCTAAGCTAATAAAAGATAAAAGGAAAGTGCTATTCTTACTTAAATATGTACAAAACCTCTCATCAAAATGATGAGGCAATGACAGTTTTATAATTAAAAATTATTATAGTGAGTATTTTGTTTTAAAATGAAAGACTCTCATTCATATACACCATTCTATATGAAAATTCTGTATGAATTTTTTGTTTATATATAATTACCCAAAGATAAATTAAGGAAATTATTGTCAGTTAAAGAAACTAGAGAAATCATGTAAGAGATGCCTAGAAGAAAGAGGTCATGCATGGGACATTGTTTTCAAAACCATCCACCAACTCCCGAAATCAAAACCATCTCCATCTCTTGTTTTCCACCCACCAATAGATATAAAAACACATTCGTCATGCCTAGCCTCTAAAAATCGATCATCACTGCCGTGGACATATATGCTGCAACTAACATACTATATGTACCATAACCACACTACAAAAAAGACACTTTTTGCGATGGCTCCGTGCCATTGCAAATACTCAAAATGTTGTCGCAAATACTTATTAACGACGGCTAAGCGACGACATTTTAGGCGACACAAATGCTGGGCTCGCAAATACTTTTAGTGACGGCATCGGAAGCTATTTGCAACGGCATGTAACCCGTCACAAATATTGCTTGACGGGAATAAACTTTTGCGACGGTTTAGCTTGCCGTCGGTAATACGATTTTATGTAATAAAAATTTAAAAATGACGCCACTATTTGTGACAGTAATTGCCGTCGCCAATACTATTTGTAAACAAATTTCCTAAAATGACCGCATCATTTGCGACGGTTCCTGCAGTCGCAAATACTTTTTAAATGAAAATTTTTTTTGGTTTATATTGGAAATGATTTTTGTAATTTGTTATTTACCCTGATAAAATGTACATTTAATATGATCAAAACTACCAAATTCAAGCATTCACTAAAACCAAAATGCTTAAATAAATACTTAACAAAATTAATATTTCATTTTAATATATATATCCAAACAAATAATATTGTCTTCCACCAAAATCCAAAGCAAAACCAAAGTACATATATAATCTCTCCCAAAAATGAACGACCTAAATCTAAAATTCATACAACGAAAGAGAGTTTTTAGTCTATTACAAAATAAGCCAATACAAAAATACCATCCACCTATTCTTTATGAATAACCTGAAAAGAAGAAAACATAAAAATATTAGATGTGATAATGACACAATAAATAAAATTAATAGATATGCAAGTAATATATAGGCTTATTGAAATAAAAATATAATTTACATCACGAGAAAGCTAAGCTACATGTCGGTCGATAGATTCTTTAATAGTTGTAATGCCTTTGCGAGGTCATTCTAATAAAGTGTTAGGTTTTTGAGTATTTTGAACAAAAACTTTGTAGTAATTTGGACCCAATGGTTCTCCATTAATTTCTGTCAATGAATTCGTGCTAATAAAAACTGCTTCAGCTAATTCAAGTTTCAAAAGACCAAAATAAAGAAACCTTTACTCTATCCTACAATAATAAATACAATATTTCAAAATCATAAATTGAAAAAACTTATACATAATTAATACAATTACGCAAAATGGTTATTCTAAAAAAAGCTAAAGAAAAGAGAGAAAAAAATGTTATATCTATCAAACCGGGACTCCAGTAACCATACCGTTTATTTTCATACGTCACTCGTGCTCAAACCTTACTACGTGTCAAGTTTGATGGAGTCCCAAGCTGCTTTGGGGGTTTTAATACCCAAACTAGATCGAAAAACACATTATTCTAAAAAAAGTTAAGGAAAAGAGAGAAAAAAGTGTCACATCTCTTAAACCGGGAGTCTGGCGACCGTGCCGTTTGTTCTCACATGTCACTCGTGTCTGAATCTTACTACGTGTCGAGTTTGACGGAGTTTCGAGTTGGTTTGGAGGTTTTAGTATCCAAACAACTCGAAAAACAAGTTATTCTAAAAAAAAAAGCTAAGGAAAAGAGAGGAAAAAAGTGTGACATCTCTCAAATTGGGACTCCGGTAATTGTGCCGTTTGTTCCCACAGGTCACTAGTGCCTAAATCTTACTACATGTCGAGTTTGACAAAGTTCCGAGCTGATTAGGTGTTTTAATACCTAAACGGTTCAAAAAACACGTTACTATAAAAAAAGCTAAGGAAAAGAGAGAAAAAAGTGTTACATCTCTCAAACCGGGACTCCGGCAATTGTGCCGTTTGTTCCCATACGTCACTCGTGCCTAAATCTTAATACGTGTTGAGTTTGACGGAGTTTCGAGCTGGTTTGGGGGGTTTTAGTATTCAAACGGCTTGAAAAACACGTTATTCTAAAAAAAAAAAAAAAGCTAAGGAAAAGAGAGAAAAAAAAAGTCTGACATCTCTCAAATTGGGACTCTGGCGACCGTGCTGTTTGTTTTCACATGTCACTCATGTCTAAATCTTACAACGTGTCGAGTTTGATGGAGTTCCGAGCTGGTTTGAGGGTTTTAGTACCCAAACCGGCTAGAAAAACACATTATTCTAAAAAAAGCTAAAGAAAAAGGGGAAAAAAGTGTTACATCTCTCAAACTGGGACTCCGGCGATCTTGCCGTTTCTTCCTACGCGTCACTCAGTAGCTTAGATAAAAAAGTATTAAATACAAGTCACAAAACCAACATGATTTGCAATGATTCATTTATTTTTACATGAACATTTAACCAGTTTGTAGGGTCCAATCTAATTTTTTTCTCTTTTTTTTGGATATTGGATACAGAGCATGAGTCAAAAAAGAAACTACGAAAGATCTCTTTGAGGAAAACCTACAAACACTTGGCTTACATAGACATGAAGGCACTGTGCAGTTGCTTAAGCATTTATCTAATATGCTATACATCCATAAAAGTATAAACACAGATGCACCTGAATGAGACGAATCGAAAACATCATACAAAATTGGTTAATAAAAGAAATTCTTACCTCTGTAGCTAACAGCTTGTTGGATAAGTCCAATATGGTTATGGTCAGCCGTGCATCAGCCAGTGAGTATGCTTTGGGTTTACCGCTCCGCCTGTCTGCAAACACAAATACGTACACAACAAATCAATCCGAGTACAGAGAAGTGAAATAAAATGTAAAAACAAGATTCTTTTAGCCTAAAAATTCATCAAACGCAAGGACAGAATTTCTGGTTCCGTCCCTCGTCAAACCCTTGTAATCAGGAGTAAATAACATGTAAATGGAAGTGAAAAAGAGGAGGGGTGTAGTGGGGGCAAACACATATGCACTGAAATCAAACCACAAAGAATCAATTCCGTGTGACGATGGGTAACATGGGGAAAGCCGATTCCAGCAATTCTTGTAAGAAGGTAGCGATGTGTGTTGGTGGGTGTTATTCAGATGGTCAACGTGAGGGAAGTGGGTCTTCTAAGAGAAAGACAAACCACCTTTCATGGTGGAAGGAGGTTCTACTGTCTCTGCAATCGTGTTATGGTTGAAGGGAGAAAAAAATGGCTCGGCCACGAAAAACAAAAAGTAGCAGAGGTAATGATTGTGCACAGGGTGTTCTTTCGGTGGTCAACTTCAGGGAAGTGGAACTTGAGAAAGACAGAGCAGTGGGTCTTTCATGGGGGAGAGGAAGTGCAAGTGTGATGGTGTTGTGGTGGTGCATAGAGTAATCAAAGATCAAGATATTTCTGAACATATTTGTGAACATAAATATATATATATATATATATAGAGAGAGAGAGAGAGATAGAACACTATATCTACCAAGAACCAACCGAATTGCACGAAGAAGATATAGTAGGTGCGAGAACAATAAAACATAACACAAAATAACAGCACAGATTGGCTAGAGACTAATTCATCCACCAACATTTGGGGAATGACTACTTTGTATGCTTTAAGCATACAGATTCCTGGTTTCATACTTAGCACCAAAGTCAAGTGGAGATGAGCCATTTTACTAATATGGCTGCCTTCCCTATTTAATTATAGTGAATGGAAAGCAGAACAAAAGCAGAGTAAATCCACTATTTTATCAAACATTTTTTTATTGGTAATAATTAAGCAATATGTTAGCTATCCAGCCTATCCACTATTTTCTCAAACATAACAGTTGAATTGCTCAACATTACTGCTATAGAGACTCCAAATTTTATAAATATCCCTGAGTGGCGAGTAAAAGGACAAAAGTTACTTGTTCTTAGAGTAATCATCCATTCCAAGTACAAGGACAGCTCAACTGCAAATTTGCAGGAGCATAAAGACTACATAATCTAAAGACTAACATCCACATCTAAGAAATTACTACCCCAGCAAAGAAAGTTTTGTCTAATCAGTATCAATTCAGAAAGTATAACCAAAGTCACTAAAATAAATTAATAAAATAAGAAATAAAAAATCTCTGACTAGTTTATAAAGAATCTGCCACAAAGGAGCCCTAGATCAAAAACCCTTGTCTAGCAAATGCAATTACCCTGTCTTAAGGGGTTAGGAACAAGTTTTACCTACTGACAAACTTAAGAATTCATAGATTATAGACACACTTCCATATGCATAAACACTCCCACCTAAAAGGATTTAAGAACTCTGAAAGCAATGGTAGCCTTTGGCTAAACAAAAACAGAACTCAACCAATATGTTCCGTGAACACTCTAACATGCCTATTTGGCTATTTACCTAATTACACAAACCACGGGGAGGTATGCAAGACCCTAAATCACAAAAAATAAGAATTATTTATGTTGTCAATTTCATACATGTAAGGATTCTAAAATCTTACAACTCGGTTTGAAACAGTTACATGAAATCAAAAAAATATCCACCCAAAACAGACAAACAAGGGCAAAGTTATCGCCATTTGAAGTTTTACACCACACTCACTCCTTTGTTTCCATTTTTTTTTTTTCTTTCTGCATGCTTTTCACTCATTGTTTTAAATTCATGAACTCCCTTAGGCAGAACAATTCAAATCAAAGACAAATACATAAGAAAAGAAAAATATAGTAGAATGATCTAAATGAACTGTAGGTGAAAAATATTCACCCATCCCAGAAGTGGGCCAATTGTGCTGATAAAACAATAAAGTAGTAAGGAGATGGACAAAGCTGAAACATGTACATACACAGATATAGTATTTAGGGTTAGGGTTCTTGATTGGAGGTGGAAGAAAGGAAATTTTGGAGAGAAAGAAGAGAGACAAACCTGTGGGTTTGGTTGAGGGTAGCGATGGCGTTGGAGGAGGGCCAAGGAGGTTGCGGCGGCGCTAGGGGAGGACGAAGGCTGCTCGGCGGCGGCGGCGGCGATGGTGGAGGTTGAAGGTGGTGGTGGCCTCGATCGTTCACGAGAGAGAGAGAGAGAGAGGGAGATCCAGCTGCGCACCTAGGGCTTTTCATCCTTTTGATCATCGAGAGAGAACGAGAGAGAAAGAAAAGGGGGGGACCAAAATTTAGAGTCCCGCTAAAACGACGTTATTTTATTAGGTATTTGAGACGGGAATTTCACAATAAGGCGTCGCAAATGCTATCCCATTCGTGATGGAAAAATTTCAATTGCAAAACGCTGTCATTTGCGACGGAAACTTAGCCGTCGCAAAAATATCATCGCAAAAAATGACTTTTTGCAAAGGTGTCTGTGACTGCTGTTTTCTCATTGTAAATATTACTTTTTACGACGAAAAAACAATCGTCACAGAAACTTCCATCGCAAAAACGCCCTTTCTAGTGGTGCCAGTCAAAAACTACAAATACAAATTATCCGTTAGCTAGTGGTGAAGCTATAGAGAGAGTTTTGCCACTAAATTTTTTTTCCCGTTTTCGGCCTAGAGAAAGAGGTGCACGGGTGAGAGAAAGGGTTAAGATGAAAGTGAAGTGGAGGGGTTTCTGCCATGTTTGTTTTGGTTTAAGGACTTTGGGTAAGGAAGAGAAATAAAACACAATACTGATCTGAGAGAAATGAAATTATCCTAATCGAAAAACACACGTCTCTTAAACTAACATATGTTTGCGTTTATGTATAGCTCTCATTTTGTCTCTCTAGAACTCTCTGTCTCTCCCCCTATCTCTCTCTCTCTCTAAAATATCAAATTCTCTCACAGAACAGGTGGCAAGAGATGAATGGCAACAATTAGGCAACAACACATGACCGCAGCTTCAATGACGGCAGCAAAACGGTGCCCACTTTCAGCAAAACACTGCGCACTTTCAATATGTTTCGTCTGATCGTATAAGGTGTTGGAAATTGCGAATTCTAAACTTTCTAACCCTTTATACAATTAAAAAAAGGTAAATGTTAATATATATTTTAAGGGTATATTTTAAGTATGTTTTGTCTAATTGTACATAGTATTGATAATTGTATTTTTAATATTAAAAATTATAAAAATACAAGTTCTAACTCTTTGTACAACTAAACAAAACATGCTTAAAATATGCTCTTAGAGCACATGTTAGCAAGACTCTTAGAAAAATTATGTTTAAGATGAGTTTTAAGATAAAAGTTAAGTATGTATGACTAAAATTGTACAATATTAATAAATTTATAAAAAATAATAAATCTTATATTTTGTATAACTAAATGATGCATGTTACCTAAGAGGCTTATTATTATTATTTTCATGAGTTTCAGCATATACCCTTCCCTTGCTTTGAAGGTTGCAACTTGCAAGGGCACCTTTTAGCAAAAGCCTTACTGTTAACTAATTTATCCTTGATTGAGAGATTGTTGGCTGTTGGATGATCTACGGGAAGTCAATATTTTCGAGGAAAATGAAACAAAGACATTAGTTGCACCAGCAAAAAAAAATACCAATTTGTCGCATTAATTGAGCCTTCCACACAATTAATGGCCCCAAACTGATCCAATCATGTTCCAATTTCTGTATCAGTCCAATTTAGATAAACTAGAACACTTCCAACCGTAGGTTCAGTTGCCCCTTCTGCAAAAAGTATATACTCTCAAATTCATCTCTCTGTGTATCATCATTTCCTTGATTCGTGAAAACTGAATAAAAACGATCAACTAGGAATGAATGAAAATGTAAATCCATGGGCATCAAGCAAATTTTAATGATGATTTGGATGACGATGTAGGGCTGATTCATTACTCTTTAGCGATTTGGGTGAAGATACAAAATGATTTATCCAAATTATATAGAACACTAGAAATTTTCTGTTGCTTTGGAAATTTTTAACTTAGAAATCATGAATTCAGGTTAGATTTAGATTCTCTTTATTCATAAAAATCTTCATTTTATGTCTTATCAAAACTATGCTCTTTTTTTATTATAGTTTATTTTCTTATATACAATCACAAACACGTTTATTTTTAAACAAAGTTTTAAGTTAATTGGTATAAAATTTTATTGTGATTTTAATTGTCGTGTCAATTACAGTATACCCTATTCCAAACCTAACTAACGCCTTGAAATGAATGATTTTTGTCAAACGCTTTGGTGGCTAAAATTCATGTCCATGTGGACAAAAACAATGCCTTTGACTCTTGAGATTCAGAAGAGACCTTTGCCGTTCTCTTATGTCCCTCCAAAAGATTCACTGAATTGAGATTAGACATAAACACGGCCAACAACTAAAAATAGACCCAATTTCATTCAACGTTATAACGACTACGTGTCAGGTAATGAAACACGCATATATAGAAAAAGTATAAAAAAAATATATATATACAAAATAATGTAATTAAATTGTGAACATAGACTTTAAAAGAAAGAATCTATTAAGGTGTATTTAATTATAAACCTGCAAATATCACATTATTTTGGTACAAAATTATCTACAAATTTTTTTTAATAAAGACTAGGGTAATGCTATATAATTAAAAAATTTATACATAATTAATATACAAAATGATGCCAAATGATAGCCTTTCATTTTAAAACAAAACACTCAATTATCATGGTTTTTAGTTACAAAAATGTCATTATTTTATTATTTTAGTAAATTTTTTTTTGAAGGAATAGCATTTTCTTAATTTTTGTTTTTGCTAAGCAATATCATTTTCTTAAATACCATGCAACTTTGCATGTGCAATATTAGCAATTACTAGAAGTTAGAAAGTAGTTTAGAATTAATCTTGTAGCGCTCTTGGGAGTTTTCTTGTACCCTTCAAATCCATCCCTTAAGATAAAAATCATTAGCTTAATTAGATGTTTGAGAACTTTACTGCTAATGTAGTAATCAGGTCCTTCCCTCAAGTTAGCACCAAACGGTGCAAACTTCTGCAAACAGGATGTGCATTTGATCAAGATATTTGGTGATGAGATCTTTCAAAAGCCTAGTGTTTGGCCACGAGAGATCCAACACACTAGTTATAAATGTAGAAAAATATGTTGTATAATATTTCCTATATAAGTTGTAGTCACAATAAAATAAAATGAAATATAATGATATTGTTGTCATATAGTCATCATAAAGTGAAATCAACAACATTAAATAATGTGTGTGAAATAACGTAATATAATATATTTAACAAGTTTTATATAATGAAATAATAAAATATGCCATGCAGAGGAGATCAAGTCGAGTGTTACACACTCTCGGCTTAAGACAGATTCGTCCCCCACACAGGTGCTCATGGGATGAACGGACGTCTATCTTCAGGATAAAATGATCACAATCTTGAATAAGTAGCACTATAATATTCAAGATTCAGCGAATCAACCTTTTGATTTTACTTTCTCAATGTACGGAATGAATGCATCATGTATGACATAAAACAGTGAGAAATTTTTGTCTAATTCTACACAAAATTATGACATTTAATTTCATACAGAAACCTACGACGTTTATGATAAAATCAATATGATATGATAAAGAACAAATATCATTTTCTACTCAGAAAATTGCAATCATTCTGTAGAATTTCAACATTGAAATTTACTACAGAAACACAGAAGAAAGTGATAGAATTTTCACAGAAATTCAACACACAGAATATATATATAATCATATGAAAACACGACCGGTAAAATAAGAAATTAACCAAATGAAACTTGGATAGAAATTCGTACAGAATTTCTAAGTTAGAGACGAAGATGTGAAAAGACTAATTGAACAATCAGAATCTACTTGGAACAATTGCCGGAATCTGGATAGTAATTCGTCGGAGATGCGCAAGGATGTCGCTGGAATCTGGGCACGGACGTCGTCGTCGGAGACTGAGAAAGAGAGAGAGAGAGAGAGATGGACAAGTTGTCTAAAAACTGTACATTGTTCGGAGGGAGAATCTTTCTATATATAAAAAGAATCGCACCCCTTCAAAACGGTGCCAGCCAAACGCACCCTTAGGAAGAGTCGCAATCGTTGGAATTCAAATTTGAACCTGTTCGGTTCAATCCACGTCCAAAAATATTAAACCGGTCCAAGCCATTTTAATATTAATTTAACTGCACTCGACCCGAACCGAGCCGAGCGAGGCGGGCGGGCGGCTGTGGTTTATTGGGTCAACCCATGGGTTCCATAGGTCCTCTCCCTTTCACAAAAGTGGAGTGCCCCTTGGGGTCCAAACTAATCTTTAAACTTAGACTTTATATACCCATCACTTTTTTCATAGAAAATCAATGTGGGACAAGCCTTTAGTTCCACCCAAAAACCATACTCATGGTACCTATTTCGGAGGCCATTATCTCATTCAAACCTCCATGGATTTGAGTAAGTAAATGCTTGTTCTTTATTTCCTCATGAAGGAGAACACAAAGTATTTTGGACCCACTAAAAAGGACATGTGGGTCCCACCTTAACAATGGCTCAAAGTTAGTGTTTTACATTAAATATTCCAACAATTAATTGCTCTGGCTATAACCAAAATCTCTACCAACATGGATTGGATTATAAGTCGCACTATAAGAGACATCTCTAGGAATGACAGGGATTTGATAAGAAGGGAATGCAATAATAAGATAAGATTTTGACTTTGGACGATTTAAAACCCAACTCTTCAACAGCCAACCACATCATGGACCATATGTTATACACTTTTTAATAACTACTAACATTCTCTGGATCTCACCAAGCCTAAATGGACATGAGATTGTACTTTCTTTCTCATCCTTCTCTACTATTATCAAAACAAAGTAAAATCTAGTAAGGAAAATGGGTTCCAATAACGCAATTCTTGCCCTTGGCCAGCTTTCAGCTGCTGTTCTTCTTATTGCTTTGGCAGTGACTGCTAGGGAGTTGGCTGAGACTTCCACTTCCAAGGACAACAGTGGGTTTTGGATTCTGAATTAATTGTAACCCCTATGTGAATATTGGTTTTTTTTTCTATTTTCTTTGCATGTCATGATCACTTTAAAATATTATGATTTATATCCGTTAGTGTGCGGTTGTGATGCAGTAATAATACTCGGTAAATTTCGAGATCGATTCAGAGGGAAAATGATTAGCGCACTTAGAAAAACTCACATAAGTTCAAAAATTTTAGAAAAACACTCTAATAAAATAAAAAGAAATAGTTTGAAAGAAGTTGATTTATTTGATCTAAACTATGAAAATGATTCTAAATTAATAAAAACAAAGTCTTGAAATCAATTGTTCCAATCAATTGCTTACCCTGGAATTCCACTAGAGACTTTTAATAACTCAAATTATTGACTACGTCGTGAATCTTTGATTCGAAAAATTTAGCAATAAAAATATTTATTCTTTAACAATCAAACTTAAAATAAATAAGGTTTAGAATCATGGATGCATAACATCAAATTGTTGCCAAGCATAATCAAACATTTAGGTTTTCATAAATATCTACTCTAGATTGAATTAGTTTTAAAATCAAAGATGCATAGCATCGATTTGTGCAGTATATATACTAAATACAGATTCATGCATAAGTATTATCAAACATAGTCAAACATTTAAATTTTTATAAATATCTAGGGTTTGATCCCAAAAAATTAAGAAAAAAAAGATTTAAATATTGAAAACTAATTTACATGCATTGTTCATCCAAAATCTTCAATTAGCTTTCATAATTGATCCCAAGATAGAATTTAGCTATTCAAAGATATGATAGATATACAAAATATATATTGAAAGACTAAATCTGATTACAGTGTTTGAAAAACTATAAAAAACTAGTGAATCTGATTACAGGAATTGAAAATGCTATGAAAAGCTGTGTAAAGTTCTACTCTAACCTACTTCTAAAACTCTCAAAGAAATTTTAAAATTTCTAAAACTAACTACTAAAAAGAACTCTCTAAAACAGGCCGCAGTCCTAATTTTTATAGGAAGAAAAATTCGTAGATTTTCGTAAACAGTTTGGACGGATCAACCCGCGTCCAAATGGGCGTTCAAACTACATAACTGAATAGATCTCGAAAAATTATATGAAATCGATATATTATGGACTCCGTTAGCCCTTCTGATTTAAGAGATATGACTTTTCAAAGTTTTAGGTTTGCATGCTTTAGCAGCTTGTACTACAAATTCAGCAGCTTGTACTCTGACAGCATTCTCTTAAAACCTTTGCCCGAATTGTATCTGAAATCCTCCAATTTAAGCTCAAAGTCTATAAAAATAAAATAAACTTAATTAATAATAAAATATAACTAAAAAAGCATATACAATTCTAAATTAAGGTAGCAAAATACAAATTAAGATTCTATAATTGTACTTATGGAGCACAATCACACCTCTCACTAGCTTTTTGCTAGTCCCTAGAAAAATACTAAAAATAAAAAAAGATAATCTCCACTTTTGTAGGAGTTACTAGTGCATTTAGCATATGCACCAAGTCTTTAAACATCTAGGTTACTCCTAGTGGACGCGTGGTGTCTCATAAGGGTTTTCAGTGATATTATTCACAAATATCTATTTATATCAAGCGAAAGATAATATAAATACATGAAATATACATGACTTTATTCAAGAAAATTCTCGGCTCACCCTATATTGTGAAGCATGCAAGGTAAATGCATAAATCATTTAATAAATAACCACATAAGAGTGCAATAACAATGACATACAACTCCACTATCTCAAAATTATGTAATTATATCCTTTATAATTCGATTCAAAATCTCCTTAGTCATACACTCATGAAAAAATGAAACACATGGGTCTCTTAATGGAAAACTCATTAATAGAGTAAATGTCAATGAAACATCAAGAGAGTAATTCCAATATTAAAAACCACACATATATAAGTCTATCGACTTGGCATAGCTTCATGAAAGAATATTCATAGTTTAAGCATTATCCAGATAATTGACATGTAATAACTTATACTCAAAAGAATTAACAGCTTATGTAAATTCCGAATGAACTAAGGCTATACGAAAGAAACAATGAATGAGGAGAAAGAAAGAGATAGTAAAGCTCAACACATGCATTGCGCACTATATGTAATGATTAATAAGCATAAACTTCCAATTTCTTAAATTTTCACCAAGATTGTTCTTTTTTCTTCCTCTTCTTTTTGTTGTTTTTTTTTTTTTTCTATTTTTCATTCCATTTGTATATGTATTTTTTCCCTTCCTTTTCAACTCCATACATCTTTTACATTTGCAAGCTCTGATAAGCAATGACATCAAATTCTTCATCATGGCAAGTATTTTAACAATATTATGTTTTTTTTTCTTTTCAAAGATCAAAAGTGCATGTGAATCAATAGAAAGAAACTGGAAGTAATAAAATGACCTACCATCATTGTAAGCACCCCATTTTTGCCCGCTCGGCAATCTCCGACCCGACTGAACTCCATTTTCAGACATCACAACACATGCGAGCTCAAGGCGAGCCTCTCAAATTCCAATCCAATCAACTAATCGCTTCCCGGCCCACAAGGTCCCGCTGAAGTCATAAACACCATCATGCCTCTAGGCATTCCAGGCAGCTTTCCAGGACCGGGCGGTTTCGGGAACCAATGCCATCCAGGTAGCTTCTTAAGATTGGGCGATCTCGAGGACCAACACCTTATCAAATTTTAGATGGTTCACTTCTACTGCTTGCTAGCCCGCCAATGTAGAATATTTGTCATTTGGTATTTCTCAGAGACTAGGCATTCTCGGAGACTAACACCACCTTCAAAAGTAGCTTTCTAGGACCAGGCATTTTTAGGAACCAACACCATCCTCCAGGTAGCTCTCTGAGACTGGGCAGTCTCAGGGACCAACACCACACAGGTACTTTTTCGAGGCCGGGTGGTCTCAGGAACCAACACCTAGGTCAACACCAGCGCCCGCTAGCCCAACTCGGTGAAAAATGACCAAACTTGCCCCTTGGGCTCCAGGCACGTTTTGGGAAAGTTCAAAATCTCTTGAAACGATAAGTCCACCCTTCCAAGGTGCTATTAAGCATTTAGGCGTACTCCACACCCCATCCGGTCCAATTCCGATCCCATTCCAGCTAACTCCGATCAAAATAACCATTTTGCCCCTGAACGCCCCCAGCACTGCATAAACCCCATCAGACAGTAAATGATTCTCCCGAATCTATCCCTGAACGACCCGACACGCTTAACATAACGCGCCAATCCCTTCCTAACCACTTCTAACTAAACCCAGTTAAAATGACCATTTTGCCCCTGATATCCCGAACGTGCCCCAAAACAACACCGGTCCTGGATTTTTGTACAGTGAGGCTTGTTATACGCCCCTGTCTAACCTAACAAAGACCTTATAACATTAAACACCCTCGACTCGATAAAAGTTCCCTAGAGTGTCTCGTAGACGCTCTGCTAGAATTGCCTTTTCTCTCGATTCCCTGGTAATAACTCACCGTCAAGTGACTTGAGAAATGAGTAAACTAGGGAATTCCCAAAACTCGTCCATAGATCTTTCCATCGATACGGCTCGATCGGATAAATCACTTCCCGAAGCTTCTTATCGTAAGGCTCGAAGACTGCAACTTTCAGCAATCCTTAGAGCGTCTCGCAGACGCTTCGCCAAGGTTGAATTTTTCTCCAATTCCCTGATTGAAATGCACTATTGAACGACTTGAGAAATACATAAATTAAGGAATTCTTGAAAGTATTTTCAGAGTACTTTCCATTGGTGCGGTCCGATAGAAAAGGTCGCTTCTCGAAGGCCGCGATCATGCGACACAAAACAACTATTTTTAAATCCCCACGGAGGGTATCATAGACGCTCCGCAAAGATGCAATTTTATGCACATTTTCCAAGACGATATCTCACATTTTCGAACACCATTCAAACTTTTCAAAAATATGAAACTTCACGAGAAACCCTAGGGAAACACCGTGGATGCAACCGATTCCTCCGAAACCTTCTCGGTTGGCTCAATTTTTGAGGTAAAGTTTAAATGAACACTCCCGGCGACTGAGCGTATGCTACATGCACTCAGATTTTAATCAAATCGACCAAAGTTCGATCAACCGTCAGGATTTAGCCAGTATAATGGGTGCCACGTGGCATTCTAGCAATGAAACAGTATTGGTGCATGTGCTACATATGCCAGCCTCCTCCTAGGTTGCCTATAAATACCAGCCTCCCCCTTTGCATATTCGAGAACCGAAAATTGATGCGAAGCTCTGTTGAAACTGCTCTAGAACCCCGAATCTCTATATACATTTCATCCCTCCAGTACTTAGGCTAGATTCCACTTCCCTCTAGTCCATACACTTCACTCACATAGCCCTATACACCCTTAAACTCCTCCTTTCAACCCCTCAAGCCTACTTGAAGCCATCTAAGTTCAAGTTAAGGCATCCATAGAAGATTACAAGTCTATTGAAGGTAAAATGTGGTATTTCTTTTACATATTTTGTCTTCCCCCACTCTTCTCTTCTCCTCCTAGCCTACTTAGGCTATTCTCTATTTTAATCCCCATCTTTAACCCCCCTTTCTTGCATGCTTGAACCAAGAGGACTCTTAGTTCATGCCTAGAGGAAAGCTAGTGGGAGCCACCGTATATGGGGATCTCTCACTAGCCTACTTTAAGATGGTATGGCCTAGGAGCCCATTGATTATGTGGTGTAGCCTAAAGATTTGTATGTAGTCATGACCCCCTTGCATTTTGTTATCTGATCATGTCTTGTATGCTTGGCTTCATTGTCATATTTATAATCACGTTCTACAAAGCTTGTATTATTTTTATTTCCATGCCATTTTCAAGTTCAATATTCCTCTCAAAATGGTTCTAAGAGTTAGCTCCTTGAAGTCTAGGAAGAGGCCTTAGAAGTCATGCCTTAGAAAAACCCCCACTAACCCTTAACTCACACTTTCGCATTCTTGCATACCAACTTGCTTAAAAACGATTTTCAAACTTTCTAATTTCTAAGGTTTCCATTATCTCAAGATTAGTGGTTGAAATGGCCCCTATGGAACCCTCTCTTGAGTGGTCTCATTTTTAACTTGGCCATAGGAGCCCTAAATTGTTAGAATGGTTCCCTCTTTTCTTTATGATTGCCTAAGAATGATTTTCAAACTCTTTAATTTTTAAGGTTTCTATTCTATCAAGTTTAGTGGTTGGAATGGCCCCATGGAACCCTCTCTTGAGTGGTCTCCTTTTTACATAGGCCATAGGAACCTCAACTTGCTAGAATAGTTTTCTTTAAAAATGGTTTTCAAAATCTCCTTCTTAAAAATGGTTTTCAAGAGCACATTCTCTCCATCTTTGCATTAAAAGTGGTTTTCCAAAGGTTGTCGCCATTGTGTTGATTCTTGAAATCTATGCTTTTGTCAAGATAAAGATTCTAATGGTTCCAAGGAAACCTTCTTTGGAGTGGTTTTCAAACACCAACCATATAAACCATATCCTTAACTAAAGTTAAATTTTCATGGAACTGATCTTTAAAAGAATTGTCTACCAATAGCCTTTGCATAACATGATATGTTTTCCAAAACTTTTTTCAAAAGTGCATGAAACCTCCTTTCAAACCATCTTCCAATCCAACCATAGGCTAACTTGACCTTAGTTGTCCAACCCTAGGTTAATTTGACCCTAGTTGTCCGACCCTAGGTTAACTTGACCCTAGTTGTCCATTCCTAGGTTAACTTGACCTTAGTTGTCCGACCCTAGATTAACTTGACCCTAATTGTCTAACCCTAGGTTAACTTGACCCTAGTTGTTTAGCCCTAAGTCACTTCAACTCTAGGTTAACCTAACCCTAGTTAGTTAACCCTAAGTCATTTTAACCCTAGACTAACTTGACCCTAGTTGTCTAACCCTAAGTCACCTTAACCCTAGGTTTACCTAACTTAAGTTAGTTAACCTTAGGTCACCCCTAACCATAGGTCAACACAATCTAAGTTATTATACTTCAAGGTTCTAACTTATGGACTCCTTTTAAATGATCTTTCTATTTAAAACTATTCTCATGACTCATTTTTCTAAAACCCCCTACTCTCTTGGGATTTCAAAAACCAATTCCATAACCACTTCAAAATATTCCTATACTCTATCCTTAAACTACTTTCAAAAAATGTCTTCAAGAACTCACAACTCTAAGGTGTCCCTACCCTTTCCATGGTTAGGGACTCCAAAGGAAGGTGATATATCAAGAAAAACCCCCTAGGTCGCCCATATTAGGGTTTCAAAGCCCTAAGTGTTTTCAAAAACCATTTTCGAAAACTTTTCAACACTCCAAAATCATACACCCAAGGTTTGCAAAACAAGACTTTAAAACATTTTCAAAACTCTCTTATTTCAAAGCATTTTCAAAACTCCTTTGAAGTTATTCCAAAACCTTTCAAAACACTTCAAAACCCTTTTTCGAGAGTACTTTTCAAAAACCTTCAAGTCTTACTCCAAAAACACTCCAACATCCAAATCAAAACCCTCAAATGCTCTTTTTCTAAAGACCTCAAAGTGTCTTCACATTTCTCCAAAGACTGAAATATGTCTTCAAAACATACCAAAGGTTCTAATGCGCCTATTTTTCATCGGGCTTTTGCCCGAACTACGAATGACCTGATTCTCGTCGAATGAGATACGTGGAAAACTTAAAATGGTGTGGTCATAACTTCTGTTTCAATCCTCTTTTCAAAAATTTCAATCAATTCAAAGTTTCTATTTCAAACTCTTTCAAAACCCCATATTTTCAAACTTCTTCCAAAACTTATATAATGCATCATTTATCCTAAAAGTGATGTCTAAATCCCCGTTTTTAAAATTATAAAGTGGATATTAAGTAGATAATGGTAACCAGTTATTTTAGTGAATGAACAAAAGGTTGATTAGACATGTAGGTACCAAAAGGGCGGAGTAGGGTAATGATTTTAGGATATCTTCCCTACACGTAACCAACCCCTAGACCATAGATTTCTGTTTTCAAAAGACCAAAATAGAGTTATTTTCAAAAAGGGCTTAAGTCTTTCCAAAGGTTGCCAAACAACCTATTTTCTTAAAAACCCTCTCTAGAGGGAGTTTTCAAAATCTTTTTCAAAAATCCTAAGTTTAATCTTTGGATTAATACTTAGTTTTAAGTAACCTAACTGACCTTAATCAAGTTAGGTGGCAACTCCTATTTTCTTAAAAAGCCCTTAATTAAATCTATTTTCAATTCAAACCGAGTCGCACTTGTCCTTCTAAGAGGATGAGTTCTAATGATAGAGTTTCTCGCATTTGTTTCCGAGCCGAAAGGACTTTGGACCCAAAAAATCAGGGCGCGACAATCATCTCTGAAATATATTAAGTTCAAAATTCAAGAAAGTATAAGTGTCAATACCTCCAACTATTACCCAACATACGAATCAAAATAAAGTATAATGAAGTTATTGAAAGAATTAAAGATCAATGAATTATCCTTGAGTAGATTTATATCTATTCCAAAATAAGATAAATTGGCTCTAAAACTCATAACGTAAAATATCTACCTTTTAAGAATATGCATGCACAAAATATCAATATAAGATGTCATATAGCATACTAGTGTACACTGATTTAATCTCTCTCTTATAATGATTTTATGACAAAAAATTACAGTGCATCACAATGATAAGGTAAATCAACAATTAACTCAAATTTAATCTAATTCATGACTCAAAATACCCTCAACATCATAAGTGCATTAACATGAATAATGTTATGGTTTTTACAAAATTTTTCTTCAACACATCCATCATGAATAATGACTCATCAATGAAAATACGTATAATTGTGCTAAATATATAAACCATGACATCCAAAATCATAAGATACCCAAACCTGTACTGAAGAACTCAAGTGTTTGAAAGATAGTCAACATCAAATAACATCTGAGAAAAATCAATAAAGTATAACAAGGTTTGATGTATGTAACAAGATATATAATTTTTTTTATGTAAAAACAAAAAAAAAAAAAAACACAAAGAAATAAAAAATAAAAAAAGAAAAAAAAAAATTACCACTACTTCTCTCCCCCAATTAAAGTTATAAAATGTCTTCATTGCATAACAAATGCAAAATGACAAGGAATAGGGGAAACAAGAACAAAACAAGTTGCCGAAAGAACTCCCCCTAACTAGAGAAAAACTTTATAAAACTAAAAATCTTAGAAAAGAAATAAAACTCTACTAACTACTCCTACTACTATCAAAATTTGAGAGGAGACTATCCAATACCACATAAGAGATAAAAAGAAGAATAAAACATATGTTTTAACAAGATTAACAAATATGCGTCTGTACAAAATGATCATTAATTCAACAAATTTTGCATATTCAAATATAACACAAATGTGCACCTATGCAGATGGATTACTACTTTAACAAATTTCATATATTCAAATGTATCATAATTGTGCGCTTGTGCAAATGGATCACCTATCTAACAGATAAAAGCACTGAATCTTACCATTAAGAAGCACGACCAAAAAAATATATACTCTAGAATAACTTGTTGAACTTTTTGTGATTAACCCTTTAATAATTTCTTATAAATTTTTTTTTATATGATTAAGAAGCACTCCACAATTTTTAAAATTTTAAATTCAAAAATAACTATCCTTGGTCGTACCTTCTTATACTAAAGCTCTGACTATATGTATATACACATATTTTTTGTTATACACGCATATCATTAATGACGTTTCTCAAATATATCCTTTGTTTTGTCTAAACATATATATAGGTACATATATATACAAATCAATTGGGACCAAACCCATCACCTTATCGTTGCCCCCACAAATCAATAGGAAAAAGGGCTGTGCTAAGGGTAGCCTTGGTGGGGCTTAGTTGAGGTGGGTCCTACTATAAGCACCCCATTTTTGCCCGCTCGGCAATCTCTGGTCCGTCTATGCTCACTTTTACACATCACATGCATATCCAGACTCTAACCTACTTTCTAAACTTGAATTTAGTCCACCAGTCGCTTCTCGGGCCCGTAGGGCCCATTTGAAGCTAAATGACTATTTTGTCCCTAGGCATCCGAAAGCCCCGAGAACCACACCGGCTCTGGGTATCAAACTGGTAACCTCCCGAGAATTCTTCTTATAGTATTTCTGACCTTCCGATACGTTCCTAGAGCATTCCGAGTCAGTTCCGGCAAACTTGACGCAAAATAACCGTTTTGCCCTTGGCAGGCTGGTTGCCTTTTCTAATCACACCGGCTCTGGGTATCAAACCGGTAGCCTCCCATGAATGCTCTTTATAGTATTCCTAGCCTTTCGTTGACTTTCTAGATCATTCCGAGTCAGTTCTGGCAAACTCGGTGCAAAATGACCGTTTTGCCCTTGGTGGGCTGGTCGCTTTTTTCGACCACGCTGGTTCTGGGTATCAAACCGGAAGCCTTTGGGAATATTCTAAATAATATTTCCAAATCTCGAGTCTTCTTCCGGGGCATTCTGAGTCCATCTCAATAGTTTTTCGGTCCAATTGACCGTTTTGCCCCTAATGGCCCGGTCAACCCTTCAAACACATCCTTTCAGCATCTTTCAAGTCTATTGCCTCTGAGGCAATATTCTAAAGGTTCCTATCCCTTTCTGGCCCTCCGGGTCATTCTTGGCCCCTTCAATTCATCTCCGGACTCTCCGAAGTCACTCTTAGTGAAGTCAGGTTAAAAATTGTATGGTAATCACTAGTATAGGCGCTCAAATCTTCTAAAAATATGTTACTTGCCGACCTTAAACATTTCCTAAATGGCTGACGCCACTACTAGTGGCGCCAAGCCAAAAAATGGCATGGCACCACTAAGTGTAATTTTTGACCTGGCGCCACTGCAACAGGCGCTAGTGCATTCTCTCTCTATAAATACAGAGCCTCCTCCCGCGAAACAGAGGTCTGCAAACTCAGTCTAAAAATCCTACTTTTAGATATACAAAGCTCGTAGCCTCTCTAAACCTTAGTCTCTTTAGGTTTTCTAAACCCTAGCCTCCATACACAAACTTTAGCCTCCTATACACTCACATACACTTCTATATACTCATACACTAGCCTCCAAAGCCTCCATTGAAGACTTGAAGATTGAAGACAAACTCTTGAAGATTGAAGTGAAGATCGAAGCAAGACAAGCAAAACAAAGCGCGCAAAGCTAAGCAAAATAAAGAAGATAAAAGGTAGGCTTTCTCTTTAAGTTTACGCATCTTCCCTCTCTCTTCTCTCTCCTAACCCACTTGGGTTTTCTTCTATTTTAATCCCCCATCTTCTTCCCCCCTTCTTGCATGCTTGAAACAAGGGAGTTCCCGGTCCATGTGTAGGATTAGGCTATTAGAGAGTCACTGTGTCGGGGGCTTTCTTTTAGTTTAATCGAAGACCACGTGGGTTCGGCCTCCCTTGATTATGTGGTGAAACCTTTAATCTTGTATGTTCACGATCCTCTTTGCATTGCGCATATCATGATCTTGCATTCTTCTAAAATTCGTTTTCAAACTCGTTTTCAAAAAGCTTGCTTCAAAATCCTCTTTTTCAAAACTTGTTTTCAAAATCACAATCCTAGGGTGATTCTAGCCTTTCCATGGCTAGGGTTACTTTATGAAAGTGTTACATTTAAAGTGGCCAATATGGTTCATATTTTCAAATCCTTGTTGTTTTCAAAACTACTTTCTTAAAGTGGTTCTAGCCTTCTTATGGTTAGAATCGCTTTAGGAAAGTGAGACATTTTTATACTTCTCAAAAATTCTCTTTTCAAATCCCTCCTTCTAAAAATTTCTTTTTCAACATACTTCCTAAAAACGCTCTCCAATCTCCTTCTTCAAATTTCTTTCCAAAATTGTTTTTCAAAAACTCCCTCCAAAAATCTATTTTCAAAACTTCATTTTCAACTCCTTTCCAAAATACTCTCTTCAAAATTCCTTTCCTAAAAACACTCCTTAGGTTTCTTTCTTAGAAAACTCTCTCCAATCTCCTTTCCAAAAATCTCTCTTTTCAAAAATTCTTTCTTTTTTAAAATTTACTTTCTAGAAACTCCTCTCTATGATTTCTTTCTCAAAAATCTCCCTTTCTAAAAAACTCACTTTTCAAAAATCCCTTTTCTTGGTGTCCAAGTTAAACCCTAGAACCCACAATTAGGAAACCCTAATTTTTCTCCCCAAAAATATAGTTTCTAATTCCTTATTTTGGCCTCAAAACCTAGGTTTCCAAAACCTCTTGTTTTTTACATCAAAATTATATATATTTCCAAAAACCTATTTTCCACATCAAAACTATAGTTTTCCAAATCTAGGGTTTCTAAAACTTCCCTTTCCAAATCCGTGCCAAATTCAATCTTCCCCTTTAGGAAACCAAATCTAATCTCCCGTTTTGGAAACTAGATCAAATCCTCTGTTTTTGAAAATAAAATCAAAACACCTCTTTTAGAAACAAAATCCAATCCTTTATTTTAAGAAATAGGAATCTTAATCCTTCTTAGTCTAAACCTTTTCTAATTTAAATCCTTCCTAATCTCCTACCTTCCTAAACCTAAACTTTTAAATATTTCCTTAAAATTTTAAACTTCCAAATCCTTCCCAATCCCAACCTTTCTTAATTTCATCTTTTTCCAAATCTTAACTTTCTAAATCTAAGTTTTCAAACATTTCTTAAACTCAAAACCTTTGCTAATTTCAAAAGTTTCTAAAACTCAAACCTTAAACCTTTCTAAAATTCTAAACTTCCCTAAACTTTCAATCTTTCTAAATCTAAAACTTTCTAAATTCAAAACTTTCTAAATTCTAAACTTTCCAACTTTCAAAACTTCCCTATTTCAAAATATTCTAAATTCAAAACTTTTCAATTTCGAAACTTTCTTAAAACGAAATGTTTCCTATTTTAAAACTTTCCTAATCCAACACTTTCCTAATTTGAAAACTTTCCTAATTCGAAAACTTTTTTAATTTGAAAACTTTCCTAAAATAAAACTTTCTTAATTCAAACCTTTCCTAATTCGAACCCTTCCTAAATCCAATTTTTTCTAATATTCCAAGTTTAACACTCGAGTCGAATCTTTCCTAAGTCTCAAGTCGTTCTTAAGTCTAGGTTTCCTAAAGCCAAGCTTTCCAAAATCAAATCTTTTCAAATCTTCCAATCAAAATCTCTTTCTTCCAATCACACATTCTATTTTCAATCGGACTCTTGTCTGAACTACGACTGACCTGATTTCTCAAAAAAGATACGTAGGCAACCCTCATGGGTACGGTTACAACCTTTTTCAAATCTCAAATTCTACAATCTCTTTCAAGCTTCTATTTCCACAACTTCTTTCAAATCTCCAATTCTACAATCTTCTTCAAGTTTTCAATTCCATAATCTATTTTTCTAATTCCAAATTTCTAATTCCAAATCTCTATTTCCTATTTCTAAAACTTTCCAATTTCAAGTCTATCTTTTAAAACCTCTTTTAAATCAAATCAATTTCAATTCTTCTTTTCCAAATCTATTTTCTAACTCTCTTTTCTTGCACTTGCATATCATTTATCGTGTCTTTTTAAACATTCTTTTTCTAAAGTGAATAGGATTGGACCTTTTTTTTAGTTGAAGACTCTCATAGGTGAATCTAGGGTAAATAGACATGTAAGTACCGCAAGGGCGGGGTAGAGTGATGGCTTAGTGCGTCTTCCCTACACGTAACCGACCTCCGAATCTAGGATCATTATTTTCAAAGACCAAAATGGAGTTTATTTTCAAAAAGGGCTTAAATATTTTTTAAAGGTTGCCAAACAACCAGTTTTTCCTAAAAACCCTCTCTTGAGGAAGTATTTTCAAAATCGTTTTCAAAATCCCTAAGTGTAGTCTTCGGATTATGCTTAGTTTTTAGGTGACCTAACTCACCTTAATCAAGTTGGGTGGTGACTCCAAATGTTTTCCAAAAGCCTTATATGCAAATTGATTTTCAATTCAAATATAGTCGCATCCATTCTTCTAAGAGGGTGAGTTCTAACGAAAGAGTACAGTGTTTTTTCCACTTGTGTGTTTATTCCTCGAGTGCAAAAAATCTGGACGCGACACCTACCAACTAGGCCTCATCACCTCAATTAGGCCCACAACTAGTAGAGTCCAACTGAGGTGGTGGGTAGCCATTGGTTATGACGAACAACTGCGGCTACCCTTAACAATTCTCATAGGAAAAACAAAGTACCTGTAAGAGAATGAAGCACGAACATCGAAGGTCAAGTCTGTTCTTCTCCTTGTCTCTCTCTCTTAGGGCTTTTTTTAATGGTTAACGAATTAATTTAATTTTTAATGGGTTTAAGAATTAAAATTGCAGTGGGTAGTAAAAGAATAAAAGTTACTGGGTTGAGCAATAAATAGAGGTGAGTTAGACAATATTAGGGTGGACTAAATTTCAATCTTTAAAAAATTTAAACATAAAAATAAACAGTTGAGTTGGGCTTTCCTAAGCTACAGTCCAGGGAGCCTTAGGCATCCTCCACCCTTGATATTGTAGATCTTGATTCATGTACGAATAATATTAATGTTAACAATTTCAAGAAACAAAAACTTGTGTGTTGGTAGGATCATATATTAACCAAAGGCCTTGGAATGGATGTTTTTTTTTAGAACGCATAGGTGGGCTAAAATTCAGGTCTATATGCGCAAAAATAGTACCTTCGATTCTGGAGATTGAGAAGAGACCTTTGCCGTCGTCCTCTCTCTCTCTCTCTCTTCAAAAGATTCACTGAGTTGAGAATAGAGGCAAACAGGACTACTAAAAAATGGACCCAGTTTTCATTCAATGTTATAACGACTACTTTATGCGTTAGGGATATATATATTTAATAGGTTAGTTTGGTTTGGTCTATAAAAAAAAAGATAGATATATATGTACAGAAAAAATTTACAAAAACAAATAGTATACAAAATGATGTGATTAAATTATGTATCTATAACTAACTTAGGACTAGTCCACTTGGCCAGAGTTACTGGCCTCCAAAAAGTAGGTCCGGAGTTCGAATCCCCTTCTCACATATTCTTTCTCGGCTTTGGACCTCTTTGTAAACCCTTCTGATGAACCAAGAAAAAAAATTGTGTACTTATTACTTTAGAATAAAGAACTTATCAAGATGTTAGTTAATTACAAAACTGTTAATACCACATCATTCTGACGCAAAATTATGTACAAAATTTTTTCATAAAAATTAAGGTAACGCTATACAAACAGAAAATTCATAGAAAATTATTATGCAAATTGAAACTAAATAAGAGTTTTTTACTTTAAAATAAAACACTCATCATTCTGGCTTTTAGTTACAAAAATGTCATTATTATATCATTTTAATAAAATTTTGATTAAATTTTCTGATAGAATAACATTTTCCTAAATATTATGCAACTCTGCATGTGCAATATTAGCAATTACTAGACGTTAGAAAGCAGTTTATGTTTAATCTTGCAGCACTCTTGGGACTTCTCTTGTAACCTGCAAATCCATGCCCTAAGATTAAAATCATGAGCTTCATCAGATGTTTGGAACTCTACTGATATTTTAATAATCAAGTCCTCCACTCAAGTTAGCATCAAATGGTGCAACCTCATGGATCAAGATCTTTGGTGATGAAATTTTCAATGCTTGGCCATAAGAGGTCCAACGCCCTAGTTTATTATTATTATTTTTTTATATTTTATTTTTAAATTAATTACAACGTCACCTTCTAAACTATGACTAGTATCATTAAGTTCCCTTAAACTCTAAAATATAATACATTGACAGATTGAACTATCAATTTATATCAATAAACACTTCTACTAGTAATATATTAAACAAACGGTTAAGAAAATAAATAAAAAATTTTCATGTGACTTGCACATGTTTACAAAAGTATGATTTTATTCTTAAATTAACCGTATATATCTTTTTGTAATAATTATGTAATGACGCCTCTTGAGTTGCTTTCATATTTACACACTATTTTAAAAGGCATTTTAGTCATTAAATAATTATTACAATAAGATAGGATCAAATTAGACATAAAACTATACTTTTTTAAATATATGCAAGTCACATAAAACATTTCATCTATTTTCTTAATGAATTGCTGATAAAAGATGTTGATTGTTACAAATGGATAGTTTAGTGGTTAATATGTCTCGTTTTAGATTTTAGGGAGACTTAGTGATATTGAGTCATAGTTCAAGAGGTGTTATTATAATTAACCCTTTATTTTTTGGTTCAACGTCAAGGCTGTCCAAACTAGATTGCGTGCACCTTTACTAATTTTTTTTTCGATCTGATCAAAAGCAGGCGATTCACGTTAGGAATAAAGTCTTTATAAGAAATAAGTTCTCTATGATCAATTCTTACACCTAACAATAGTCGAACGCTTGAACTCTCAAGTTAATTGTCCTTGCTATAATCAAAATCTCTACCGACTTGGATTGGATTATAAAGAGCTTGCACTTAAGGTTTATCAAAAAGCCTGAGGCCCATGGGTTGGCTGGGGCCTGGCTCGGCCCATCTTGTCTTGGCCCCCGGAGGCCCAAGCCAAGGATAGTTAGGGCCAGGCCTGGGCTTAATTTTTGTAGCCCATGGGCGAATCCTGAGCCAACTTGAAAGCCTGGCTCGAAAAGCTTGACCTGTGACTCGCCCAGAAAAGCTCAACCCTGGATGGTTTTATTTTGTCTCTCAAAACTTTTACTTTTTCTGATAGAAAAGTACTATTGAGTACTGAGAGAGAGAGAGAACTTTCTTCCAAAGAATTAAGTGATAAGAAAGAAAAAAAAAAGCAAAAAAAATTCAAGAATCAAACGATTCAAATCCAAAAAATATAAAGTAAGAAAAAATCAAAGGGATGACGACAAAAAGATGGTGCGTTTCTTCAAGTCACTTCACATACGGTTTCTCATTACTCATGCCACCAACTCTAATGGGAGAAGATAATACTCAAATCTGTCAAGGTATTGAAGGTAAGTCTTCCATAATGTCATGCTTAAATTTAGTAAAAAATTAATAAAAATACTAGTATAAAAAATTTAAAAATTACTTAATGGTCCAAGCCCGGCCCATAAACCCAATCCAAGCCCGACCATAAGCCCATGAACAAGGCCTGAGTCTCATAATTTTGACCCATGATCCGGCCCGATCTATTGACGACCCTTACTCGCACTCGCACTACTAGAGGCATGAGTAGAAACGACAGGATTTGATCAGAAGGGAACGCAATAATCAGATAAGATTTGACTTCGGATGAATTAAAACCCAACTCTTCAACAGCCAACCACATCCTGGGCCCTATATTGCACACTCTTTAATGGCTACTCACATTCCATGGATCTCTGTAAGCCTATAAATTGACAAAAGATTGTACTTGCTTTCTCATCCTTCTCTAGTATTATCCCAAAAAAGGAAAATCTAGTTAGAAAAATGGGTTCCAAGGCACTTCTTTTCCTTGGGCTTTTGTTGGCTGCTGTTCTCCTCATTACTTCGGAGGTGACTGCTAGGGAGTTGGCTGAGGCTGAGACTTCCACTTCCCAGAAAAACAGTGAGTTTTGGATTCTGAAGTAATTGTGTACCCTTTGGGAATAGTTTTTTTTTTGTTTTTTCCTCCTCATGTCACAATGTTTCATTTCATCTAAATTTAGTTAGGTAATGTTAATCAACTCGAAAATTTATTCAAAATTCTGTACAGAATGACATGTCTTGAATGATAACTTTTCACTTTAAAATAAAATATTTGACTCTTAATTATAAAAATATTATTGACATAATATTTAGGTAAATTATGTGTATGAATTTTTGATAAGAATAACATTTTCTATATTTGTATTACCATGACCATTGAGTTTATGTGGCCCAACTATTTATTGGCTTCATATAGTAGAACAGAATAACATGCATGCATATTATTTTGCAGCTGAGGCAGCTGAACAGACAAATGGAGTACTAGATGATGCCAAGTATGGCCGCGGAGGATATCAAGGTGGTGGATACGGAGGATACCCGGGTGGAGGATATGGAGGAAACCGTGGCGGTGGCGGATATGGAGGATACCCTGGTGGCGGTTATGGAGGAAACCGCGGCGGTGGCGGATATGAAGGAAACCGGGGTGGCGGATACGGAGGGTACCCTGGTGGTGGTTATGGTGGAAATCGCGGCGGTGGCGGATATGAAGGAAACCGGGGTGGCGGATACGGAGGGTACCCTGGTGGTGGTTATGGTGGAAATCGCGGTGGCGGATATGGAGGAAACCGGGGTGGCGGATACGGAGGGTACCCTGGTGGTGGTTATGGTGGAAATCGCGGAGGTGGGTATGGAGGAAATCGGGGTGGTGGATATGGAGGGTACCCTGGTGGTGGTTATGGAGGAAACCAAGGCGGTGGCGGATATGGAGGAAACCCGGGTGGTGGTTATGGAGGAAACCACGGTGGTGGTGGTTATGGAGGAAACCACGGAAACTGAAGCCAAGCAAGCCTCACAACTGAAGAAAGCGTACTTACTGGGTGCAATGTAATACTACTGTAGTTGATGAGAAGTATGAATAAAAGCATGAGTGGATGCCCTGTGGATTGATAGCCATGTTAGCTCCCCTATGTGGTAATGCTTATATATCTATATCTATCTATAGATAGATCGATAGATAAATGTGTGTATTTGGTTTTCCATGTGTATCTAAGACTCTAAATCACATATGTATAATAGTGACAAGTTTTAAGGCCCTAAGATTTGTTTGTATGTTTCATATATAATTCTTGCAATAGTGGAAGTATTTCAAAATTCTCTACATCATTTGCATTCCAAGAGGTATATCAATCAGTAAACATTGAGTCGGTTTGGGCTATGATCCTTAGCCCAGAGTTGAACAGACCCAAATCGATCCCCAGATTTACAGCCACGAACCCGGCTGAGGGCTCAATTGAATGATGAAATTGAACCGATATACGTTGGGTGATTCATAACAAGCTTAGGTTTGTACCCATTTTAATTTTTTTCTTTCTTTTGTTTGTTTTTTGTTTTTTTGGCCGTTCACTAAACTCAACTAGAAACATATTTATGACAAAACACTATAAGCAAAATGATGCCAAATGATAGACTTTCACTTTAAGACAAAACATTACATTAGCTATCATGGCTCTTAGTTACAAAAATTTTATTGTTATATTATTTTAGTGGAATTTTTTGAAGGAATAACATTTTCTTAAAAAAAATATTTTTTGCTAAGCAATAGCATTTTCTTAAATACCATGCAACTTTTCATGTGCAATATTAGCTATTACTAGAAGTAAGAAAGTAGTTTAGAATTAAACTTGTAGCACTCTTGGGACTTTTCTTGTACCCTGCAAATCCATCCCTTAAGATAAAAATCATTAGCATAGGTAGATGTTTGTGAACTTTACTGCTAATATAGTAGTCAGGTCCTTCCTCAAGTTAGCATCAAATGGTGCAAACTTTTGCAAACAGGATGTGCGTTTGATCAAGATATTTGGTGATGAGATCTTTCAAAAGCCTAGTGTTTGGCCATGAGAGATTCAACACACAAGTCATAAATTATTCTGGCTATGACCAAAATCTCCGCCGACATGGATTGGATTATAAATTTATAAGTCACACTGTAAGAGACATCCTAGGAACGACAGGAATATGACAAGAAGGGAATGCAATAATAAGATAAGATTTTGACTTTGGACAATTTAAAACCCAGCTCTTCAACAGCCAACCACATCATGTACCGTAGGTTATACGCTCTTTAGTGACTACTAACGTTCTCTGGATCTCACTAAACCTATAAATGGACATGATATTGTACTTCCGTTCTCATCCTTCACAACTATTATCAAAACAAAGTAAAGATGTGACCATTACGGAATGAAGGTAGAAACATATTTGTGACACAACACTATGTAAGCCGGCTTATAAAGAAATTATTTCATAAGACCATTACACGATGTGATGATCACTATAATTTTAATATTCATGGTGGTTTCTATATGAATCACATATCTCAAATCGCGTGTAATTTTTTCCCGCTTTATGCCCGAGACTGGTGTGGCCTAATTTGCGATACTTGCAAGTGAATTCCCCAATTCAATACTAGTTCATATATATATATATATATATTCATCCATGAAAAAATGACCCTAGTATTTTAACATCTAGGCACAACCGTCGTCTTAGGAATAGACCCATGCACCGTATCAAAGACAACCTTCTTGGGAATACTAGGATAAAAAACAATTATTAGACATGCTTGATTAAATATAAAAGACATGCTTTATTTCATACTTTAAATCAAGTGGCTGTGCCTATATCCAAAAAAAAAAAAATAATAAATAATTTAAGAGGTTGTGTTTTAAAATTATTATAACACATAAATGATGTCAGTTTTTCAATCACTTTGTATTCATCCAGGTTTACTGCAAAACGTAGGTTTTATTATATTCTCTTTTTTTTAAAATGCCTCTTTACATGTAGATAGTGTAAGGGATCACCACTGACTTGGTCAGTAGAAGGTTCCTGCTGTCAGGAAATCAAGAAAATGGAGACAAGTGCAAAGAGAAAACCAAGAAGAAGAAATAGAGTTATAGAGAAGGTCATTTTCTGTTTACATCGAGCCAAGTTCGATCGCAATTTTGTGAGGAGGGATGTCAAAAACATTGCACCTTTGTCCTATTTATATTAGTCTGGATGTGCTTGCATAAGAGAGATTTAAACAGGGGAGAGAAGGAACGTGTCACAAGTCGCAAAGAAGCAACATTATCGCCAGTCCCTTTGAGGCAATACTCCTAAATATTTATCAATGTAATTATTAGTTATATATATAGCAAACGTTTTAAGAGGTCTAAACCCCTTGTAAGAAGAGCAAAAGAGCAAAAGAAGTGTTCCACAATTATAGGCTATTAATTCTTCCTCCACTGTCCAATGGTGCTTCTGCCTCAACAAATTAGACCATATTCTGTGCAAGCTCCCCCTCCTTCAGTGCAACTAAATTGATATGAGATCTGAGCTAATAAGAGATTAGTTTAGAAATTATTGTCATGTTAAAAAACTAGAGAAATCATGTACGATGTGCATTCCCAACAAAAAAGAAGAAGAAGAAGATGAAGAAAAAGAAGAAAGAGGTCATGAGAATGCCCGAACAAAAGTAAAGCTTTGCCATTTGGTCAGGATACATTATTATGAGATATCTTAGGCATGTTTTGTCTCATTGTATAAGGAATTAGAAATTATGAATCCCACACTTTCTAACACTTTTTGTAAGTAAACAAAACATTCTTAATATGTGTCTTGGAAAAAGAAAAAACACGCATGAAGAGTCAGTGTTGAGAATTGTACAAAAAAAGTAGACTTCACATTTTGTACATCTAAGCAATACATGTTACTAGGGATAACAACCGGGCAGATGGACTAAGTCCTACCCTGCCCTAATAGAAAATTTTCACCGTATACTTTGTCCCAAACCCGTAATAGGTTGAACATTCTCACCCTAATGCCGTCCCACTTAAACTAATCGAGTTCTGATTAAATCCACATAAAAACTCAAAAAAATAATAATTCTCCAAAAGTAAAAATAATACAAGTTATAGAAGCATAAACACAACATAAATTGAGAAAAAGAGAGTTAAATTCCAAAAAATAAAAGATAATATCCAAGCACAAACATTTACTTATATAAATAAAGGCTATTTTTATTATTATTAGTATAGGATAGAGGTATTTAATGTATTTTATAAATAATGAGAGTGAGTTTTGAGCAGGGTGACTGAAATCTTACCCCACCCCAAACTCGTTTTGAATTTCTTTTTCTTTCTCGTAACCCGCTTCAAACTTATTTATTTATACCCTACACTCATACTATTAGGCGCAGAGTGAGGCTTGCGAGTTTTTCGAGTCAAGTCATCCCCCCACGTTACCAAAAACCTTACTAATTATATTTTCTTGGGTTTCAGCATGCCCTTGAAAATCACTACTGTTATTTTCTAGGATTTCCTCATACCCTTGATTGTGACGTTGTTGGCTGTTGTATGATCTGCGGGAAGTCATACTTCCGAAGAAAATGAAACAAAAACATTAATTGCGCACCAGCAAAAAAAGTAAACGCAATAGCATTAATTAGCAAAGAAGAATAATTGAGCCTTACAGGCCAATCGTGCTCCCAACTTCTGAGTCAATCCAATTTAGATAAACTAGAACACTACGAACCACGGTTAAGTTAGTCTTAAATTGAGCATGAGGTCTCAAATTTAATTCTTATTAACATGTTTGTGACTATTTATTATTTATGTAATGTATAAAATTTATGTAACAATGAATGAAAATTTGAATCCATGGGCATCAAACAAATTTTATTGTTGTTGAGGCCGAGAAATTTGGATAAAAAAATTAGGGCCTGATTCAATGGTCTTTAGTGATTTGGCAGAAGATACAAATGATTTAACCAAATTCTACTGAATAATAGAAATTTTAGATTGTTAGAAAATTTCAACTTGGAAATCATGGATTCAAGTTGGACATCTCAACTGCGAATGCTTGGGGATTTCAAGAAACAAAGACTTGTTTGTTGCAACGATCATATATTAACCCAAGACCTTGAAATGAATTATGTTTTTAGAACGTTTGGGTGGGCTAAAATTCAGGTCCATATGGACAAAAATAGTGCCTTCGACTCTGGAGATTGAGAAGAGACCTTTGCCGTCGTCCTTTCACTCACTCTCTCTCTCTCTCTCTCTCTCTCTCTTCAAAAGATTCACTGATTTGAGAATAGAGGCAAGCAGGACTACTAAAAAAATGGACCTAGTTTTCATTCAATGTTTTAACGAGTACTTGATGCGTAAGGATATATATATATATAAGGGGTTAGTTTGGTTTGGTCTATAAAAAAAAAGGGATAGATATATATCTACAGAAAAAATCTACAAAAAAAAAAATAATATACAAAATGATGTGATTAAATTGTGTATCTATAACCGACTGGGACTAGTTCAGCCAGACAGAGTCCTTGCCCTTTTAAAAGAAGGTTCGGAGTTCAAACTCCTTTTACCACGGATCTCCTCCCGGTTTCGAGTCTCTTTGTAATCCCTTCCGATGAACAAAGAAAAACAAAATTGTGTACCTATTACTTTAGAATAAAGAATTTATCAAGATGTTATTTAATGACAAAACTGTCAATATCACATTATTCTGGTGTAAAATTATGTACAAAAATTCTTCATAAAAACTAAGGTAATGCTATACAACTAGAAAATTCATAAAGAATTATTATGCAAAATGAAACTAAATAAGGTTAGTTTAATTTAAATCAAAACACTCATCATTCTAGCTTTTAGTTACGAAAAAATGTCATTATTATATTATTTTAATGAGATTTTGTATAAATTTTTAAAAAAAATAACATTTTCCTAAATTTTATGCAACTCTGTATGTGCAATATTAGCAATTACTAGACGTTAGAAAGCAGTTTATGTTTAATCTTGTAGCACTCTTGGGATTTCTCTTGTATCCTGCAAATCCATGCCCTAAGATTAAAATCATGAGCGTCATCAGATGTTTGGAACTCTACCGATATTTTAATAATCAGGTCCTCCACTCAAGTTTGCATCAAATGGTGCAACCTAATGGAATAGGATGTGCATTTGATCAAGATCTTTGGTGATGAGATTTTCAATGCTTGGCCAGAAGAGGTCCAACACCCTAGTTTATTATTATTTTTTTATGTTTTAGTTTTGAATTAATTACAACAATACATTCTAGAATATAACTCAGTATCACTAAGCTCCCTTAAATTCTAAAACGTAACACATTGACACATTAAACTATCAATTTATATTAATCAACACCTCTATTAGCAATATAAAGCAAACTATTAAGAAAGTAGATAGAAAAGTCTCATTTGACTTGCATATTTACGAAAGTATGATTTTATTCTTAAATTGACCTTATACATCTTTTTGTACTAATTGTCTAATGACGCCTCTTGAATTGCCCCATATTTACACACTATTTTAAAGGGCATTTTAGTTATTAAATAATTAAATAATTTTAGTGGTCATATGTCTCGTTTTAGAGTTTAGGGAGATTTAGTAATACTGAATCATAATTCAAGAGGTGCTATTGTAATTAACACTTTATTTTTTGGTTCAGCATCAAGGGTGTCCGAACCAGATTGCGTGCATCTCGACTATTTTCTTTTTCGATCTGATCAGAAGCACGCGATTGACATAAAAAATAATGTGTTCACAAGGATTAAATTTTTTGCAGCCAATTATTACACTTAACAATAGTCGAACTCTTAATCTCCCACGTTAATTGCCCTTGCTATAATCAAAATCTCTACCAACTTGGATTGATTATAAAGAGGTCGCAATACAAGAGACAAACGACACGATTTGATCCGAAGGGAATGCAATAATCAGATAAGATTTGACTTTGGATGAATTAAAACCCAACTCTTCAACAGCCAACCACATCATGGACCCTATATTGCATACTCTTTTAATGGCTACTCACATTCTATGGATATCTCTAAGCCTATAAATGGACATAAGATTGTACTTACTTTCTCATCCTTCTCTAGGATTATCTCAAAAAAGGAAAATCTTACTAGAAAAATGGGTTCCAAGGCACTTCTTTTCCTTGGCCTGCTTTTGGCTTTTGTTCTTCTCATTACTTCGGAGGTGACTGCTAGGGAGTTGGCTGAGGCTGAGACTTCCACTTCCCAGAAAAACAGTGAGTTTTGGATTCTGAAGTAATTGTATACCCTTTGTGAATAGTTTTCTTTTTCTACTTATGTTGCAATGTTTCACTTCATCTAAATTTTGTAAGGTAATGTTAATCAACTTAAAAATTCATTTAGAATTTCTATACAGAATGATGTCCTTGAATGATAACTTTTTACTTAAAATAAAACACTCAACTCTTAATTACGAAAATGTCATTGTCATATCATTTAGTTGAATTATGTGTATAAATTATTGGTAAGAATGGCATTTTCTATGTTTGTATTACCATGACCATTGAGTTTATGTGGCCCAACTATTTGTTGGCTTCATATAGTAGAACAGATTAACATGCAAGCATATTATTTTGCCTCAGCAGCGGAGGCAGCTGAACAGACAAATGGAGTATTAGATGATGCCAAGTATGACCGCGGAGGATATCAAGGTGGTGGATACGGAGGATACCCTGGTGGCGGTTATGGAGGAAACCGTGGCGGTGGCGGATATGAAGGAAACCGGGGTGGCGGATATGGAGGGTACCCTGGTGGTGGTTATGGTGGAAATCGCGGAGGTGGATATGGAGGAAATCGGGGTGGTGGATATGGAGGGTACCCTGGTGGTGGTTATGGAGGAAACCGAGGCGGCGGCGGATATGGAGGAAACCCGGGTGGTGGTTATGGAGGAAACCACGGTGGTGGTGGTTATGGAGGAAACCCGGGTGGTGGTTATGGAGGAAACCACGGTGGTGGTGGTTATGGAGGAAACCACGGAAACTGAAGCCAAGCAAGCCTCACAACTGAAGAAAGCGTAATTTCCTGGTGCAATGTAATAGTACTATAGTTGATAAGAAGTATGAATAAAAGCATGAGTGGATGCCCTGTGGATTGATAGCCATGTTAGCTCCCCTGTGTGGTAATGCTTATATATCTATATCTATCTATAGATAGATCGATAGATAAATGTGTGTATTTGGTTTTCCATGTGTATCAAAGACTCTAAATCACATATATATAATAGTGACAAGTTTTTAAGGCCCCTAGAGTTGTTTGTATGTTTCATATGTAATTCTGGCAATAATGGAAGTATTTCAAAACTCTTTACACCATTGGGTCAGTTTGGACTATACTTAGCCCAGAATTGAGCAGACCCAAATCGATCCTCAGATTTACAGCCACGAACCCGCCTGAGGGCTCACTTGAATGATGAAGTCGAGCCTACATACGTTGGGTGATTCATAACAAGCTTAGGTTTGTACTCATTTTAATTTTTTTCTCTCTTTTGTGTTTTATGGGCCCTTACAAAACTCAACTAGAGACATATTTATGACAAAACACTATGAGCAAAATGATATTTCACTTGGAAATCATCCACAAGAGGCAAACTATGCGAGCCAACTTATACAAAAATATCAATGTTAATCGCCAAAAAAAATTCGCGGATTGGTGTAGACAAATTGGTGAATTCTTATTAGTGAATCCCCAAATTCAATCCTAGTTCATATATTTACACATGAAAGAAAGAAAGAAATGTTCCACATTTATAGCCTATTAATTCTTGGGTTAATTTCACTTTTCACCCTCATAATTTACCTCACGTCTCATTTTGCGCCCTATACTTTCAAATGACCCACGTGGGTTATTTCTATCAAGAAAAGAGACAGCATCCATCAAGAGGGCCACATTGAAGTATGATCCAAACTGTAAAGTATTGACTGCCTAATTTGAAAGTACAAGGGGCAAAGTGAGACAGGAGGTAAATTATATGGGTGAAAAGTAAAATTAACCCTTAATTCTTCCTCTATGTGATTGTGTCCAATGGTGCTTCTGCCTCAACAAGTAGTATCATCTTCTGTGCAAGCTCCCCCTCTTTCAGAGCAAAATAATTGATATAACATCTAAGTGAAAAGTGCTATTTCTTCAGAAATATGTATAAAATTTTTACCAAAATAATGAAACAGTGACAATTTTATAATTAAAAATTATTATGATAGGTGTTTTGTTTTGAAGTGAAAGACTCACATTCATACACATCACTTTGTATAAATATTCTGTACAAATATTTTATTTGTATAATATTACCCAAAGATAAATTAAAGAAATTATTGTCATGTAAAAAAACTAGAGAAATCATGTAAAAGGTGCCTAGAAGAAAGATGTCATAGGACATTGTTTTCAAAACCATCCACCAACTCCCGAAAATCAAAACCATCGTCCATCTCTTGTTTTCCACCCACGAATTGATATAAAAACACATTCGTCATGCCTACCCTCTAAAAATCCATCATCACTGGCATGGACATATATACTGCAACTAACATACTATACGCACTATAACCAGTCAAAAAATAAAAATAAAAATTATCTGTTACTGGTCAAGCTATAGAGAGTTTTGCCACTAATTTTTTTCCCCCTTTGGGCCTAGAGAAAGAGGTGCACGGGTGAGAAAAAGGGTTAAGATGGAAGTGAAGTAGAGGGGCTTCTGCCATGTTTGGTTTGGTTTAGGGACTTTGGATAAGGAAGAGAAATGGCATAAAAGAGTGATCTGAGAGAAATGAAATTATCATAATCGAAAAACACGCCCCTTAAACTAACATGCTTGCGTTTATATAAGCTCTCATTTTGTCTCTCTAAAACTCTCTCTCTCTCTCTCAAATATCAAATTCTCTCACAGAACAGGTGGCAAGAGGTGTATGGCAACAACTAGGCAACAACACATGACCGCGGCTTCAATGACAGTAGCAAAATGGTGCCCACTTTTAACATGTTTTGTTTGATTGTATAAAGTATTTAAAATTATGAATTTTAAGCTTTTTAACACTCTCTACAACTAGACAAATTATGTTTAATATGTGTTTTAAAATAAAAGTTAAGTATACTTGACTAAAGTTGTACAGTATTGATAAATTTGTGAAAAATAATAGACCTCACATTTTATACAGCTAAACGATGCATGTTACTCAAGAACCTTATTATTATTATTTTCTTGAGTTTCAACATGGCCTTGATTTGGAGGTTGCAACTTGCGAGGGCACATTTTAGCAAAAGCCTTACTGTTAAGTATTTTACCGTTGATTTAGAGGTTGTTGGCTATTGGATGATCTACAATATTTCCGAAGAAAATGAAACAAAGACATTAATTGCACCAGCAAAAAAAAGTAACAATTTGTCTCATTAATTGAGCCTTCCACACAATTAAAGATAATGCTATAGGATCAAAAAATTCATACAGAATTTATTACCAGAATGATATAGTTAAATTATAGACCTATCACTTTTAAATAAAGGACTCATCAAGATGTTTGTTTATTATAAAACTGCCATCACCATATTATTCTGGTGTAAAATTATGTACAAAAATTTAAAAAAAATAACATTTTCCCACAATTAATTGCCCCAAACTGCTCCAATCATGTTCCAATTTCGGTGTCAATCCAATTTAGATAAACTAGAACACTTCCAACCATAGGTTCAGCTGGTCTAATCATGTTCTCAAATTCGATCTCTCATGTGATCATTTCCTTAATTTGTGAGCACTGAATAATAGGAATGAATGAAAATCTGAATCCATGTGCATCAAACAAAATTCAATTTCAATGATGATTTGGATAACGATGTTGGGCTGATTCAATACCCTCTAGTGATTTGGGTGAAGATACAAAATGATTTGTCCAAATTATATAGAACACCAGAAATTTTAGATTGTTTCGAAAAATTTCAACTTAGAAATCATGGATTCAGATTGGATTTAGATGTTCGCTATTTCATAGTTGAATAGAAATCTTCATTCTGTCAATCAGTGAATTAGACGAGGCATTATTTGATGTTTTACCAAAATTATGTCATTTTCTATTATAATTTTTTTTTATACAATCACAAATTATTTATTTTTAAATAAATTTTAAATTAACTGGTCTCACACTTTATTTTAATTTTAATTATCGTGTCAACTAATCAATCAATAAAATGAATGATTTTCATAGCGGATAATATCCTAATCCAAACCTCTCGACTTGAAATGAATGATTTTTGTCAAACGCTTGGGTGGGCTAAATAGACCTTTGCCGTTCTCTTATCTCCCTCCGTAAGATTCACTGAATTGAGATCAGACATAAACACGGCCAACTACTAAAAATGGGCCCAATTTCATTCAATGTTATAACGACTACGTGTCAGGTCAGGTAATGATATACACATATATAGAAAAAGTATAAAAATATATATATATGCAAAGTAATGTGATCAAATTGTGGACATAGACTTTCAAACAAAGAATCTATTAAGGTGTATTCAATTATAAAATTGGCGATGCTAATATCATATTATTTTAGTACAAAATTATATGTAAATTTTTTAATAAAGATTAGGATAATACTATATAATCAAAAAATTCATATAGAATTAATCTGCAAAATGATGCCAATTAATAGACTGTTACTTTAAAATAAAACACTCAGTCATCATGATTTTTAGTTACAAAAATGTTATTGTTATATTATTTTAGTGAAAATTTTTAAAGGAATAACATTTTCTTAAATTTTTTTTGTTTTTGCTAAGCAATAGCATTTTCTTAAATACCATGGAACTTTGCATGTGCAATATTAGCAATTACTAGAAGTTAGAAAATAGTCTAGAATTATTCTTGTAGCACTCTTGGGCCTTTTCTTGTACCCTGCAAATCCATCCCTTAAGATAAAAATCATTAGCTTAGATGTTTGTGAACTTTACTGCTAATTTAGTTGTCAGGTCCTTCCTCAAGTTAGCATCAAATGGTGCAAACTTCTGCAAACAGGATGTGCATTTGATCAAGATATTTGGTGATGAGATCTTTCAAAAGCCTAGTTTGGCCATGAGAGATTCAACACACAAAGTTATAAATTATTCTGGCTATAACCAAAATCTCTTTCGACATGGATTGGATTATAAATTTATAAGTTGCACTGTAAGAGACATCCCTAGGAACGACAGGGATATGACAAGAAGGGAATGCAATAATAAGATGAGATTTTGACTTTGGACTATTTAAAACCCAGCTCTGTTAACCACATCATGGGCCATGGGAGCGGCTTTACTGCTGTTGTAAATGTTATTGTTGTAGCTGTCGATAACGTGGCTGAATGCAACGTTGGCCATTTGACAAGACTTAGAATTTTACTTTATAATAGATTCTATACATTAACTCACCCAACGTTTACCGATCTTTTCTTGTTTAATGAGATTTTTACCTTCTGTCGCCTAATTTTTGCTATTACGTAATTTTTATTTTTTACTTTTAATCTTTTTTTTTTGAGATTTTTTTTTCCACTCTCTCCAGCAAGAGCCTTGACGTTTTTTTCCCTCCTCGCTTCTTTGTTTTTTTTCTCCATATTGACAGAAAATGGTGGATTAATATGGTGAGCATGACATGAATTATTATTCTTGAATTTGGCTTTAATAAACTTGGATTAGTGTTTGTTGAAAACCCTACAAAGCTTTTTGATCATAAATCGTATGTAGATATTTATTAGTGCTATACTGGAAACATATACTAATATGCTCCTTTAATCTGGATTCTTTCCAGCAAAAGAACTCCTCCCTTTTGAGTTCTCTCCCACTTCACAGAAATGTGCAGAATCTGAAATAGGTATTTGAAATCCCCTTACTCCACCACCACCGTTTCTCTTCTGCATTTTTTTTTGTTTTTTTAATCTTCTCTTGTCCCCTAAACGTTGTGCAAGAGGTTAGTGGATATCTCCTATTAATCCATTGTTTAAGGGGAAGATGACGGTAACATAGGCAATGCACTATTTGTGTTTGATGAAATGCCCGATAATGCTTTCATCTATTGAAATCCTTTGATTTTCAGATTTTCACGGAGAGTTGATATGGGCAAGTGCTTGTAGTGAGATCAGAGCTATATACGGTGTCCAATAAAGTGATTTTGATTTCAACAATTTCAAGCTTGCATTGACATGGAAGCTCTAGATGAATGGAATTACATCCATGGACTTGTCATGAAAATGGGGCCTTTTTTTTTCTTGTCAGAAACTAATGCTAGTAATGTTCTAATTAACATGTATGGAAGATTGGTATTTAGTCTTGGCTCGTTTGAAGGCAGTATAAAGGGCTTGTAAGGTGTGAAGGGAATACTTTGAGAATGATGTATGGTGTATGATGGCATTGAACCTGGGAATGAATTGCAGAGAGTTTGTTTGCTCTGAACCACCCTACTCTTGACCATATCATATTGTCAAATGTAAACATAATCTGATGCTTGCCAATGGAGTGATGCTTTAAATGAGAGGGCTTTGACTAAAAAAAGAGGTCTCATGAGCAACCTTATTGGCCATTGAAGCAAGACTCATTACTTTGTTGTAGATGATAAAAGCAAAGCATGGTGAGAAGTTTGGCCAGAAACTGAGCTCTTTTATATTTGCCTTGAATGTATTCCTTGATGTTATGAGCAAAAAGTCTGTACATCCGTAATCGACATGGAACATGAATAAAATTATTCTTATGGTCTACTCCTTTTGTGTTTCAACAATTAACAACAATTTGATTTCTTTTTGTTAGTCTTGAATGTATTCGGTGTAAAATTGGCTTTCCACCTGAAACTCTTTTTTTTTTTTTTTGGGGCAAAGTGAAAGACGTTCATTCATGAAAGCAACGAGAATACAGAGTCTACAACATTACAGACATAATAGACCAAACAAACAAGAATACCAGACAATCTAAGATCCAAGCAAGGATTGAGACATACTAACAACAAAATATACTAGACCTAACACCTCCACTGACAAAACTTACAAAAGCAAAAACAAATGTTGGTTTCAGTGACCCCTTGCAAGAATGCTCAACTTTCTGAACCAGAGGAGTGCAAAGAACTGCTGCATCAGGGAATGCAAGAGAACGCAGCAAACCTGGCCATAAATGATTATTGGATCATCTAGTTCATTGAACTAAGCAAGATGATTATCTTGATCCATTGCCTATGCATCCAAACAAAAAAAAAAAAAAATAGAAAAACAGAGTGTTAAAAAGAACCACCATATTAGTACATTAAAAAATTATCAAATTCTAACTTGCAATAACTGGGAGTGGCTAGAAAATTGTTGTTTTCCTGTGCAAATGCCTACAAATAGAAATATAATGTCAAAGTGCCCGTTCATAAATGTTTATATTATTGGAGAACTTCAACTAACTACTCTACCTAGCCCAATTGCTTTTTTTGCTGGTGTATACATTTTCTTGAAGTTTGATACATGGGTGTAAGATATTCTTGACCTAATACCACATTGGGCAATTGATGAATACTCAAAACCCTAAACCTTTCGGAATCATTATGCAATCTCTACATTAATTTAAAAAATATAATTTGTTAAACAAAAGAACAATAATATGCATACAACTTTACATGAGCTAAAATTAAATATGAAGAACTAACCCGTGCAGCATTGCTTTGTGATGAATCATTCCATACATATGGGAATAGCAAATGACTTCAAGTGGAGAGAGTTGTTGTTGGTGTGGATGATTTTGCATTTTGTTTTCTTCTTTTCTTTGAGCCAACCTCTAAGCTACTTCTTAGACGAGACCCACCACGAATACCACCTTGTTTTCTTTTCAATCCCTTCACCTGGATATGATTTGTGTTGTCGGCATAAATCCTTGTAACGACTTATTGTGGCCAGTTTCAAGTCTTCAATTTCAGTGTGCTTTTCGTGCACTCTTACATTTCTAATTGTGGCATCTTTTGTCCACCTTTTCAAGATGTATTTGGTTGGGATGAGCTTTATATCTCAGCGCTTGAGCATCTTAAGTACATGACAACATAAAATCCTTATGAACTCAAATTTCATGCAACTACAAAAAGTTGTATAATCAAGCAAGCTAAATGTAACTGTACGCTCAAGTGCTTTTTCGTATATTCCATTTTTGTAAACAACCATTAACCCATTGTCCTCGTATTGATCGATAACAAGGTTCACAGACTTCTCAAATTCTTTTTGAAACCAGTTAAACATTTTTGCAGTAAACACATGCCTTGCTTCTCTCAACAAAATTGTATCAACTTTTAATCTTGGTATTTTTTGGGTCATGTCATGATTACTAACCTATTCTTTGTATCTCACATAATCTAAAGCCCTTTCAAAATGGTGAAAAAATGCAGCACATCCAAATTGGAATTCAAGTAATTTTTTAGAGTACTGTTAAAACTTTCACTCAGCTATGTGCTTTTCATGTCAGCATAAAATGTATGCCTACTATACACCAGAGCCACTTCCTTCTCTCCTTAAAAATTCCTTCCAACCATGAATTTTCGTTTAGATCATATTTTTGTAACATATCCTTTCAGGACTATACAAAAATATTCTTCCTCTTCATTATCATAGATGCAACTCTTGAAATGTCACACCCCAATTTTGAAAAGCCGATTTTTAAGGAATAAGGTTCCAAATGTTGAAAAGTCCAAGTCAAAATTAAGATTTATGTCAGATTTTAGTCAAAACAGGTTTTGAAACTCATTTTAAATATAGTTTTTATTTTAAAAATTTTTAGAACGAAACTGCATGGATCTATTCATATTTTGGACAAATCCAACTTAACAAAATCTGTTTAAAAACCTATTCTCAAGATAATCAAATTCAACTAACACATCTCAATCTCCAATCCTATATTTCAACAACAACAATAACCTACTCTCCAAACCAATTCACAAGCTAAAACTAAATCATAGTATTTGACCAACACAAAGTAAATCTCCGAATGCAACCATGATAGTACAGTTATCCAAATGCAATTCAAAATAAATATAACGTGAAGACATAAGAGCTTAATACAACAAACAAGAACAAAAATTAACTAAACTCACGACACAAAACGACAAAGGATGATGTAGGCCTGCAATGCTCTAATCCAAATCATCAAATCTGCTTGCTCGAAGGTCCACCTGCATCTGTTGTAGGGTGAGTATTTTCACGGTTCAAGTAGGAGGTTATGCTACCAAGCTAATAAAAATGAGGTGATATGTACAAGTGTACAGGTAAAGATATATGAGTAAAGAAATGCAATTTATTTATCCTAACTCTCAACTCAATGCCAAATGATATGGTACAAACACTCACATGAATCAACTAAATGAAAATCCAACATATATAACGTCAAATCACAAACTATTCAGTCACCAACAATAGCAAAACCAAGTTGACTCTATAAGACTAGAACTAAAATGATAACATGTATAAATAAATAAATAAAAATATTAGGACTCAACCAAATCTAACCCAATGCAAGTGTATGATGCAACCGGTCGTACTGAGGAGAGGATACAATTTCACTTGCAACCTCTTCCGCTCTTTATGAGATATTACCTAAAGGACGCGTGTATCCCGTTAAATGAGGCACTAGGCTTTTATTCTAATATAAACTCCTAGGGCCCAAGGCTTTAAGCCCATACCCGACCAGGCCTAAGTACCGATAGACTAAACCCAACTCTAAAACAACATTAATGCCACACAAAAATAAAACCAATAATATCCAAGTTATAAAATTCATAGCATAATCACTCATACATATACCCAAGACATTCAAATATTTTTAATTATCAATCTTTATACCCATTTTGCATTATGTCAAGAGTTAAAATTATTCAATTAATTTATTTGAATCAATCAAAACCTTAAACATAACTCACGCATATGTGAATCACATAAATATCAAGCCAATTTCATGAATAAATCATTTTATGGTAAAACCCCCAATTTTTGTCTAGTGATTAAACATGGTAAAATCCTAGGTTTTCATTCATAATATTCAATAACCCACAAAGCATCAATTAATTAATACATAATGCTAAACATGACAAGAATCAACCAAAAAAGTCAACAAATAAAATAATAACCAATTTTTAAGTTTCTGTAACACCTAGAAATTTACCTAAAAAATCTTATAGGCATAATTTCTACCCGAACTCATATACATAACTCAAAATTATTAATCCAATAACAAAACTCACGTATAACCCCCCTAGCTCGTTAAAGATAAACAATTACGAGTAAACTCAAAGTTGCCGGAAACTCCCTTTGAAACCACCAACAGAAAGCCCTTAATAAGAGGAACATAAAACCATTAAAGAATGGTACTAAATCTTACTCTAAGGGATAAATAATGGAAGATTAAAGAAAAAAAAAGGAGATCAACCGAGAGAACTGAATCTCTGGTTTGTCGAGCATCGTCTGCGTGGAAGAGAGAGAATGAGGGAGAGAGAGAAAAAAAAAATTGTTTAAAAGCTCTGGGATAATTACAAGATAACCCCCAAGCTTATATGCAATAACAAAAATGACCCCAAGTCCCACTTTGACTATTTGATCTCGTTTACCGGTCACTACATGAAATCTTTAGCAAAGCAAATAAATTTGAACGCTTGAACACATGGTTGAGATGTTTGAGAGCATTTTGGTGTAGATGCCATACACATAAATGATGATGGGTTTCTGGAAAGACAATCAAAATAGATTTAGCCATAGCAACATCTTGATCGATAAGAATTATTTTCAGCTTCTTTCTGGACATTGCTTTAAGAAAAGCTTGAAATATCCATATAAAGGATTCAATAGTCTCATCATATAACAAGGCAGTAGCAAATACCACAATTTCCTTATGATTATTCACACCAACAGATGGTGCAAAAGGCCTGCATCTTGTCAGGGCTCCAACTGGTGTATCCCATATGTGAATCTTGGTTTCTTTTTCTATTTTTTTTCTCATGTCACAAGGTTTCATTTCATATAATTAATGTTTATGTTACCATGGCCATTGAGTTTATGTGGTTAGACTCATTGTTGGCTTCATATAGCAAACTAACAGATGAACATGCATGCACATTATTTGCAGCTGAGGCAGCTGCATAGATAAATGGAGTAGCTGATGCCAAGTATGGTGGTGGAGGATATTTGGGTGGCAGATACGGAGGGTATTCTGGTGGAGGTATGAAGGAAACTGCGACAATGGAAAATATGGAGGAAACCCGGGTGGTAGTTACGCAGGGTACCCTAGTGGTGGTTATGGAGGAAATTGAGGTGGTGGCGAATATGGAGGAAACCAAGGCAGTGGCGACTACGGAGGAAACCCGGGTAGTGGATACGGAGGGTACCCTGATGGTGGTTATGAAGCAAACCACAGAAACTGAAGCCAAGCCTCACAACTGAAGAAAACTTATTTACTTGGTGCAATGTCATGTAATAATACTACTTGATAAAAACTATTAGTGAGGGCCTGTGTGGAGATCCAATCATTTCTTATAGATTGATAGCCATGTTGCAATTTCTGTGTCAATAGAGTTTAGATAAACTAGAACACTTCCAACCATAGGTTCAGCTGGTCCAATCATGTTCTCAAATTCAATCATGCACATTATTTGTAGCTGAGGCAACTAAATAGATAAATGGAGTAGCTGATGCCAAGTATGGTGGTGGAGGATATCCGGGTGGTAGATACGGAGGGTATCTTGGTGGAGGCTATGAAGGAAACCGTGGCAGTGGCAGATATAGAGGAAACCCGGTTGGTGGTTACGTAGGGTACCCTGGTGGTGGTTATGGAGGAAATTGAGGTGGTGGCGAATATGGAGGAAACCAAGGCAGTTGCGGCTATGGAGGAAACCCGGGTAGTGGATACGGAGGGTACCCTGATGGTGGTTATGAAGCAAACCACGAAAACTGAAGCCAAGCCTCACAACTGAAGAAAACTTATTTACTTGGTACAATGTCATGTAATAATACTACTTGATAAAAACTATTAATGAGGGCCTGAGTGGAGATCCACTCATTTCTTATAGATTGATAGCCATGTTTCAATTTCTGTGTCAATCGAGTTTAGATAAACTAGAACACTTCCAACCATAGGTTCAGCTGGTCCAATCATGTTCTCAAATTCAATCATGCACATTATTTGCAGCTGAGGCAGCTGAATAGATAAATGGAGTAGCTAATGCCAAGTATGGTGGTGGAGGATATCTGGGTGGCAGATACAGAGGGTATCCTGGTGGAGGCTATGGAGGAAATCACGGCAGTGGTGGATACGGGGGTACCTTGGTAGGGGCTATAAAGGAAACCGCGGTGGTGGTGGATATGGAGGAAACCCGGGTGGCGGTTACGGAGGGTACCCTAGAGTATTAAATATATAATAGTGAAATTTTAAGGTACTAATATTTATTTGTATGTTTCATAATTCTTGCACCAATGGAAGTATTTCACAATTCTCTACATTTGCATTCCAAGAGGTGTTTGTGTGCATCAGTATGCTTTAAGTTGGTTTGGACTATGAGAATTGAACTGACCCAAATAGATCCTCATATTTGCAACCATGAACCCAGCTAAGGGCTCACTTGAATCATCAAATTAGGTAAGCCAAAATTCGTTCAGATTCATACGAAGTTTTGGTTTGTTCAAACTTTAACCTTTGGCCCTATACAGAATTAAGGTAGAAACATATTTGTGACACAACACTATGAGAAAAATGATATTTCAGTTGGAAAAAATGATTGTTGTGCCTCGATTTTTAACACAAGGTCCTGTTAGCTTGAAAAAAGCACAGTACTTTGTCTGTTAGAATTTGCCCTTCCAGAAGAACAAGTACGACAAGGGGTTGAACTTGAAATTGTTTTGAAATAGGGCTTTTTGAAAATATTTGGAGTCGCCACCTAACATAGTAAAATAAGTGATAGGTCACCTAAAACTAAGTATAATCCAAAGACTAGACTAAGGTTTTTGAAAAATGTTTTGAAAAATGTCTTTTTAAGGGGGTTTAAGAAAATAGCTCGTCAGCAACCTTGTGAAGATGTTTTAAAGCCCTTTTGGAAATGTGACTTCGGGTTTTGGTCTTTGAAATAGAAATCTATGGTCTGGGGGTTGGTTATGTGTAGGGAAGATATCCTAAGATCATCACCCTATCCCGCCCTTTCGGTACCTACATGTCTAATCACTTTTAATTTACTCACTTGAATCATCGGTTACTAGTATCCATTTTTATCCACTTTAGAATTTTAAAAATTGGGTTTGGTCATCACTTTTTGGATAAATAATGTATGATGTAAGTTTTGGAAAAGGTATTTGAAAATAGAAAGTTTTGAAGTGATTTGAGATGAAAATTTTAACTTGATAGAAACTTTTGAAAAGAAAACTTGAGTTGAAATAAAGGTTATGACCGTACCATTTTACGTTGCTTACATATCTCATTTGGTGAGAATCAGGTTTTTCGTAGTTCGAACAAGGGCCCGAATGAAAATAGACTTCTTGAAAGATTTTTGAAACTTTGAATTCAAGAGTTTTGACTTGAAATGAAACTTGAGAATTTGAAAATGTCTTTAGACATAAAACTTCAGAGATTTTTTGAGTGTTTTGAAGATGCCTGTGCAATAGGACTTAGATTATTTTTTACAAAATTCTTGAAGTTGAACTTGAATGTTTTTGAAATGTCTTTAAAAGTGTTCGAATATTTTTGGAAACAACTCAAGGGAGTTTTGAATAATTTTTGAAATAACTCAAGAGAGTTTTGGAAGGTTTTTTGAAATGACTCAAGGGAGTTTGAAAATATTTTTGGAACAACTCAAGAGAGTTTTGGAATATTTGAAAGTTTTGATTAGAGATTTTAAAAATGGAGTTTGAATTGTAATAGGAATCTTTTGAACTCGTCTTTGAAAAGTTTTGAAAGTAGTTTTTAAATACTTTATAAAATGTATGTTGAATGTCTCAACACCTTAGGAGATTAGCTATGAAAAGACTAACTCCTTCAAAGCTATAAACTTTGAAAACATATCTAGAAAAGGGGCTAGAGACTTCCTTTAGGCTTTGAAAACTTTAGGGTTATAGAACCCCACTTGATATCTCACATTTCTTGAACAACCTCAACCATGTAAGGCCTAAGATTACTTCAAAAGTATGACTCATGAAAATCATTCTTGAAATGAGCTTTGAAAAATACTTAGGGTTTTAGAACCCTAATATAAATAATCACGAAGGTGGTATTTGATGTATCACTTTCATTTGGAGACCCTAACCATGAGAGGGTTAAGACCTCCTTAGGAACGTGAGCTTTGAAAATATTTTGAAAATAGTTTTTAGAAATGTTAAATGTCTAGCCATTTTTAGTTAAGACAAGTTTAAGAGAGCTCTTGAAAATATTTTGAGATAGAGCATGGATGCAGTTGAAAAGACTTTTGAATTAAGGTTTTTGGAAACTAAAGGGAGTAGGAGGTTTTTGAAAGCATGTTATGAAAATGGTTTTGAATTGAATAAGGACTTTTAGTGGTCTTGAAATTGGAGCATTTAAGTTTACTAACCTTGGTTGGGTTGACCTAGGGTTAACTAACCTAGGTTAGGTTAACCGAGAGTTGGATATCTAGAGTTAGGTTGAACTAGGGTTGGATTGAACTAGGGTTAGATTAACCTAGGGTTAAGGTGACCTTAGTCCTAGGTTGACCTAGGGTTAACTAATTAAGGTTAGGTTAACCTAGGGTTTAGTTGACCTTGGGTTAACTAACTTAGGTTAGGTTAACCTAAGGTTGGACAACTAGGGTCAAATTAACTTAGGGCTTGCACAACTAAGGTCAAGTTAGGTTTTGAAATGTGGTTTTGAAGTAGGGTTTGGACCTAGTGGTTTTGGAAAGGTGATTTTATGCATGAAACTTGAAAGGATATTTTTGAAAACAATTTTATGGAAACCACTCAAATGAGTGTTTGGTTCATATGGTTGGCATTTGGAAACCATTCAAGAAAGAGTTGCCTTAGAACCATTACAACCACTAACTCAAGAGAGTAAAAATTTTGAAAACCAATACGAAATAGGTGATTCTTGGCAACCATTTTGATGGAAACTTGAAAGGATGAATTCTTAAAACCACTTTTGGGAAAGGTTGTTTTAGAAAACCACTTGTGCGGTATTGAAAACTACTCTAGTGAGTTAGGGTTCATATGATTAATATAGTGGGGAGACCACTCAAGAGAGCCTCCATGGGAACCATTCCAACCACAAAACTCAAAAGAGCAAAACTTTGCAAATCAATGTGAAATAGAAGGTTTGAAAACCATTTTAATGCAACTTGAAAGTAGAAAATCTAAGGATATAAAATGGAAGTTAGGGGGCTTAAGGGTGGCTTCTTAGGGTACAGAAATCTAGGGTTATAAACTAGGCTTTAATGAACCAACTCTTAGAACCATTTTTGCAAAAATACTTGAATATAGAGTTTGAAAAAAACATAAAAATGAAAATAGTTATGGTTTTTTTGAAAAATGGTGTTGAGCATGAAAATAAAGCTAAGCACGTAATACATGTGCATAGTAACGATATACAAAGGAGGGTCATGAAAATATACAAGGCTCAAGACTACACCACATTGCAAGGGGCCTTACGGCCATACCATGATAAAGTAAGCTAAAGGGAGAGCCCCTAATCTGTGGCTTCCCTAAAGCTTCCCCTAGGCATGAACCTAAGGTCCTCTTATTCAAGCAAGCAAGAAAGAGGGATAGAAAATGAGGATAAAAATAGAGAAAAACTCAAGTGAGTTTCAATAGGGAGAATAGAATGAGTGGGGATGACAAAATGTAAAAGAGAATACCATATTGTCTTCAACCTTTCATGGATGGCTTGACTTGAACTTGAATGGCCTTGGAAAGGCTTTGTCTTGAACTTGAATGGCCTCTTAGAGGCTTGAAGGGGCTGAAAATGTCTTGAATCTTGCTTTGTAGGCTTGGAGGGTGAAGTGTATAGACTTGAGATGGGTTGAATCTAGTTTGGATGCTTGGGGAGTGAAGTGTATAGATAATTCCTTTATCTTGAACTTGAATGGCCTTTGAGAGGCTTGAAGGGGCTGAAAATATTTTGAGTCTTGCTTTGTAGGCTTGGAGGGTGAAGTATATAGGGTTGAGATGGGTTAAATCTAGCTTGGATGCTTGGGAAGTGAAGTGCATAGGGTTTTTCAGAGTTCTAGGGCGATTTTAGCAGAGTTTCACTACTGCTTTCAAGTCTCAAATACGTAAGGGGAGGCTATTATTTATAAGCAAAATCCAAGGGACTTGGTGTATATAGCATATGCGCCTACCCAAAATTGGCCAGGTGAGACATGGCACATGCGCATGTCCTGTTTCAATATTTGAGTGCCACGTGGCATTCCTTGTACTACTGTAACTTGGGCTACAAGGCAAGTTTTGTTCGATCAGATCATTTTCTGGGCACATGTAGCACATGCTCCGTCGTCGGGAACTCTTATGCTGACTTCGCCTCGATATTCGTGTAATTTGAGAAAGATCTGGAAAAATCAATCACGTTAACGACATTCTCTCGCTGTTTCTCATGAACTGAAAGCCCTCGGGGAGCTTGAAATGATTTCAGATAATAGAGATAATTCCTTGGGAAGGGTGCACAAAAATAAACTTTTTGGAGCGTTTGCGAGATGCTTTGAGGATTTTTGAAAATAGTAGTTTTCACGCCACATGATCATGGCCTCCGGAAAATGACATCCTCAATTGAACCATACCGATAGGAGGTCCTCCAGACAAGCCTATGGGAATTTCTTAATTTACACATTTTTAAAGTTGTTTGACAGTGCATTTTTATAAAGAAATTAAAGAAAAAGTCAACCCTGACAGAGCGTCTGACAGATGGTCCAAGGATTTTTCAAAGTGGTAACTCTTTGGGCCACGCGATCGGATGTTTCGAGAAGCAATTTTTTCAATCGAGCCATATTGATGGAAAGACCTATGGAAAGGTTTTTGGAAATTTCCTAATTTACACATTTCTCAAGTTATTTGACAATTCGTTTTAATTAGGGATTCGAAGAAAAAGACAACCCTAGCAGAGATTTAGGAAGCCTTTGTTGACTTAGGGTTTTGAGTCAAGGGACTCTTTTGGAAATGAATGTGGATGTTCAGTGGATCATCCAAATAAGTGTCGGTTTGGTACCCAGAGCCGGTATGGTTGGAATGAAGGCCCGAGCCCCCATGTACAAAATGGTCATTTTGGTCTGGACTTGCCGAAATGAGGCCAGAGTGGACTTTATTCTCACACAAGAGTGTGTCTGACTATGTAGAGGTAGTCCAATGTGGCCTTGCCACTTCGAGGGACTTGTACTTCCCAGTGAGCGTGTTGGGAGTGTCTAGGGGTAAAATGGTCATTTTATCTGGGTATCACCGAAATGGATCCAGAGTTAGTTAGAATGGCATATTAAACATATAGGACTGTCCGAGGACAATCTTAGAAAAGTGGACTTACTGTCTTAAGGACTTGGTATTTTCTCGAGGATATGCCGGTCTGCCTAGGGGTAGAATAGTCATTTTGATCCTGTATCACTGAAATTGGTCCGGAGTCAACTGGAATGGCATATTGAACACGTCAGACTATCTAGAGACAATCCTAGAAGGTGGACTTACCATTTCGAGGACTGGGTACTTTCTTGCAAGACGTGTTAAGTTGGATGGACTTATTGTATTGAGGAATTTATACTTTCTCACAAGATGTGTCAGGTTGGATGGACTTATCGTCTCAACGAGTTTGTACTTTCTCGTAAGACATGCCATCATGTCCAAACGGTAGGTTGATTATTTTTCACTGAGACGGGTTAGTAGGCGTCGGTGTTGACCTAAGTTTACGAGTGCTTCTGTCACTTTGAAGTTGTGACTGGTTGGTTCCTGGAGGTCTCTATTTTCTCTGATAAACGTGTTATGGCCAAGAGGCGCATGCAGTCCTGTGACACTGGCTGGTTTAGTGGCAAAACCCGTGTCGACCAGGTGAGTGTTCTCGCCACTCCAACGGCTTAAAGGTTTGTGAATGTTTCCGTCATTCTGACAGTTTGGTGTTGGTTTCGGAGACTCCCAGATCTCAGGGAACTTACTAGATGCCTAGGGGCGTAACGAACATCCTACACTAGTGGGCTAGCAGTCGCCAAAAGTGAACTGTTTAAAGTTTATGAGTGTTTTTGTCACTCCAACAACGTTGATTGGTTTTCGAGACCACCTAGTCTTTGAAAACTACCTTGGAAAGCTTATCGGCATTTTTGTCTTTTTAGCTTCAATTGGGCCCTATGGGCCTGAAAAGTGACCAATTAACTGGACTGGAGTTTGAAAAGCCGATTTGTACTTTTTACTGGATAACTAATGTGGATAAGAGATTGTTGAGTGGGCAAAAATGAGGTGAGCCGACTTATAAAGAAATTATTTCATATCACCATTACACGATATGATGATCACTATGATTTTAATATTCATGGTGGTTTCTATATGAATCACAAATACTCTAATCGCGTGTAATTTTTTCCCTCTTTATACCCTAGACTGGTGTGGCCTAATCCTGCATGGTTCTAATCGGAGCTCCTACGTCTCCTAAGTTACTCCCTCTCTTTACATTATCATTGTTTGTAGGGTCTTATAGATTCGTATCATCGTGGATGTTAGCCATTGGAATATTTCTTAAATCTACGAATAAGAGGAAGCACGATAAATCGGTCGGTGTAGATCGTATGGGTGATGGGGTAAGGTAACCAGGCAGAAGATTCCGCAACAGATTGATGCTAATAAGATATTTGTGAAAATCTCTATAGTAATATGAGATACATATGCAATGCACACATACGAGACAGTCCAATGTCTCAATTAACAAGAAAGTTCACAAAGTTCCCTTCCACTGATTTTTCGTCCTTCCAAACCCTCCAATCTCCTCATAAATATCCACCAATTCACGTAGACTTTCAAAGTCTTTCCCCTTGCCTCCAATCTCTTTATACAAAACAAAACCACCAACAAACACGTATCACAAAAATCCTAGTCTTCTCTATATCCCCCTCATTCTTAAAGATAGAATAAATGAATCAAATGCAACTATTCTAAAAACACGTAGAAAATAAAAAAAATTAAAAAAATTCTAAATCTAACATGCATACAATTACAAGAGATACGCGAAGTTACCAATAGCCTTAATCAATGCTTTCCTTGCTTTTTTGTGTTTTTGTGAAGTATTTATTTATTTTCTTGTAATTTCAAATTGTTTACTTACCAAGTTGTGTCTTTCGGAAGATCCCCAGCAACGGTGCCAAAAACTAATCACTCTAAAGTATTATGATTAATATCCACTAGTCTGCAGTTGTAATGTAGTAATAACTCGGAAGTCTAAGATCGATCCTCAGGGACTTGAATTGACTCAACCTAATACGCAAAAATGACATTTCGTCAACAAGAAAACTAATAAACCTACCAAGGTAAATGATAATAAACCAAAAATTGATAAGTTGAAGGATGAATATTAATTAACACAGAAATATAAACTAGACTTGCAATTAATGAATGGAAGACTTGGAGTCAATTGATCCGGATGTCAATGTTCTCAGTGATTCATTAAGATTCCCTTTTTATAACTCAAACCATTGGCTTTGTCATAGCCTATGATTCGGAAGATGGAGCTTTAAACCCTACGCTCTTGATTCTTGAGCCTTGTTTTGCAATATCTTGCTTTAAGGATTCATACCATCGATTCAAGTAACTATAATCACAAATCCTAGTTTGTGTATTACAATTCAAGAACATAGTCAAGAATCTCTTGCTTTCAATATATCAAAATCATGGAGAATCAATAACGATCAATTTTAACAAAAGATTTAAACAGTTAAAACCATGGAATCTTAATGTTTCACCAGAGATACATCAAATATCCATCACAATTGAACCCAAGGTTAGATTTAGTGAAGCATCACTACTAAGAATATATGTGAATTCATAATTGAAATTATTAGAAAATTCATAAAGATTGAATAAAAACCTTTACAAGCCTTCAAGACTCTTCAAAATATCCTTCAAAGTAGTTCCAAAGTCGAACCCCCCAACTTTGGGGATAATTACAAGTATTTATATGCTAATGTAAAGTCCTAAACCAAAAAGGAAACTACAAAGTTCAAAGTTGGGCTGGGCATCGTCCGGACAACGGTTTTAGTATAATTTTGGTCATCCAAATGTTGAGATCTTCATCTTGGAAATCCTTCGCTGGCCATTCAAACAGTGTTCGGACGACATTCCTTCAATGTCCGGACGGCGTCCGGACTCTATTGCAAGCCCTTAGTCAATTCTTTGAATCTCAACCCATCGTCTGAATGACATTCAGACGGCCTTTTCAGTTGCCAACTTTTGCAATCTTTTCTCCTTGCTGCAACTAACGTCTGAACGATGTCCAAATGACTACATCAGTGACCTTGCTTTCGGCATCCTTTTTAGCTCCATTTCTTACAGAAATCAAAACAAACTAATTAGTACTAGAATATAACTAAAGAGATGTCTACAATCCTAAACTAAGGGTAACAAAATATAAGTTAAGGTCTTATAATTGTACTTTTAGAGTGCAATCAATCACTCCCCATAATGGGTCAGGATAAAGCATTGAGAGAAAATACATCCAAGTAAGAGGGATTGTAGAAGTATCCACCTAAAAAAAAAACAGGAAATGGTAAAACACAAAACAAAAATGCAAGGGTAAAAAGGAAAGACAATTGCTAATTAATCGAAACTGTTAAAGTGATCATAGGCATTAAAGCCCCAGTAGAGTGATAGGTTTGAGCCTCCATCTTTTCTTTCAAAAATAGTCCACATCACAAATACTGGTAGAAAGTCCTCTCAAATCAAGGTTAAATTGCCTAGTCCAAATGAACTCTCCTAAATACGGCCTTATTGAAGGAGGCTAAGAGATGCCTTAAACATTATTCAGAAGCTTCTTAACAAAAATCAAGAACCCTACTAGAAAGAGAGGGGGAGAAGAGAGGGAACAACACACTCCCGAGGATGCGGTGAAAACACGAAAGGGTGCTGTAGGTAAAAAAGTAGGGGTGTGGCAAGATACAAAACTGTCGACGTTAATAAAAAATTGCAAAGGCGCCTTGGTGCAAAAATGACAAAGTTGGGACTGGTGAAAACCCACATGGGTGCCAGTAGCAAGAATAGCCACAAAAACAAAAAAGAAGAGGAAACAACTGCGGGTAGTCAGAAGCACAGACATTCCCAGAGATCACAGGTAGAAAGAAACAGTGGATAGGTCAGAGGGCGATGTGAAAGGCATTCATTAGGTTAGCCCAACTGAGGTGAAAGAAATAGAGGGTTCTCTCCTAAGACATTAAGGCAATCGAAGTATCTAACAATAATGAGTAAATTCCATTTGCATTTGTCAAATATATTTGAACTAACCATGCAGGAAAAGCATCTCATTCATGTAATAAAGGAAAAGGCTACCAATCTACATGATATAAAAGAAGAAAATGCTAAAATGAAATTTGTCTCTCTACAAATGTAGGTATCAAGAGTTTAGAAACGAATCAAGAATGATGAGCAAAAGTGTAATGCTCCCTATTATCATCAAAAGAATAATCAACCAAGGCAGGGTTCATCGTCTTGTCATCTACATCATCAATAGGAGGAGCACTAGAAGAGGCACCTGCTGCCGCTGAGACAAGCCTACCCTGCTCATAATTCACACACCAAGTTAGGAGCGCATCCCTCTCTTGAGCAAGAGACTTTATCGTCTCCCCCAGAGATCGAACCTTAACAGTATCATCCTTCGAAAGTGCAAAAAAGTTCAAGGCACCACGTGACCATTTCTGTTCCCATACAGTACTTAAGGGCAGACTATCATGAATTAACAAGGCCACTACTAGCTGTATCTCTAGAGAAGCCACCTCTGCGTTCTTGATCCTTAGTCGATCCCGTTTCCCCTATGACAGCGCCCATGAACAACCATAGCTGTCAAGAAGTCTGTCTATCCCACGGGGGGTAAAGACGTCTTAAAAAGTAGATCCTTAAGCCTACCATGTCCTAGCACGTACCGGTGGAACCAATAACTGTAATTCTCAATCTTGATGGGCTCATAAGAGAATGGCCCATCATCATCCACGTGGGGAAGCAAGGACCTCCACATATCCATAACCCTCTCTACCAATGCTTTTGGGATCATCGCCCCAAAGACCAAGCTAAACTCGGTTGCCGACGCGAAATAAGGAATGTCGTGGCTTCTGCCAAATTGCCATAAGACTCAAATCCTAAAGAAAAGGGCAATACCCTAAAAACCTGTAAAAGGTATGAAGGGCCTCTTGGAAGTCTGTACTCTCAAGCAATACCTGCCAATCAACCCAGTGCACCACCTAATAGTGTCAGACCTCCTGCCCCGAAGATAACTGGCCCATGCTATAACAGTCTGTGGGAACCTCTCATCATCCATGATAACCCTCTGGAACCTCACTAGAGAATGTAGATGGTCAAGCTCGAGATACCACGTATACTGAAATAAGGGGGTGGCAAAAATATGTCCGATCGCCCAAATTGGAAAAGTGTGGCACACCCCTGAAAACGAACATCAACACCCTGCTGGAATCAGGAAAAGCTGATAGAGGTCTCTCCTACAACCATAGGAGCATATGATTACCCTCCACGAATTCTGGCAAGCAATGCACATAGTTGATAGTCAATCAGTCTATCCTCCCTGGGAAACACCAGAAAGCTTAAAAGGAGCAAAGCCAGGGCTACCATACGAGAAATCGACCAATCTTGAGAATAGTACCAATCACCTGGACGAGATGTCATACCCGTCACAAACTCAAAGTGGGAGAACAGAAACTCTACAGGAACATAAGTAAACTAAGGCAGGAGGGTAGAGGTAAGAATAGCCTGGCGAAGCCCAAGCCGAGTCGAGACAACTGAGATACAACTGTCAAGAAAGATGGGTCCCACAATGTCAGCCGAATCATCCCAAAAACTAAGGAAAAAACCATACCAGTGAGTAGGAGTTAGCTCACATTCTCTAAAATGAAAAAGACACAATGCCAGAAGGAACCACTGCCTCTATGAACCTCAAAATGAGCCACACTGACAGGAGTGAAGCAATACGATCAAAAGTCCTGCGAAAAATGTCCTGCTCATCCGAAAGATATCTGTCATACCAAGCTCTTAGTCAGCTTAAGACAGCAACTGCCATCCTAAAAATCAAATCAACGTGTCAATATACGATATGTACAGCTCAAAAGTAAAATAGATTCAAAAAAAGAAACAAAAGAAAGAACGATGCAAATCTTGTTTCCTTGCCCCCAACAAAGTCTGCTCTGTCATACTCCTCAACTTTTAGGTTTCCTAAACTTTTCCTTTTAAAAGTTTATTTCAAAAGCAAAATCCAAAATCAATTCTGAAATTGAATTTCCAAGTTTTATTCAAAATCCATTCTTAAAGGTTTTCTAAATTTTTCCTTCAAAGGTTTTTATCAACTTTCGGGTTTCTTAAACTTTTCCTTTCAAAAGTTCATTTCAAAATTAATTTCTAAGGTTTGTAAGCTTTTTCCAAAAAGTTAAGTTCAAAAGCAAAATTCAAAATCAATTTCGAAATCAATTTTCAAAGTTTTATTCAAAATCAATTCTCAAAGGTTTTCTAAACTTTTCCTTCAAAAGTTTTATCAAAAGTTTTAAAGGCATTTTTCCAAAACTACCAAGTGCTCTTTTTCCAAAGACCCCAAAGTGTCTTCACACATTTCCAAAGACCTCAATGTGTCTTCAAAACATTTCAAAGGCCTTAATGTGCCACTTCTCTATCGGGCTCTTGCCAGAACTATGAATGACCTGATTATCGCCAAATGAGATACGTAGGTAACTTAAAATGGTGCGGTCATAACCCTTATTTCAACCCGAGTTCTCTTTTCAAAATTCTCTATTTTGAATCCCTTCCAAACTTTCATATTTTCAAACAATTTTCTTAAAACGTGCATCATGCATCATTCATCCCAAAAGTGATGACTAAACCCTGTTTTCAAAATTCTAAAGTGGCTATTAAGTGGATGATAGTAACCAGTTATTCAAGTGAGTGAACGAAGGGTGATTAGATATATAAGTACCGAAAGGGTGGGCTAAGGTGATGATCTTAAGATATCTTTCCTACATCTTTCCTACACGTAACCAACCCTTGGACCATAGAGTTCTGTTTTCGAAAGACCAAAATGTAGTTATTTTAAAAAAGGGCTCAAAACTTTTCCAAGGTTGCCAAATAACCCATTTTCGTAAAAACCCTCTATTGAGGTGGTTTTCCAAAACCTTTTTCGAAAACCCTAAGTTTCATCTTCGAATTATACTTAGTTTCAGGTGACCTAACTCACTTTAATCAAGTTAGATGGCGACTCCTATTTTTCTAGAAAGCCCTTAATCAAATCAATTTCAAGATCAAACCTAGTCGCATTCGTCCTTGTAAAGGGATGAGTTCTAATGACAGAGTTTCGTGTTTTTTTTCGAGCTGAAAGGACTTGGTTAAAAGTCGGGGCGCGACAGCTAGCAACTCCACTGGGGACACTTAGAGGGTTAGGCCATTGCCATGTCCCTTCACCCTTCACTCATCCAGAATCTTTGGTTACCTTGGTGAGTTTATCCACCTTTTCAAAATTCTTCTAAGTTTCCAAAACAAACATTATTTTGCAAAAAAAAAAAGAGCAAACAACAATTTTCTAATTAGTGTCATCACTTGCATTCATTACTTACATGCATGCTCTTGCATCAACATCCACTTGCATACTCTTGCATTGCTTTCATATTTATGATCTTGCATTAACTATTCATTTTATCTTGTATTGAGTTTTGACAAAAAGTTACTAACTCTTTGCATTTTCTTTTATAGGTGGACCTTAGTTCACATTTCATTTTATGTCATAATTAACTGCCATGAATGTAATGAATGAATAGGATGTGATGTGTGTTGTTGGGTTATTTCCTCCATTTTTTAAAATTTTACACACACTTGGTGGGCTCACTTGCATTGGCATTTTGCACATATTACCTGGTTACTACCCTTCTAAATAGAAGGGGGAACAGTATATTGACTGTGGGTGGGTGCTGTGTCAGTTTCTCAACCTACGGTCTCTTGATAGTTCTCACGCTCGAACCACCAACCAAAGATGGAGTTCACCCTTTCGGGGGTGGACGCCAAAGGTTTGAAGGTTCGGGAACCGAGCTTTTTAGTAAGTATTAGTAAACTCCCAACCTCATGCTCATGTAGCACCCCATGCATAGCCGAACCTCTGCCAGATTTAGGACACACGCGTCAATTTCAAAACCAAGGAGTAAAGGGCGTCCGCTTTACTTTCCTTTATATTATGTTCAATTCATGTTGTTATGCTACTTAATTTTTGTCATTATGTTATGTACACATCGTTTCGCATCATAACTGCTCATGCATCTATATTCATTTCAAGACAAGAGTTCCTAAAGTAACTCAAGTTATAGCATCTTCATGCATCTGATTAACCCCCAAAGAAAGGTCTAAAGACCTTCTTGCTCAAATCAAGCCAACTAAAACTCTTAAGGGTACTAAGTGACCCTAAGGATTCATGGTATGCATCAAAGTCATCTCATCAAGAGGAGCCCTCATCCCTCTTTGCTCACGGAGATAAGGGCTGCCAAGAAGACAAGGGGCAATCCAGAATGAAGGTCTCTCACCGACCTCCATCAAAGAAGGCGAATCCAAAGATTCAAGAGTAGTTTAGGATCTCAAATGTAAGGATAGAATAGGTGTAAGTCCTAAGGAAAATGTTCCCTCTCCCCATTTCAATGTATTTTTGAAAATTTCATGTATAAGGAAAATTTATCTCAATAAAATTATTATTTCTGTTGAATGAATGAGTGTATGAATGAATGACTATAGGAATAGGTACAATATTGCATAACAAGGGCAAGGCCCTATCTCCAAACGTGAGCCAAAGCATCATGCTTAATTCCCCTCAAAGGGCAGGGGCACCCCTAATGCATTGCATAAAACCTTTTCAAACATAGGCTCTAACTTTTGCCTTGTTTGTTGTCTTTTTGCTTTTCCTCTTTCTTCTCCCCCATTCAAAGGTTAAATCTTAGATATAAAGAAAGAAGGAAGAAACCAGTTAGAACTCCGCTTGATATTTGAAAATCAATCATCACCAGATATCGAACACTAATCTTGGCAACATGACAAAATGCTTCTACAGCTAACAACCCTATCACTCGTGAGGACATCAATGAGATCAAAAACAAAATGGATGAAATATTCAAGCTAGTACAAGCAATGGCATTCATAGGGCTTGCTCTAATTGTGCCCTCAGCTTTAATACCACCCAGCCGCCCACTTAGGCAGGGGCAAGCCCATATATTGGAATAATTGGCAGGACTCAAAGAGAAAATGGTAGGACTGGAAACCACTGTTTCATCGCTACTACCCTGTGTAAACATAGTTAACCTCGAGGGACAAAAGGAGTCATCCTCCCCTCTGGATGATGTTGCCTAGCCACAACTTGTGCACCATCTCGTCGCTCTACCCAATCTATATGACTCTGCCAACTTCTTTGCCTAAGAACTCAGCAAAAGTCAAACCCCGGCCAAAAATGAGCATACCACTTCCCTTGAGAAAAGAAGAGTAAAAGATCAGGACTCCATTTAGCTAGGATGCGCTCTAAGTGCAGCTTCTGGGCACTTGATTCCAAAGCCTGTTCTCGATACAATAATTTAGGTACCCCAGACCTGTATTCTGAAATTCATTCCCAAGGTCATAATATTGATGACAGCCGGAGACTAAAGCATAAAATTCAGAGCCTCAGTGACCTCCAAGCTAAGGACCCTGTAAAAATCAGCGTAACAGAATTTGGCCCACTATCCCCAAAACCAGCAATCTGTGCAGCACTTGTATCACCCACTTTTGAGCTAGTTTGCTCTTAGCCACACACCAAATCCAAAAGAGCAAAGGGTGGAGGCGGCCTTTCACCTCATCAATTTGCACCCAAACAACCTCTTACTATGATCTTCTGAAAGCAGGATACTTGCACATATTACCAGTTAGACCATTGCCCAATCCCCTGCCACCCTTCTTTGACCCAACACTCAGTTGTAAGTACCATTCGGGTGGACAGGGGCATAGCATAGAAAACTGTCGTCATCTGAAGTACAAAATCCAAGACTTAATAGACGCAAGAGTTCTTGAAGTTTGAAAATTAGATCCAATTCCTGTTATCTTCACCAGCCCATCACAAGATCATACCCTTAACTGGAACCTAAAAGGAAGCTCAAACTCTGAGAAACTACCGGCCTTGGGGGGTCGCCCGAGCATGGTTTCTAAAGTCGACAAGAACAAGGGGAAAGAAGAAACCCACAAGAACACTATAATCACCCACTCCTACAGTGCCGTGGATGAAATTTCGCTCTTCCCTCCACAGCCTAATGAGGCTGCCAGCACACCGAGTGTGAAGGAAGTTGGCATGGTCCCTAAACCTGTTTGAAGGGGTTTGTTTTCCAAAAAAGAGGGATGTATTCTGGACCATGCTTTTTATTATTTATGTTTTAAATTCAAAACTGAGCATGTGAACAAAAATCATATGATGAAAAAGGATTAGAATTTTCATGTTTATATCAATTGTCTCATCGTCTTCCATGAATGATGTTTTCCTTTAATAATTCTCCTCGAAATGTTTACCCTGACTTGGAGGATGGGATAACACAAGCATCACCTTCAGCAAGAGATATTCTCTGACTCTAAAAAGAGGAGAGAGAGAAATAGGAAGAGAAAAGGGAAATACAGAGAGGTAAGGGATGACGATCCATATCATTGAAATCCAAGGAGTGACTCCCAAAGGATGTCCTGACTGTAAGCACCAATTTTTGCCTGCTTGACAGTCTCCAATCCGTCCAGACTTGTATTCAAGTCAATATAGATATATTCTAGTTCAAATAAGTTTTCTAGATATAATCCTATCAATCGATCACTTCGCGGGCCCATTGGGCCCAAATAGAGGCAAAATGACCAAAGTGCCCTTGGAGCATTGTTCAGTCCAATTCTAGTGGGCATGTCTTTTTGAATACGGTAAGTCCCTGGTTTAATCTCAAATCCAATTTCATGTCCAATTAAATTCGCCATACTTTTCAAAAAAGTTGATTCCTCAAGGCGGTAAGTCCATCTTATCTAGCACGTTTTTCGAGAGAACTCTTTGGAATAGTAAGTCCCTTCAAACCCGTCGATCGGGACGAGACCCTAAGTCTCTGAGATGGTAAAACGGTCCATCTTTAGCGCTTGCTAGCCCGCCAATGAAGAATGTCCGTTTCAGCATGCCTTTCGATAAAGTTGATTTCTCAGGTGATAAGTCCACCTAGAAGCTTCCCGAGATCAAGCAGAGTCTAGAATGATCTCGAACCGTTAAAGTAATGGAAGTACTCGTAAACATCGCAACCGTCAGAGTGGTAGAAATACTCGTAAACAGGTCGACATTGGGAATTGCCAACAAACCCTTATTTGATGGAACCACCGTCAGAGTAACAGAAACATGCAAAACCCAGGTTAACACCAGTGCCTGCTAGCCCACTCTAGTGAAAAATGACCAAACTGCCCTTAGGGCCATTTTCGGTATGTTTCTTAAGAAAGTACCTAAGTCCTCAGAACAGTAAGTCCACCCTTTCGGGGTCGTCCCAAGGATGATCTAGCATGTTTAAGTGCTTTCCAGTCGGTTTTGGGCAAATTCCAAGACCCTCCGGTCAAGATAATCGTTTTGCCCCTAGGCATCCGAGCGCCCGGGAACCATACCAACTTTGGGTATCAAACCAGTAACCTCCCAGGAATGTTTCTGATAGTATCCCTAGTCTTTTGATACATTTTTAGGTCATTCCAAGTCTGTTCTGGCAAACCTGGTGCAAAATAACTATTTTGTCCCTAGTGAGCCGATCACCTTTTCTAACCATACCGACTCTGGGTATCAAACCGGTAGTCTCATGGAACATTCTAGCTAATGTTTCTAAGCCTTCAGTCTTTTTCCTAGACATTCCATGTTCATCTCGGTAGTTTTTTGGCCCGATTGATCGTTTTTCCCCTAATGTCCCGGTTAACCCTTCCAATAAATCCTGACATCATTTTTCCAGTCTATTACCCCCGAGACACTATTCTAAGGGTTCTTATCTCTTTCCAGCCCTCCGGGCCATTTCCGGTCTTCTGAATCATTCCCGGACCTTCCGAAGTCATTTTTAGTGAAACCAAGCTAAAAATTGTATGGTAGTCACTAGTACAGGCGCCCAAATCTTCTAAAGATATGTTGCATGCCTACCTTAAAACATTCCTAAGTGGTTGGCACCACTAGCAGTGGCCCTAAGCCAAATTTGGCCTGGAGCCACTCAGAAGGAAATTTGGCCTAGCGTCACTGCAACAGGCGCCAAGTCAATTTTTTGTCTGTAAATACAGAACCTTTTCCAGCTTGAAAGGGGTCTGCAAATTGAGTCCAAAAACCCTTCCCTTCGATATGTAGAGCTCAAAGTCCTTCCAAACCCTAGTTTCCTTTAGGTTTTTCAAACCCTAGCCTCTATATACAAACCCTAGCCTCTATACACTTAACCCGAGCTCATATACACTCATATACTAGTCTCCAAAGCCTCCATTGAAGACTTGAAGTGGAAGCTCTTGAAGATCGAGCCAAAGCAAGCACTGGAAGATCGAAGTAAAACAAAGCAAGCAAATAAAAGAAGACGCACGGTAGGCTTCCTATTTACGTTTACATAATTTCCCCCTCTCTCTTCTCTCTCCTAACCCACTTGGGTTTTCTTCTATTTGAATCTCCATCTTCTGCCCCCCTTTCTTGCATGCTTGAAACAAGCGACTCCTCGGTTCATGTGTAGGATTAGGCTATTGAAAGTCACTGTGTCGGGGGCTTTCTGTTAGTTTAACCGGAGACCACGTGGGTCCGACTTCTTTGATTATATGGTGAAGCCTTTAACCTTGTATATTTACGACCCCAACTTGCATTGTGCATATCATGATTATGCATCTCTCCAAAACTTGTTTCAAACTTGTTTTCAAAACGTGTATCGAAAAATTGTTTTCAAAACTTGCATTGAATCTTCTTTTTCTAAACTTGTTTTCAAAATTATAATCCTAAAGTGATTCTAGCCTTTCCATGATTAGGGTTGCTTTAGGAAAGTGTTACATTTAAAGTGACCGATATGGTCCATATTTTCAAATCCTTGTTGTTTTCAAAACCACAATCCTAGAATAGTTCTAATCTTCTTATGGTTAGAATTATTTTAGGAAAGTGAGATATTTTTAGAGGCTTGCAAAAGTCCGCATTCAAATCCCTTTTCAAATTGATTTTTAAACTTACTTTACAAAGCCTCTTTTTGAATCCTCTCCAAAATCTCTTTTCAAATCTACTTTCTCAAATTTCTTCTCCAATATATTTTCTAAAAACTCTCTCCAATCTTCTTTCCAAATTTGCTTTCTAAAAATTGCTTTTCCCTTCACAAAACTCACTTTCCTAAAAACTCTTTTCAAACTCCTTCCCAAAAGCTCTCTTGAAAAATCTGCTTTCTTAAGCTTCTTTTCAAATCCCTTTCCTAAAAAGTTCTCTTTCCAAAAAGCCCTCTTTCCAAAAACTCTCTTAAAATTTTACTTTCCAAAATCTCTTTTCCAAAACTCTTTTCAAGTTTACTTTCTAAAAACTCTTTGTTAAGATCTCCTTCTAAAAATCTTCCTTCCCAAAAAGTTTTACTTTCCAAAAACTCTTTACCTTGGAGTCCAAGTCAAGCCTAAGAACCGTGATTAGGAAACCCTAATTTCCAACTTCCTTTTCTAAATCAAACTTTAGGTTACTAAATCCTATTTTCTACATGAAAATCATATATTTCCAAACCCTATTTTCTACACCAAAATCTAAGATTTTCAAAACTTCATCTTTCTAATTCCCTGTCAAATCATATTCTCCGTTTTAGGAAACCAAATCCAATCTCCCATTTAGGAAACTAGATTCAATCCTCTGTTTTTGGAAATAAAATCAAATCACCTCCTTTTAGAAATGAAGTCCAATATTTTGTTTTAGGAAATAGGAATTCCAACCTTTCCTAATCTAAACCTTTCCTAATCCCAATCCTTCCTAATCCAAATCTTTTCTAATCCAATCATTCCTAATCTCATACCTTCCTAAACCTTAAGTTTCTAAAACTTAAACTTTCAAATCTTTCCTTAAACTTTAAGTTTCTTAATCTTCCTAATTCCATACCTTTCCAAATCTAAACTTTCAAATCTTTCTTAAACTCAAACCTTTCCTAATTTCAACTATTTCTAAAACTCAAACTTCGAATCTTTCTAAAATTCTAAACTTTCTAAATTTCAAATATTTCCAAATCCAAGACTTTCTAACTTCGAAATTTTCTTAAGTTAAAAATTTCTAAATTCAAAACTTTCCAATTTCAAAAACTTTCCTATTTTAAACTTTCTTAATTCGAAATCTTTCCTAATTTGGAGCTTTCCTAAAATGATAACTTTCCCATTTTAAAACTTTTCTAATTCGAACATTTTCTAAATCCAATATTTCCCTAATTTTATAGGTTTAACATTTGAATTAAATCTTTTCTAAAACCCTTCTAAGTCAAGTCCAATCTTTCTTATACCTCAAGTCTTTCCTAAGTTCCATCTTTCCTAAGTCTAGGTTTCTTAAAACCAATCTTTCCAAAACCAATCTTTTCAAATCTTTTAATCAAAGTTCAAAATTTCAAATCTTCCAATCCAAATTCCAACTCAATTTTTTTTTCCAATCAAAATCTTCTATTTTCAATCGGACTCTTGTTCGAACTATGACTAACCTGATTATCAACAAAGGGATACATAGGCAACCCTCGTACGTGCGGTCACAACCTTTTTCAAGTTTCTATTTTTAAGTTTCCAATTCTATAATAGATTCAAGTTTCTAATTCTAAAATATGTTTTTCAAATCTTCAATCTATTTCCAATTCTTTAATCCTTCTTTCAAGTTCCAAATCAAGTCTTTTCAAATCACAAATCTCTTTTCCAAGTCTATTTTTAAAGTTAAACTCTTTTCTTGCACTTACATATCATGTATTATTCTTTTATATATTCTTTTCAAAAGTGGATAGTATTGGACATTTATTAATCGAAAACTCTAATGAGTGAACCTAGGGTGAATAGACATATAGGTACCGCAAGGGCAGGGTAGGGTGATGGCTTAGTGCGTCTTCCCTACACGTAACTAACCTCCGAACCTAGATCACTGTTTTCAAAGACCAAATGGAGTTATTTTCAAAAAAGAGCTTAATTTTTTCCAATCTTAAAATCCATCTCTTGAGGAAGTTTTTCAAAATCTTTTTTAAAAAGCCTAAGTATCATCTTCGGATTGTACTTAGTTTTAGGTGACCTAACTCACCTTAATCAAGTTAGGTGGCGACTCCAAATGTTTTCCAAAAACCCTTATTCAAATCAATTTTTAATTCAAACCTAGTTACACTCATCCTTCTAGGAGGATGAGTTCTAATGAGAGAGTATTGTGATTTTCTTACTTGTCTTTTTTGGGTGCCAAAAATCGGGGTGCGACACTAGCAAACCTGTAAGTAGCTACACCTTTAAAAGGAAGATTAACTCACATTGGCAAGCCCGGATCGATTGAATCTTTAAAAAAAAAAAAATTAGAAAAATAAAAATGATTTTTTATAATGTTTGTCCTGCACATGAACAATCAATGGGGTAAATATTTAATTATGAACAGATTGATGTGCATGCTTGTTTGAGATTGAATCTTGTGTGCATGATCACTTGTATAAATATGAGTCAATGGTTTTAATGATCTTTATCATATTGGTATTTCATGTTCATCTTAATGCACACTTCTCGAGACTTCTTAGAATATGGAATTCGTTTTTATATTCTATTTTAAATAGGTTAAATACTTGCGGATTGTCTCACACCTAGATTGTCCTTTTGTCGATTCTCTCTCTCATCACTTATGGAAAGGGCTATTAGTGAGTTTGAGTGCAGCTACCATTGTTATGTGACAAGAGGGGAAGGCTACTTGCTCATGTGTGTGAAAGCCGCCATATTTTACATTTTTGTATTTTCATCATTGGAGAGATAGGGTTGGACTTCCACAAAAAAAAAAAAAAAAAGAGCTGGGATTAAACAGTTTTGACTTCTAGGTGTGATAATCTGTGAGCTATTATACCATCCTAAGTCATGCCCAGGGTCTATATTCTCATTAGTCTCTATGAAGTTCACGCTTGCACCACCACATTGTCACTGATATGGTCCTGATGATTTCACGACCAATTGTGCTTGTTTTGTGTGGTTTCGTGCATATTTGATACTGATCTCTTCAAACTTAGCCGGATCTTGATATTCATGAATCTATATTTGCCTTACATTGATTAATCATGTTTTTATATGGATCCTATAATTTGAAAAGTTTAATGGTTTTATAAAAAATTCTGAGCTTTCCTGCACTTTTAAATAGCTTTTAAAGTCTTCTTGGACTAGTGACAGAAGCCACCTGTTGTTTTACCAAAAGGCGATGTTGGTCGTCACCAAATTCCAAAAGAAATTCCTAGAAAAAGCTTAGAGGCCCACCTAAGAGAGTTTTTCCTTTCACAAAATAAAAAAAAATGAGAGAGTCAATGGGTTAAATCTCTGAAAATGGTGCAAGTGCTATCATATCCTGCCAAGAAAATGGCGAAATTAGAAAGGAAAATCCCAAGAGAAGAATAGAAGTTCAAAGGATTGCCTAATTTTGAGACATAACATCTACAGCTAAACATAAACCCTGGGGCACCCCTGGGCCATGCATTTATTATCATTCATATATAAACTTGTGCTTTCATGACATCCAAACCTGTATAATTCTGTGCATTCATCAAAAAGATGACATACATTTAATTTCATTCTTGTATAATCTCATGCATTCATAAAAAAGTTATGACATGTATTCAATTTCATTCTTGTATAAACTCGTGCATTCATCAAAAAGTATGACATGCAGTCAAGTTCATTCCTGTATAATCCTGTGCATTCATCAAAAGTATAACATGCATTCAATTCCACTCATGCATAAGCCTGTGCATTCATCAAAAAGTATGACATGCATTCATGTCATTCCTTGCGTAAACCCATACATTTATTTATTTATATTCTTGTCTAATTTGTGCATCCATCTATGGGTATAACATACATTGTTCTAACTTCCTATGAAAACTTTAAACAACTTAGTTTGACCTTTTTCAAACAATGAAGACTAGGGCAATATCCCACCCTCGACCTCCCCAATCAGCTTTGAAAAGCTTGATTCGACCATTCTCAAATTATTAAAGCTGGGGCAATGTCCCACCCTCGACCTACCAATCAACTCTAAAATAGTCTGATCCAACATTTTGCAAACCACGAAGAATGGAGCAACGTTCCATTCCTCCAATCAACCTTGAAATCTTCTAAAATCATAAAGACTGGGGCAATGTCCCATCCTCGACTTGTCGATCAACTTTGATAAACCTTTTTCAAACCATAAAAATTGAGACAATACCGCACCTTGTACCTCCCATTCGATTCATATTGCTCGACCAAATTCAAGACAAACTGGCCAAATGTGTTTGACCTTCCAGACAACTTGAACTCTTCAAAAGAGACCTTAACTCAAGACACTAGAATTCAGAAAAGCAAAATCCTCAAGAAGATATCTCAACAAGGATTCTATCATGCCAAGCAAAAGTGAAGCCCAATAATCAAGCAAACACCATGCATTCCAACATCCAGAGATCTCAAGCAAAGACGGACAAATGTCCTCTCCTACAAACTTGAAGACCAAAGAATCACAAGCATGAAGCAAGCTCTCATGGCACCCCATGCTCAAGGCAAACGTATAATTCTTATCAAATTAAATTTGAATTTTTCAAAATGAAGCCCCCACTTTCTCTCAAATTCAAAAATTTTCAAAATTTTTTTTTTAATTTGGAAATGGATTTCTGTTGAAATCAAAAATCAATTTTCAAAATTCCAAAATTACTTTCAAAACTATTTCTACAAAAAATTTCAAATTCAAAAGATCAAAGCTCTTGTTTTCTTTCGGAAGTCAAAATCAATCATCACATCCAAAAAATTTCAAAGCGTTTTTCACCAAAAGTTTCAACTTTCAATTTTAACTCAATTTCAAAGAGAAAAATTTTTGCTGTCTTCCAAAAACACCATCAAGTTTAAAAACTTTCAAAAGTTCAAGTTTCGAGTCAAAATGAATTTTCTATACATTTTGTCTTCAAGAGTTCACAAGTTCCAAGGCAAAACAAGTTTTCTAACCCTCATATAAAAAAAAGTATCCAAATTTCGAGTTCAAATGAATCCCCTTCAAATGGTTCCCACTTTTCTAGGTTCTCTAACTTCAAAAAGTTTGCTTTCAGAAATACCTCCTAAGTTTTTGAACTTTTTCCTTCAAAAAACTTGATTTCAAAAAATACCTCTCTAGGTTTTCTAACTTTTTCCCTAAAAAAGTTTCATTGTCATAGTTTTCTAACTTTTTCCTTCGAAAAGTTTCAACTCAAAATCAATCTCTTGGTTTTCTAAACCTTTTCCTTCAAAAAGTTTCCGTAGTAATCAGTCTCTAGGTTTTCTAAACACTCTCTTTCAAAAAAGTTTCATTTCAAAATCATTTCACCAGTTTTTCAAAGTTTTTTCCTTCAAAAAGTTTAATCTAAAAAACAACTTCTTGAGTTTCTCGAGCTTTTCCTTTAAAAGCTTTGTTTTTCAAAAATCTAAAGTTTTCTAGCTTTCACCTCAAAAAGTTTAGCTTCCCAAAATTTTGGATTTCTGAGCTTTTTTCATCAAAAGTAGATTGGGTTTCCAAGCTTCCTTCAAAAAAGCAGATTTGAGTTTCCGAGCTTCCTCCAAAAAATTAGATTTGGGTTTTCGAGCTTCCTCCGAAAAAACAGATTGGGTTTCTGAGCTTCCTCCAAAAAAGCAGATTGGGTTTTCATGCTTCCTTTGAACACGTAGATTGGGTTTCCGAGTATCCTTAAAAAAAGCAGATTGGGTTTCAGAGTTTTCCCTGAAAAAGCAAATTAGGTTTGAGAGCTTCCTTCGAAAAAGTAGATTGAGTTTCTGAGCTTTCCCTCGAACAAGCAAATTGGCTTTGAGAGCTATCCTTGAAAAAACAGATTGAGTTTCTGAGCTTTCTTCTGAAAAAGCAGATTGGGTTTCTGAGCTTTCTCCCGAAAAAGCAGATTGGGTTTTCGAGCTTCCTCCGTAAAAAGAAGATTGGGTTTCAGAGCTTCCTCCGAAAAAGCAAATTAGGTTTAAGAGTTTCCTCCGAAAAAGCAGATTGGGTTTCCGAGCTTCCTCCGAAAAAGCAGATTGGGTTTTCGAGCTTCCCCTAAAAAAGTAGATTGGTTTTTTGAGCTTTTTTTTTTTCTAAAAAAACAGATTGAGTTTTCAAGCTTCATCCGTAAAAAGCAGATTGGGTTTCAGAGCTTTCTTCGAAAAAGCAAATTGGGTTTTCGAGCTTCCCCCGAAAAAGCAGATTGGGTTTATGAGCTTTCCCTCAAAAAAGTAGATTGGGTTTCCGAGCTTTCTCTATAAAAAGTAGATATCAACCTTGAACCTCCCTAGAGGAGCAACATTCCGCTAGACAGAGTGTCAATTCAAGAAGAATCAGTTTCTAAACGTCAACCTTGAACCTTCCCAAAGGAGCAGCATTCTGCCAGACAGAACGTCGATTTAAGAAGAATCAGTTTCCAGACGTCAATCTTGAAGTTCCCTAGAAGAGCAACATTCCTCCAGACGGAGCGATAGTTCAAGAAGAATCTGTTTCCAGATATCAACCTTGAACCTCCTGAGAGGAGCAACATTTCGCCAGATGGAGCCTCAGTTCAAGAAGAATTTGTTTTCAGACATCAACTTGAACCTCCCCAGATGATGCACCCTTCCACCAGATGGAGCGTCAGTTCAAAGAAAATCAATCTCCAGACATCAGCCTTAAAATTTTCCAGAGAAGTACCATTCCACCAAACGGAAAGTCAGTTCAAGATAACTTACACTCCAAAACTCTCCAACTTTGGTCCCTCCGATTACCTTGCAGTCAACATGGGATCCTTCTTTTTTTTTATTTTTTGCCTTTGTCAAGCAAAGACAGAAAAAGAAGGGCAGCTATAAACACCCTATTTTTGCCCACTCGATAAGTTTCGGTTTGACTGAACTCTCTTTTAAAAACCCCATAGGAATATCCAAGCCCAAACCAATCTTCAGACCTCTGTTTAATCAAGTCAATAGCTTCTCAGGCCCTTCGGGCCCACTAGAAGCCCATTAACCAAAACGTTACTGGGCATCATCCAATCAGATCCAATCTAGCACATCCTCCTTAAGATGGTAAGTCCATTCAATTTAAATCCAATCTAATATACCAATAGCCTCCCGGGCCCAATCACCCTTGTGGGCCCCCACTTCAGGCACGTCCTTGAGAAAGTTCAAAATCCCTTAAGACGGTAAGCCCACCTTTCTAAAGTGTTCCTAAACAATTAGGCATACTCAATACACCATCCTGTCCAATTCCGATCCTATTCCAATCAACTCTGGTCAAAATGACCGTTTTACCCTTGAACGCCCCAGCACGGTATAAACCCCACCAAACTATGAAAAATCTTCTAAGACCATCCTCAAATGGTCCAGCACACTTAACACACCACTCCAACCCATTCTAACCTTTTTCAACCAATCCCAGTCGAAATGTTCATTTTACCCCTGGCGACTTGAACGCGCCCCGAAACTACACCAGCTTTGGGTATTGAGCGGCGGGTCTCATCGTGCACCCATGTTCAACCCAAGGTGAATCTCACGATTCTAAACACTCCCGACTAAAAAAAAGTTCCCCTGGTGCATCTCGCAAATGCTCCGCCAGGGTTGTCTTTTCTCTCGATTCCCTGGTTATAACGCACTGTCAAATGACTTGAGAAATATGTAAAGGGAATTCCCGAAAGCTCATTCATAGGTCTTTCCATCGATATGGCTCGATCGGATGGATTGCTTCTCGAAGCTCCTCATCGTGTGGCTCGAATATTGCTACTTTTATAACTTCTAGAGGATCTCACAGACGCTCCGTTAAGATTAACTTTTTATCCAATTCCCTGAATATAACGCACCATCAAACGACTTAAGAAATACGTAAATTAGGGAATTTTCGAAAGTATTTCTAGAGCACTTTTCATCAGTACGGTCTGATCGGATAGATTGCTTCTCGAAAGCCTCGATCACATGGCCCGCCCACAAATAGCTACTTTTGAACCCCCATGGAGCGTATCACAGACGCTCTACAAAAATGTAATTTCATGCACACTTCCTGAGATGATATCTCATACTTCTAAACACCTTTTAAGCTTTTCGAAAACTCAAAAGTTCATGGGAAATACTAGAATAACACCGTGAACACAATCGATTTTCCCGAAATCTTTTCAGTTAGCACAATTATCGAGATGAAGTTTAAACAAACACTCTCGACGACGGAGCGTATGCTACATGCACCTAGATTTTGATAAGATCGATCAAAATTCGCTTAGCTTTTAAGATTTAGCCAGTAAAATGACTGTCACGTGGCAATCTGCCAATGGAATAGTACTGGAGTATATAGCACATGCGCCAGGGTAAATTTTGCCCAAGCGCATGTCCTACGTGTGCTAGGTCTTTCTAGGTTTGCCTATAAATACAGGCCTCCCCCTTTGCATATTTCAGAGTCAAAAGTTGTAACAAAACTCTGCACAAACAGCTCTAGAAATTCGAAACCCTCCATGTATCTTTCCCTCCAAACACTTAGGTTGTATTCCACCTCACTCTAGCCCATACACCTCACCTACAAGGCCCTCAATGCCATAGAAGACCTTATTCTATCCCCTTTTAAGGCCATCTAAGCTCAGGTCAAAACATTTATGAAAGTTTGAGAGTGTTTGAAGGCAAAAAGTAGTATTCCCTTTTACATTTTTGTCATCCCCCACTTCTATCATCTCCCTCCTAGCCTACTTAGACTATTCTCTATTTTAAACCCTATCTTCTACCCCCCATTCTTGCATATTTGAAATAAAAGTGCTCCTAGTTCATGCCTAGTGAAAAGCTTGTGAGAGCCATCGTGTAAGGGAATCTCCTACGAGTCTACTTTAAGATGGTATGGCCTTGGAGCACCTTGATTATGTGGTGTAGCCTCTAGTCTTGTATAGTTTCATGACCCCCTTTGCATAGACTATCTTGTTCATGTTTTGTGTGCTTGGCTTTATTTTTATGTTTACAACCATGTTTTCCAAAACTTGCACTATCCTCATTTCTTTGTCATTTTCAAGCTCCTTGTTCACTTAAAAGTGGTTCTAAGAGTTGGTCCCTTGAAGTTTAGGATGAAACCCTAAGTAATCATGCCTGATAAAAGCTCCCCACAAACACATAGCTCACAGTTTTGCATCCTTACATTTCAACTTGCATGAAAAAGATTTTCAAACTCTTTGATTTTTAAAGGTTTCTATTCTCTCAAGCTTAGTGGTTGGAATGGCCCTACGAAGATGTTGATTTTCGAAGTTCTTACTTTTTTCAAGATAAAAGGTTATAAGGGTCCTAAGGAAACCTTCTTCGGAATGGTTTTCAAACATCAACCATATAAACCATATACTTGACTAGAGTCAATTTTCATAAAAATGATCTTCAAAAGGGTAGTTTACAAAAGTCCTTCGCATAACATGATTCGTTTTCCAAAATCCTTTTAAAAAAATGCATAAAACCACCTTTCTAAAACCTCGTTCCAACCATAGGTTAACCTAACCCTAGTTCAATCCATCTTAGGTTAACTTGACCCTAAGACAACCAAACCCTAGAATAACCTAACCTTAGTTAGTTAACTCTAAGTTAACTTAACCATAGTTAGTTAACCCTAGATCATCTAAACCCCTTTTCAAAACTACCCTTTAACCCTAGGTTAACCAAACCATAGTTAGTTAACTAGGTCACTCAACTCTAGGTTAACCTAACTCGAGTTGGTTAACCTTAGGTCACCCTAACCTTAAGTCAACCCAACCTAGGTTAATAAGTTTCAAGGTTCCATTTCAAAGACCCTTTTTTAAATAAGCTTTCAACCCAAAAACCATCTTCATAACATACTTTCTAAAAAACATCCTACTCTTTTGAGATTTCAAAAATCCATTCCAAAACCTTTTCGAATATCCCTAAACTCTACCTTAAAAAAAAAAATGTATCCTAAAAGTTCTCTTAAACTTGTCTAAACTAAGATGGCTAGACATTTAACATTTTCCAAAAGTTATTTTCAAAATGATTTGAAGAACTCACAACCGTAAGGTATCCCTACCCCTTTTATGGTTAGAGATCCCAAGGGAAGGTTATACATTAAGTACAATCTTCAATATTGTCTATATTAAGGTTCTAAAGCCCTAGGTATTTTCAAAAACCACTTTCAAAAAGCTTTTTCGAAGACAAGTTCACAAGAGTATTTCCAATCCCAAACTCTACCTCCAAAGTTTTCAAAATAAGACTCCAAAACTTTTCTAAAGCTCCTTTAAGTTGTTTCAAAATCACTTCAAAATCTCCCTAATTCAAATTCAAAAACATTCAAAATCATTTTCAAACCCAATTTTAAAAACATTTCAAACATCATAAGTTCTATTTCAAAGGCATTTTTCTAAAACTCTCAAGTTCTGTTTTTCCAAAGACCCTAAAGTGTCTTCACACCTTTCCAAAGATCTCAATATGTCTTCAAAACATTTCAAAGCCCCTAATGTGCCACTTCTCTATCGGGCTCTTGCCCGAACTACGAATGACTTGATTCTCGCCAAATGAGATACGTAGGCAACCTAAAATTGTGCGGTCATAACCTTTATTTCAACCCGAGTTCTCTTTTCAAAATTCTCTATCAGTTCAAAATTTCTATTTCAAATCCCTTCCAAACTTTCATATTTTCAAACATTTTTCTCAAAACTTGCATTATGCATCATTCATCCAAAAAGTGATGACCAAACCCTGTTTTCAAAATTCTAAAGTGGATATTAAGTGGATGATAGTAACCGGTTATTCAAGTGAGTGAACGAAGGGTGATTAGACTTGTAGGTACCGAAAGGGCGGGATAGGGTGATAATTTTAGGATATCTTCCCTACACGTAACCAACCCTAGGACCCTAGATTTCTGTTTTTGAAAGACCAAAATGGAGTTATTTTCAAAAAGGGCTCAAAACTTTCCAAAGGTTGCCAAACAACCCATTTTCGTAAAAATCCTCTCTTGAGGTGGTTTTCCAAAACCTTTTTCAAAAACACTAAGTTTGATCTTTGGATTATAATTAGTTTCAGGTGACTTAACTCGCCTTAATCAAGTTAAGTGGCGACTCCTATTTTTCTAGAAAGCTCTTAATCAAATCAATTTCAAGATCAAAACTAGTCGCACTGGTCATTCTAAGAGGATGAGTTCTAATGACAGAGTTCCGTACTTTTTTTCGAGCCGAAAGGACTTGGTTAAAAACCGGGGCACGACAGGTTTCTAGTTAAATTATGCAATCTCCACTTTCTCTTCTCTCTCCTAACCCACTAGAGTTTTTTTTTTATATATTTTATTTTAACACCCATCTTCTACCCCCTCTTCTTGCATTCTTGAAACAATAGACTCCCAGTTCATGCCTAGGTGGGCCTTGGAAAAAGTTACCGTGTTGGTGATTTTCCTTAAGTTCAACCTAAGACGGTGTGGGTCCGGCTTTCTTTATTATGTTGTGAAACCTAATCTTGTTTGTTCATGTCTCTATTGCATTATGGTTGTTGTGTTCATACATTTGCATTCAATATCGCATTCAAAAGTTTTCTTTAAAACTTGTATTCAAAAAAGTTATTTTCAAACTTAATTTCAAAACCACAATCCCAAAATGATTCTAACCATTTCATGGCTAGGGTTATTTTAGGAAAGTATTATATTCAATGAGACCATCAAAGTTCATATTGGGGGTTTCAAACCCTCATTATTTTTAAAATCACAATCCTAGAATGGTTCTAATATTTTCATAATTAGAATCATTTTAGAAAAGTGAGATATTTAAGCGAGTTCCAAAAGTCTATATTCAAACCTTTCTCAAATCATTTTGCAAATCTACTTCCTAAAACTTCTCCTCAAAGATTTATTTTCCAAAAACTTTGAGTTTTGAAGTCCAAGTTAAAACCCTATAGTTCATTTTTAGAAACCCTAATTTCCTCGCATAAAATCATAACTTTCTATTTACATCAAATCATAAATTTTCAAACTCATTTTCTACATAAAATCATAGAATTCTTAATTCTAAAATCACATGAAATAGTAGATTTTCAAAACTAAAGCTTTTCAATTTCAAGTCAAGTCAAATCAAATGTTGTCCAAATAGGAAACCAAATCAAATATCCTATTTTGAAAATAAAATCTAATATTCTGTTTTAGTAAATAGGAATAAAATCTTTTCTAATTCCAATTTTTTCTAATGTCAATCTTTCTTGATTTCAAATCCTTCTTTTTGCAAACTTTCCAAAAACAAAACTTTTCTTTTTCAATTAACATCCAATCTTTCCAATTCAAATGCATTGCATAAACTCCAGGTTATAGTATTGTTTAAATCTCAAGTTATTTCAAACCTAGGTCAAACCTTTCCAAATTCAATTTTTCTTAAATCAAATCTTTCCAAATTTCAAATTCAAATGTTTTTTAATTCAAACCTTTCCTAAATCAAATCCTTCTGAAAATCAAGTCTTTCCTAAACTAGGACTTTCCTAAAATAGAATTTTTATAATTCAAAACTTTCTTAAATCAAAACTTTTTAAAATTAAGCTTTCTAAATTCAAACTTTTCAATTGTATATTTGAACCCTGGGTTACTTAAGTCCTAGGATACCTAAGCCCTAGTTCGATTTTATTCCTGAGTTAGGAAACTTCAATTCTTTTCTAAATCTGGAATCTAAATCAAGATGATTTTCAAACCTCAATTCAAGTCAAGATGATTTTTGAAAATGTATGCTAGGAGCCAAATTGCTCTCAACACCCCAACTACACTGTAGGTGGCATACGACACAGCACTTTTACTGCTTAATATCTCTACTCAAGCACTCTCTCGTTGTGTCTCCTACTACTATCATGCCCTATAAATAGTGGTGAAGGGAAGCTCAAGCTTTCCATCTCAAATCCTTGCTCTTGAAATTTACAAGTAGTCTTCATAAGAAGAAAAAAATGAAGTCCAAGGCTTTTATTTTCCTAGGTCTTTTGTTTGTTGTGCTCATTCTCGTTGCTTCGGCAGTGGCCGCGGAGGCATCTAAGTATGAGAAAAAAGCTGAGCTTGGAACCCGATGATTTCATTTTTTCAAGTCTGGTTAATCTAATAGTTTAAGAAATGTTATTCTTTCATAATTATGATATAGAATTTTGCACAGAATAGTATAATAGTGGTAGTTTTGTAATTAAATAACATCATAGTAGATTTTGTGTTTTAAAATGGCATGCTCACAACTCAAGCATATCAATGTGTATCTTTTTGTTTTTGTTTTTTAATATAAGTAGTCATGAGTGTGTGTATATATATATATATATATATTTTTGTATGTATAATTAATTGTTTTGGAGTCACAATTACATATGTCCCTTCATTTAATATGTAGTATATTTTCTTTTCTTGGTTTTATTGGGCATTATGGGGCAGAGGATGAAGCAAAGGAGACGAATCAGCATGGAGGCCGTTGCAGATATGGCTATTGTGGCCAAACCCTCTATGGATGCTCAAGGTGCTGCGAGAACGCTGCTGAAGCTCAAGTTGCGGAAACTGAAACAAAGACTGAAAAACGTCAGTCCACTCGAGTAGTAAAATTCATCTTTTAGTTCCCACAATTCATGCAATTAATTAGAGTTATTACGATCCATGCAATTAGTTCTTGACAATACTTTAGAACCGGTCATAAAAGGTTTATCTCTTCTTCTCACGTGGATAAATTGCTTTTGACTAAATGAGAAAGGGGATTAATCGAGGAGCTGACCCTTAACTGCATACCCAAAAAATGCACAGAAACTTGGATTCAACTCCTATGTAAAATACAATGAACGTAGAACATAACAAACTCTGGTGCATCCATGTTTACAGAGGAAGCAGCTGATAAGGAAACAAATGGGGTAGTCGATGCAAACATCAATCATGGTGGCTGGGGAGGAGGCCTAGGTGGCGGAGGATATGGCTGTGGTAGATGGGGAGGCGGCCGAGGTGGCAGTGATATGGCGGCGGTGGTTGGGGAGGAGGCCGTGGCGGGAGACATGGCGGTAAGTAACAATAGAAGATTACAATGTGACGCCCAATATTCATATTAAACGTAGAATAACAAGCTCTTGTGCATCCATATATATTTGCAGTGGAAGCAGCTGATAAGGAAACAAATGAGGTAGCTGATGCAAACAGCAATCATGGCTGCTGGGGAGGAGGCCGAGGTGGTGGCGGATATGGCGGCGGTTGGGGAGGAGGCCGAGGTGACGGTGGATACGGCGGTGGTGGATGGGGAGGATATGGAGACGGTGGCTGGGGAGGAGGCCGAGGTGGTGGTGGATATGGCGGTGGTGGATGGGGAGGATATGGAGGCGGTGGCTGGGGAGGAGGCCGAGGTGGCGGTGGATATGGCGGTGGTGGATGGGGAGGAGGCCGAGGAGGTGGCGGTGGATATGGTGGTGGTTGGGGAGGAGGTCGAGGTGGTGGCGGATATGGCGATGGTGGTTGGGGAGGAGGAGGTTGCAAATACGGCTGCTGTGGTGGCTATGGAGGCTGCAATAGTGCTGAGGAAGCTCGCAACACCCAAAATGAAGCCAAGCCTTAAAACTAGAAAAGCTTAAATATATGTAACATATAACTTGTAAGTGCCCCATATATCGATATACGCAAATAATATACATGGGGCTAGAGTGAGACTAAACTATTTGAATAAGTTGCAGGTGGGTTCTTTGTTCCCACTATTGCCTTGGGGTTAGATCCCTAAGATTGAGTCTCTTACTAAGAAAACAAAGTTCTATACTTTCTAATTACGAAGATTGCTGAAATGAAATGTTTCTTCTATGTTTTGGAACCAAAACTCGTGACCCATGATCTAACTCTAGAAATCTTTACGATAACCGTAAGGAGAGAGAGAGAGAGAGAGAGAGAGAGAGAGAGAGAGAGAGAGAGAGAGAGAGAGGAAACTTGCTCAGTCCACTAACCAGCAAGTCTTGGAGCAAATTCTCAAGCCTGCCAAGGCCGCCATGGTTTGTCACAAACCATTCTCATTGAAGTCATGCACCAAGGTTTTGTCACCAGTCTTGCTCATTAACCAAACCTGTAAATTTGGCTACCTCCGAGTTGAGACAACCAGCTATTTACTAATAAATTTCGTACTCATGCATTGAAATTAGTTGAATTATGAATAGAAAAATGCTATTTTTTAAAAATTTTTGTACAGAATTTTACACCAGAATGATGTAGCGATGACAGTTTTGTAATAAATAAGCATCTTGGTGAGTTCTTTATTTTAAAGTGATAGACCCACAACTTACACACATTATTCTGGTGATAAATTCTGTATGAATTTCTGATTATATAGCATTACCCTTATGAATAATTGGATGGGCAACTAGAAACTCAACTCTATAGGGAAGAAAAGAAAATGTTATTATATTATCAGTAATTCTATACAAATAAAAAAATTATCTCACAATTTTATGTAGTGTAGTTAGAATAATTTTCGAAAACGAAACTAAACACGCTATTTAAAGATGTTAAGACCCAAGTCTACTTAAAATCTTTATATAGTTTTTCTCAAACTGATACGAAAAGCTTGTTTGGTCAATTAATTACAAAAAGTGTCATTGTAAAAGTTTTCCAAAAACGTACCTCACTTCTAGAAACAGTTTTGGACTGTTTTCTAAAACTGTTTTTCATATAGAAATGACAAAAAATATGAAATTCGTACTGTATTCAAACTTTTAGTTATGTTTGTTTCCAAAAAAAATGAAAATGAAAACGAAATTTAGAAAATGACTCTGAACAGGACTATTCAGGATTGTCACTATATCATTTGTATTTTCTTATATGGGGTAGTAGCTATGTTGTAGTTCTTTCTGTTTTTTGGTCGGCCATCTTCACGAACGGTTCAGTCCGGTTAGTTGTCCATGGGCCCAGCAAGGTAAGTCTGACGCCAACCTGGGGCCAGATCAGAGGTCTAAATGGTCAAACTGGCCCGGGATATCATATATAAGAAAATGCTAGCAGCTGGTGGGGCTAGCCGACGTGACGTGAATCTGTAGGCCCCTGCCAGCAGCCGTTCCTGTGTTTAATCCCTTCTTATATATATAAAGCCACTCAAACCGATCATCATTTAATCGCAGTGACTTCAAATTTTAGAAGACCTTCATGCGTGTTATCGAGAAATTATTCGGTGTTGTAGGAGCGTCACATGTCTATACTCGTTTACTCACAAGAGAGCAGGCTCTCCACTTATTAGGTGAAGTATTTGACTTTTTCTAATTGGAGAACCCATCATTATGCGAGTGGTAAAGTAAAAATGATGTAGTACTCTAAGAATACCTAATAATTTTTTATTTGGGATGGGAGAATTTTTTTATTAGGGTAGCTGCCGTAGTGGTGCACAAAAGAATTGAAAATCGAACCAATTCGGCCTCTTTAAGTAGGGTTAGTTTGGATTTGTAATGAGTTCGGTTCAGTTCTAGGTCTAAAAATTAACAAATCGATAAGTTTAATTCGTTTTTAGTTTCATATTTTTTGGACCCGAACCAAACCAATAATCAAACTGTGACATAATCTTTATATAAATATATATATCATAAAAGTCTATATATATGTTATATATATGCCATTAGATTATTATTATTATTTGTACTTAAATATTTATTAATTTATGTTTGTATGTCATTTTTTATTTTTAAAAAAAATTAAGGATGCAAAATTAATCTTATTATTTTATTTTTTTGAATGAATAAATTAAATAATATATATAAAAGTAGACCTGATCCAGCCCAACCCGATCTGGGCTTGATCTAACCCGAGATATGGAACCGAACCGAACAGAACTAAATTGGGTTGGTTCTGGATCTAAAAATCTAAAATCAACAAGTTCATATCGATTCTAGGTCTAACACGGACCCGACCCTACCCAACCCAACCCATGCACAACCGTAACTGCCATTATTGAACTAGCTAACTTTCACTATTTTTTAAGTTTATGTGTTTGTATTTATGTGATTCTAGGTAGCAAATGTAATGTATTGCTCCCATTGAACTTCTAACATATACATTGGCACCCACTAAATTAATTAACACCAATATTTGTCCCAACTAAATATTACTAACTAGTTATTATTTGACTAAATACATAGCACAATCCAAATCTTCTATTCTAATATTAAAATTGTGAGTTTATGTGGCAATTACAGGGCTATCTTTTAACTTTTTATCTTAGTTTTGGTGAGAGACTTTTTTTCTGTACACAGCTTTTGTACAGAGTTGATGACACTTTATTTTTTTGACATTTTTAATATAATTATCTCTTTATTTATCTAAAAAATATATTATATATAATTTCGGGTATGATTCTATGTAAAATTTGCTCTTATTGAACAAAAATCTTGGATCCGCTCTTGCCTGGAGCACTATATGTCTTTACTCATCCTAACTTTTTTACAAGAAGAGTAGCTTTTTTGAAACTTAATAAAAAACAAGTAGGGTTTTCAAACTTATTCAGAAAACAATGTAAGGAGTGGTGCCTTCCCTTTTCATTTTCGTATGCATGCATGCATGACACTGATTTTGTTTACTTATTTCCTTTTTCTAGGTAAATAATTTACTAATTTCATTTTTTAAGTAAATTTACTAATTTTGCTTTTTTAAGTAAATAATTTTTAATATATGATTGTACTCTAAAAGTGCAATCAGAATGCCTTAACTAGTTCTTTGTTAAACATATAATATGATTAATTATGTAATTTTAGTCATGTTTTGTGTTTAACTTAGTTTGTTTTATGTAAATAGGAATTCGAGCTAAAAAAGAACAAATTCGAACTAAAAGAAGGAAGAATGTTCGAATGGCTTAAGGGGCATTCAAACGGTGCGTTCGAACACAATGTAGGATCGTTCGAACAGAACGTCAAGGCGTTCAAATGGTTGTCTAGGCGTCAAAAATTATTGCAAGCATAAAAAGTGTTGATCATGTCAAAAAGGCATCGAAAGATTCTACACCATGTTTTTCCATCAAAAGTGCATCAAATATCTGTTCGAACGGTCGGCATGAGCGATCGAACACTTTACGGGACTTCAGTTTTTCATTACTTATATAAGTTGGGATTGAGCCTTTTTTTGCGAGAGTAGTGAGTTTTTACGAGTTTTAGCGTATTTGAGAGCTTTAGGAGTAGATTACAGTAAAACTTTATAACTTTTTTATAATTTTTTCAATTGCTGTAATCAGATTCAATTACTTTTAATAGTATTTCAGTACATGTTTTGCATATCTATTATACTAATGAGTAACTAGATTCTATCTTGTGATAAATTATGAAGATCTTGGAAAAATAATGGAGGTAATTAGGGTTTCAATGTTTTCATCTTTTTCTTAATTCTTGGGGGTCAAATCTTAGATATTTATGAAACTTAAATATTTGACTAAGCTTGATAATCTCTATGCACAAATCCTAGTTTGATGCAGTTATTGCATAAATCGCTGGTATTTATCTATGATTCTAAATTGAATTATTCTATGTTTGATTATTAAACAACAACAATCTTTTTGGTTAAATTTTCTAAATCAAAGACTTATGACGTAATCAATAATTTGAATTATCAAAAATCTCTATTAGAATTCTTGGTGAAGCAATTGATTGGAACAATTGGTTTCATGACTTTTTTTTTATCTAATTCAAAATCGTTTTACATAGTTTTGTTTAGTTAAACCATTCTCTATCCCAAATGTATTTTCTTTTCTATTTTATTGGAGTGCTCCCATAGGATTTCTGAATTAAAATAAATTTTTCTAAATACGCTAACGCTCTTCCCTGTGGATCAACTTTGGGTTTCACCGAATTACTACATCGCAGCCGTGCACATGCAGTTTTATTGCATGTTTCTGGAGTGATCAATATATCCACTAAAAATTAAAATACCATAATTTTATAGACCCACTAAGATTTTTAAGAGACTCACTAAAATTTTTAGGCTAACATAACTCTAGCTAGCAAACTCTAAATCAACCTAAACCTAGTTAGTAAACCGTAGGTTAACCTAACACTAGATAATTCAACCGAAATCAGTGTCATACATGCAAGCATACGAAAAACGAAAAGGGAAGGCACCACTCCTTGCATGATTTGCTGAATAAGTTTGAAAACCCTATTTTTTTTGGATTAAGTTTCAAAAAAGGTGCTCTTCCGGTAAAATGGCCACTCATCCTCTCACAGGGGAGGTGAGTTTCTCACTTGTTAGGTAAGGTATTTGATCTCACTTAGTAAGGGGGACCCTACTACTTTGTTAGAGGTGGAACAAGGATGACCATGAATAACTTTTCTTGGAATAGCCTAAAGTTGCAAAAAAAATTTTGTCTTGAATCTTGATCTTAGTCAAAACGCCATTAAATGTTAACAAGTTGAGTCTAGTAGTGACTTATTTTAGTTTGGCTTCATTATTATTGATTACTCCAAAGTATTGCGATTGATATCCGCCAGTGTACAGTTTGTGACGCAGTAATAACTCGGTAAAGTCCAAGATCGATCCACAGGGACTAAATTGAGTTAACCTAAGAGGTAAAAACAACAATTCTTCTACAAGAAAACTAATAAATCTACCAGAGTGAAGTGAAAGTAAACCAAAAATTGATGAGTTGAGAGATAAATATTAACGAAAATAGAAATAAAAACTAAACTTGTGATTGATGAATGGAAAGCTTGGAGTCAATTGATCCGGATGTCAATGCCCTTAGCGTCTCATTAAGATTCTTTTATAACTCAAACTATTGACTTTGTCATAAGCCTTTGATTCTAAAGATGAAGCTTTAAAACCCAAGCCCTTAATTCTTGAACTTTATTTCATAATATCTTACTCAAGTGTTTATAGCATCGATTCCAGTAACTATAATCTTAAACCCTAGTATGTGTATTACAACTCCAGAACATAGTAAAAAACCTCTTGTTTTCAATAGATCAAGATTATAGAGAATTAACGACTTTCAAATTAATAAAAGATTTATATATTCAAAACTATAGAATCTTGATGATTCACCAAGGTTACATCAAACATCTATTACAATTGAACCCAAGATTAGGTTTAGTCAAACATCACTATGAAGAACATGTTTGAATTCAAGATTGGAATTGTCGATAAATTCATAAAGATTGAAAGAAAACCTTTTCAAGCTTTCAAAAACCTTCAAGATCTCCTTCAAAGTACTCTAAAAATGAACTCCCCCCCCCCCTCCCCCCCGGTTCTGGGGATAATTACAAGTATTTATATGCTAATTTAGAACCTACCTTGTATCTTGTTTATTTTGCGCGCCTTGCTTTCTTCGGTCTTCGATCTTCGGTCTTCGTCTTGATCTTCGTCTTCAATCTTCAAGAGTTGTCTTCAAACTTTAGATTGCAGCTCCTCAAGTCTTCCAAGGAGGGTTGAAGGCTAGTGCATGAGTGTATGGGGGTGTGTATGAGTGTATAGGAAGCTAGGGTTTAGTGTATGGTGGCTAGGGCTTGGAAAACCTAGGGAAGCTAGGGTTTAGGGGGTGCTCGAACTCTGTATATTGAATTATATGATTTTTAGGTTAAGTGTGCGGACCCTTTTCACGTTGAATGAGACTCTATATTTATAGAGGTTGGACAACACTAGCGCCTGTTGCAGTGGCGCCAGGCCAAAGTTTACACTGGCGCCACTACTAGTGGCGCCAGCCATTTAGGAAATGTTTAAGGTCGGCAAACAACGTATCTTTGACTAGATTTGGGTGCCTGTACTAGTGACTACCACGCAATTTTTAGCCTGGCTTCACTAGGAGTGGCTCCGAAAAGTCCGGGAATGATTTAAAGGAGCCGGGAATGACCCGGAAGGTCGGAAAGGAGCAGGAACACTTAAAATAGTGTCCTGGAAGTATTTGACTTGAAAAGTGAGGATAAGATATGTCGAAAAGGTTGACCAGGCCTTCAGGGGCAAAACGGTCAATCGGGCAGGGAAACTGCCGAGACAGACTCGGACTATCCCGAAAGAGGACTTGGGATTTGGAAAAATTATTTAGAATGTTCCCAGAGCCGGCGTGGTCGAAAAAGGAGACCGGTCCACCAGGGGCAAAACGATCATTTTGTACCGGGTTGGCCGGAACTGACTCGGAATGATCCGGAAAGGTAAAAGGAAGCCGAGAACACTATAAAAAGTAGTCTCAGGAGGTTACCGGTTTGATACCCAGAGCCGGTGTGGTTGAAAAAGGAGACCTGCCCACCAGGGGCAAAACGGTCATTTTGTACCGGGTTAGCCGGAATTGATTCAGAATGATCCGGAAAGGTAGAGGAGGATTGAGAATATTATAAGAAGTATTCTCGGGAGGTTACCGGTTTGATACCCAAAGCCGGTGTGGTTCCTGGGGCATTCGGATGCCTAGGGGCAAAATGGTCATCTTGACCGGAAAGTCTCGAAAAAGGTCCAAAGAGCAGTTTGGTCATTTTTCACCGAAGTGGGCTAACAAACACTAGTGTTGACCTGGGTTTTGAGTGTTTCCGCCACTCTAACGGCGGTCGTCGTGACACAGGGGTTTGTTGACAATTCCCTATATTGACCTATTTGTGAGTATTTCCGCTACTCTAACGGTTTTGTGAGTAGTTCCGCTACTCGGACCGTCTCGAGGAATAAACTGTCTCGAGAGTGGGATTGGAAAGGGGACTTATCGTCTCCAAAGAGACGCGCCTAGGATTGGAACTGTCTCGAAGAATAAACTGTCTCGAGAGTGGGATTGGAAAGGGGTCTTACCGTCTCCGAAGAGACGTACCTGGATTGGAATCGTCTCGAGGAATAAAATGTCTCGAGAGTTGGATTAGAAAAGGGTCTTACCGTCTCCGAAAAGACGTGCCTGGATTAGAACCGTCTCGAGGAATAAACTGTCTCGAGAGTGGGATTAGAAAAGGGTCTTACCGTATCCGAAGAGACGTGCCTAGGATTGGAACTGTCTCAAGGAATAAACTGTCTCGAGAGAGGGGTTGGAATTGGAAAGGAAAGGACAATGCCCCTAAGGGCATTTTGGTCATTTTGCCTCTATTTAGGCCTGACAGGCCCGCGAAGCGATGGACAGACGGGATTTGGACTTAGAATGTTGGTTTCAGTCGGAATATGCCCACAATAACTTGAAAACAAGTCTGGATAGAGTGTAGACTGCCAAGCGGTAAAAAATGGGGTGCTTACAAAGACCTGGTGAGATCACCCCATCATTAATGTTAGCTATGGAGATAGGTCTGAGATCAACAATTAAAGAAAAACTAGGTAGGTCGGTCGGAATAGAACGTGTGAGTGATGGAGTAAGGTAACCACATGGAAGATTACGCAAAGGGTCGACTCTCACTAAACGTTTATGACAGTCTCGAAAATATGCTGACATACATATGCACACATAAGAGACTATCCACGCCTCTGCAACAATTAATTCACAATTTGTCCTTCCTTCCTTCAAATGTTCACAGAAATAATTGCACTGATTCAATAAAAAATTAAAGCAACCCAGCTGAAGCAGCAATCTCCATATACAAAGCAATACCACCAATATGAATTTAGCACAGAAGCCTATCCACCTCTAATAATCTGCCTCCTAACTACTTGTATGCCTAGACGCCTAAAAAGCAAAAAAAAAAAAAACACAAAAATCCTAGATTTCTAACACGTACAGGGATGGAACGAAGTTACCAATTGGCCTTAGCTTACGATTCCCTCGCTGTTGTAGATGATGACAAAGCAACTTGCTTGATTTTGCGTTGACTAAGGTTAGTGTTCTGGCATGTCTCTTGCGGTCAATCTTATGCAAATTGTCCCTGGTAATGGCACCAAAATTTAACTTACACCAATCGGTGTCCTTGGACGTGACCGAAGGTAATCCCAAAAGTAGGATGACAAAGCAGTATAACCCAGTGAAGTCTGGGATCAAATTCTCAAGGACAGAAGACAAGATGATGAAGAACGTGTATCACTTCTCTCAATTTATACAAAATAATGAATTACTTCTAAAAAGAAACCAAAAATTATAGATTTGAGGTTGAGTTTGTTTAATCTAGACTAAGTATTGAAAACTAATTTAATGCAATGAAATAAAGTCTTAAGATCAATTGTTCCAATAAGTGGCTTCGCCCAGAATTTCAATGGAGGTTTCTGATAACTCAAATCATTGACTACGTTATGAGTCTTTGATTCAGAAGATTTAGCAACAAAAATAATTATTCTTTAACAATCAAACGTAGAATAAATCAGGTTTAGAATCAAATATGCATACTATCGATTTGTTGCCAAGCATGATCAAACATCTAGGTTTTTGTAAATATCTACTCTAGATTGAATCAGTTTTAGAATCAAATATGCATACCATCAATTCGTGCAATACATGTACTGACCACAGGTTTATGCATAAGCATTGCTAAATATAGTCAAACACCTAAATTTTTATAAATATCTAAGGTTTGATCCCAAAGAATTAAGAATCAGAAGATTTAAACATTGAAATGCAATTTACCTCCATTGTTCATCCAAGATCTTCAATTGATCTTCACAATTAATCTTAAGATAAAATCTAACTACTCATCATAATTATAGATACACAAAGCAATATGTAAATTTATTGAAAAACTGAGTAACCTGATTACATGAATTGAAAATTGAATGAAAACTATGAAAATTTCTACTCTAAACTACTTTTAAAACCTAGAAAAACATCATTCCCCTTTTAGGGTTTGATTACAAGTATATATAATTAAATCTGGAATCCTAAACCAACAAGAAAATAAAAATTCTGTAGCTGGGGCAGTTGGTCGTCGAAACAACTAAAACAGTGTATATTTTGACGTTCGAACAACGAGATCTCATTCCTTGAGAAATCCTTCAATGGTCATCCGAACGACCAAAACAATGCATTAAGTGATGTTCAAATGATAATTGCAGTGATCAAAACAACTCTCTGAATCTTTAGCCTTCGTCTGAACGGCGTCCGAACTATGACTTCAGTGGTCAACTTCTAGTCACCTTTTTAGCTCCATTTCCCATAGAAATCAAAATACACTCAATTAGTACTAGAATATAACTAAAGAGATATCTATAGTCCCGAACTAAGCGTAACAAAGTACAAGTTAAAATCTTACAATTGCACTTTTGAAGTGCAATCAGTTTCCATTATGATTTCAACACATGAATTGGACTAGTTGTTGTACTATCATCAATCGCGACGCCAGCTGATGGTAGCCAACTCAATCAAGGCTCACCATGGCTTTCTAAAGCCAGCAACTAACCATCACTCATAACCGATGGTAACGTTCTTCTTAGACGGGAATTGTTGATAGTGAAAATCCTAACAACGTCTTTCTTTCTCTTTTTTTTTTTTTTTTTTGTATAGGCTACTCCTTACATCTTTCAAGAAGTATTCCCACTTATCACCACACAACCATTTATGAAAAACCATACCACACCTATGTTAAAGCGAAACTTAAATCCCACTAAATAATCTGATTGCTAAAAGAATATGTTTAGCAATTAATTTCCCTGACAAACTCATATTTTGAACTTTATTCCCAACCTGGGTGCTGTTCAGCATTTTAGGTTGAGCGCTATTTGAAATGGTATTTTTAGTAAAAATGCCTTTTTATTTGGCCTTTTTTCAAGCATTTTTTAACAAGTAAAAAAGGGAAGAAGGAAAATACATTTCAGAGACATACGAAGTGTAGGCCAGTGTATTTTCCACTTAAAAATGCTGTTTAAAATGGTATTTTTAACTAGAAAGCATTATTTCAATTAGCGTTTCTTCCCAGTTAAAAACACCATGTGAAATGGCGTTTTTAACTAGAATTAAACCCTAACTTTTTTCTCTCACTCTCTCACTTAGCATAACTAAAAAAGAACAAAGCTCCCTCCTCCCTTCTGATCTCACTCTCACTCTCTCACTCTCACCTCTCTCACTCGGCTGAACTGAGAAAGAAAGCTCCCTCCCTCTCCCTTCTGGTCTCATTCTCACTCGTGGGTCTCATTGCCGCTCAAGATCATCAGGCTGTTTGTCACTCTTTATTTGAGGTACTCTCTCTTAAGAATTTTTTTTGCCTCATCTCTGTTTACTGGATTTCAAGTTTTATCTTACTTTGTATATATGCATTATGCATCTTTATCTTTCTGTGTATAAATGCATTATTGCTTTATTTTATTTTTTGAATTGATTTCCCATTCAAGTCTGACAACACCATAGAAGAATTAGTCACTACTTTGAATCCTCAATACATGTATATATTCATACATACATATATAATGTAATTAACCTGCATTTAAAAAAATTAAATTAATGTAGTACAATATTATTGCCGACTGTTGCTAATGGCAGGAATAATTGGCCTTTGTTTAGACGGACATTACACATAAGTCATGTACTATGGTTTCTTGCTAAAATTTCATAACAAGGGTTATTTGTAAGTTTATCACTAAAAAATCTTTCAAAAAAATTTAGGAGAAACTGGCAAAGGAGAGAATCGATCCACAAGCGGATGGGGAATTAAAAACTTTTTGACAAGCCTTGTAGAAATGAATCTTTAAAAGACCAAAAACACAAAATGACATAAAAAGATTGGATCTTGGATAAAATATTTATTTTTATTATTATTGTTGTTATTTTGAGGTGGGGGAATGGTGATGGGGTGCTAGAACTGAACTAGGTAATTTTCGATATTTATTTTCATTTTCTACAAGATAAGAACATGAGATTTGTTTTATTAGGTGATGGAATGTTTGTCGCGCCCAGATTTTTCGCGCCCGAGGAATACTCACCCAAGCGGGAAAAATGTTGTACTCTCTCGTTAGAACTCACCCTCCTAGAAGAATGAGTGCGACTAGGTTTGAATTGAAAAATAGGTTTGAATAAAGGGCTTTTGAAAAAGATTCGGAGTTGCCACCTAACTTGATTAAGGTGAGTTAGGTCACCTAAAAACTAAGAATAATCCGAAGACTACACTTAGGGTTTTTGAAAAATAATTTTGAAAACATCTCCTCAAGAGAGGGTTTTTAAGAAAACAGGTTGTTTGGCAACCTTTGGAAAACATTTAGCCCTTTTTAGAAAAATGACTCCTTTTTGGTCTTTGAAATCAGTGATCTAGGTTCGGAGGTTGGTTACGTGTAGGGAAGACGTACTAAGCTATCACCCTACCCCGCCCTTTCGGTACCTACATGTCAATCTACCCTAGATTTACCTATGGGAGTCTTCGACTAACTATAGTTCAACCCTATTCACTTTAGAAAAACAATGTTTGAAAACTAATATGATGCATGATATGCAAGTACAAGATAAGAGAATTGATTTGGAAAAAGATTTGAAAAGAAGTTGATTAGATTTGAAAATAGATTTGAAGAGATGGAATTGAAATTGGAAAGTTTTAGAAATTGAAAATAAAGATTTAAAAATAGATTTTTGGAATGGGAAACTTGAAAATAGATTGGAGACTTGAAAAGATTGTGGAATTTGAGATTTGGAAAGATTTGACAACCGCACCCATGAGGGTGGAATTGAAAGTTTGAAAAATATTGTGACCACACCTATGAAGGTTGCCTACGTATCCCTTTGGGGGAATCAGGTCAGTCGTAGTTCGGACCGCAGTCCGATTGAAAAGAGATTGATTTGAAAAGAGAGATTGGATTGGAAGAAAGAAATTCAATTTGATTTGAGATTAGAAAAGGAGATTAAATTTGAGAAGATTGGACTTGCTTTGGAAAGATTGATTTTGGAAAGATGGAGGTTTAGGAACCTAGACTTAGGAAAGGCTTGACTCGACTTGGAAGGTTTAGGAGATTAGGAAAGGTTGGATTTAAGAAATGTTTGAATTAGGAAATGTTCGATTTAGGAAAGTTTCGAATTAGGAAAGTTTCATTTTTGGAAAGTTTTCGAATTAGGAAAGTTTCATTTTTGGAAAGTTTTCGAGTTAGGAAAGTTTTGAATTTAGAAAATTTTGAATTTAGAAACATTTGAAAAAGGGAAGTTTTGATTTTGGAAAGTTTTGAAAACAAGGAAGTTTTGAAAATACGAAAGTTTCGTTTTGGGAAAGGTTTGAAAAAGGAAAGTTTTGAAAATTGGAAAGTTTTGAATTTAGAAAGTTTTGGAAAAAGGAAAGTTTTCAGTTTAGGAAATGTTTGAATTAAGAAAGTTTCAACTTAAGAAAGTCTTGAATTAAGAAAGTTTTGAATTTAGAAAAGTCTTAAATTTGAAAAGATTTGAAGTTTAAGAGAGTTTAGAATTTAGAAAGTTTTAGGTTTAGAAAGATTCAATTTAAGAAAGTTTCAAATTTAGAAAGTTTTGAATTTAGGAAGCTTAGAATTTTAGAAAGATTTGAAATTTAGAAAGTTTAGGATTTAGAAAGTTTTTAGGTTTAAATTTTAGAAAGTCTTGAAATTAGGAAAGGCTTGAGTTTAGGAAAAGTTTGAAAACTTAGGTTTAAGAAGTTAAGATTTGAAAAGAGGGTAGAATTAGGAAAGATTTGAAAGTTGAGTTTTTAAAATTTAGGAAAGATTTTTATGTTCAAGTTTTGGAAACTTAAGATTTAGGAAAGTGGAAGATTAGGAAGGATTGGAATTAGGAAAGATTTGGATTAGAAAGGGATTGGATTTGGTTTCTAAAAGAGAAAGGTTGGATTTTGTTTCCAAAAACGGAGGACGGGATCTAGTTTCCTAAACGGGGAGATTGGATTTGGTTTCTTAAAGAGAAGATAGGATTTGACAAGAATTTGGAGAGGGAAATTTTAGAAACCCTAGTTTTGAAAAATTGTAGTTTCGACGTAGAAAATAGGTTTTGGAAACATGTATAGTTTTGATGTAGAAAACAAAAGATTTTGGAAACCTAGGTTTAGGGCAAAGTTTGAAAATTGTGTTTTTGGAAAGAAAATTAGGGTTTCCTAATTGTGGGTTCTAGGGCTTGATTTGGGGCTCTAAGGAAAGAGTTTTTGGAAAGTGTGTTTTTAGAAACGAAGGTTTTTCTAGAAAGGAATCCTAGGGAGGAGTTTTTGGAAAGTGAATTTAGAAAGAGAGTTTTTGGAAAAGATTTTAAAGAGAAGGAGTTTTGGAAGGTGTGTTTTTAGAAACGTAGATTTTGGAATGGAAATCCTAGAGGGGAATTTCTAGAAAGAAGATTTTAGAAAGAGTTTTTGGAAAGATTTTTGGAGACAGTTTTTAGAAAGTGGATTTTGAGGAAAAGATTTTGGAGAGGAGTGGAAAAAGAGAGTTTTGAAAAATAGATTTTGGAAGCGAGTTTTTGAAAACACTTTTGAAGAGGAGAGTTTTAGGAAAGTATATTGAAAAAGAAATTTTTAGGAGGAAATTCTTGGAGAGAGAGAGTTTTTGAAAAGTACAAAAACATCTCACTTTCCTAAAGCGATTCTAGCCATAAGAGGGCTAGAACCACTTTAAGAAAGTGGTTTTGAAAACAAAGTTTGAAAATATAGGCCAAAAGGCCACTTTTAATATAACACTTTCCTAAAGCAACCCTAGCCATGGAAAGGCTAGAATCACCATAGAATTGTGGTTTTGAAAACAAGTTTTTGAAAAAGAGATTTTGATGCAATTTTGAAAACAAGTTTGAAAACGATTTTTGAAAACAACTTTTTGAAAACGAATTTGGAAAATGCAAGACTATGATATGCACAATGCAATTTGGGATCGTGAACATACAAGGTTAAGGCTTCACTACATAATCAAGGGGGCCAGACCCACGTGGTCTTTGGTTAGACTATAAGAAGGCCCCCGACACGGTGACTCTCCAATAGTCCAATCCTACACATGGACCGGAAATCCCATTGTTTCAAGCATGCAAAGAAAGGGGGGGAAAGAGATGGGGGATTAAAATAGAGAAAACCCAAGTGGGTCGGAGAGAGAAGAGAGAGGGGGAATGCGGAAATTTAAATAGGGAGCCTACCTTGTTTCTTGTTTATTTTGCGCGCCGTGCGGTCTTCAATCTTCAGTCTTGGTCTTGATCTTCTTCTTCAAACTTTCAAGGGTTGTCTTCAAGCTTTAGATGACAACTCTTCAAGTCTTCGAAAGATGGTTGAAGGTTAGGGTATGAGTGTATAGGGGAATGTATAAGTGTATAGGAGGCTAGGGTTTGTGTATAGTGGCTAGGGTTTGGAAAAACCTAGGGAGGCTAGGGTTTTGGAGGTGCTCGAGCTCTGTATATCGAATTGTATGATTTCTAGGTTAAGTTTGCAGACTCCTTTCACGTTGATCGAGGCTCTGTATTTATAGAAACTGGACAAGCCTGGCGCCTGTTGCAGTGGCGCTAAAGCAAAATTTATACTGGCGCCACTAGGAGTGGCGCCAGGCCATTTTTTGGCTTGGCGCCACTAGCAGTGGCGCCAGCCATTTAGGAAACAATTAAGGTCGGCAAGCAACGTATCTTTGACTAGATTTGGGCGCCTGTACTAGTGACTACCATGTAAATTTTAGCCTGGCTTCACTCGGAGTGACTCCAGAAAGTCCGGGAATGATTTGAAGGAGCCGGGAGTGACCTGGAAGGCCGGAAAGGAGCAGGAACACTTAAAATAGCGTCCCGGAGGTATTTGACTTGAAAAGTGAGGATTGGCTGTGTTGAAAAGGTTGACCGAGCCTTTAGGGGCAAAACGGTCAATCGGACCGGAAAACTGCCGGGACAGACTCAAACTGTCCCGGAAGAAGACTTGGGGTCTGGAAACATTATTTAGAATGTTCCCAGAGGTTGCCGGTTTGATTCCCAGGGCCAGCGTGGTCGGAAATGGAGACCGGCCCACCAGGGGCAAAACGGTCATTTTGTACCGGGTTTGCCGGAACTGACTCGGAATGGTCCGGAAAGGTAAAGGAAGGTCGAGAACACTATAAAAAGTATTCTCGGGACATTACCGGTTTGATACCCAGAGCCGGTGTGGTCGGAAATGGAGACCGGCCCTCTAGGGGCAAAACGGTCATTTTGTACCTGGTTTGCCAGAACTGACTCGGAATGATCCGGAAAGAGAAGGGAAGGTTGAGAATACTATAAAAAGTATTCTCAGAAGGTTACCGGTTTGGTACCCAGAGCCGGTGTGGTTCCCGGGTCATTCGGATGCCTAGGGGCAAAATGGTCATCTTGACCGGAAAAGGTCCAAAGGGTAATTTGGTCATTTTTCACCGAAGTGAACTAACAGACATGGGTATTGACCTAGGTTTTGAGTGTTTCCGCCACTCGGACGGGGCTGAGTATTTCCGCTACTCGAACGGGGTTGACGATTTGAGAGTACTTCCGCTACTCTAACGGTTCTGTGAGTATTTCCGCTACTCTAACGATTCTGTGAGTACTTCCGCTACTCTAACGGTTCTGTGAGTACTTCTGCTACTCTAACGGTTCTGTGAGTACTTCCGCTACTCTAACGGTTCTGTGAGTATTTCCGCTACTCTAACGGTTCTATGAGTATTTCCGCTACTCGGACGGCTCTGTGAGTACTTCCGCTACTCTAACGGTTGAGTATTTCCGCTACTCGGACGGCTCTGTGAGTACTTCCGCTACTCTAACGGTTGAGTGAGTATTTTCGCTACTCGGACGGCTCTGTGAGTACTTCCGCTACTCTAACGGTTCTGTGAGTATTTCCGCTACTCTAACGGTTCTATGAGTATTTCCGCTACTCGGACGGCTCTGTAAGTACTTCCGCTACTCTAACGGTTGAGTGAGTATTTCCGCTACTCAGACGGCTCTGTGAGTACTTCAGCTACTCTAATGGGGGTGTGAGTAGTTTTGCTACTCGGACCGTCTCGAGGAATAAACTGTCTCGAGAGAGGGATTGGAAAGGGGTCTTACCGACTCCGAAGAGACGTGCCTAGGTTTTGAGTGTTTCCTCCACTCTAACGGTGTTGTGAGTGTTTCCGCCACTCTGACGGTTTTGTGAGTGTTTCCGCCACTCTAACGGTTTTGTGAGTGTTTCACTACTCGGACCGTCTCGAGGAATAAACTGTCTCGAGAGAGGGATCGGAATTGGAATAAGAAAGGACAATGCCCCTAAGGGCATTTTGGTCATTTTGCCTCTATTTGGGCCTGACAGGCCCACGAAGCGATGGAAAGATGGAATTTGAAACTAGAGAATTGAATTCGATAGGAATATGCCCAAAATGACTTGAAAACAAGTCTGGACGGAGTGTAGACTGCCGAGCGGTCAAAAATGGGGTGCTTACAATGTTCAGTCCCCATAACATGATTTCTTTCCTTTGTTTGGTTTTACGAAAAATATGAAAGACAAATAGAAGAAAATCACTTTGCCTTATTTGAAATGAATGGAAAGTCAAAAGTAAATAATAACATAACTATTACAAACACAGAAGTAAAATGAGATGATCTACAAGGTAGCATCGTTCACAGTCTTTTGTGACCATGGCTACAGATCTTAACCACTAGCCTATACCTTGTTATTTAGAGATTTCGGCATAGGAATCAATCATTAATATCTTCTATTATATGTGTTTACTGGTAAGCACAGCTAAGTAATGACAACAATGGTATTTTTTTTTTATGGGAGGGGGGGGGGGGGGGGAGGGGGGGGGGGGGGGGGGGGGGGGAGGGGGATAGTAAAAAATCGCCGAGAAGGCATAGCTTATGATTTAAAGGCTAACAACTGCTTTGATGCAGAATTAGGAACCTCACTTGCTGGGTTACGGGAAATGATCATGCCTATAATGGTTGAGTATGGAGAACATGTGAATATAAAATTTATATGTAGATACCGTTATCGACGAATTAGGGAAGTCTTGGTATAGAAGAAATTATCGGTCAATGATGACATGACATTGTAAACTGTCTTGAATCTCCCGTCGAGATATACTAACAGGCATTGTGTTGAAATATACGTTATGAAGGAGGGGAGCACAATGATCACTAGTGCCAGTCGTATAGATGTGAATTGGGGAGATGTTCAGTCCTATGGTGAACTCTTGTCGCTGAGGGGGGGGGTGATGTATCGGCGTTGGAAACATTTATTGGAATGCTTACACGTAGGCAGAATAGTCAAAGCGCACAGGATACAAATGCACCGAGACAACGAATGTCTAAAATTTTCAGTCCAAATGAGGATTACTCGGAGGGTCGAAGTAATTTTGAACAATTTCAAGATGTTCACATTCTAATTACACCTCACCTAGTATTTGGTTCAGGCTAATGGGGTTGCGCAGAGGTGGGAGGTTCCATTGCAAGTATGAATCACGTGGAACGGCTCGGTGGTTTAGATGAGGTAGGGAGACGAGGACCCCTAAGATGTCAATGTTTAGTCCATTGAATTAAACGAAGATGTTGATGTTTTGATGAGAAATGAATGAAACATTAATTTCGATGACGATAGACACGAACAAGTAAATATTGCTAACTTGGATGACACTTTCGTGCCCTTTTTTACGAACCTGGATGGGGTAGACGATAGCATAACTGGTCAAAATTTATATAATCACGATCCGATATAGTCAAATGCAAATCCAAAGTATGCAAAATAGATGGTTCTCAAAGATAGGAATGCAGTGATTAGTGTATGTAACTGGTATCATGTGAAGAAAAACAAACATAATTACATTGTAGAAATAAACAAAAAAGTATGGAGTACCAGGTACACTCACGATTGCCTGTGAAAATTGTGTGCGTGTTTAAAGAAGAAGCATAGTTTCTTTGAGATCACGTAATACCCTGGCCCGCATACCTATTTACATGGGATGGACAATTTGGATCGCCACAATTTGAATTCGATAATCATTGCATACATGATTATGTCCCAAGTTGCAGTAAGTTATGAGTTTTCAATTTAAAATAAGACATATAAATTTATGTATTCATGCTCTTCCTTGGTAAAGTTTAATTATTCGTTCGGATCTTGTGGTGTATAGAAAGACCCTAGTTGGAAGATAGCATCTATAGTGAAGAATGTAACAAATAATGCTGGTTTTACAGTCTCATATAAGAAAGCATGGCTTGGAAGAACAAAGGCTATTGTGATAGTATTTGGTGACTAGGATTAAGTCATACAAAAAGCTTTCAAGATATATAAGAACGTTGGAGTTTAAGAACCCAAGCATGACTGTGATTTCACAAACTTATGACATTGGACGAATAGGTAAGGTTAAGCTAGACATAATATTTTAGGCATTTCGACCATGCATTGAAGGCTTCAAGCATTGCCCTCCAGTGATAAGTATAGATGGTACCCATCTTTATGGAAAATACACGAGTTATGCTGATTGCTACGATGGGAATAGTGAGGAAAAATATTTTTCCTTTAGTTTTTGCACTAGTTGAATCAGAAAACTATTGTGATTAGGCATAGTTTATCTACAATGTTAGGCACATTGTTATTCCAGGGCAGGAAGGGATCACTTTGATTTCTGATTAACATGCCGCCATATTGAGTGCCGTCAAACGTGAATGGGAAACACCACGAACAGGGCAACCACCTGGATTTCATAGATATTGCCTTAGGTACTTTCGAAGTAATTACCAAACAAAGTTCGGTAATGCTAAAGTTAAGGATCTGATATGGAAAGCTAGAAATGCCCATCAAGTGAGCAAGTTCGACAAGGTAATGGAAGCAATTAAAAAAGTATTTGAGCCGGTGAACAATAAGTTGTGTAGGGAGGACCCTACGAAATGGACATTGGCACATGATGGAGGTTATCGTTAGGCACTTACAACTACTAATGATTCAGAGTGCATTAATAATGTATTAAGAGGTGCACGAGACTTGCCCATAATTGCATATGTTCAGGTTACCTTCTACCACCTGATTAACACCCTGGTTACGCGACAAAGGGAAATTGAGCGTGATTCAGCTAAGGGATTGAGGTACGCAAACGAAGTGCAATACAAGATAGAAGAGTATCAAGCACGATCAGCGGGTCATCGTGTAACTATCTTCCATTGGTAATGTCATAATTTTTGAAAAGTGTATGTAGTTACCTTGATTGTTGCTAGAATTTTATACTTCTCCATGTATAATACAATGACCATGTTATTATATTTCAATTACAAGGGACAGGGTTCCGCTGCGGTTGTTAAAAATGTAACAGGCACAGAAGGGAATAACAAACATGCGGTGACTCTTAATCCTTCATCATGTGATTACAAAAAATGGATGATCTATTATTATCCTTGTTCGCACATGCTCGCAGTGTGCGCGAGATCAAGTAAACAACCATGGTACTTAATTGCTCCTCAGTATAGCGTGGACGTTTACTTTTGCGTGTACGAAACAAGTTTTCAAACAATGGTGCACAAGCATTATTGGGCATCATATGAGGTCCTAAGGTCATACCCGATTCGAGCCATCAATGAGAAGTCACATTCGGGCACCCAATACAAACGAATCTAGAATGAGATGGACGTCTCTAGGAAACGACAAACCAATCATTGCAATATTTGTAAGGAACAAGGGCATAGTAGGCGCAAATGTCCAAATTGGACTACCTAAGTTGTGTATTGGAGGGTAGTTCACCGTGTGTGATGGTTTATTTGCATTTGTATTGAAAATATTAGTTAGTTGTACTTGTATTTGAACTTAATCACTGTATTATCTTAATTGAAGAACGATGTATTAAGAGAGTTCACATTATCAGCAATCATTACAACTTTATAGAGAGTAATAACATCATTCTTCACTTTTCATGGTGTAGTCACAACATGTGCATGGCCTGCAGAGAGTAGTCACATCAGTTACAGGGTCAGCATTCATAGCCTTCACCCTATATAGGGTAGTCACATCCTTCACAGTCTTTATTCATCAGCATGCACATACTTCACAGCCTTTAGTCATATTTTTCACATGGCTTGCAAAGAGTAGTCACATCATTTATAGCTTTTTGTCAACCTTTACAGCCTTTACTAAACGCCTTCACCTTGCATAGGGTAGTCACATCCTTCACAGTCTTTATTCATCAGCATGCACATACTTCACAACCTTTAGTCACATCCTTCGCATGGCCTACAGAGAGTAGTCACATCATTTGTAGCCTTTTTTCGGCCTTTAGTCAAAGCCTTCACATATGAATGGTACCACCAATTGGCATTCAAAGTGAAGTTCAAATCAATGTTATTTCCCATTCACGAGATGACGTGTGGAAGATGTAACAATTATATCACCTGACCCTATATAAAGAGAGGGTCACAATTATACAACTCAAAAATAAATTGCACAATGAGTGATAGTTTTTAGGCAACGAGTCGACATTGGGTTAGGTATGACTAGTGGGAGTATCCTTTGGACCCTAATAAACGCTACTCACGTAACACTATCAACATAATGTACGATAAATACTAATATCGTATTTAAGGAGGCCGAAGTCTTGGTAGAAGTTTGTCACGGTGTGAATATTCCAATCCCTCATCATAGTGCCATAAATATGCCGATTAATACTCTTCAGTTGTTACAAATGGTGTTGCACTATTTTTGTGAAGAAGTTAATAGAATGACACAGCATCATTAACAATCGTCATTTCTTTAGTCCGCAAATGAGAAAAATGAAGATGAATTTATGGGTGAATGTGAAATGTATATGCAAGCCAGTAATGACAAGAAATATCAATCAGACATCGAGATGTTTGAGGAAGAGAATGTTTAACACATTGTCATTGCATTGTGTTAGTGGTGGATATGTTTGTATTTTAGGAAATTGCCTATGTTTCTTTGTAACCATCTGAGGAATTGCCTATGTTTCCAAGTGCATTCGTGTACTTCATATTATAGTTTGATGTAATGAGTGATAATACTATGGCCATTAACTTCTCATTACTAAATTCATCGTTACAAATTGAAATAGCAGACACGTACGACTACCATGGTTGTAGTAGATAGACAAATTAGTTACTAACTAAACATACCAAATGAGAACAAGGGCATGCTAAATAACGTAGTGATGGCCAACTAAACTCTCAATCCTCATCTAACATCTCATAGTCAGATAGGTACTTTCTATTGTTTAGAGCCTTGGTGCGCTCTTTAATTATGAGTTGTCTCCTACTAACCTCTGTCATCTCAATAGCAAGTTACAGCATAAAGTATCGACATCGCCGCGTAAGCATTCTGTTACTCTTCATTTTTATCCTTCTTACTGCTTCTTCATACTTTTCCATGTTCTTCCTCCACATTGTTTGAGACCTGCGTCGAAGGATGCTGTCCGCCAAGTTTTAGAGATCTGTGACTAATTGCCTTTATTCCTCAACCTTAACTACCCACTCTTACCGTAGACCAGCATAATAGTCTTTAGAGCTCGAAAACTTTTCTCTCCAGTACTGATCGTCAAATGGAGGCAACAACCACACTCGATGGTATTGGCGACTTGCCAAACTGTAGGGTCCTTTATTTGCCATTATCTCTACCAAGCGACAGAGTAAAGATTAAAATTTTCATTAATAAATGGGCCTCCCACTGACTCTTATTTATAAATGGACTACACCTGAATACTTATACATTTGCAAATATTTTGTATTATTGCTTTTCTTTATTCTGGATAGTCATATTATTCTATACATGTACTAATACGTGTCACAATACAGGGCCTATGGATACAGCTTTACTAGGGCCCATCGTTGGCTCGGTGTTGACGTTACAGGCCCATCATTGATCCACCTATATATGGGAGCAGGAGGTATGCATAAGTTAGCTTTTTTCTATTTACATGCATTTATTTTTTATTCATTTATATGGTTTTTGATATATACTACATTTTTCACACATGGTACAAAGGCTCTCCAGTGCAGACATGGCAGTTCACATCTGTATGATATAGAGTTACACAGTCGTCTATTGCAGTACATATTTCATGCTGAATTTTATGTTGTATACCGACTTGGGCCTATTCGTTTGGACCATCACCTAATCACATCCTTGGTTGAGCGTTGTCGGGAGGAGACACACTTGTTCCACCTACCTATCGAGGAGGCCAGCATCACTTTACAGGACATTGTTGTACTGTTGGGACTACCTGTCAATGGGGATCTCATCATACAACAAGTGGTTCCTACTACTGTTTTAGAGTGCCAGTAGCTTTATGTACAGTCATTTAGGGTTGCCCTAGCCGCATAGCATCTCGATAAGGGCCGCCTCAGGCTTTCATGGCTTTGTGACACATTTCAAGGCTTCTAGAGGATGCTAATAAGGTTATAGTCCAGTGGCAAGCACGTGCCTACATTATGTGACTGCATGGGGGGATAATGCTTACAGATTACTCTCAGACCCATGTGCAACTGGCATATCTTACTTTTTTACAACACTTTGCCAATGTGGGAAGATATAGCTGGGGTAAGGCAGTCCTAGCCTTGCTTTACAGGGCTATGTGCAGGGCGGTAAAGTCCAGCGCGAGGTAGATTGCGAGGGCACTAGTTTTGTTACAGGTATTTACATTGGTATAATTGACAGTGCTTTATAATAATGCTTCTTTTTTATTACGAGTTATCTTTTTTAGTACGAGTTATTTATTGTGATAGTGTCACACCTATTTTGTACATATATGGGCATGTGAGTGCTTCCCACATATGGCCTCGCATCACATAGATGACACTATTGATCGCCAGCAGCCATTACTTGTAGGAAGGGTGCAGTTTCCCACCCCACCATAGGGAGCTAGATGTGAACGACTGACTTATGATTCTTACTTATATATATATACATGTTACTAATAATTTTCATATTATGTTTAACATTTATGTCAGGTGGAGATGTAAATATAGCACAGACACTACTTCCACCCATGTGACCCGCATATACTAAGACCAGCTGCACCGATTGAGGCCTGATGAGATATGTATATAATATTTTTCATTTGTATTTCATATTACTTAATTGTACTATCATTGCTTATAAAATTAGTATTGTCAATGTAAACGTATATAGTTCGCTTGGAGGCTATACGATGTCATCATTCACACACTTTCTGCTTATTGCCAGGCAGGGAGTGATGTATAGGTGACTCGGTCCCCTTTGTTGTGCTTTGAGATTGTTGAGTGGCATCTACCTGATTATGTTTGCCAGCAGTTTGGGTTCAGACAAGATGTACCAGAGGAGTGTTTTACCTCATTCAAGTTAAATGCTATAGACATGTGAGGGAGAGGCCAGACTGATTAGACCGACAGACACAATGAGTACATACAGCGATGTGAACATAGGAGTGAGCATTTGTTAGTTGGGGTTCCTGAAGATATAGTCATGCGATATGACGATCCATATATGGTGTGGTACCGCAATATTACATGCCCACTGGTGGGCAATCTAACTCACCGCCCTACTACTGGATACTTGGAGGTGGGCTCCACCTTAGAGATTACATTACTAGTGCCTTAAAATTTAATTTATTTCAAATTCTTAACGTTAGATAGTTATAAATACATCCCTTCATTTTGTAGACTCGTCATATCATGTCCATATATCAGCTCGTAGATCGTGTCAATTATGTGTATGGCTCGACAGAGGCATGGCAGGATATGTATAGGGCCCAGGACCTATGTACCACGTCACTTCATGTATTACGAGAGCAAGACCGGATTGCAAGGTCAGCAGGTCCAACCGTTCCCCCTCCCGTGCAGTCACACCCCTCAAGATCATCGTCACATCAAATGCCATAATCGTTTGGTGCTATTGGGCCATACTCATCGTATGTGACTCCGATGATGCCAGTGTATATATATCACAGTGAGTCATGAGATGTACCCTATTCATCACGTGCGACTAGTTACAAGGTGAGACTGCGTCGCACTTGGCCCTGCCACATTAGCTTCCTTGTTGCGTATAACCAAGGATCTGGGTACTCAACATTAGGCGACGACGAGGACTTTGATGCATACGTCGACCCATTATAAGCATCAGGGCAGCATATAGAGACGTCTTTCATGCATACAAAGGGTCGCATTTCACCTCCCATGTTGTCCTAGTATGCACCTCCATATCCACCATCATACCTAGAGGAGCCATCTTAGGAGGCTTCACAAATCACGCAAGTAGAGGCACAGCTAGAGCCACAGCAACAGACAAAGCTAGAGGCAGAGCTAGAGCCACAGAGACTATGTCAAATCACATGTGTTTGTGAGAGCCATAGGCCTAGGAGAGATAGGAGGCCACCCCAATGTGGTATGGGAGGTCATGTATAATAGTTGGGGTACTTAGTTTTTGTTTGTTTTCTTGTACACTGTAGGGTTTGTTATGAAAACTTGTTTTGAAGTAATTTCATATTAGGATTTTTTCTAAAAAAAAAATATTATTGCAACATAAATAAAGTATAGTTCATCTAGTATGTCAGCCTTTATTCTTAGTTGTCATGTCAATGATAAAGGCTAGCATGTTCTTGAGTCTTCATGTGAACCCTGCACAAAAGGCTTATCCCTTTACTCATGCATTGTATAGTATTGCATATATATACGTTGTGTAATTACGTGAAGAATTGCTAAATCATACTTTCAAATATGCCGAATCGAAAAGGATTATTTAAGGCATCGTCCAATCATTCAATTCCAAGTGGCAACATGGATGAAAACCAATCCTCAGCCATCCATATGGTTCGTACATACACGGATTCAGTCAGTAACAAATGGTATGGGCAAAAGCATTACTTTCTTAACAAACCTATCCTAATACACGATACGATGGGTTCGGTCAGCCACGACTTCATCGGCGATGCATCCTTACATCCACCCTGCGGGGTGACCGATGACTGATGACCAATGCATAAGGTTGTCGTAGGAAAACTTGTTAGATAAACGGTGTGAATAAGAGATGTAATGCCGATGGTATGGCCTGCGTGTCCTAAAGGCCCGTTCAGCTAAGTTGTTTGGCAGGTCATCTTACAACAAGGTCATGAAAGTGCTCGAATGCGAGATTGATCAAATGAAATAGAAGGTTGGATGGATATCATTTTACAAATCATGAGAAGAAAGAATGTATTGATCCAACACAACGATTAATAGAAATTGTTGAAGATTCGTTGCTAGTTTCTGACCCAGAACTTTCAGACTTCTCAAAATAAGAAGGTCACGATGACTTTGTTAATTATCTACCTAGTAGCCTTAGCATTGCTAGCAAACCACTATGTTGTTATGAACATGGTCCTTAAAGCTTGCTCTAGGTTTTAGTTTAATATGATGTAAAATAAATTATTATGTTTTCATGTAATATATGTGTGAGTTTGGTTTGGGTCATATTTGTCATTTTTTTATTTCATGTCATATATATTCATGTTATTCAACTCAGCCGTTGGGGTACCGAAATAGGGAGGAAGGGTCTGGGAAGTGCAAAACTTGACGGGAGACACCGGTGTGACACGAGTGACGTGTGGGAGCTGACAGCACATCAATCAGTTCCCTAGTTTGGAAGTTATGCAAAGTTTTAGAACTTCAAAACCTAAGTTTTCGAAGTTAGGCCAACTCGGCCGTTGGGGTCCCGAAATGGGGAGGAAAGATTCAGATAGTACGAAACTTGACAGGACGCACCAATGTGACACGAGTAACGTGTGGGAGTTGGCAGCACGTCAATCGGTTTGCCGGTTTGGAAGTTATGCAAAGTTTTAGAATTTTAAAACTAAAGTTTTGGAATTTTAAAACTTTAAGTTTTCGGAGTTAGACCAACTAAGCCATTGGAGTAACGAAATGGGGATGAAGGGTCCAGGGAATGCAAAACTTGACGGGAGGTACTAGTGTGACACGAGTGACGTATGGGAGTTGATGGCATGCCACTCGATTTTCCAGTTTTGAAGTTATGCACAGTTTTAGAATTTCGAAACTTAGGTTTTTCGGAGTTAGGCAAACTGAGCCACTACGGTACCGAAATGGGGAGGAAGGGTTCGAAGAGTGTGATACTTGACGGGAGGTACCGGTGTGATACAAGTGACGTGTGGGAGTTGATAACACGTCAATCGATTTTTTAGTTTGGAAGTTATGCAAAATTTTAGAATTTCAACACTTGGGTTTTCAAAGTTAGGCCAACTCGGCCGTTGGGATTGTGAAATAGGGAGGAAGGGTCCGGGGAGTGTAAAACTTGACGGAGTGCACCGGTATGACATAAGTAACGTGTGAGAGTTGACGGCACGTCAATCAATATCCTGGTTTAAAAGTTATGCAAGTTAAATTCAACTGCTTCACAGAGAGAGGGGGGTTGATTTCCTGATATAAACTTTATTTGAAATGACATTTTTTCTTTAAAAACGCTATTTGAAATGGCATTTTTTTTAGAAAATACACTATTTGAAATAGCATTTTTAGTTGGTGTATATACACTTCGTATTCTATACACTTCGTATATTTCTCTTTATTTTTTTCTCTATTTATTTAGAAGAAATACAACATAAAAACGCTATTTTAAAAGACGTTTTAACAAAAACGCTTTTTATCTTGAAATATTGAATTAAGTTAAATCAACATTCCAATTGAAAATAAAGAAAAAAAAATTTGTGTCTGAAAAATTAAGTTATGTTTTACCCCTTTAAATGAGTATAGAGACTCGACATTGTCTACCTTATACAATTTGGATCTATGTACTTTGACTATTGTATTTCCATTAAACAATTGACCCTTTCTGTCCATCATAGGTGATCTTCTCGAAGATACAAAATATGCAGACAGAAGCCTTAGAAAGGCGACAAGACCCCTTTTCACAAAGCCTCCTCCTTTTGGTTGGTATGTGTGTGACTATTATTTCACACCACATAACAAATTAGATCAATTCCCAGTCGGCTCCAGAAACGCATCTGGGCCCGGCTTGACCGGGCGCTGCCGGTCTGTGGCCTCTGTTTTCCTCTGCTGGGGAATTAAACGGGAACTTTATACAGCGACGGACCTACCTATTGACTACGGGTTAATCACTCCTTACTTTAATAAAATTTTATTTAGTTTTTATTAATTTTGAAGTTTTTTTAAAAATAAAAATGCATAGTGGTCATTCAAAATTTTAAAAATTTTCCTTTTCATTTTTTGAAATTTAAAAAAAAATTCTCAGCCCCAATAAAATTTAAAAAATTTTACCTTAACCTTTTAAAAATTCTAGAATCTTTGCATTTGCTCCTAAACAAAATTAAAAATTTTTTACCATAATTTTTAAAATTTAATAATTTTTATCTTGACCCCTCAATAAAATTTAAATATTTTACCTTGATCTACGATGACTCATTCTCAACAAAATTTTTAGTTCCATTCTTGCTTCTAAGTCAATCCGAAACATGCATTTGCTTGTTGCCATGTAAATATATATATATATATATATATGTGGCTCATAAATTTTCAAGCCCAGTCTAAAAGGGCAAGCCCAACGAATATTAGAAGAGGATCATGTAAGCCGGGAACACCCTAAACTTTATTAGGGTAACCTGGGCCCACACCCCAGATCAGTTCAATTACAAAGGTTACCTGGCCCTAAGCCGGATGAATCGAGTCAGGGCATTTAATGCTCAATCGGCCCCATTTAATGAGAAATGGATCCGCATTCAATGCGGGGGCGACACAGCACGGGACGGCCCTACATACATCCGGTCAGATGAGCTAGAGCATGATAGAAAAAGGTGTACTCCTATTTGGTCAACCCACTCTAAAACAGCATAAGCTTACAAGGTAGGCCATGATTAGATGGGTAGGCTCGACCAAGGACGCTACACTATAAATACCAAAGCCAAGAGAGAGTAAAGTATCTTCATTAAATTCCATTTCATCCTTGAGAATAGCTAATTTGACCGTCGGAGTGTGATCGGCCCAAAGCGGGTCGACCGATTCTAACTCTTCTGTTTTTCTACAGCAGGTTGGGGACTCATCAATATTAATTTGAGTGATAGACTAGGCCTTCTCAGAAATTTCACTTACAATTTATATATATATACAAAATGTGGAGATAGGGACGAATTATAAAGTCAGACGTCTTTAAATTCAAAACTTAACAACTATTTGGGGTTAGACTGTGAAATATTTATCTTTCGTAAATTCTCTAATACTGACGTGAATGGTCTGTCTTTGACCGGAGGTAGTCTACATTCGTATAAGTTAACCCAAACACCCTTGATCGCATAATCAAAAAAAACAAATGTCTTGCTTTGTTATTTTCAAAGCACGACTTGATAATTATTCAATAATATATATATATATATATAAATTTTAGTGTACTCCAGATAATAAAAAAAAAATCAATTTTATACAGTTTAGTTGAGTACCATATTTATTAATTTTAAAAGTAGACATGAAAACATATAATTAGAGATGAACCCACATCTTACACAAAATCAGCATTTGATTAAAGTTTTCTTATTTTTTGTCACTCAATAAAAAATAATTACATCGTTAAAAAACATAACATTATTTAATAACCCCAACTATCACAGCAAAAATCTATCGCTGATCATTTATTATATGCATATGCAATGTGTGTGCTCAAAGTCAAGTATATAAGTAAGCGTACACGCTATAAGCATTTAGATAACCATTTTTTTTACTTTAAACAAATGACCAAGTTACACATCTTTGTTGACTTTTTCTTTTCCTCCTTTTTTTTCTTTTTGGGCTAGGAATTTGTTTGACTAACACCATTTGCACTTATGATGCAAACCTTAGCTAAGCATGATTAGATCTTTTCCTTCCTCCCTTTCTTTTTCTCTTTTTTTCTTGATTTTTTTTTCTTTTTAAAAGTGAATTCTAATATGAGTCAAAGAAAACAACGATACATAAATAAATTGGTGCAATGGCTTAATAGTGGGACTGTTACAAAGCATATGGCAATGTTCAAATCTCATTCTTAAAAAACTGTCCCAATTCCATGATATGGGATCTGAAAACCTATTAAACAATGGGATCAAGTCATGGGGACCCAAGATGCCCCAATTGAGCATAGAATCAAATAGCAGCATATCAGACAGCATATATGACTTCTCGCAATCTTCAATCTTTCCAACTAAATATATATACATACATTTCAAATATATATATAAATCATCATCGAACTGGACCACTGTATATTTTCTGATTGCTTTTAATACATGACTACCCTTTGCAGAATATTGATGGTGGTAAAGGTATTTAAGTTTACCTTTTAAAGGCAATTATGTGTTTAGGTCCATGTAAAAATAGGTTGGGAAGCTTGTTCTAAGGTGCAAGTTAAATATTTATGGACTTAAAAGGAATAAGTTTTATGCTGTTTTTTAATTCCGAATTTGTTAAAAAAAAAAAAAAAAAAAAAAAAAGGAGTTCAATACATCTAATATATACTTGGTTGTGAGAGAAAGTATGCAGTAAAATAACATAAAAAAAAAATAAGTAAGAATTTAAAATTTTTTATTTCTTTTACTTTTCTCTATCTTTTTTTTTATTATTTTTTTAATCTCTTTATAAGTCCAAGATTCAAATAAATTAAGACATATGCAATCATGACTAATTGAGGATCGACCCAACACACTATCATCGTTGTTACAACTGAAATCCGCTGTCTGAATGTGACTTATAAGGAACTCATTAAAAATTTACAAGATTTTAGTACTTACAATTTTGCTATAGGATGGTGAGACATCTCCTTCAAAGCGGGACAGGGTGCAATGGTGTTGTTACAAAAGGGTTACTCAAGCGTTTACGTTGAAATTTAGGACCTGTTTTTTAAGTTTTTTTTGGTTTATAAACAAAAATGTTAAATTTTTTTTTTTGCTTTTTTTTATTTATCTTAGCTTATAAAAGAAAAAAACTATAAAAAAAAAAAACTCTAACATTTTTGCTTATAAGTAAAAAAAAATAAAAACTAAAAATTTAAACTCTACCAAACGGAACCTCAAATTCTAAAACTGTTGCATGATTCCTCCTAATTGGTGTTCTTGAGCACATCTCTCTCAATACAAGTAATCAAATTATTTATCCATCTATTAACCTCCTATTATATTATAAAATGGTGCAGAAAATACCCTCTCGACGGTAATAATAGTTGCAACAAGTATGGTCAATGCCAAATTCATTTAACAGTAAACTAGAGGATAATATATATATATATATATATATATATTTTGCTCTCAACCATCTTTTTCAAATTGCCAAATTCATCTATGCTTTGATCAAGGATTTGGGGAGAAAAAAAGAAATAAAAAAAGATATGAAATTACATCGTATGTTGGGTTGATAGACAAAGTGGAGGTTCAAAAAAAATAAAAATGAAAGAAGTAAGAATTTGGAATCTCTTTTTTTTATTCTCATTTCTCTCATTTTGTTTTTTTTTTTTGTTGATAAATCCATATTCTAAACACATGATTAATTGTTAAAAGTACACCATCAAAACACTCTTCAACAAAGGGTAAACCGGATTTGTTTTGGTAATGAAAATTTTGGCCATCTAGGCGGTTATACATAAAGGCTATATTAAGTCATAATTCAAGTAATATCCAATCGTTTGAAACAGTCAAGAGTTAATTTATATGTAAGAGCCTCATCATTCTCCTATTTACAATATTGGCATCATAATAGGTGGTTGAGAACAACAAACAATACACAACATGGATGGTTGATACATATAACACACGCATAACAAGATGGAAACTATATTCTTTTAAAAAATTTGATAAAAAAAAAATTCTCATTCGAATAATTCAACAATGTCATTTTTTTAATTGAAAGTAATTATAATTGATGTTTTACTTTAAAATAAATAGTTTCCATTCCACAACTTTATTATGATAAAACATTCTACATGAAATTTTTAATTGTACAACAATGCTCTGGATATATAATGAACCTTAACATAGGTCTGTGCCTGTCCAACTCTCGCGGTGGTTAATGCAAGAGCTGCTCTTTACCAATACCGCATGACAGGTGGAGTAAAATTGTTTGGTCAAATATAGAGCAGTCGTGCATTGGAATAGTTACTCATTATCACATATGTACTTTCGATCAGGAAACTTTATAAAACAAGCAATCGAGCGGACACCAAACAGTTGTATGAATTATCAACTAAAACATGAAGTTATTATCTATCAGTTTAAACCATGGGCATGGCAATTAGCTTTGGTTTAATCCAACTATGCATCTTCCATCTGCCTAAAGGTATGTTTAACTTTCTAACATTATCACATTCATAAATAATATATATATATATAATAAATAATAAACGGAAAAAACAAAAGACGAACCGAGTGCACTAGGGTGACGAGACTGTCAAAACAGTAGACATCTAATTGAGAGTTGACAATGTAACCAACAATACTTTCGTTAATATTGTCCGATATTTTCGGAAAATATCAATGGCTACGATTGGATCAAGACATTAATACGATTGTCAGATGTCAACTAAAATTTTAGATCTAAGGCATGAACAAACATAGAATTCATACGTCTATAGCTTTTATTTAAGGGCCAAATCATAGATTACAATATATCACTTAATGTCACTTCGAGAATTTAATTATTTTCTCAAAATTTTGGACTTTCTGTTGCTTCCCAAACTAGGCAATGCTAGTTTCTCGAGTTATTCTACCAAAACAATATTATTTTTGAAATTTATTTTCAAAATGTTAAATTTCAAAAGGTAATTCCCACAATAAGATAAAATCCGACCATGAATTTATGGTATCAGAGCCAAGTTCTTTGTAATTGTATTTATTAGTTAATTATGTTTTACATTCAAGTATTTGTTTTCAAATTATATATCTGATTCTTGTCCTCTATGTTGTCTGATGAACCTGGAAACCAACTAGTCGCGTAGTAGTTGTAAGTCCCAGAAGTTAAGGCAGTAGGCATAAAACGTTGACCGGTTAGGGTAAGTCTTGATCATCCATAAGTATTAATCTCTTATATAATTCTGAATCTAAATATTTAAATGACAAACAATTAGTTTTCTAATGAATCGTTTAACGAGAACCATGTCTTCGGTATCTAGGTTATCTCACAGTAGTAATGACTCAACAATACTTCACCAAGAAGAACAATGTTTTCCTCATCCAAATTGGACACCTCCTCATGTTTCTGTCCGACAAGTTTATCAAATTAAACCTTTTGATTTTTTATCCAATTATACAATCAAAACAGTTGAACAAACAATTCCTTTTACAGAATCAACTCAACAAATTCAACTTCTCAGTCAACCTATTATTAACAAATACAAACAGCAAAAATACAATTATTTACACTTAGGATTAATACAAGTAGCAGTTGTTCCCTTAACTCGTCAAGGTCAAAATACTGCAATTCTTTTAACCTTACAAGATAAAAGACACACCACATTTATCAACAGTACTTTGGGTCTAATTGAAACAAGTCTGTATAGTGGACCCGTCCATTTTGATTGTTATCCCGGATACGCTGTATGTCTTCAAGATACTGGTATTCTCAAAGTCCTCACACTTAAAATTAAAACTTCTGGTTATGACTTATCACCAGGTAATATCCCTTTTTCTATTATTTACCGTATCCATCTCAAAATCATGACTACACTTGTAGATCCACGTTGTAAGATCACTAGCCCCAAAGGAGAAACACTCCTTATTTATACGAATAGTGACTCCAACATTAGTACTCCCAAGACCATACGCTGGGAAGATGTTAATCTCCCATTAGAATGGACTTTAGACAATGAAGTTCCAACTACAACCATCGAAAACAAAAATTTAGAATATATTCATGAAAACACTAATGGCAGTGTTCATATCAAATTCACCAATACTACAACAGGGTCATCTCGACCACGGTTCTCAGATGTTGGATCATCTGCTAGCACTCAATTTCAATCTTTTCCACCTAGGAGTTCTTTTTCTTCTATTCCTTCTTCCTCAATACCTTTTAGATCTCCTATTTTACAATCTGTCACAACTTCTAATGTTGCACAACCTATTTATACACATGATAATTTTCCCCAATCTCCCACACTATCTCAAATGCTTCCAGATCCTCCTCTTGATCCCCAAATAAATATGATAGAACAAGAATTTATTTTTGACAAATCTATTCTGATTCGTAATTTCAATTCTTCCCAAAATACACAGAAGAAAAATTGGTTTTTAGAAACCTTTGATGAAATTGCTCGCCATCCTATATGTGAAGAATATTATTAGTTTATTCAAATCACAAAATCCATTTAAGTTTCTTTAACTGGTTTGAATATTATTCCAATTATTTTGACCAACTTAATGTTATTACCAATACTGAAAACCAATGAGTTACTTCAAATGATATTATTCAACCTTCTATTCATCCCCCTCTAGAAGAAATTCATATTCAACACAGATCTAGTATTATTACTGCTTCTCCTTTCAAACTTAAGCCTGATACTTCACCTCCTGATGCCCAAGATATTTCTAATATTTTACAACAAAATAATTTTACAAATCAAACACTTAAAACTATAGGTGACCAATTAACTTGTGTAGAAAACTTCATCAACAAAGATCAAGTCACTACGCTCATCACTACCAAAACCCCTTTATTTATACCACATGACGTCCTTTCACATTTTCAAAATGAATTAAGTGACCAAGACTTTTCTTCTCAAATTGATCGCAAACTTGCACAACTAGATCATGTTCTTCGTGTTGTTACTGCACCTGACACACCTCCATCTACTTCTAAAACTGTTAATACTTTATCTCAACCAACCCTTTCTGAAGTTGAAGCTATTGAACAAACCATGAATGATTCCCAACCTTTAGAACTTAACGCTACTCAGAATAAAAAACAAAAATGGAAATATCAAAACCGCTATGAATCTAATAACATCAAAAATTATTATTCTCGTCCTACTCTTCTTGATATGCAATATGAAGAAAGGAATCAATTCACTCAAGCTGCTTATCATGGTAGTACCGTTTATGAATGGAATTTTGATGGCATGACTGAATATCATATTCTTAACAAACTCCAAGAAATGACAATGGTTGTTTTAGCCTACAAAACTAAACAAAAATCTTCTGATTTTGCTGTTGCTCAAGCTTTAGTTACTGGTTTTACTGGTCATCTTAAAGGATAGTGGGATTATTTTCTCACCTCTATTGAACGTACTCAAATCCTTACTGTAATTAAAACTGATTCAAATGGTACACCTATCAAAACTGAAGATAATCAAACAATTGAAGATGCAGTTAGTACCCTTATCTTTTCCATTTCTAAGCACTTCTTACCTCTGAAATCCTCAATAATCTTCGATGTCCAAAATTTCAAGATTTTCGTTGGTATAAAGATGTTTTCTTAACCAAAGTTATGTTACGTGATGATTGCCGTCAAACACATTGGAAAGAAAAAAATTTAGATGATCTTCCTAAACTATTTTCTCAAAAAGTCAAAGACAAACTCAAAGAAAAAACAACAATGGAGTTGTCCCTTATGAACAACTCATTTATGGTGACTTAATTAATGCCATCCAAACCCAAGGTCTTGAACTCTGTACCAACTTCAAACTTAACGAACAATTACAAAAGGATTTAGCCATTTCCAAACGTGAATTAGGTACCTTTTGCCAACAATTTGGTTTTGAAAACACCACACAAATCATACCCCCTTCATGACGCAAACCTCGCACTACTTCTGCACATAGATTCTTTCAAAAACCAAAACCAAGTTCCAATGTTTTTTACCAAAAATCCCATACACAACCTCCTGTCAAAACTTCTCCTTCTAAACCTAAACATGTTTCTAAACACACAAGAAAAGTTCTCACATGTTACAAATATGGTAAAATTGGCCATTATAAAAATCAATGTCGCATGAATCAAAAAATTAATTCTTTAGATATTGATGAAACACTTAAACAACAACTTGTGCATTTATTCTTAAATTCTGATGCTTCTGATAATCCTCCACTCTCTGATGATGAATTACAAATAAATGAAATTGTATCCCAATCTTCTTCTGAAGAAGAATCTCATACTTCTTCTTCTCCTCCTGAACCTGACCAAATTATAAAAACAAATTGTCAATGTCCAACCACACATACTATTAATGTTATTACAAAAGAACAAGAATTACTTCTTGATGTTATTGATAAAATTTCTGATCCTCAAGTTAAAAAAGATTATTTACTTCAACTTAAACAAAGTTTAACTTCTGCTGACAAACCTACCCAAGATATTTCATTACTAAATAACCCTTATAATCTTAATGATATTCTCAAAAAATTTGATCAAATTTCTAAGTCTTCTCCTATAACTATTCAAGATTTACAAATTGAAATCAACTCTGTCAAAAAAGAATTACGTGATTTAAAACTTGAACATAATATTTCCAAAATTGATCTTGATAATCTTAAGAATCAAGTATTATTACTTCAACACTCTTCCTCTTCTTCTAGCCAACCTATTGTCCCAAATCCTACAAATATTTTTTTACTTTCCCAAATCTCTTATCAAAAATGAAATGTCAAAATTACTAATGTTGTCAACCAATAATTTTGATTTGACACTAGTGCCCTTTTTGACTCTGGTGCCGATCTTAATTGTATTCAAGAAGGTTTAATCCCAACTAAATATTTTGAAAAAACACGTGAACGTCTCTCTACTGCTGGTGGAACTCCACTCCAAATACAATATAAACTTTCTAATGCTCATATTTGCAATAATAATGTGTGTATCAAAACTCCTTTTGTTCTTATCAAAAAGCTTTCCAGAGAAGTCATATTAGGAACTCCTTTCCTTAGTCTTCTCCAACTCTTTCAAGTTACTACTAAAGGTATCACTACTACTCTTAATAATAATCAAATTATTTTCCCCTTTGTTTGTCTTCCTCGTACCAAAGATCTCAATACTTTAAAAAAAAAAATTTATTTCCCATAATACTCTCAATCTTATCCTTCGAAAAGAAAAACATTTATTATTTTTAAAAGAGGAAAAAATTAATACTCAAATTGAACGTAGCTTACAAAATGGTACTTTGCAATTAGCCATAGGTAAATTTTTAACAAAATTACAACAAGAAGTTTGTTCTGAGGTACCCAATGCTTTCTGGTCTAGGCACAAACATGTTATTACTTTATCTTATGTTTCTGAATTTTCTGACTCCAAAATTCCTACCAAAGCTCGTCCAATCCAAATGAACCATGAACTTTTTGAATATTGCAAAAAAAAAAATTCAGGATTTTGCTTAATAAAAAATTAATTCATCCTAGTAGATCTCCATGGAGTTGTGTTGCCTTTTATGTTTATAAAAATGTCAAGATTGAACGAGGCGCTCCCCGTCTAGTAATCAATTATAAACCTCTCAATGATGCCCTCCAATGGGTTCGGTATCCTATTCCCAATAAAAAAGATCTTCTTCAACGTCTCTGTCATGCAAAAATCTTTTTAAAATTTGATATGAAATCTGGCTTTTGGCAAATTCAATTAGCTGAACAAGATCGATATAAAACTGCATTTACTTTACCTTTTGGACATTATGAATGGAATGTAATGCCATTTGGTTTAAAAAATACTCCCTCTGAATTTCAAAAAATTATGAATGATATTTTCAATCCCCATTCTCAATTCACAATTGTTTATATTGATGATGTTTTGATTTTTTCTAATTCTATTATTCAACACTGGACACATCTTGAACAATTTTTCAAAATTGTTAAACACACTAGTTTAGTCCTTTCTGCAAAGAAAATTAGTCTATTCCAAACTCGTGTCAGGTTCTTAGGTCATTATATTTATCAAGGTACAATTATCCCTATTGAATGATCTATTCAATTTGCTAATAAATTTCTTGATAAAATTAAAGATAAAAATCAATTGCAACGGTTTTTAAGAAGTCTCAATTATGTCTCTGAATTTTATCCTAATTTAAGTCAAATTGCTGCTCCTCTCAGGCAATGTCTAAAGAAAGACCCTCCTGCTTGGTCTAATGAACATACTAAAATCATTCAAACCCTTAAACAATATGTCCAAACCCTGCCTTGTCTCACCCTAGCCAATCCTACTGCTTTCAAAATAGTTGAAACCGATGCCTCTGATATAGGTTATGGTGGTATTCTTAAACAAGTCCTCAAAAACAAAGAACAATTGGTTAGGTTTATCTCGGGTACCTGGAATTCTACTCAAAAGGATTATAGTACTATTAAAAAAGAATTATTAGCAATTGTTTTATATATTTCCAAATTTCAAAGTGATTTATTAAATCAAGAATTTTTGCTTCGTATTGATTGTCAAGCTGCCAAAAATATTATTTTTAAAGAAGTACAAAATATAGCTTCTAAGCAAATCTTTGCTAGATGGTAAGCTATTCTTTCTGTTTTTTATTTTAAAATTGCTTACATTAAAGGTACTGATAATTTACTTCTAGATTTTCTTACTTAAGAATTCTTACAGGGAGATTCACACCATGCCTCCTAAATGCAGTCAAGATCCCGGTAAAGCCCCTGCTCAAACTCAACCCAAAACTAAAGCTTCTTATGCCATGAAACCAATTCCTCTCCAAACACTTCCTCCTATGTCCCCCAGTGATTGGTATAACCAAACACTTATTGACCAAACTCAACAATTATCTCAAACCTATGCTCAAACTACAGCCATTTCTCAACAACAAGAAGCGGTGGCTCCTCGCCCCTCTACTACTTCTTCTGTGGTGGCTCCTCGGCCCACCTCTTCTTCTTCTGTGGTGGCTAATAACCCCATAGTCAAATTCAAATATTTTCTCAAAACTCAATGCGAACAAATTATTGTTCTTTTGGAAAATCAAACATGGAATGAGGATCCATTTCAAATTCCTCCTAGAGTGTTTGCCCCGAACACACACTTTCTCCAAATTTTCCCTTTACATACCCAACAATTTTATGAATTTATCCTCATTGAAACTGATTCCATTTTCCTAAAAAATTATTATAATCCTGATCAAACCCACATTGCCTATTCTACTGTTTACATTAACCAAATTTTAACCCAAGAACAATGGGGGCCTCATCCTCTCCGTCCCCGCTGTTTTTCTGAAATTTACAACCCTCCGACTTTCAATTATTATGATTACTAACAAGCCTGGTTCAATACTTTCCTTTTCCAAAATCTCAAATTCAGTCACTCTTGGATGTTTACATTCAAAAGGACTTTCCTTTCAATTTTCCAAATTGATTCTTTTTATGGTGGACTCACTTTGGGTCCATACCTCAAATTTTTCCTCTATCTATCCATGAAGCATTCCTTCTCCACCAAACCCAATTCAAACCTAATAGGACTTTATCCAAATTCCCTTGCATTTTACCTTTTATGAATCAATTTTCCATCCCATGGATTTGTGACTGGAATTATACAATTATTTCTCAAAATTCATTTTCCTATCTTGCCCGAAGCTTTCAGGTTAAATGGTGAGATAATTAGCCGGCTGCCCAAACCATCACCTCTCAAGTAGTCCACAAATTCTTCAAACAACACCCAGCCGTTGCTATGGCATTTGATCCCCAATTTCTCCTCAATCGTAGCCAATTAATTCCTTAATTAGCTGCAGCCAAATCCAAGAAGGAATTTTGACAACACTTACTTGAAACCTTATCATCCCTCTCTAATAGTGATGATGATGAGGCGGCTTCTCCTTCCAATCCAGACCATGGTTCCCAAGCTTCTGTTGAAGACCTTGCTCAAGACAACAAAGATGACTGTTATGGCATTTTCACTCCTGTCCAGACACGTTCAAAGAGTCGACTGACTGACCCCAAACGAAGGCCTCTCTGAATCAATCTAACTACTAGTCAACATTCAATCAACAGTCAAAGCTGCTACAACAAAGTCAACATTGCTACAGTAAAATTGATTTTTTTACTATTTACAAAGCGCCAAAACAACTATTGGTGTCGACAGCCAAACAGTGACAGTCAACGGTCAAAGGTTCAACAGTAACAGTTCAACTAGTTCAAATAGTTCCACCGACAGTTATTGTTCCAAACAGTTTCGGTTTTCATTTTACTATTCCAAACAGTTCCGATTACAAATTTTGTCTATTTAAACCCTGATCCTCAATATGTTGAGGCAAGCCAAATTCAAAGAAACAAAACTCTCTCTCTCTCTCTCTCTCCCCCTAAGAATTCTGTTGTAAGTTCAAACTGTAAAGTGCAAGATCAGATTACCTTACCTAGTAATCTACAAACTCTGGTTATTTTTTTGTAATCTTTCAATTATCAATTTTCAATTTCAATGTTTCCATCTTTAGTATTAATAATTATTTGTTTGTTCATTATTTACTTTTATTCTATGCTTATACCACCTTATTGGCTGGTTTTAATTGCTTTCATTATTTATTATTTATTATAAGCCGCAAACAACGTCTGGTTGACCCTCTGGGCATGCCTACAAATCGTTGAGGCTTACTACCTGGGTTATGAAAACGCAATTCAAGATTACGTTTTCCAAAATGTCTACAAACCTGGAAAAGGCAGTGGACAAAACACAAATTGTACCTCCATTTTGTCAGAAAATGCAGGTACAACCTGTATTTTCTCCATTTTCATTTCACTTGGAGATCTCTCCCCGTTATCCTCTCTGTCGACAGTTTCTCCTCCTTTCATTTTTTTTTCTTCTCCTCTCCAACAATAAGGTTGTTTGCCCCACCTTGACAGCAAGTAACTTATTTAAGTTGGAGAAAATTTACATATAATATAGTAGTAAAAATAATATTGTTAAATATATAGTTATTTTATAATATAGTTTACAGATTACTAAGTTTAGTATTTTTTTTTTTTTTTTTTTTTGTAGCTATCTTCGTTACTCCCGTTAGTCTGGCAAAGGATTCCCTTGTTCCCCATACTACGACAGTTGGTTATTTTTATTGGTAAAATATCTTATATATCTATGTTGGTAAGATCGCTTATATATTATTGTACAGAAGATATTATAATGCAGTAGATTATTTATGTTGATTATTTGTTATTTATCTTGTTTATCCGGTTTAAGTTATAATATTATTACATTATTTTCTATTATTGAAGTTTTTGCAATAGATATGTTTTCATGTTATTTATGTTGTCATACAAAATATAACAGTATGTATTGAGTTTAATCATGCAGTATGTACTGATTAATAAGATATGGCAACTTGTCAACATGAAAAATAGGGCCACTTGAATATGTTGATAAATGTTAGATGTAAAAATTCAAAATTTATTAATAATAATTTGTAAAATTTGAAATTTATTAAATTAATATTTATATTTAAATGTATAAATTTGAAATTTTTGTAAGAGTTAAAGTTAAAGTTAACTAAAAAATATGTTTTCGTTAATCAAGTTTTATTTACAAGTAAATAATAATTCGAAGTAAATAATATTCAAAATAAGTTCGTTTTTTAGTAAATATTTTTTTTAAGTATAAAATGAAAAATTATATATATTAATTTAATTTAATAGAGCTATAAATACTATAAAATAGATGTAAGTAATAATTAAAATATTTTACTAATTAGTAATAAAATATTATAAAAGTGTCATAAAATGGCAACATAATTATTAGTAAAATTAGTATACGTATTTTGAATATAAACGACATGATTTGTTGCCATTGTAAAAATATTAATTTAATAAAAATATAGTACTAAAAATATTGTTGTTAAAAATATAGTAGTAAATATAGTATTGTTAAAAATATAGTTATTTTATAATGTAATTTACAGTAAATAATTTTAAGGATAAAATGGAAAAAAAAAAACAAATTAGTTTAAATTAATAGAGCTATAAATACTATAAAATAGATATTAGTAATAATTAAAATATTTTAGTAATTAATAATAAAATATTATAAAAGTGCTATAAAATGGCAAAAATAATTATTAGTAAAATTAGTATATGTATTTTGGAAATAAATGATGTGATGTGTTGCCGTAGTAAAACTGTTTTGCCATTGTAAAAATATTAATTTAGTATATGTATTATTGAAATAAACGATATGATGTGTTTCCATTGTAAAAAAGTTTTGCCGTTGTAAAAATAATAATTTAATAAAATTATAGGATATTCATCAAAATTACTACCATAGCTCACTTTGCTAATCTAATTGAACTGAACCCTAAACCTGTCCCCACAATATAATCGTGGTTTTAAGTAAACGTATGAAGTGTATGTGTGTTTATATCAAAAGAGGTGCAAAAATAAATGAAACAGTGGCAATGATATATTGGGGTGAAAAAATAATCAAAGATCAAGATGAATAGATTGTGTATAACATAGAATGTCAATCATGTTATAGTATACCGTTGCAGTTGAAACTATCTGAACTAAAAATGATGGTAATGCCTACGATTGCCAAGGACGAAGAAAATATAAGGTTGAAAATAATATGCAGATTTTTATATAGTAATGAAGGGGGTTCGATCAGATATAAGAAACTTTCGATCAAAGATGACCAGACATTGCAAATTACCTTACAGCTACCACAGAAAAAGTCATGGATGGAATGTATCGAGCTATACATTAAAGTAGATGATGCAGTAGTAAATGTGGACCTTGCAGCGGATTAAATGATGGGTGACATTCAGGGGTATGGCAAAATACTAGCGAATGAGGGAGATACGTCAATAGCGTGGAACTTCTCAACAATGTTGACATTGGGGCAGAACACTGTTGACCACAGTGTGCCATATTCACAGCAATTCAACAAATATGATAACCCGTTTCATTTGCGGAGCACGCAGCAAAGTGGTCACATGGTTCATTCGTTGATTGTGGCATTAGGTTGAGTAGTATCTCAAAACATTGGCCTACCATAGACACTACTAGTCCTTTAGAAGGACCTCCAATGGGACATAGTCAAGGGAGGGATCCAGTTCAGCATGTGGTTGAATCAAGCTGCCAATCCATCCCTATATAATTGATTTGAATATAAGGTCTCTGAATACACAATCGAAACCATCAGATGAACATATAAATGTCACTCTAATAAACGATTCCGATGATGATGTTCAACAACAACAAGAGATCCCAGTTCCTTATTTTACCACATTGCCGAAGGGATATGATGCACATGTACCTGGCAGGGATTAGTTTGTCGTCGGCCCATATGGGATATGCAGAATCCCAATTTTGAAATAAGAATGTTGTTCAATGATAAGGCAGTTGTGAAAAATTCATGCGCAACATATCACTTGCACAACAACAAGGAGTATTTGCATGTTCAATCAACTATGAAATTGTGGAAAGTGAAGTGTGCACACGATTGCCCTTAGATGCTTTGTGTGTCCCCCAAGAAATATGAGATGTGGGAGGTTACGCAATACAATGGGCCTTATAGTTGCTTGTAAGGGATGCCAAACATGGGCCATCGTAACTTAAACACGAACTTCATTGCGGATGTTATCATGGCATAAGTCGTGGTGAGTTTAACTTTGATCCAGACTTTCTCACAATAACTAATTAGTTTGTCATATAAGAACTTCCTGTAATGTACTTAAGTTGTGTTATTTTTGTGCAGAAAGAACTTGATTGGAAGATCACGTTCATAATGGAAGTTGTGAAAAGACATTACTACCACTCGGTGTCATACAAGAAAACATGGATGGTAAGAAAAAAAGCCATAGAGATAGTATTCAAAAATTGGAAACAGTTGTTCGCAAGGCTTCCCAAATATTTATTGGCTTTATAGTCAAGAAACCCTGGAACAATCCAAATTTTAGAGTCCTTCTCTCAGGATATCCATGACCTAGTCATGTTTGATTGAGTATTTTGGGCATTCAACCCATGTACTAAGGGTTTCAAGCACTATCTTCCAGTTATATTGGTTAATGGCACCCCCTCTTATAGGAAATACAAGGGTGTTAGGCTTATCGCTGTCGGGGTCACTACGACGGGTAAAAATTATCCCCTAGCCATTTCTGTTGTCGAGGTTGAAGACACCCGTAACTGGTCGTGGTTCATCAACTTGCTAAGACACATTGTTATCCCTCATAGGGAACGTGTCACCGTAATTTCGAACCACAATGGGGGCTTACTAAATGCCATTGATCGAATATGGGAACATCCAAGCAATGATCAACCCCCCGGTTTTCACAAGTATTGCCTTTGACACTTTTGCAGTAACTATCACAAGAATTACAATATGATAAAGATCAAGGACTTTGTGTGGGCTGCTAGCACAATTCATCAATTGGGAAAGTTCAACACTGTAATGGAAAGAATTAAAAAGAGATATGAACCTTGTTATAATGAACTAATGGGGGAGGATATTACTAAATGAACATTTGCTCATGATGGCAGGTTTCCTTGGGAGATCATAACAACCAACAACTTTGAGATCTAGAATAGTGTCATAGGAGGTGCACATAATTTGCCCATCACTGCAACTGTGCCGGTCACTTACTATTGTCTTGTTAAGAGTTTTATTGCACGACATGGTGAGACACAACGTGACATGAGCAATGGCTATCTATTCTTGTTAGAAGTGCGCGAAAGATTTGAGAAGTAGAGAAAACTAGCAACCGGTCATACTGTGACAGTTTGTAATTGCTAACATATGTGTATACCGTCATTATCATTAAATTACTGTTATAATGGCGTTCAGCTGAATGTATGACATTCCCTTATTTGTTGTACAGAGACACCGTGTCTGTTAATATGCTAACCGGCAGGAGGGGGATTGAAGACAGTCATCTACATACCGTGCAACTTTACCCGCCCAGCTTTACATACAGAAAATGAGTGCTATATCACGTCGCTTGCTCTCACATGTTTGTTGCTGCTACAGCTGCCGAAAAACAACTCTGGTTTTTACTTGACCCTCACTATACAATGGAAGCATATGCACATGTGTACACGGTTCTATTCGCGCCAATGTTAATGAAGGATTACTGGTCTCCTTATGAAGGGCATACTGCTCTCTCAAACTCCCGTCGCAAGTGTGTAGTCTAAAAAAACCATCCAGAACATAGCAGAATTCCTAACGAGATGGACGAATCGAGACAAAAAAATAGACGTTCAAATATAGTTTATGCAATGAGCATGGTCATAGCAGACGCCGATGTCCAACTAGGAGAGGAGAACATTAGGGAATAGTATATGTACCTAATCCATTTTTATTTGATATACGTGTTGAAAATGTGCAAACTTGTCCTTCTAACTAAAGGTGCAAACCAATTATTTCATGCATCTTACATTGTATTTTATATTTTATGAAAAGATGACATTATTTCATTACACACATTATTTCTTGATGATATACACGTTATTAAGTTGTATGCAACAACTAATTTTCATTTTACTGACATTCTAGATCTATCATGCACTTTAGCATCACAGCGTCGACACGGTGGACCCATCGATCCCAGTGTACTTACCTTATAGGGCATTCATCGCTCACAGGTTGTGTAGGATTCTGGGGTATGTTTTATAGTACTTGAACATAATCTACATAATAATTCACAGTTAATTTTTTTTAATAACTACTACCATTTTATAACGCATTCCTTTTATTTGATAGATAAGGTGATTAGCTTATGGCTTGTCGTTGGGCAGACTCGGGTTTATGCGACGATGATGTACACTCCCACATCATACTTTATTTGATCTGCGCCGGTTTATACTGTGTATACTGTGTAGGTGTCGCGCCCTAGTTTTTGGGTGTCCAAGGTCCTTTCGGCTCGGAGACCATAAAGTACGAAACTCTGTAACTAGAACCCATCCTCCTAGAATGATAGGTGCGACTAGGTTTTAAAACTGGTTTGACTAAGGGCTTTTCAAAAAAATAGGAGTTGCCACCTAACTTGATTAAGGTGAGTTAGGGCACCTAAAACTAAGTGTTAATCCGAAGATTAAACTTAGGGTTTTTTGGAAAATATTTTAAAAACTCCCTCAAGAGAGGGTTTTTAAGAAAATAGGTTGTTCGGCAACATTTGAAAAGATTTAAGCCCTTTTGAAAAATAACTCCATTTTGGTCATTTGAAAACAGAAATCTATGGTTCGGAGGTTGGTTACGTGTAGGGAAGATATCCTAAGATCATCACCCTACCCCGTCTTTTCGGTACCTACATGTCTAATCACCCTTGGTTCACTCACTAGAATAACCGGTTACCATTGTCCACTTAATGTCCACTTTAGAATTTTGAAAACGGGGTTTAGTCATCACTTTTCAAATGGATGATGCATGATGCAAGTTTTTGGAAGAAATTTGAAAATAATGGGGGCTTTGAAAGAGTTTGTAATAGAAACTTTGAATTGATTGGAATTTTTGAAAAATGGATTGGAGTTGAAATAAAAGTTATGACCGCACCATTTTAGGTTACCTACGTATCTCATTTGGCGAAAATCAGGTCATTCGTAGTTCGGGCAAGAGCCCGATGAAAAATAGGGGCATTAGGGCCTTTGGAAGGTTTGAAAACACTTTGGGGTCTTTGGAAAAGTTTAAGACACTTTGAGGTCTTTGGAAATTAAATACTCTTTGGGGTCTTGGGAATTTTGACTTGAAATTGGATGGTGGAGTATTTTGAAAATGTTTTTGGATCAACCTATGGGAGTTTTGGAAAAAGATGCTTTGGCATAACTTAAGAGAACTTGAAAGTGTTTTTGAAGTCTTGTTTTGAAAACCTTGGAGGTATGATTTTAGAATGTTTTGATGAATTAGTTTTTGAAAGTGGTTTTTGGAAATGGCTAAAGGCTTGGAATCCTAATATGAGCAACCTTAGAGGTTGTTCTTGATTTATCACTTGTCCTTGGAATCCCTAACCATGAGGGGGCTAAGGACACCTTGGGTTTGTGACCTTTTGAAAATATTTTTGAAAATTCCTTGAAGATGTAGTGTAAGAACATTAGAAGAGTTTATGGAGTTGGTTTTTTAAAATCAAGAGAGTAAGAAAGTTTTGGAAAAAGGGGTTATGAGGATGGCTTAAAATTGAGTGATTATTTGGAAAAGGGTTCAAGAGTTGGAGCCTTCAAGTATATTAACCTATGTTGGGATAGTTTATGGTTAAGGGTGACCTAAGGTTAACTAACTTGGGTTAGGTTAACCTAGAGTTAAGATGACCTATGGTTAGCTAACTAAGGTTAGGTTTACCTAAGGTTAAGGTGACCTAGGGTTGACTAACTAGGGTAGGGTTAACCTAAGGTTAGGATGACCTATGGTTAACTAACTTGGGTTAGGTTAACCTAGGGTTAAGATGACTTAGGGTTAGGTTAACCTAAGGTGAGTGAACTAGGGTCAAGTTAACCTAGGGTTGGTTTGGAAAATGGTTTTGAAAGTTGGTTTAATGCGCTTTTAGAAAGAGTTTTGAAAAACAAAACATGTTATGCAATGGACTTTGGTGGACAACCCTTTTTAAGATCATTTCTATGAAAATTTTGACTCTAACCAAGAGTATAGTTTATATGGTTGGTGCTTGAAGACCATTCCAAGGAAGGTTTTCTTATGGCTATTATAACCATAATCTTGACAAGAGTGTGAGGGGTTCAAAAATCAACATGGTGAGGATAACGTTTTAAGGTATCATTTTCAATGCAAAGATAGAGAGAATGCATTTTTGAAAATTATCTTTAGAGAAGGATTTTGAAAACCATTTTTTAAGGGAACCATTCCATCAAGAGAGGGTCCATATGGCTAAACAAAAAGGAGACCACTCAAGAGAGGATTCTATGGGGGCCATTCCAACCACTATACTTGAAAGAATGAAAATCTTGAAAATTAGAGAAATGAAAAGCAACCTTTATACAAGTTAAAAGGCAATGATGCCAAAATGAGAGTTGGGGGTTAGTAGGGGTTTTTCTAAGCTTCAAGGAGCCAACTTTTGAAACAATTTTTGAAAGAAATATAGAGCTTGGAAATGACATGGAGTTTTAAGAGAAATACAAGCATCATAGAACATGACAACAAGCATAAAATGAAGCCAAGCACACAAAACATGATCAAAATAGTAATATGCAAAGGGTCATGATCACATACAAGGCTTGTAGGCTACACCACACAAACAAGGGGCTCCTAGGCCATACCATCTCAAAGTAGGCTAATGAGAGATCCCCCTACAACGTAGCTTTCACTTGCTTTCCTCTAGGCATGATCTAAGAGCCCTCTTGGCTCAAGCATGTAAGAAAGGAGGGTTGAAGATGGGGATTAACATAGAGAATAGGGAGAAGAGAAGAGTGGGGGAAAACAAAAATATAAAAGGAATACCATCTTTTGCCTTCAACACACTTGTAGTCTTCCAATGATGCTTTGATTGGAGCTTGAATGACTTCAAGAAGGCTTAGAGGGCTGGTAGGGAGTGTTTGATGGTGTATAAGGCTTTATATGTGAAGTATATAGGCTTAGGGATGATGGAATCTAAGCTAAGTGTTGGAGGGATGAAGTGTGTATAGAGATTCGCAGTTCTGGAGTGACTTCAGCAGAGCTTCGCATCAGAAATTAGAGTTGGAATATGCATAGGGGGGTATGGTATTTATAGGCATTCTGGAACAGGCCTGGCGCATATAAGACATGCGCAAGTACTGTTCCATTGCCAGAATGACACGTGGCACCCTGTGTACTGGTTGAATCTCGACTGTTGATCGAAAGTTGGTCAATCTGATCAAAATTTTAGCGCATATAGCGTACGCTCCATCACTGAGAAGGTTCATCTACACTTTGTCTCGATAATTGAGTCAATCGGGAAGGTTTCGGGGAAATCGGTCACACTCGGGACCTTCTCCTAGGGCTTCCGGTGAACTTTTATGTTTTTGGAAAGTTTGAATTGTGTTTGGAAGCATGGGATATCATCTCGAGAAACATGCATAAAAGGACACTTTTGCGGAGCGTCTGTGATACGCTCCGAGGGTGTTCGAAAGTGGTTTTTTTCGTTTCGTGTGATCAAGGCCTTCAAAAAGCGATCCTTTCAATTGGACCGTACTGATGGAAAGTACCCTGGAAATACTTTTAGAAATTTTCAGATTTATGCATTTCTCAGGTCGTTTAACGGTGCATTTCAATAAGGGAATGGGAGAAAAAATTAACTTTAACGGAGCGTCTGCGAGACGCTCCAGGAGTTTGTCAAAAGTAACTGGGTTTGAGCCATACGATGAAAGGATTCAAGAAGCGATCTATCCAATCAAGCCGTACCGATGGAAAGATCTATGAACGAGCTTTCAAGAATTTCTTGATTTACGCGTTTCTCAAGTCAGTTGACGGTGCATTATAACCAGGGAATCGGGAGAAAAGACAATTTAGGCAGAGCATCTGCGAGACGCTCCAGGGAACTTTTATGGAGTCGTGTGAGTTTAGTATTGTAGGGTCCTCCACGGATTAAACAAGGGTGTATGGTGAAACCCTTTGCTCAAAATCCCAGGGCCAGTGCTGCCCCGGGGTATGTTTGGATTGTTAGGGGCAAAATGGTCATTTTGATCGAGATTGGCTGGAAATGGTTAGGAATAGTTTAGTGTGTTGTGTTAAGCGTGTAGGGTTGTTCAGGGATGGTTTTGGGAGAGTCTTTTATCGTTCGGCAGGGTTTGTGCAGTGTTGCGGTGTTTAGGGGCAAAACGGTCATTTTGACCAGAGTGGGCCGGAATAGGACTGGATTTGCACCAAATGATGTGCGGGGGATGCCTAATCATTTAACAACATTTTGAAAGGATGGACTTATCGTTTTGAGGGATTTTGAACTTTCCCAAAACCTGCCTAGAGGCCCAAGGGGCGGGTTTGGTCATTTTTCACCAAGTCGGGCTAGCAGGCGCTGATGTTGACCTAGGTGTTGGTTCCCGAGACTGCCCGGTCTCGAAAAACTACCTGTGCTGTGTCGATCTCTAAGAATGCCCGGTCTTAGAGAACTACCTATAGAGGTGGTGTTGGTTCCTGAGAACGCTTGGTCCTAGAAAGCTACCTGAATTGGTAGTGTTGGTCTTGGAAAACTACCAAATGACGGACATTCTACGTTGGTGGGCTAGCAGCCGCCAGAAATAAACCGTCTAGAACTTGATGAGGTGTTGGTCCCCGAGATTGCCCGATCCCGGGAAGCTACCTGGATGGCATTGGTTTTCGGGATCGCTCGATCCAGAAAGCTGCCTGGAACAATGGTGGTTATGGCTCCAGCGGGTCCTTGTAGGCCCGATAAGTGACCAGTTGGTTGGATTGGAGATTGTGAGGCTCATCTTGAACCTGTATATCTTGTGATGTTGGAAAACTCAGCCCGGTCGGGCCGAAGATAGCCGAGCGGGCAAAAATGGGGTGCTTATAGTAGGTAGGATTTAGCATTATCATGCTCTGCTCACAGCCATGGTGGAGAGATGGCAACAGGAGACACACACCTTTTACTTGCCTGTTGGTGAGGCCACAGTTACTTTACAGGATGTCTCCATCCTATACGGTCTTTTAATTACTGGCAAGGTTGTTACAGGTTCGGAATTACGGTTCGGAATTACGGTTCGAAATTACAAAAATTGCACGAATTATTTCACAACATTATTTAAATACACGCATTATTTCATTATATTATACACGTTATTATGTCATGTGGAAGAACTGATTTTCATTTTACTAACATGTTACAGGTCCCTTCGACGCGTCCTCGCTGCAAGATTGGACCCCTATCTTTATGTAACATTTAGGAGTTACCCACAGGTCCTATTATTTCAAAAAAGGTATGGTCAAGCTTAAGTGGTTAAGTCAGACATTTACAAATGATGCCGACAAAATCACAGTATAATGTCATGCTCAAGCATTTATATTGAGATTCATTGGTGGGGTCATGATGCCAGATCACAATGGTACCCTGTGTAGGTCCATGTACTTACCATTGTTAATGGACCTTGATGCTTGTGGAGATTTTAGCTGGGGTAGTGCAGTCCTTGCATCATTGTACAGGGGGTTATGTCGTGTCGTACGTCCCACCAGTTCTAAGTTCACAAGCCCGTTTACATTACTATAGGTATGCAAAACATTTTATTACTCAAGTTATTATTAGCTTTGACGATCATATCATTCCATACTGAGAGTCATATTCATTCAGATTTAAGTATGAGAGAGATTCCTTATTATGTCACTTATACGGAAGTCAACTTTCGTTACACTTGTACAGCAACCGCTTATTATTGGGAAACAAGAGTTTCCTGGTCGACCATTAAGGGGGAGGTGGCATGATGATTTCCTCCTCATAGACGTCTCTACCCATGTGCTAGTTATGTATAGGGATCAGTTGGACTAACTTCGACCCAATGATGTGAGTTATACATTAACAATACGTCTTACATTCATTATGTTTGGGTTGTACTATACATGACAATTGATTGTATGTTTTGGACTCTTTAGTTTCATTGGACCCCATATGAAGCTTATATGGATGCGTTGCCCTAATTAGAGGGCAGCAATCCCTCTCTTATGCTTTGAAATTATTGAGTTCCATCTACCAGATCAAGTGATGAGCCAGTTCAGGATGAGACGGTACATATCGGACTCTTCGAACACCATGAGGGATTTAGAGTGTCTATTATACAGCATACATAGAACTCTGGTCACACAAGATGGCCCATGTAGTTAACAGCGAGATTTACGATAGACCTATGTCCTCGGATGATCCTTACATGGCTTGGTATAGAATCATCACTTGCCTCCACATTAGGAATCCTGTCAGGCGCACAGAGAAAAGTTATTCAGGTGTCTGGGGCATCATAAATTGGATGGTATGTGTAGTTACATGTTAAATATCAAAATTTTATTTTGATATCGTAATAAATGACGTTAAATTGTATTTTCAAGCGAAAGCATGGGCAAATGTATATCAAATAGGAGCACGAGCTATACATGACTTTCTTAGGACGAAGTCATTGCAGCAGATGTACGACATACAAGAATGTGCCATGGCTTTTTTATCCCTCCTACAGGAGTCGGACTGTGTCCCACAACACCAACGGCGAACCCGTGATGCCCCGCATTCTGGTTCCCCGGCATCCAGAGTGCCACACGGCATGTCACCCTATCCCACCCCTGTTTGTCGATTTATGTCTTCGATACCTTATTTCGTGCATGGTGGATATAGTACAGGGTATATCACACTTACACCATACAACTATGCTACTCAAAGTTTTGGGACAGCATCATATAGGCCATCATTTCCTACCGAGGAATACTTTGGCATACATGATCCTTCCAGGACAGTACATCATCACCCGACCTACCATGTCTCTTTAGTTATGTTTCAGACTGAGCCGAGGTATAGTTATGATCTGTTCATAGGTGGCAGTTCTAGACATATGGGCCATGATTTTCACAGGGGCAACCCTTTATCTAGTTATGGGGTATGACCGTCACAAGTGACTCATGATTTTCACAGTGGTTATCCATCATCAATTTATGAGGGAGGGCTATCACAAGTGACACATGATTATCAGAGTGAATATCCTGCATCGATTTATGGTGTCAAACCTTGAATGGGGACACATGAGTATCAGAGTGGATATCTTGCATCGACTTATGGTGTCGACCCTTCACAGGTGACACATGTCCCCGATTACTATCCACAGTAGGTGACAACCGCAGACGTTGATTAGGACGATGAAAAGTTGGCTACAGGGAGTGATCAAGACGAGCAAAAGGAGGTGGGTGTTGAAAGAGGACAGAGTGGTCAAGACGAGCAGCAAGAAGTAGGTGTTAGCAGAGGATTGAGAACCCAACGGGGTCGAACATGTCTCACGGGGGGACGTTTAGAACGATCATTGTTTAGCTGGTTTCATTAGTAGATGGTATGGAATTTGTAAGCGTAAAAAAATATTTTACCCCCCCAGAGACGTGGCATCGCTTTTATCTGCATGTATTATCTATTGTAGGTGGTATGGAATCTATTAAGCTATCCAAATATGGGATGTTTGATGTATGTAAGTCAAGTCATTGTCTCAGTATTTCAAATTTTTCTAATAATTTTTTAGACACTCATCAAAAAGAGCTATACATTAAATTTTAAGACATGTACAATAATAAAAAATCTTATAACAAAATTAATGTTATAAATAAGTCAGCAAGCAAGCTAAACATATCATTAGTAAGTGGTATGGAATTTGGCATTTAGGGCGATCATTGTTAGGGTTAAGGTCCGTATGGGTTAAGGTTAGGGATATGTACTGGCCACCTACTAGTAAAATTGTAAAGGTCAAATCAATATGAACACTGTACGATATATATGTGGCTACGGTTACGAGGTATTTATAAAGACAAATCCGTTAATCTTAAACCAAGGCTTAACCCTAAACCAGGATTAGGGTTACGGTTACGGTTAAGCATTGGTTTTAGGTTTGTCATCATTTCAAAGAATGTGTTATCTTCAACTCATCATCTCTCATTCTAAATTGTAAACAATGGCCACCAGAGGTCCAGGCAGTTCAAATAGCACCAACATGCTCGATTGTAAATCTTATCTCCGTTCCACAACAAGAATTGGTGGAAAAAATACTCTAATCCAAAGGAGTAGTATGTTGGCTTACAATAGAAGTGGCCATTTACGGTAAAAGAGTAGGAGGGATTAGTAAGAGATCTGCAAAATCTCGGTGTTCGAATGCCACATCAAATGCTCTCAGGTCATGCCAAGGAGGAACAAGGCTGATTATGAAGAAGCTGTAGCAAGAATAAGACGAGAGAATAATTGAAATGACAGATGCCAGATAATAACAAGGCTCATTACTTCATGCTCCAACTTGCCACCGAAATGGTAGATGCCAGCGGAAGAGAACTTATGCTGATGGAATGTAGCAATGTATTAAGTAATGACGAGTGTCTGTCCGACTATTATATTTCTGACGAGGAGTGAGTTGGGAACTTATGTCAATTTGAAGGACTGTTTATGTTTATGTTTATGCTTATGCTTATGCTTATGCTTATGCTTATGTTTGTATTTTGAATTTAATATATAAGGTTGCTATCTGCATTATATTTCAATGAGAGCTTTTATTATAAAGTTCATAAAGATGCTAAACATACTAAAGAAATCGACATGACCATGATACACAACACAATATACCATATACATTAAACCTCATGGATTTTTATCTTCATCGACATGTCAATGTAAGATTGATATTTTTCATCATTGGCAGCACCTAAATAAAATTCAACCTTAGCCATTAACCCCTCTTCAGCATTGTCATGCCTCAATTTTTCTCACTCAAGGAAAATATGCACATGTGAGAAAAATACAGTACTCTCTTGTTAGAACTCATCCTCTTAGAAGAACGAGTGTGACTAGTTTTGAATTCGAAATTAATTTTGAATAAGGACTTTTGGAAAAGATTTGGAGTCGCCATCGAACTTTATTAAATTCAGTTAAGTCACCTAAAACTATGCACAATCCGAAGATTACACTTAGGTTTTTAGAAAAAGGTTTTGAAAACTTCCTCAAGAGAGGGTTTTTAAGAAACTAAATTATTTGGCAACCTTTGGAAAGATTTTAAGCCTTTTTTCAAAATAAATCCATTTTGGTCTTTAAAAACAGTGGTTCTAGGTTCGGCAGTTGCTTATGTGTAGAGAAGACGCACTAAGCCATCACCGTGCCCCACCCTTGCGATACCTATATGTCTATTCACCCTAGGTTCACTCATTTAGAATCTTTGATTAATAAATGTCCAATACTGTCCACTTTGAAAAGAACTATATGGAAGAAATTTGATATGATGTATGACATGTGAGTGCGAGAAAAATATTAGATTTGAAAACTAGATTTAAAAAAAGATTTAATTTTTGAAAAAATGTTTTAGAAATTGAAATTGAAAATTTAAAAATAGATTTTAGAATTAGAAACATGAAATAGATTATGAAATTAAAATTTTGAAAAAGGTTGTGATCGTACCCATGAAGATTGTCTACATATTCCTTTTTGGGAATCAGGTCAGTCGTAGTTCGAACAAAAGTCTGATTGAAAATAGACATTTTCAGATTTTTAAAAAGTTTGATTTGAAACTATTTGATTATAAAATAATTTAATTTGAAAAGGGTTTGATTTGAACTTGGAATAGATGATTTGAAATTGAAGTTGAACTTAAACTTATAATGGAACTTAAAAAAGGGGTTTGAACCTTGAAAGAAAACTTAGACTTGAATTAGAAAAGAAGAGGTTGAGTTTTGAAAACACTTTGACTTAGATTGAAGTTGAAAAACCATCTTGGTTTAGAAAGGAGTTTCTAGAAAAGGGTTGAAGCTTCTTAACTTAGGATTAAGGTTGAATTAGGGTTTAGGTATCCTAGGGTTTAGGTAACCTAAGATTGGAGCATGTAGTTGAATTAGGAAGGTTTGATTTAGACTTGAGAGATTTGATTTTAGAAGGTTGGATTTAGAGAAGGTTTGGAAAGAGATTTGATTTGATTTAAAAAGATTTGACTTGATTATTTGACTTGAAGAATTTAGAAGTTTAGGACATAGGAAAGATTTGATTTTGGAAAGCTTTGAATTAGGAAAGTTCCATTTTAGAAAAGTTTTCAAATTAGAAAAGTTTCATTTTAGGAAAGATTTGAATTTGAAAGGTTTTGAAATTTAGAAAGTTTTTGACTTTGGAAAGTTTTAGAATTTGAAAAGTTTTGAATTAGGAAAGATTTCAATTTAGGAAAGTTTTGGATTTAGAAAGATTTCAACTTTGGAAAAATTTAGAATCTAGAAAGATTTGAAAAGTTGAGATTTAGAATGTTGAGATTTGGAAAGTTGAGATTTGGAAAGGTTTGAAATTAAGGAAGATTGAAATTAGGAAAGGTTTGAATTACAAAAGATTTGATTCCTATTTCCTAAAGTAGAAGATTATATTTTATTTCAAAAAATAGATGATTTGATTTGGTTTCTAAAATTGAAAGATTTGATTTGACATAGAATTGGAAAGGTTGAATTTTGAAAATCTATGATTTGGTATAAAAAAAAAAAGAAATTTTGAAAATCTAGGATTTGATGTAGAAGATAATTTTTGAAAACCTATGATCTGAGGCAAAAAAAGGAAGTCATGATTTTAAGAAAAAAAACTAGGGTTTCCTAACCATGGATTCTAGGGCTTGACTTGGACTCCAAGCAAAAGAGTTTTTTGAAAGGAGATCTTTGGAAGAGAGTTTTTAGAAAAGATATTTTTTAAGGGAGTTTTTAGAAAAAGAGTTTTTGGAAGGAAGTCCAAAAAGTGTTTTTAGAAAATAAATTTTTGAAGAGAGTTTTTTAAAAGAAGTTTGAAAATCAATTTGGAAAACGACTTGAATGTGGACTTTTGAAATCTTTTGAATGTCTCACTTTCCTAAAACGATTCTAACCATAAAGATGTTAGAACCATTCTAAATTGGTGGTTTTGAAAACAACATGAATTTGAAATATAGACCATAATGATCACTCTGAATATCACACTTTTCTAAAACAATTCTAACCATAGAATGGCTAGAATCATTTTAAGATTGTGGTTTTAATGAAAAACAATTTAAGATTTACACCCAAAATATAGACCTTGATGGTCATAATGAATATAACACTTTCTTAAAACAACCCTAACCATGGAATGGCTAAAATCACTTTAAGATTGTGATTTTGAAAACAAGATTTTGAAAAAGGGATTTTGAATGTAAGTTTGAAAGATGATTGTAAGGCAAGTTTTGAAAACCACTTTGAAAACAAGTTTTGAAGTGATGAATGAATATGACTTGCATAATGCAAGTAAGGTCGTGAACATAAAAGATTAGGCTTCACCACATAATCAAGGAGGCCAAATCCACACGGTCTATGGTCGGACTAGAAGAAAGCCCTTGATACGCTGACTTTCAACAGTCCTTCCTAGGCATGAATCGAGAAACCCCTTATTTCAAGCATACAAGAAAGGGAGGTAGAAGATGGGGATTAAAATAGAAGGAAACCCAAGTGGGTTAGGAGAAAGAAGAGGGAGGGGGGATTACATAAATATAAAAAGAAAACCAACCTCGGATTCCTTTTGCTTTGTTTACTTTATTTAAATTGGACCTTGAGAGCTTTAACCTTACAGCACTTGAGCTTTAATAGCTTACTTTGAGGCTGGTGTATGAGTGTATGGAGTGTGTACAGGCTAGGGTTAGAGTGTATAGGGGTCAGGGCTTGAAGAGATTTGATGAAATTAGGGTTTGCAGAGGATTCAAGCTCTGTTTTCAGAGAGGCAGCGTTTCTGAACAGAGATTGGGACCGTTTTCATGTAGGGGGAAGGTGTGTATTTATAGACACAAAAACAGCCTGTGGCCTATTGCAGTGGCGCCAAGACAAAAAACCTACTGGCGCCATTCCTAGTGGCACCAAGCCACTTTTTGGCTTGGCACCACTGCTGGCGATGCCAGCCACTTAGGAAAGTTTTAGGGTGGCAAGAAACGTATCTTTCAACCCTTGATATACAAGGCAAAAAATTTGGGCACCTATACTAGTGACTACCATGCAATTTTTGGCTTGGCTCCACTAGGAGTGACTTCAGAAAGTCTGAGAATGTTCCGAGAGGCCAAGAATGATCCAAAAGGCCAAAAATGGATAGAAACCCCTGAAATAGTATCTCAGGGGTAACGGGTTTGGAAAACAATATCGCGATTATTGAAATGGTCAACCAAGCCATTAAGGGAAAAACAGTCAACTAGACCAGGAAACCATCAAAATGAACTTGGAATATCCCATGAGAAGACTTAAAGGTTGGAAACACTATCTAGAGTGTTACGGGGGATTGTCGATTTGATACCTAAAGCCGGTATGGTTGAAAAAGGTGACATGCCCACTAGGGACAAAATGGTCATTTTGCACCAGACTCACCAGAATAGACTCAAAATGATCTGAAAAGGTGTTGAAAGGTTAGGAATACTATTAGAAGCATCTTCGAGAGATTACTGGTTTGATACATAGAGCCGGTGTGGTTCCTGGAGGCGATCAGGTGCCTAGGGACAAAATGGTTGTTTCAACCTGATGGCCCCAAAATTGGTCCGAAACCGACTGGAAGGCATTCGAACATACTGGATTATCCTTGAAAAAATCTTGAAAAGGTGGACTTACCGCTTTGAGGACTTAGGCACTTTCTAGAGAAGCGTGTAGAAAACGGCCCAAGGCGTAGTTTGGTAATTTTTCACTGAAGTCGGCTAGCAGGCACTAGTGTTGACCCGGGTTTTGGGTGTTTCCACCACTCTGACGGTGTGTGATGAGTTGGTTTCCAAAGGTATCTCATCTTTTGGTAAATGTGTCATGGCCAATAGTCGAATTCGGTCCCATAACATAGGGAGTTTATTAACAATTTTCGATGTATACCTGTTTCCGAGTTTTTTCGCCACTCTGACGGTTGCGATGTTTGCGAGTGTTTCCGCCACTCTGATGGGGTGCGTTCATTCCGGAGACTGCCTGATCTCAGGAAGTTGCTAGATGGACTTATCGTCTAAGGAATCAACTTTCTCGAAAAAAGTGTCGAATATCAGACATTCTACATTGGCGGGCTAGCAGGCGCCAAAAGTGAACCATTCTACCATATCGGGGACTTGGATTCCATCTTGGTCGACGGGTTTGAAGGGACTTACCATTTTGAGGAGTTTTCTCCGAGAACGTGCCAGACTATATGGACTTACTATCTGAGAAATTAACTTTCTCGAAAAGCGTGTTGGATTAAATTTGATTTGGAATTGGATTTGACCTTGGATTTGAGATTAAAATAGGGACTTATCGTCTCCAGGAAGACGTGTCAACTAGAATTGGACAGAGCAATGCCCAAGGACATTTTGGTCATTTTGCCTCTATTAGGCCCAGTGGGTTCGCGAAGCGATTGATTGATTGGATTGAGTCTAGAAAATTGATTTGGACATGAATGTGTTTGTGTTGGCTTGAATGTGAGTCCAATCGGGCCGAAGATTGCCGAGTAGATAAAAATAGGGTGCTTACAAGCACACTCAGTCGCTGACACATTGCAAGAGTGTCGCCACAACCACATTTGCATTCTATTCTCCTCTTCACGAAAACGGTGCAATGCCATTTGCAACAATTGAGCAGTATCGGTAGGCATATTTATTACCAATCGATGAGGAATTTGAAGATTGGCTACTCACAAATCTACAACCAAAATCTCAATTCTTGTAGTTTTATGTGACAACTCACGTAACATTGTATTAATAGTGCTACATGTGTATCGCTTATTTGGATCCAAAGGGTATTCAAAATTTTCTTCATTGTATGCAACCTAGTGACGACCCGTAGCCTTGAAAATGTCATCAGCAGTGTATTTCCTTATGACTGAGGAGTATTGTCACCATTTTACAGTGCTACCTCCTCCCCCGTATAAGAGGTATTTCTAAAGACCAATCCCTTACCCCCTCTTCATATGAAGGCTGCATCTGTCATACCCGTGAAAGCATTTTATTCACAAAGCAAGGCTACACCAATGACATGACAAGGCTGCACCTAAGAGTTGTCATGTCAATTAAAGTCGTTAACCCCTCTTCACATGAAGACTGCATCCCCTATACTCGTCACCAAAACATGACTAGACAAGTCTACACCAGAGAGTTGTCATGTCAATTAAAGGCTGCACCAATGACATGACAAGGTTGCACTAGAGAATTGTCATGTCAATTAAAGCCATTATCCCCTCTTCAAATGAAGACTGTATCGCCGATGCCTGTGACCAAAACATGACAGGACAAATCAACATTAGAGAGTTGTCATTGTTAATTAAAGACTTCTGTATTAAGTAACAATAATTGAAGCCTAATCTGATTACATGCAGGAGTGCTCAACCATACCTCTAGACATGCCGAAGTGAAAAGGCTTGTTTAGGGCATCGTCCAATCGTGCAAATTCTACCAGGGACATAGATGAAAACCAACCGTTAAGACCCTAGTATATGGTGGGTACATACATGGACCTAGTCGGTAACAAATGGTATGGCCGAAAATATAGCTATCTCAACAAACCTATCCTTATACACGAGACAATGGGTCTGGTTAGCCACATCTTCATTGGCAATGTATTCTTATAACCACCATCCAGTGTGACGGACGATTGTCGTACCCTAGTTTTTCGCCACTCTAGAATGTGTGAAAAACACAAGGTACTCTCTAGTGAGAACTAATCCTCTTAGAAGAACAAGTGCGACTAGGTTTGAATTGGAAGTTAAATTGATTAAAGGCGTTTAGAAAAAGATTTGGAATCGCCATCTGACTTTCTTAAGGTGAGTTAGGTCATCTAAAACTAAGCATAATCTGAAGACTAAACTTAGAGTTTTTGCAAAGGTTTTGAAAAACTTCCTCAAGAGAGGATTTTTTGCAAAATAGGTTGATTGGCAACTTTTGAAAATGTTTTAAGCCTTTTTAGAAAATTGACTCTAGTTCTGGTCTTTCAAAAACAATGATTCTAGGTCCAGGGATTGGTTACGTATAGGGAAGATACACTAAACTATCAACTTGTCCTGCCCTTTTGGTACTTACATGTCTTTCTACCCTAGGTTCACTCATCTAGGATCTTCGACTAACAATTGTCCAATTATATTCACTTTAAAAGAGAACTTTGAAAAGGGGTTTTGAACCATCCCGAATGATACATGATATATAAGTGCATGAAAAAAAACTTTGAATTTGGAAAGAAAATTTTTGACAGAGGATGAAAAATGTTGTGACCACACCCATGAGGGTTGTCAACGTATCCCTTTGTTGATAATCAGGCCAGTCGTAGTTCGAACACGGGGTCCGATTGAAAATAGACACTTTGGGGCGTGTTTGATTTGAAAAGGGTTTTGATTTGAACTTTGATTTGAAGATTCAAAATTAAACTTAGATTTGAAATCAAACTTTGAAATAGAACTTAGACTTATTTTGAAAAGTTTGAATTGAACTTTGAAATCATCTTGATTTGAAATGAGGGTTTGAAAACCATTTTGGTTTAGACCTTAAATTTAGAAAAGAGTTAAAGCTTCCTAACTCAGGGTTAGGGTTGGACTAGGGCTTATACATCCTAGGGTTTAGGTAACCTAAGGTTTTTTTTTTTTTTTTGATCATCAAAGTTTTGGCAGAGGTGTGGGCTACACACAGAGCCAAGCCAGGGCTCACATGGGATGCCTAGCCACCGTATAGCTACGGAGAGTCGAACCTAAGACGTGGTGTCGAGGCCGCCCGAAACTCTACCACTGAACCCACCATACGGGGTTAGGTAACCTAAGGTTTAGACATGCAATTGAAGAGTTTAATTTTAGAAAGCTTGATTTTGGAAAGTTTCAAATTAGAAAGGTTTTGAATTAGGAAAAAATCAAATTAGAAAAGTTTTGAATTAGGAAAGATTAGAAAAGATTTGCTTTGATATACAAATATTTGATTTTGAAAACTTGGCAAGTTAGAATTTGGTAAGTTTGAACTTAAGAAAGTTTCGAATTAGGAAGATTCTATTTTAGGGAATTTTTTATTTTAAGAAAGATTTGAATTAGAAAAGATTTGATCTTAGAAAGATTTGAATTTGGGAAGGCTTGAATTTAGAAAGGTTTCATTTAGATTTGAAATTGCAATTTGAAAAGTTAGAATTTGGAAAGATTTGACTTAGCTTTGAGGTAACTTGGGATTTAGCAATCCTAGGGCCTAAAATTTATGCAATACACTTGGATTGGAAATATTGGATTTTGATTGAAAAGGGAAAGTTTGATTTTTGGAAGGTTTTGACTTTGGAAAGGTTGACATTAGGAAAGATTTAATTTTAGAAATATTCGAATTTAAAAAGATTTCAAAGTTTGAAATTAGAAAAGGTTTGATTTCTATTTCCAAAAATGGAATATTGGATTTTATTTCTAAAAATAGAAGATTTGATTTAGTTTCCTATTTGGGCAAAATTTTATTTAACTCGAAATTGGAAAGCCTAAGTTTTGAAAATCTATGATTTTATGGAAATAGAGATATTGGATTTTATAGAAAGATTATAGGATTTCCTAAACATGAATTCTAGGGTTTTGACTTGAACTTCAAGAAAAATAGTTTTTTAGAAAACAAATCTTTGAAAAGAGCTTTTAGGGAGTGAATTTGCCAAAACTTTTTAGAAAAATTTGAATATAGACTTTTGAAAGTATCTTAAATATCTCACTTTCCTAAAACGATTCTAATCATGGGAAGACTAGAACCATTCTAAGGTTGTGATTTTGAAAACAACTAGAATTTAAAAACAAGATTTAGACCTTAATGATCTCATTGAATGTAACACTTTTCTAAAGCAACTCTAACCATGAAATGGCTAGAATCACTTTAGAGTTGTGATTTCTTGAAAAATAATTTTAGAGTTTGAATCCAAACTTTGGACTTTGATAGTCACTTTGAATATAATACTTTCCTAAAACGACCCTAACCATGGAATAGTCAGAATCATATTAAGGTTGTGGTTTTGAAAACAAGTTTGAAAAAAGGTTTTTGAATGCAAGTTTTGAAAGAAAGCTTTGAATGCAAGTTTGAAAACAACTTTGAATGCAATGCATGAACATAACAACCACAATACAAAAGGGTCGTGAACATACAAGGTTAGGTTTCATCACATAACCAAGGGGGCTAGACCCACACCGCCTTAGGTTTCACTTGAAGAGAGCCTCCGACACAGTGACCCTCTCTATGGCAATTCTAGGCATGAACCGGAGAATCCCTTATTTTAAGCATGTAAGAAAGGGCGGTAGAAGATGGGGTTATAATAGAAGAGAACTCAAGTGGGTTAGGAGAGAGAAGAGAAAGGGGAAAATAGTATGAACTAAATTGAAAACCTACCTTGCCTTTCCTTTACTTTGTTTGCTTTGTTTGCTTCACTTGGAAAGTTTTAAATACACAACACTTGATCTTCAATGGACGCTTGGAGGCTTAGATTTTGATTGTATGGATATTAGGGTTTAAGTGTATAGGTTGAAAGGAGGCTAGGAATTGAGGGAGACTTGAGAGAACTAGGGTTTTGAGGCTTGTTTTCAAAAAGGCAATGTTTTTGGAGTGAGTTTGCTGATCCTTTTTACGCAGGGGGTGGTCTATATTTATAGGCAATTGAAACAACGCTTGGCTCCTATTGCAATGGCGGTAGGCCAATTTTTGGCTTGGCGCCTCTAGGAGTGGTGCCACTAGCTTTGGAAAGTTTTTAAGGTGGCAAGCAACAGATCTTTGACACTTGGGATGCAAGATAGAAGATTTGGGCGCCTATCTTAGTGACTACCATGCAATTTTCGGTCTAGCTTTACTAAGAGTGACTCCAAAAAGTCTGACAATGATCCACAAAGTTTTGAGTAGCCAGACGCAGCTGAAAATGGACGGAAACCCCTAGGAGAGTGTCTTAGGAGTAAATGGCCTGAGGGCTAGAGCCGAAGTAATTGAAAATGGTGAACGAATCACTAAGGGCAAAATAGCCATTTTGCATTGGATTTACCGGAATGGGCTTAGAATGGTCTGGAAGGTACTAGAAGGTTGGAAATACTACTAAGAGCGTTCCGAATGATTTTCAATTTGACACCTAGTGCCGATGTGGTTGGACAGGGTGACAGGCCCACCAATGTAATACCCGTAATTTTCCTTGACTGCATTACCTCTTAACAGGACAAAATAAGACATGACCATAGGGCCATAAGTCAAAAGAAAGGCCTTTCCGAGCCCAACTCTATCCATATGTTGAAACTGGATTCCCCGGAACAGGTTCGAAGCTCGTCACCCGACAATTTGCAACAAATGACACCCTAACTTTAATCGGAGCTTTCTCTCTCGTTTTTTAGCGGATTTCGGCGAATTAGATGTCTAAAATTATTAAATTTTCAAGCCCAACCCCTTCCTAGTTTTGGAACTCCATTCTGTAGAGTGTCGGTTCCCCGAAAAGCCCCCACAAGTCATTGCACCTGGAAATTCGCACCCAAATCCCCCGTAACTTCGATTCGAGCATTCTCGCTCACCCAGTGTCGGAATTGTACGAAATTTGAGCCTAAACTAATTAATTTTTCGAGAACTCTCTACTTACGATATTGGGCCAGGCATTAGATGAAAAATTGGAGCCTTGAACTTAGTCGTTTCGAACTAGGAAACCCCCTTTCATTTTGCAGAACTGCCCCCACCCCACCAACTTGCATGCCGGTTCTTTAATTATGGCATGTGCAACACATGTAACACATATGAAAGTGACTAAATATATGCATGCATGCATACGTATGTATATACCATCACAACTGTCCTCTATAGATAGAAAGCAGCTAGGATTGAACGTCTAAAACGCACACACACACACACACATGTATCACTAAGTCGTCTAATCTATGCTTCCTTACAGAACCACCCTTAGCAACCAGTAAGAACTAAGAATAAGAAGGAGAGAGAGAGAGATGTTGAGAGAATAGAAGAGAAACAGAAAGACGGGGAGAGAATAGAATCGTAGAGAGAGTTCACTCCTATTACACACACACACAGCTCCTATATATGCACACACGTCCCTTTCCCTCATTCAGGTGGTGCGAAAGAAGTTGAGAGGGGGAGCTGTAGAGAAAGAAAGAGAAAGAAACTGAGAAAGAGAAGAAAGGGAAGGCGGGGAAGAAACGGGTTAGGGCTGCACCATTTGAAAGCCAGGTGAGGGGACTATCTTCACCACCCCATAAACTCCCTAAACCCAGCAAATTTCCCCCCAATGTTCCACCAAAACAGCTGTGAATCTAGAGAGAGAGAGAGAGAGAGATCGAAAGATGCATCACCTAACCCATTCCAGCAACCCCAGGAACCGAGGGCTGTCAGAGGAGCTCGGGACTTCTCGGGGACCCCTTCTAGGTGTCCTAGGGAGGTCCAAGGCCTCTCTGCGTGCACCAAAACCTCCTGGAATGCCAAACCCGCCTAAAATGCTTCAGAAAACCGTAACTCCGACCACTTGGGGACAAATCGTCTCTAGGCAAGGAACAAAAGTCGTGAAGAGACAATGGCCAAATTATCACGGGAGGCCAGCCAAAAACACTGTTACAGGTCGGTAGCCCTAGGGTTCCGCCATGCAACCAGCGTTTTTGGCCATGCAAGCCATCTCCGACCACCTCCGGCTAGACTTCGACCATGAGTGTGTGACCCAGGTCCCCACCAATCTCTAGGTTACACATGCATGGCCAGGAGATGCAGAGAGTGGCAGAAAATCGAGCTGGAATGCACTGCTCGTCAAGCTGGAGGAAGAAGAAGGCCAAGCCTTCCACCCCCACGTGCAACGGGTGGCGCGTGCAGGCGCGTGGCACGTCCGATGACCATGAAATTTTTATGGCAACCTTTTTACTACTTCAAGAGGTTACCCTAAAAATTTCAGGACAATCTGATACATCTGTGAATTTCCATGAATTATTTACTATTTCATGGATGGAAATTCACAAAAAAATAAATTATAAGTAGAATAATTTTTGAAAATCAACGGGATACCCCTAAATATTCAGGGAATCCAAAAATGAGAGAGTGACCTTAATATCATTCCAAATGGGAACTTCCAGAATATCTCTACTCTGAGTCACCGGTAGTTTTGTTCCTGGCTTGGCGATGAATATCACCCCAAAGTGGGAGCCCGAACTTTCCACCTCATTTCACCTAAGTGTCCACTGATTTAACTTACTCCTCCCCACCAAACCATGTTTTAACAAGGTCCTTTTATAATGAGATGACTAAGAGACTAAGGCAGGATATTCTCTTCTTTATAGAAATACTGAGTTAAGAATAATCTTGATCTAGACAAACCCTAAGGGTAGGAATCTATGCATTTTCTTAAGATTCATGCTCACGTCTTTTTCCTATTGAATGATCTGTATATTACCATATTTTATGCTTTCCGGCCAATTATCTTACTAATCTGAATGTCTTTTTATAATTAACTTCAGAATATATAAGTACTGCTTGCATGACTGCATCACTTAAGAGGCATAAGGGTGGAACAACCAGAAAGAAAAGGACCCTAGGTTTATATCATGGGTATACCTGACTAACTTGATAATTGGGGCTATCATGGGTCGATATCACTGGCTTGATATCGAGCTAGATGATCATGGATGGGCCCTACTGGATTTGATGACAGAAGATGAATCATGGGTGGGTCCCATTGGCTTAAATTAGCCCAGGCAGAACATTACTGCAAGGATCCTGGTATTGACAAAAAAGAAAAAAATAAATTACAAGGATCATATGCATGCCATGTTATTCCTTTACTACATTATCTTTTATCCTGTACCTTATAGAAATTTTAGATTTCCTACTAGGCTTCGTAGCACATACCCATTTTAAGGAACATTTTCAAGGATAGAGACATCAGACAGGATTCCGAGGGAGTGAGCCTCCGAGATCAAGTTCCCTTGCTATCCTATTACTTTTAAATTTCTCGAGTTAGTTTTATTCTGGTCTGTAATATTGTGAGACATTCACTGGCTTCATTGCTTTGATGTAATAATTCTAGACCATTTGAGTATGATCATGTCCATGTTACTGTGTTAGACTCATAAAACCCATTACCCAACAGTAAGCCCAATCTTAACTCTCCACTGTTGTGACCTAGTGAGAGTAAAGTCGGGTCGTACAACCAAGGGCAAAACGGTCATTTGAATCGAAAAACACCGAAATTAACTCCAAATGATCCAAAAAGGTACCGGGAGGTTGGGAATACTATTATAAGTATCCCTAGAAGGTAACCATTTTGATACCCAGGGTTGGTGTGGTTCCTAGAGGTGATTGGATGCCTGGGGCCAAAATAGTCATTTTGATCAGATATTCTCGAAATTGATTCGGAACTAATTAGAAGGCACTTGAATGTGCCATATTGTCTTTGGGACAATCCTAGAATGGTGGACATACCGCTCTGAAAACTTAGGTACTTTCTCAAAAAGCATGCCGGTAGGGCCCAAGGGGCAATTTGGTTATTTTTCACTGGAGTGGGCTAGTAGGCACTGGTATTGACCTGGGTTTTGAGTGTTTCCGTCACTCTGACTATTTGTCAAGTTGGTTTCCAAAGGTGTCTCGTTCTTTGGTAAATGTGCCACACCTAAGAGGCGAGTTCCATCCCGTGACATAGGGGATTTGTTGGCAATTTTCAATGTTGACCTGTTTGCTAGTGTTTCTGCCACTCTAATAGTTGCGATGTTTGTGAGTGTTTCTGTCACTCTGACGGTGCCCGTTCATTCTAGAGACTGCCTGATCTTGAGAAGCTACTAGATGGTCTTGCCGTCTCAATGTCTTATATACTTTCTCGATCAACGTGCCGAATAGCGGACATTCTACGTTGGCAAGTTAGCCGGCCCCAGAAGTGAACCGCTCTACCTTCTCGAGGATTGGGGTTCCATCCTAGTCAACAGGTGTGAAGGAACTTATAGTTTCGAGAATTTTTTTCGAGAAACGTGTCGTACTAGATTGATTTACCATCTGAGGGATCAACTTTCTCGAAAGATGAGCCAGAATTGAGCCTTCACTGGTCTAGATTGAAATTGAAATTGGAATTGAGGTTGAAATACGGACTTACTGTCTTTAAGAAAACTCGTCAACTAGAATCAGACCAAGCAATGCCCTAAAGACATTTTGGTCATTTTGCTTCGATTGAGCCCAGCGGGCCTGCGAAGCAATTGATTGACTGGATTAAGTCTAGAAAACTAGTTTGAGCTTGAATGGGTTTGTGAAGTTTGAATACGAGTCCAATCGGGCCGGAGTTTGCTAAGTGAGCAAAATGGAACGCTTACAATAACTAATGCATAAGGTTCCCATGGGAAGACTTACTCAATAAACGGCGTGAGCAAAAGATGTATTGCCGATGGCATAGCCTCATATTCCAAATACTTGTTCAACTAAGTTGTGGAACAGGATATCACCTACCAGCAAGGTCATGACAGCACTGGAACGCGAGATTGATCAAATGCAACGAAGATTGGACAATTATTATTTCACAGAGCAAGAGAAGATAGAATATGTTGATCCAACACAACAAATAACAAAAATTATTGAAGATCCGCTGCTGGTTCCTGATCCAGAACTTTCAAATTTCTCAAAAGCAGAAACCGATGATGACTTTGTCAATTATCTATCTAATAGTCTTTCTGTTGGCGGCAAACTACTGTGTTGTTATGAACATGGTCTATAAAGCTTGTTCTTGTTTTTAGGGTTAGGGCTAAGGCTAGGGTTTTCATATTCGTGCCTTAGGCATTCCACCAATTACGTGTAAGCTAAATGTTTTTCAAAATATTATTTTTTATTAATTTCTTAAGCAACAATTATTTTGCATAATATTTTCTTAGTGAATTCTATGCTACAATTTATTATTTTCATTTAAGACAATTACAACATTTAGGGGTTCTATGAATTTTTTGAAATCACAAAAAATTCTCTCTATTCTCACAAAAGAAGGACGAACAAAATGGAATTTGAAAAATGCAATTTCGTAAAAAACTCTCTTTGTTTGTTTTTACTATTAAATAGAATTAAAATTTCTAAATTAAAACAACCTATTAACTTTCAAAGGCAAGAAAAAAAATTTGAAAACGCTTGAGTTTTTTTTAATTTTTGAGAGGCAACTGAAAGGCAATTGCATTTTTAGAGAAAACCTAATTCCAAACTCCGTTTTCAGAGAAAACGCAATTCTCAACTGCATTTTCTCGAGTTTTTTCGGAATGTATTCTCAGCTTTCGAAAAATGCAATCTTGGAATATTGGATTTCATTTTCTCTAAAAACGCAATCCAATGTAGCGTTTTACCTTATTATAAGAATTATCTTTTGAAATTCAACAATATTTTGGGAATAAATTTCAAAAATATTATTGTTTTGGTAGAAAAAAACTTAGTTTCTCATCCTAATGTCGCGACCAACTCTGAAATCACGCCCACTTCTCAGCTTCTCCTTGTTTTTTCCATCTCTCCCCCATATCTCTACAAGTCCTCTCAATCTCACACTCTCGCCAACCTGGGGAACCAAGCTTTCGTTGGCTAACAAGCCCCTTTGGCTCTCAAAGCCAACTCTAAATTCTTACTAAATATATAGGTAAACCCATAAATCCTAACCGCAGTACAATTTTTAAAAACGCTCTACTTGTTGTATCCTTTTGTAGGTACCAATTCCTATAACCCGAGTGTGGTAGACCCAAGATTTCTGTTTAGACTGGGCAAAAGAAATTTTTTTTGTTAAAAGGAGGATTAAGAAATTTTTTTGAGTTTCGAGAGACAAATATACTATATTGTATTTTAAATATTAAAAAATTTATAAGAATGAAGAGAAATTTAAAAGCTCTTGACGGGGAGGGGAGACGATCGGCTATACTGTATTTTAAATATTCAAAAATTTATAAGTTACGTTTAAAAAAAAATTTCAAAACTTTGAAGGGTGGTGATTCCACCCGCCCCCTCCCCCTCCCTTACTCCATTTTAACACGTGTACAAAACCCAAAAATTGTATCAACCCTCGTAATAAAGATACACACCCAACAGGATTGACTACAAAGTAATGACATGAGCGATTGACAAATTGGTAGAAAAGTTTGACTCCTACGAAAATGGCAAGAACCACCTCTCCTCAAACGTCATGTTTGTTTTGAGACCTCTCCAAATTAAATCACTTGCAAGTGCCCACCAGTTCAATCCTTCCCAGGTTCAGTCCATCCGCCTGGGTTTCTTCAATCTAAATCTTAGTCAAAGATGACAAGATTTTTTTAAAATGTATGCTAGGAGCCAAATTGCTCTCAACACCCAACTACACTGTAGGTGGCATAAGACACAGCACCTTAAATGCTTGCTATCTTTACTCAAGCACTCTCTCGTTGTGTTTCCTTCTACTATCATGCCCTATAAATAGTGGTGAAGAGAAGCTCAAGCTTTCCATCTCAAAACCTTGCTCTTGAAATTTACAAGTAGTCTTCATAAGAAAAAAAATGAAGTCCAAGGCTTTTATTTTACTAGGTCTTTTGTTTGCTGTTCTCATTCTCGTTACTTCGGCAGTGGCCGCTGAGACATCTAAGGATGAGAAAAAAGGTGAGCTTAGAACCCGATGATTTCATTTTTTTCCAGTCTCGGTTCATCTAATAGTTTAGAAAAATGTTACTCGTCCCTAATTATTATATAAACTCTTGCACCCGAATGTTATGATAGTAATAGTTTTATAATTCTGTGTTTTAAAAGGACATGCTCATAACTCAAACATGTCATCCTGCACCTTTTTGTTTTTTCTTTTTTTGTATATATAATTAGTCATTAGTGTGTGTATATATATATATTGTATGTATAATTAATTGCTTTTGGAGTCACAATTATAAATGTCCCTTCATTTTATATGTAGTATATTTTCTTTTCTGGGTTTTATTGGGCATTATGGGACAGAAGATAAAGCAAAGGAGACGAACCAGTACGGAGGCCGTTGCAGATATGGCTGCTGTGGCCAAAGCCCCTATGGATGCTCAAGGTGCTGCAAGAACGCTGCTGAAGCTCAAGTTGCGGAAACTGAAACCAAGACTGAAAAACGTCAGTCCACTCGAGTAGTAAAATTCATCATTTAGCTCCCAAAATTCACGCAATTAATTAGAGTTATTACACTCCATGCAATTAGTTCGAAACTAGGCAATCTTTTAATTAGAAAAATGCTAATTTTTCAGAAAATCTGTAAAAAGAAAAAAAATTCACTAGAAAGGCATTTTTTTTAAATAAGAACCAACATGAAGCGTGTTCCCATTTAACCATATGATTAGTTCATTTATGTCTTGTGCGAGTAATAGTAGATGATTACAAGGAGACGCCGACTTTCATATCAAAAGTAGAATATAACAAGCTCTTGTGCATTCATATTTGCAGTGGAAGCAGCTGATAAGGAAACAAATGAGGTAGCTGATGCAAACAGCAATCATGGTGGTTGGGGAGGAGGCCGAGGTGGTGGCGGATATGGTGGTGGAGGCCGAGGCGGCGGTGGCGGACATGGCTGTAAGTAACAGTGGAAGATTACAAGGTGACGCCCTATTTCCATATTAAACGTAGAATATAACAAGCTCTTGTGCATCCATATTTGCAGTGGAGGAAGCTGATAGGGAAACAAATGAGGTAACTGATGCAAATAGCAATTATGGTGGTTGGGGAGGAGGCCGAGGTGGAGGTGGATATGGCGGCGGAGGACGAGGTGGCGGTGGATATGGCGGGGGAGGACGAGGTGGCGGTGGACATGGCGGTAAGTAACGAGGAAGATTACAAGGTGACGCTCAATTTTCATATTAAACGTAGAATATAACAAACTCTTTGTGCATACATGTTTGCAGTGGAAGCAGCTGATAAGGAAACAAATGAGGTAGCTGATGCAAACATCAATCATGGTGGCTGGGGAGGAGGCCGAGGTGGCGGGGGATATGGCGGTGGTTGGGGAGGGGGCCGAGGTGGCGGCGGTTACGGCGGTGGTGGTTGGAGAGGAGGCCGAGGTGGCGGCGGATATGGAGGTGGCGGATGGGGAGGATATGGAGGCGGTGGTTGGGGAGGAGGCCGAGGTGGCGGCGGGTATGGCGGCGGTGGATGGGGAGGAGGCCGAGGTGGTGGTGGGTATGGTGGTGGTTGGGGAGGAGGTCGAGGTGGTGGCCGTGGTGGCGGCGGTGGTTATGGAGGTGGCGGCTGGGGACGAGGAGACCATGTTGAAAGTTGGGGCGATGGTGGTTGGGGAGGAGGAGGTTGCAGATACGGCTGCTGCGGTGGCTACGGTGGATATGGAGGCTGCTACAGATGCTGCTACAGTGCTGAGGAAGCTCGCAACATGCAAAATGAAGCCAAGCCTTAAAACTAGAAAAGCTTAAATATATGTAACATATAAGTACCCCATGTATCGATATATATACGCAAATAATATACATGGGGCTAGCTAGTGTGAGTGAGTAAACTATTTGAATAAGTTGCAGGTGGGTTCTGTATGTGTTGAGTTCCCACTAGTGCCTTAGGGTTAGATCCCTAAGTTTGACTCTCTAATTATGAAGACAAGTCCTGTTGTACTTTGTAACTACGAAGTTTGCTCCAATGAAATCTTTCTTCTATGTTTCTGAACCAAAACTCCTGACTCTTGGAGAGAGCGAGAGACTGGAAACTTGCCCAGTCCACTAACCAGCAAGTCCTGGAACAAATTCTCAAACCTGCCAAGGCTGCCATGCTTTTTCACAAACCATTCTCATTGAAGTCACCAAGGTTTTGTCACTAAGCTTGCTCATTAACCAAACCTCTAAATTTGGCTACAGCTGAGTTGAGACAACCAGCCATTTACTCACCAATTTCAAACTCACACATTAAAAAAAGTTGAATGATGAATAATTTTGATGGGCAGGCAACTAGAAACTCAACTCTATGTAGGGAACAAAAGAAAATGTCATTATATTATCAATTATTCTATATATAGTATAATTTCTTGTTTTCACAAACAAAAAATAGTTTTCAAAAACGAAATTAAACAAGCTATTTTAAGGTGTTAAGACCCAAGTCTACAATAAAACTTTTATATAGTTTTTCTAAACTGATACAAAAAACTTGTTTGGCAAATTAATTACAAAAACTGTCATTGGGTTAAAGTTTTCAAAAAACGTACCTCACTTGTAGAAAGAATTTTTGTTTGTATTCTAAAACTGTTTTTCATTTAGAAATGACAAACTATATGAAATGGAAAATGTTATTATTACATAATTATACAAAATCTTACACAAAAATGATGTGATAGTGAAAGTTTTGCAATTAAATGCCATTATGATGGGTATTTTGTTAGAAATAAAAGGCTCTCATTCAGACATATCATGTTACATGAAAATTCTGTATAAATTAATTTTTTGTTTATATAGCATTATCCATATGAAATCGATAGTATTTTTGAACTTCTAGTTATGTTTGTATCCACAAAAATTAAAAACGGAATCGAAATTTTTTAAAATGATTCTAAAGAGGTCTATTCAGGATTGTCACTATATGATTTGTTTTTTTCTTATATTGGGTCTTAGTTATGTTGTAGTTCTTTCTTTTTTTTTTGTCTGGCAACTTCAAGAAGGGTTGAGTCTGGTTAGTTGTCCATGGGGCTAGCAACGAAATTGTGACGCTAACTCGGGGCCAGACCAGAAATGTTCAAACTGGGCCAGGATATTATGGTGACTTCATCATTTCATCACGGTGACTTCAAATTTTAGAAGAACTCCTGTCTGTCGTTATCGAGGTTTCTGATCGGGGTAGGAGAAATTATTCAATGCTATTAAAGCAGTAAGCGTCTCTACTCCCCTTTTTATATGAAAGTAGGCCCCTCACTTGTTAGGGAGCAAAAAGAGATTCTATTATTTTGTGAGAAATCAAATAAAAATAATGTGATGCTCTCGGAGTATTAAATAATTTTTTTTAGGATAACGTGCAGTTGAAAAAGTCTTTTAACTTGATCTTAATCAAAATGCCAATAACAGCCTATTTGGAACTTAGGATAGAGAAGGGAAGGGAATGGAAGGAAAGGAGAAAATGAAAAAAAAACTTGTTTTTTTTTTTCTTTTTTTCCTCTTTTTTTCTTGGCCTGTTTGGTTTTTGAAGAAAATAATAAAAAAGTGGAAGAAAAGAAGAGAGAGAAAGAGAAAGTAATTTAAAATTTTTCTTTCATTTTTTCTTTTCTTTACCTCATTTTCCGTTCTCTTTCCCTCATAGGTAGAATCAAACAAGGAAAGAAAAGTGGTTTTCATTTTCTTTCCCTTTCCTTCTCTTTTACAAATTCTAAAAAAGCTGTAAAGGTAAACAAGTTGGGTCCGGTAGTAGATTGTTTAAGTTTGACTTCAAAACTTCAAGAGCTATACTTGTTGTTCTTTCAATTGAACTTCAACCGAGTAGATCATGAACTAAACTCAAGTAATTTGATTTGACATATAATTAAAAAGTACATACAAACTTATCAAACCAAATTAAAAAAAATTAACAAAGTTTAAATTGTATTTAAACTTGACTTGTTTAAATAGATCAATTAATTTTACAACCCTATATGGCTTTTGCTGAATGTATGTATTTGACATTGATAATCAATACACATTGGTAAGTAGGCCAGGCCTACTCATGTTTTCATATGAATTTTTGTTCTTCGTTTTATTTCCTTTTTACTTTTCTTTGATCTATGTTCTTGTTAAGTAAACTCTATTCAAGATTGTATGCGGGGATCTCAACAAGCAGTTCAAGTTCCACCTTGCTCTCGTTTGGATTTTAGTGGCTTTTTTAATTAATTTTTTTTTTATTATTAAGTTTTTTAAACTAGAAATCCACAAAATATAGAAAATTAATTTTCAGTTGAAAAAGTAATTAAAAAGCCCAAAATAAAGCTTATCCAAAAGACATCTAAAATTTGTGTTTTCATTTTTGTAAGGTGGAAAAAAGTTTAAACGTTTTGTTTCCCATGGCTATTTTTTGGGCAGATTTCCCATGGCTATTTTTTGAATGGCATTTTCCGTTTCCCAGAAATCATGAAAACAGCTTCCGTCATGATTTCAACGCTTGAGAATTAGACAAGGAGTTAGCTTGAACTTACCAGTAGCTTGTGAATTCCGATTGAGTTGACTGACCATGAGTAGTTTTCTTCTTAGACAAGAGTAGTTGATATTGAAAATTCTAACAATGTCTTTGTTATTTAATTTTAATTTAAGAGTAATTATATTTTATCTTCTTGTGGTTTGAATAAAAATCATGTGATCCATATATTGTTCAAAAGTGAATATATAACATTATGTAGTTTAGACTTAATTGTAATATGAATAAAAATTGTTAGAATTAACGGCAATTTCATAACAAAGACATTTTCATAATTTTACCTTTTCAAGATAAAACATTAAAAAGATAATTTTGTCCTATATGCCAAAATAAAGTATTGTCTTTTGCAAGGGCATTTTTATCATTTTACTATATTGGTCAAGATTCCATCTATTTTATCGATAAGTTTTAAATTAGAAAGAAGTTATGTGTTCATTTTTAAATTATACAAGATCCATTTGATTCGTTCAAAATAATTATCCCTTAGACTTATGTACTTAACTATATTTCCATTAAACAATGGCTCTTTCCTTTTTTTTTTTTTAGCTGAGTCAAATGGGTAACAATGCCCCTTTCTGTCCGTCACAGAACTGGTCTTCTCGAAGAAGATACAAAATATGCCGACAGATGCCTTGGAAAGGCGACAAGATCCCTTTTCACAACTCTCCTTCTTTTGGTTGGTATGTCTGTGTTTTTTTTCCAAACCAGAAACTCATATGGACCCGGCTTGACCGGCCGCTGCCTGCCTCTGGCCACTGCTTTCCTCTGTTGGCGAATCATATCGGACTTCTAAGCCAACCCGCACAATGCATTTGCTTTATGTCATGCAGATTGCAGATTGTAGATGTAGAGGCGTTTACTGGTCAGGTTGATAGTAACTTACTAACCAAATTATTAAGATAGGGTTCAAAAATATTAAAATCGATTTTGACTCAGTTTAAATTTGGATTGGGTCGGTTCGATTCAGGTTAAAAATTCATCTCTTGTTTCAAAAAAAAAAAAAATTAATAAGTATTTAAGTAACAAATAAATAAAAGCACCTAGTAAAAATTCATACACTATTAAAATTTAACCATTATATATTGTTCGGGTTGGGTCAGTTTGAAGTAGTGGCCCACCAACTAAACTGGTAAAGTTGGGTTCACAAATATTAGAATCGATTTCGACTCGAATTGAATAGGTTAGGTTAGCGGGTCAGATGAATTTTTGAACAATCCTAGTAGATAGTCATAGAGATATATACTTAAAATGTAGAGATAGGGACGAGTGTAAAGTCATACTTTTGAAACTTGTTGATTCTTTTGGACTAAGTTGCGAAATATTTATCTCTCATCAATTCATTAATTATAGCTTTGATAGCTTTGACCAAATTGAGAAAGTGATTAGTGTAGGATCACATAAAGTGATATGAACACTCCTGATTGCATTTCCAAAAAAGTAAATGTCTTATTTTGCTATTTTCAAAGCATGACTTCATAGTTTTTCAATAATATATATATATAGTGATGTGTTCTCTTTTCTTTTCTTTTCTTTTTTTTTTTTGTTTTTGAGGAAATGTTACTTTTTTATCATGCCAAAACTATCCCAAAACACATCTATTTTTTTCAGTTTAGTTGAGTTCCATATTAACTAATTGTAAGAGCAGACATGAAAACATATACTTAGAGATGAACTCACAACTTACACAAAATCAGCATTTGATTAAATTTTCTAACTTTTGTTTTTTGTTTTTTTAAATTTTTTGTCAATCATGAAAATTAATTACATCATGAAAAACATAACATTGAGTTCTAACTCCCAGCCATCGCGGACCAACTCAAACAGCGAATAATCTATTGCTTATGACTTATTATACGCATATGCAACGAGTGTGTTCAAAGTTTAAGTATATAGGTAAGTGTACACGCTATAAGCATATAAACAACCATATTTTCTACTGTAACTAAATGACCAAGTAACCCATCTTTGTTGACTTTGCCTTTTTCTTCCTTTTTTTGTTTTTCTTTTATTTTTGGCTAGGAATTTGTTTGGCTAACACCATTTGCACTTATGATGCAAACCCTAGCTAAGCATGATTAGATCTTTTCCTTCCTTCCTTCCTTTTTTTCTTTCTTGCTTTCTTAATTTCCCTTTTTTTTCTTCCTAACAAGTGAATTCTAATATGAGTCAAAGAAACAAAGACAATAAAAACAAGTGAATTACTAACTTGAGGTTGGTTCAGCGATTAATATTCAGTATTCAAGGCCTTTGATCTTAGTTTGAAACTCCATAATCTTGCATTGGGATAATCTCTTAACTATTTATCCATCCAGTTTTGGTCTCGGGACAAAGAAGCTTTGGTGCACCGAGCCTAATGGGATCAAATAGCTGAGAGGGGAATAGCGTTGCTGCCCTGGCGAGGTGTTGGCGACCCTTAGTTGCACTCTTTTTCTAGAACCAAAAAAAAAAGAATCCAAGACAATAAAATGAGAAATAAATAAACTGGTGTAATGGCTTAATAATGGAGTTAATTACAAAGACTCCCCCTAAATTATAACTCAATATCACTAAACTTTTCTAAACTCTAAAACATAACACATTAACCCTTTGAACTATTAATTACCATCAATCAACACATTCTGTTAGCAATATGCCAGCATTTTCTTAGAAAAGCGAATGAAAAATTGTCATGTAACTTGCAAATGTTCACAAAAGTATGATTTTATACTTAATTGATCTTTTATTTTTATAATAATTGTTTAATGATTAAAATACTCATTGAATTGTCCCAATATTTACGTGCTATTTCAAAATCATTTCAATTATTAGATAATTATTATAGTAAGAAAAGGTCAATTGAGATATAAAACAATATTTTTATAAACATGTGCAAATTACTTGATAATTTTTTATTTACTTTTCTAACGAATAGTTAACAAAATGTATTGATTGATATAAATTAGTAGTTCAAGGGGTTAATGTGTTAAGTTTTAGATTTTAGAAGGTTTTAGTAATACTTAGTCATAGCTCATTGCATAGTTAGTAAAATACGGGACGGCAAAAGAATGAGATGTAATACGTACCGGTTTAATATGATTTCTTTTAAAAAAATACGATAACAAAATTCGGCATAAAATATGATAATGTCAAAATACAAATATATAATTATTCAAGTATCATATGAACATTAGTCAAAAACTCGGGACAAAAAATATGGTAACATTTATAAGCAATTCCTTCTTATATATGTTTGTAGATAGTTTTTTAATCTCATAAATATCAATTACTTAATACATATTATTAATAAACAACCAAATTAAAGTGGTAGATAAATAAATTTTACTTTTTTAGTTGAATGTTTGATATAAGAATGGATTAATTTATTATTTTTAATTTTTAATTCAATATTTTGAGTATCAATAAGAAGTTATAAAATAGTATGTTTATTAATTTAAATATCTCAAATATTAGAAAAATATCAGAAGTATATATGACATGATACTAATAAAGATATGTGAGTTATACAAATTTTTCTACAATCAATAAAGTCACATAAGTTTAATAGTAAATAATTGTACTATTATAATTACATATTAAGTATAAAATTAATAATATGCTAAAATTATATTAAATTATCTATTATTGTTCATGAAGTTTTTTTCAAAAGTATAATACGTAAAGCATTTAATACGTGTACTATACTATTCAACTAAAAAAATTAGCATTTTTTATTAAGTTTTAGATCTGGACGAAAAATTAAAGTTTTTTTCATTTATACATATGTACGAATATTATACATGAATAGTACAAATATTTACTAACTAGGGTTCATTTAGGGATGTAAATCCGGCCCGAGACCTATAGGCCGCCCAATCCAGCTGAGCGAAAGCCTGACTTGGGCCAAGCCCGAGCACCCTATGGGGGGGCATGGGCCCCCCTTCTAGAAGCCTAAGCCCGACCCAAGCCTGGCCCGCTAGCCCAAACCCAAGCCCAGCCCGAAAGCCCGAGCTCGAGCTCGAGCCCAAGCCCATGAAACACCCCTCCGCCAACGGCTCTTTCCCTTTCAAATTCAATTTGATTTTTTTTTAAGCACTCTCCCCTCATACCTGTAACCCCTCCTTTTTAAATTCATTTTTCTTAAGCACGTTTATTAATTTTATAAATGTAATTGTATGAATAATTTACCGTAATTAGTAATTCTTATTAATTATATATAATAATAAATGTAAGTGTAAATTTTTTTTACATAAGTTCAAAGAAATTAAATATATATAAGCTTACAAATAAATTTCTAATTCATAAAATAATAGTGTATAATTTATTAGTTTTAAAAATATAATGTAACAAAAAAAATTTAAGCCAAAGTTCGAGACCCAAAGCCTAAGCCCACGGCCCGAGCCCAAACCCGTGCCTAGGGCCATGGGCTGGACTTGAACCTTCTCCTTCACATTTTGACCTGAGTGGCCTGACTCGAAAAATGACAGGACCCACAAAGCCCGGCCCGATTAACTTCCCTAGGTTCGTTGAGTGTTTTTGTAATCAACCTTTAGTAGTGGGACGATTGCAAAGCATATAGCAATGTTCAAATCTCATTCTTAAAAAAACTGTCCCAATTCCATGATAGGGGATCTGAAATCCTACAAAGCAATGGACCAAGTCATGGGGACACCAAATGCCCCTGTTGAGCCTGGGATCAAATAGCAGCATATAGACAGCAGATACGACCTTTTGCAATCTTCGATCTTTCCAAATATATATATATAAATCACATCATTGATTTAGACCACTGGATGTTTTCTGAATGCTTTAATACATGAGTACCCCTTGCAGAAAATTGGTGGTGTGATTTAATTTTACGTTATAAAGGCGATTATATGTTTACGTCCAGCTAAAAATAGGTTGGGAAGCTTGTTCTAATGTGCAAGTTAAACATTTATGTACTTACCAAAGAAGAAAGTTCTAACACATATGCAATCATGATCGATTGAAGATAAAGCCAGCCGAGGAATTATGTGTAGGCCAATCGGCAAAAGCCCCATGCATGTTTAAAATTATCTTTTGATTTATTTATTTATTTATTTATTAGTATTTGTGATAAAAATTAGTGTACTGATCCCACAAACTTCACAAAATTTTACCTTGACTCTACAAAATTCAAAAAATATATATAAATAATTGACTCCCCAACATATACATAATACATGGATAACAGTACATAGGAGGACTTCTTGTCAGATTTTTAGGGGCATGCCCTTGTTTCCAAATAATGCAATACCAGTGTACCATCCCATTCATTTACCAAAATTTATGGGCTTTGGTTGGACCATAGTTGTCAAGAAGGGAAATGAAAGTGGGAAACAATATGGGCGGAAAATTGTGATTAAAGAAATAAACTAAGTAATATAAAATTAAATAGGATATCTATAAAAAAAAATATTAAAAACCCTAAAAAAAAAAAGCAATATAAAGTATGTAGAATACTTTTATGATTAGATAAAATGCTAATACTACGCAATATATGTATAGTTTTATTAGGAATTTTTTTTATTAGTGTTAAATAATAATATTTGAAAGTTTAAAAAAATACTACAAATTCTAAAAAGTTTTTACGATATTCTAAGAAGTTCCTGACTATTTGCTTAAAATTATTTTAGAGTTTTAGAAACGTTTTAAAATCGTTTCCTAATAATTTTTTCGGCAACTATGAGTTGGACTATTAGTACCCAAAAACCAAATCCACAACTTGTAAAATTTGCCCATAATAAATGTAAGAATATATAGGTGTCTGTCCAACAGTCGTGGTGGTTGATTGTAGAGCTGCTCTTTACCTATACTCCATAAAAAGGAGAAGTAAAATTGTTTGGTCAAATATAGAGCAGTCGTGCATTGGAACAGTTACTCATTATCTTATTCTTTTTAGGGAACTTTATAAAACAATCGAGAGGACACCACAGAGTCGTATGAATTATCCACTAAACATGAAGTTATTAAAAGTATCAGCTTAAACCATGGGTATAGCAATTAGCTTTGGTTTAATCGAATTTGCATCTTCCATCTGCATAAACATATGTTTAACTCTCTAACAAATCAAAAAAAAAAAAAAAACTGTAACATTATCACATTCATAATAATAAAATTATTAAGAGGAACAAAGGGCACGAGTCTAGCTATCAAAACACTAGACAGCAAATTGAGAGTTGACGCTGTAACCAACAATATATTAGTTGATGTACTTGTCCGATATTTTCGACAAATATCAATGGCTAAGATTGGATCAAGACATTAATACGATTGTCAGATGTCAACTCAATTTTCATTACTGTAGATCTAAGGCATAAACAAACATAATTCATATGTCTATAGCTACTATTCAAGGGCCAAATCATAGATTATAATATATCACTTAATGTGATCACTTTGAGAATTTAATTATTTTCTCAACATTTTGGACTTCCTATTGCTTCCCACATCAATGCTAGTTTCGTCAAAAGCATATATTATACATAAATTATATATACATATATGTCTATGTATTTATAAACTATAGATGAAAAACATTGTGGTCATTTAAGGACCCCTTAAAATCATTGACTGTTGTGGGGAAGACAAAGAGAACAGCCCCAACGTGTGAAACAAAAAGGCCTGTTCATGGCCCACTTTTAATGAAATTTTAAAGACCTTTGAAAACAACATTAACGGGAAACGCTCGTCATCATCTTCTTGGGAACTCTCTCTCTCCCTCTCTCTCTCTCTCTCTCTCTCTCCCTCCCCAACCCTTTTTATATTGTGTCTCCTTTATTACCACCATTTACACTCTTCTCTTGCTCTCATCTTCTTGTTCTTCTCTTCGTCATCCTATTTCATAATATACAAGTTAATACCATGAAAAAGAGGAAGAAACATGGTTTGGTTTACAGGGTAGTTGTTCTTGGAACATCTTTGAAGTCTCAAAGCTTTGTAGTATCAGATGAGGCACTCATCCCAGGATTTTTGGGCAGCATTTACAGAGATGATTGTTTTCGGTGAAGAATTCATTGGAAAGAAGGTTTTTAGCGGCGTACAAGGGAAAGCCAGGCAATGTTCTTCTTGCTCTCTTTTTTGTTTAATTATTTATTGTCTTCTTCTTTGTATTTTTCCTTTACTTTTGGTTGAAACTTCAATATGAGATGGGGGATAGCAATATAAAAGTTACAGGAAGTATATGTAATAGAACTGCTCTTAGAGGCAGATTCATAGAAATGAAATGAGTTTTGGCTTGTTTTCCGGATCTCTCTTCTTAGTTGATCCTATTTCTTCCTTCATATATTTATATATATATATATATATGTAAATATATGTAATACATATACGTGCATGCATATATTATATATTCCACAAGCTGCAGCTGTAATTGGGATGCAGCAATGAACATGAAAATGAAGCAAGAAATATCCCCATTCACATAGGACCCAGGGTATGAAAAAAAAATATGCTATCCTAGTTAGGCAAGAACATAAGAAAAATAAAAGAAAAATGGAAACGAAATTTAGCAGATTATTTCTTTCTTGGGACTATTTAGAAGTAGCTTAGCTTGTATTAAATTTGAATAAAAACCATTCAAACCGTCCAAGTTTGGTGTACGTATTTGCAATTTCACTCATAATTGTCCAAAACTTGGTTGGTACAATGGCATTTCAGTTGACGATTTTAAACGTTTGATGAATTGAATCAGCAGAGTCGCTTTCATGTGCCAAACTCATACCCACCATCAGTATTAAACTTTTCTATATGTTGTAATCGTAGTGGAATCAAATGGTTAATTTGTTATGTCATTAACAGATTAAACATCTCTGGTTCTCTTTCATTTTATAAGTCTTCCATTTGCTTTGATTTTCCTTTTTTAATTGATGGTAGGTTGGGCTCAGACGTGTGTCTTAGACATTTGAAATATCACATTATCAAAGTAAATACGTAATTTAGATGACCTTTGTTGAATTAACTAGTATTTTTTTTCTTGGTATACATCTATTAGTCCCCTAAAAGCTAATAAACCATAACATAATTTATTTTGGTTATGCATCTGCCTACCATAAAGAATAGAGAAGAGGGCCTGCACTTTTAATTAGGTAGCATTGAATAAATATTAAGGCTTCGTTTAGTAGAGCTTAAATTTTGTCTTTTTTTATTTAATTTTTTCTATTTATAAGCAAAAAAGTCAAGATTTTTTTTTTTTTAACTTTTATAAGCTAAGATAAGTAAAAAAATAAAAAAATACTTAAAAAGTCAAGCAAAAAAACTGTATCAAACGAGCTTTTAAAAATCTTGCACAACCACCACAGTTGCACTTGTAAACGCCGACTACTACCATAACACTTGATTTTATTTTATTTTTTTCCGCTTGCATTATATGTTAGTACGTATAATGATCATATTTCGCCGATACTACTAACAAGGTGGTAATCATGCCTCTTAAAGTAACTACCCAATTAACTCATTGGCAAGTGCCCCGCCAACTTAGTTTATTGCTGCAAATCTTAATCAAACTAACAGGTGATTCTTATCTTCATCTCAGTTTCTTTTGACCTATTGCTGCTAATTTTGCACTTGCAGTAACCATCTTCTTCTTGTGCCTTTTGAAGTTCTACCAATGAATGTGTTTCTATTGTTGATGGGGTCCATTCTGACATCCTGGGCTATTTTCTTCGGCTGTTAATTACTTTAATTGCTTCTGGAAATAGTGAACATTGATAATCAATGAACAAAAGTCAGGTGCCATGCTGAGTGCTGTTTTATTTCTAGAAGGATTGGGCATTTCCCTCAGTCTCGCTGAAAAAAGTCTGGTGAAAAGTTTTATTACATCATGAATTTATAATTAATAAAAAAAATTTTAATACAGTAGATAATACATCGTAAAATTTAATATGCATGCTTATCCAAGAATTTTAGTGGACTCTTTTCCTGTGTCTCACGCTGTGTGAGCTCGTTAAATAACTTTAAAAAATGGGATTACCTGAGCTGAAACATGCATAGGAAAATCAATGTACCCAAATCATAAGCTTTAATCTCTAACTTGTTTCCGTTCTTATTGTTGCTTAGGAACATAGTGAGCAAAATTGGACGACTAGTTTCTAGAGTCTACACAAGCCATGTTTGTGTTGCTAGAATTGCAAAAAGGAGAAATATTAGTTTCATGTTTGAATAATTTGTCGGGCGCATATGCGGAGGGTGCAATTACCAATCTCAAGATAAAATTAATGGTGAGATAAGGTTGGCAACCATAGAGTTTCCATAAACTGAAATAGAATGGAATTAGGGGCGCTGGCTTGAACTAGCCCAGTAGACTTGTGAAGTGGACATGAGTTCCATAGCTGAGATCTTCGCAGGAAGGTCCCTTTCAATTTCTTCAATTTGTACCTCTGAATGTCATACCTTAATCTGATTCACAAAACAAACAAAACCATGAGGACGGTGGGATTTGATTAGAAAATTTTGTTACCACCATTAATTAATGCTGTGTTTGAAACTGTATTTCAAATCTGAATTTATCAAAAAATTAAAAATAAAAATAAAAAAGATAAAGAAAAAGAGAACAAAATTTTATTCTTTTACCCTCTACTTCCTTTAATTTTATATCCTTTTTTTTTTTATTTTTTCTCACTAAAACTTTGATCCAAACACAATATAAGAAAAATTAACTGGCACCTTCAAGTATATGAGCCTATGACAAATACAAACGAATTGTCCACTATCCTCTTAGTTAGGCGGGTGGAATTAAGCTACATTAATTTGTTAAGGGGGACAAGCGGGCTTTGCAAGGTAATATGTTTTCTAAACTTTGTAGTAAAATCGTATAATTATAGGAGAAGGGGCTCTTTACAAAATTATACGGCTTGCATTACGCCCGAGGCTGAGTTGTTGACTTTCTACTAGTTTCAGTTCCTCCCTTCTTCTTTTCCAATTGACACCAATATATGTATATATATAGAATAAAATCAAACTAACTTCAATTGACAAACTATTTTCGAAAAGTTTTCTAAAAACACTATATTTTTAAGAAATAGATTTAAATTGCTTTCTAAACTATAAAAAAATTATTTTAAAAAAGCCAATGACATGAAAACAATTGTGTTTTCGAACTTTTTTATTGTTTGTATTTCTAATAAACACAAAAACAAAAACAAATGTTTCAACCTTTTTCTTCAAGGTCAACTGAAAACCATGTATATCCTCCCTCTTAGTATTTTGGTTACAGACTGCCATCTTTAATGTGTGTTTTAGGCATATGAAATTGTTAAGTTAAAAATTAAACTTAATTGCCATGATTATAGGGAAATGGAACGTGACTTTGAATCTTCGACGACAAGAATGCCTTGGAATCTTGCATTTTATTAGAATTGGCTAAATTTAGGTTTTGTTTATATGACAAGAACATGTCGTTCCCACTAGCCTCTCTTTGTATTCTCTTGGATCATCTTATTTACTAACTTTTTTAATTTACTTTTTTAATTTTTACAAATATTTTCAATCAAAATTTAATTTTTTGACTTTTTATAGGGTTTTAATTTTATTTTTTTTTACCAACCAAAAAATGTTAATAAAAAAAATTAGCTAATTAGATAGGTCAACTTATAAAGTGATCAAAACAAACTTGTGTGTATGTTGATAGCTTGGTATATTGCCACGTATACAGGGCATTAAAAATTCCTACCACTTAGGTCGGAGGGAATTCTTTTTTTGCTTAATATTGAGATAATCATCCCTATTAAATTTTGTCATGTGATAATTTTTTTAAAAAAAATTTCTTCATTTAGCAATAAATTTAAATTGCTATATAATAAAATATCATGCATCACCAATTTATGGAAATGATTACTCTCTCGATTGTCCCATCCTTCGAATGCCTATTTATTCACCCACAGAACAGATATAAGTGATTATGGCCCCTATTGAAGTGAGTCTTAAGCCCAAGCCTTAAGGGTTTTTCTTCTCTCTCAAATGCTATCTGTTTAGCTCCCTTTTTTTTTTTATTTAATCTTTCTTATTATTTACTTTTGGTTTTCTTCTTTCTTTCCCTATGAGCTCAGTTTTATGGTGCATTGAAGTTTCAATATACTATAGAATAAAAAAGTAACTTGGGCTTTGGCATGTTTTAGGGTATTTATGTCACAGGAACCTTCTGGTGATCAGAAAGTCAAACCACAGGATTGATTCCTATCCCTCTGATCTTAATAACTGACAGATTAAATAGAAAAATAGATCAGCCAAGGGGACAAGTTGCATGCAGAGAAGTAAGAATAGAAGGCCCGCAGTTCCATATTGTGAAAACTAAGCCATGTGCAGTTGCATTTTATTTTTTTTATTTTAGTTGTTTCGGCTACAACTAACACTCTCCCTTCTACCTCTACCAAGTCCCATTAAATAAATTCCATAAGTCCTAATTATCGATAATATAACTGTTTAATTTGTATAACTTCATCAGTTATATCCACTATCAAGACTTCCCTGACATATTCTGAAGTTTTTTTAATCCATGTTGATATGATACTAGAGGTGTGGCCTATCTTGGGATATATTTTTTATTATTATGACTCATGGACCGGAGCTAAAATGGATCCAGACCATCCCAGATATAGAGTGGGTTTGATATGGGCCATCCCATTATCATGACTCATGAACTTTGTTGGCCCAATTAATAGCTTTGTGCTAAGGTCACACTTGATATGGGCTTTTTCTTTGACTAGCAACAAAAACAACAAACAAGGAATGAAGATGATGGACAGCTACATGGGTTGGTTTTCTTTTTTTTTTTTTTCAAGATAATGAAATTTAACTGGTAACTTTTTGCTCTATAGTGTCACTCACAAGTTATGACTAGATCAAGACACTAGTTACTCACTAGAAAATCAAGCCCAAATAGGAATAAAAAATAGGGCAAATTACATTTACCTCTTTTGAAATTTTTGACTGATACAACTCATCTCCTGAGATTTTAGAAAGTCATCCCTCTCGCTTGAGGTTTGTGGTGAGTTGTATTTTTTTTCAGATGTTCAATCTTTTAATAGAATATATGTGATGTCAGCAAAAAAAAACAGATTCATTACCTAAATTGCTCCTAATGTGTATCAAATAACATAAATAGGTTTTTTTTTTTAACTTATGAAATTAATTAGTGTGTTGATTTTGAGCCTTCTTCTAATGAAAAAAAATGCATTACCAATACAAAATTCTAAGAGCAAATTAAATGTCACATCTATATAAAATACCATTTTAATTAATAAATAAATTATAAGTCTCATATTTTTTTTAACTTTATATGCTATAATTAAAGCACTATATAGATTCTATAAATTTTTATTAAAAAAAGTTCTAGTCAATATGAGAAAAAATACCTTACAAAAAGTAATATCGAAAACAACAACATTAATTAACTTATATTAAAAAGACAACGGTTTAAATTAAGAAAATCAATTGTACCAAAGTTTTTAGATCCTATATACTATAAAATAAAATAAAAATCAACACATGTGGGAGAATTTAGATGCCAAAAAAAAAAGATTTAAAAAATCAACACACACTAATTAATTTCAGAAGAAAAAAAATCTATTTATGTTATTTCATGCACATTAAAAGCAATTCAGGTAATAACTCTTTTTTTTTTTTTGCTGACATCGTTGTTAAAAGATATAACATCTGAAAAATAATGCAACCCACCTCAAACCTCAAGAGAGGAGGATGATTGTTCTAGAATCTCAGGATAGACTGTATTAGCCAAAAATCTAAAGGGAAGTAAATGTAATTTGCCCTAAAAAATATTTCGTGTGGTGTTTAGTTTGTCAAGATCTCATTTCAAAGTTTGTCTCTCAGGTTTTGTCTTTCCGTTTTGTTTTTCTTCTCCTTTGTTTATAGGCTTTAGTCAAACAATAAAAGTAACCCTTTCTTCTTAGAACTAAGTCCCAAGGTTTGAACTTTCAAAGTCTCTGAAAAAAGGTTTCTTTCGGGCTAGGGCTCACTTGAATATTAGAAATACACAGACTATAAAACTTGTTTACTGCATAGACTGTAGAAATAATTAGAGATTTCCCTGTCAAACTACAAATAATGATATATGGGATTCTGCCGTTTTAGAATTGAGAACGATTTGAACTAACTACAGAGCAGGTGCCAGTGTTCAAATCCTGAATCAGCCATTGAAAGCAAAAATAATGAAGAAAGAAAATATTGAGCAAGTTTTGATTTAATGAAGAGGCTTAGAAAAAAACTATATTGAATTCAAATGGAATTAATTAAAATGGTTTAAATGATGGAAGTTGTATGACTAGTCTTGGATTGAACATTTCTACCAAGCCTGTTGCTAAAAACCGCCGCGGTTGTCTAACATAGTCAATGGTTGCCTATCACATCAGCTAGAGACCATTTGTTAAAGTTCACCTTTAACAAGTGAAGCCTAACTAATGTAATAGACAATCACTGACTATGTTGAACAACCACGATTGTACTTAGCATGTCTCTTCGAACAAAGTCTCATGGCATTATGAAATTATAAATAAAAAATAACATATTATAATAATGAGCATTTATCGAATTTAAGTTTTGGAGCAGTTGAACAACTTTGGTTTGTATAGTTAGGGAACAAATATAGGTGATTTTATTCTAACTAGTATTCCGAGATGCTACGCGAGCCTTTTGTCTCTTCTAATATGTCAATCGAAGATCATGGGTCGTGGGAACACGATTCCAACAGAAAATTTATTTTTAAATTTTTGACTATGCATGTCTAAAGACTTATGGTATGTTTGGATAGATATTGTTAGTGTATATTCTACATCTGCTAGGGCTTATTAGATTAATTCTTTATTTTCTTAATTTACGTTTTTCTAGTTTATAAGTTTTTCTGGTTTCTAGTTATAACTAGATCAAGACACTAGTTACTCACTAGAATATCAAGCCCAAATAGGAATAAAAAATATTTCGTTTGGCGTTTAGTTTGTCAAGATCTCATTTCAAAATTTGTCTCACAGGTTTTGTCTTTCCGTTTTGTTTTTCTTCTCCTTTGTTTATAGGCTTTAGTCAAACAATAAAAGTAACCCTTTCTTCTTAGAGCTAAGTCCCAAGGTTTGAACTTTCAAAGTCTCTGAAAAAAGGTTTCTTTTGGGCTAGGGCTCACTTGAATATTAGAAATACACAGACCATAAAACTTGTTTACTGCATAGACTGCGGAAATAATTAGAGATTTCCCTTTCAAACTACAAATAATGATATATGGGATTCTGCCGTTTTAGAATTGAGAACGATTTGAACTACCTACAGAGCCTGCCAGTGTTCAAATCCTGAATCAGCTATTGAAAGCAAAAATAATGAAGAAAGAAAATATTGAGCAAGTTTTGATTTAATAAAGAGGCTTCGAAAAAAACTATATTGAATTCAACTGGAATTAATTAAAATGGTTTAAATGATGGAAGTTGTATGACTAGTCTTAGATTGAACATTTCTAACAAACCTATTGCTAAGAATAGCTGCAACTGTTGAACACAGTCAATGGTTGTCTATCACATCAGTTAGGCTCTACTTGTTAAAGGTTGACTTTAACAGATGAGCCTCCAGCTAATGTGACAGACATCTATTAACTGTGTTGAACAGCCGCGATTATACTAAACATACCTCTTATAACAAAGTCTCATGGCATAATGAAATTACAAATAAAAAATAACACATTATAATAATGAGCAGTTGAACAACTTTGGTTTGTATAGTTAGGGAACAAATGTAGGTGATTTTATTCTAACTAATATTCCAAGATGCTATATAAGCCTTTTGTCTCTTCTTATATGTCAAACGAAGATCATGGGTCGTGGGAACACAATTCTAAAAGAAAATTCATTTTTTTAATTTTTGACTATGCATGTCTAAAGACGTGGTATGTTTCGATAGATATTGTTAGTGTATATTCTATATCTGTTGGGGCTTATTAGATTAATTCTTTATTTCCTTAATTTATGTTTTTCTAGTTTATAAATTTATCGTATAGCACTCTCCATAATCCCATATATATTATGTAAATGTCTTCTATTGTAATCATTCATTTCAATACAATTTATAGAGATATCTCTCTCTCTCTCTCTCTCTCTCTCTCTCCTTTTCGTTATTCTAATATGGTATTCGAATTATAAGCTCCTGTGACCTCTAAACCTTCCTTCTGCAATCTTAATCTGCTGTCTTCTATGATCTACTCCTCAGCAGTTCATGTCTATTTCTGGTAATTTATCCTTTATTGTCTTATCTGTCACATCAAGTATTTCTTCGTGATTCTTTGATTTTGGGTGTAATAATCATGTGACTTCTGACTTGTTTGTCTTTTTTTTTCAAATCTTCTCTGTCTGCTTTCCTTATTATTTATACCGTTGATGGGTCTCATGTGACTATTGATCATGTTGGTCATGTCTCCACTTCTACTCTTGCACTTTCTCATACTTATTACATTCTTAAACTCACACTAAATCTTATCTCTGTTGGCTAATTATGTGATCTTGGTCTTACTATACTTTTCTCTTCTACTGGTTGTGTTGTGCAGGTTCCGCCAATGAATCAAACTCTTGGGATAGGCCGTAAACATGGTCACCTATTTTAGCTCATTCACCTTCATCTTCTTACTCAGACTGCAGCTACCACTTCTTTTGCTAATTCCTCTGCTCCTAGCTCCTCTCTCGGAATTTGGCACTCGTGTTTAGGTCATGTTTATTTAAGTCATTTACGTTTTCTTTTGTCTAAAGGTGTGTTAGGTTTTGTCTCTAAGGAACACCTTGATTGTTTAGTCCTATCAACTTACCAAACAACTGACTTTATCCTTTGATAAAAGTACTTTTTTCTCCTTAGCTCCTTTTGACTTAATTCACTCTGATATTTGGGAACCCTCCTCCACTTCTATTATAGGTGATTCCAAGTATTTTGTTTTATTTGTTGATGATTTCTCCTGATATACTTGGCTTTATCTCTTGCAAAATTGATCTCAACTTTAACAAACTTATTTTGATTTTGCTCGCATGGTCCAAACATAATTTTTTCGTGACATCAAGGTATTTTGGTCTGACAATGCTATGGAGTATTATGATGGTTCTGTTCTTACCTTTCTTTGTGAACATGAGATTGTTCCTCATCGTTCTTATCCTGGTACTTCACAACAAAATGAATGTGCTAAACAAAAATATCATTATCTTTTTCATACTATCTATGCTCTTCTTAACTCTACATCTTGTCCTGAACAATTTTGGGGTGAAATTGCTCTTATTGCTGCTTAAACAATTAACTGTGTACCTTCTGCTCCTCTTATTAACCGCACTCTTTATGAGCATCTATATGTTTTTAACACTAATTATCACTCCCTTTTTATGTTTTTGGTTGTGCCTGTTTTGTCTTATTTTAGCCTCATAAGCGTACCAAATTGGAACCTCGAGCTCGCCTTTGTTGCTTCTTAGGCTATGGGATTGAGCACAAAGGTTATTGTTGTTAGGATCTTTGGTCTATACGTCTTCATGTCTCTTGCCATATTGTTTTCTAGGAGCATAAGATGTTCTCCTCCTTATGACTTTCCCCATTTCACTAATCTTACTATTGACCTTTTTCTTGAAGATGCCGATGTACCTACTGCTGTAACACTTGATGTACATACTGTTACAGTCTATCCTGAGGAATCCCCGCCTGCTGATCCTGCTCCTCCTGTTGGCTCTCCCTTGTTTGGTCCTTCTCTGCCATCCTCTTCTGATGCACCCATTGTTCGACGTTCTACTTGGGTAAGGGAGATTCCTACTCACCTTTACAATTATCACTATTTCTCCACTATTCTTACTTAGCATGAGCCCTTATTTAGCAGCAAGCTATGTATGATGAATTGCAGGCTATTGACAAGACTCATTTGGGACTTGGTTGATCTTCCTCCTAGTAAATCTGTGATTAGGTGTCGCTGGGTCTACAAGATTAAGACTCATTCTAATGGTTCTGTGGAACCTTACAAAGCTAGTCTAGTTGCCAAATGATTCACTCAAGAGTATGGCATTGACTATGAGAAGACTTTTGCTCCTATGGCCCGCCTCACTTCTGTCCGGAGTCTTATTGTCGTTGCTGTCGTCCACCAATGGTCCTTGTATAAGATGGCTGTTAAGAATGTCTTCCTTAATGGTGATCTTTCTAAGGAAGTCTATATACAGTCTCCTCCTGCTTCTCACGCTACACATCAAGTCTGCAAACTTCGCCATACTCTCTATGGTCTCAAGTAAGCTCTTCGTGTCTGCTATGCCAAATTCAGTTCCACCATCAGTGAGCTCGACTTCTCTTCTAGTGATTATGATTTTGCTTTCTTTGTTTGCAAGTCTCCATACAGCAATATTCTTCACCTTCTTTATGTAGATGATATGATCCTCACTGGTGATAATGTCCATAGCATTTCTAAGCTCAAAAACTTTCTTAGCAGATAGTTTGAGATAAAAGATCTTGGTCCTCTTAGTTACTTTCTTGGTCTTGAGATCTCTTTTGCCTCTACTAGTTTTTCTCTCTCTTAGGCCAAGTATGCCTCAGATCTTCTTACTCGTGTTGGTTTCACTAATAGTAAGACTATTTTCACACCTCTAAAAGCTAATGTACGTCTTACTTCTCTAGATGGTGAGCCTCTGTCTGATGCTACTCTCTATCAATAGCTCGTTGGCAGTCTTGTATATCTTACTAGTACTCGCCCTAACATTGCCCATGCTGTTCATCTTGTCAGTCAGTTCTTGTCCTCACCTCACTCCACTCCCTATGCTGCAGTTGTTTGAATTTTTTGTTATGTCAAGGGTACCCTGTTTTAATGGTCTCCATTACTCTTATCACTCTTCTTTACAACTCTATGCTTATTCTGATATTGATTGGGCTGGTGACCTTACTGATTGTCGTTCTACCACCGGGTTCTGCTTCTTTCTTGGTGATTCTCTCATTTCTTGACGTAGTAAAAAGCAGACCCTTACTACTCGCTCTAGCACTGAGGCCAAATATCGTGCACTAACTGACACCACTAAGGAACTACTCTAGCTTCGATGGTTACTTCAAGACATAAGTGTCTCTCATTCTAGTACTACTGTTATTTATTATGACAATCACAGTGCTATTATGATTGCTTACAATAACATGTTTTATGATCATATTAAGCATATCGAGATTGATTTGTTGACTCCATGCCTTGATTTTAATAATTACAAAACATGTGTTAGTTACCTAATGGTCCTATGTAGTGTGCATGATATTCCTTATCCTTATTATCTATCAGATTATGACTTAAAGTTTGACATTTTGAATATATTGAAGTACTTGTGTGTTGAGAAGTTTGTCAAGAAAAAGTTAAAAGGTGTGTGAAGATTTGAATTTGAAAAAAAAAGATCGATATCATTAAAAAGGATATCAGCAACAAAGAGAAGAAGGTCGGCAACTCTTTTAGAAGAACTGACACCTTCTACGATGTGGTATATCAAGATTAAAAATGGGTATCGGCAACAATTAAAAGGAGATCGACAATAATAATAATAAGATTAGCAGTTAGTATTGACACCTAACTAAAAAATGATGACATTTAAAGAATGGAAGATCAGTTGAAGAAGAGATCACAAGACTTGAAAATTTTTTGGAAGATTTTGGTGAAGTCTTGGATCAATGGAAGAAGTGATGTTAATTGAAGAACCCTACAAGTAATCAAAGTGGATTGATTTCATCTTGAAAAGATTGAAGGTATTCTTGATGATTAACATATCTTGAAGAAGTCATTTCAAGTCTTAGAAGCCTTTGTTGGATGATCCATAATGTGCTTGAAGACATTGAAGAAGTTTGAAAAAGTCTTACAAAAGTTAAGGATCTAAGCTAAAAAGAGTCGACCCTTCAAGTTTGGGAGTTGATACATTGGTCCAGAATGCAAGGTATTGACAAAGGTCCAAAAAGAGTCGATTTCTTGTTCTTCAAGAGCTTACTCATTCAGACAATACCTTGGTGAAGTTTGCCAAAATACAAAAAGAGTTGACCCCTTCAAGTAAAAAAGTCAACACATTTGGACAGAGCATTAAGAAAGATGACTACAAAACAAAAAGGGTCAACCCCTTCAGAAAAAAGAGTCGACTCCTTTACTATAACGGTTAGTTTTTCAAACCGCTTATCAGCTTGATGTTGCATTAAATGCATTCTCAACCACCCCCAAAAGCTATAGTCAATTCAAGTTCATATATGCAAGATCCCCATAATATTTATACACAAGAATTCAATGATTTAAATATTGATTCAACAAGAACAAAGCTAAAAAATATGAGCCCTAACTGATACATTCTCTTTACTAGTTGCTGGAGTATTCATTGAGTTTGCACTTGCTTACCTACTCTTTAAGAGAGTTACCCATTGTGTAAACTTTATTTATTCTACTTGGGTGGGTTTATATACTTGTGAGTTTGGGTGTTCTTGTTAAAAACACTTATAAGTTTGAGTAAAGCTTGGACAAAATCACTTGAAATGTTTGAGAGTTAGGGAATAACTCTTGTACAAAGTGAGCTGGGCACTTGGGCAACTAGCACCTGCTGTATAAAGGAATTTTTGCGTATTGAAAGGCTTTTAAGGGGATCTTAGAGGTGAGAACATAGATCATACGTTATGATCGAATCTCTGTAAATCTAGTGTTCACTCTAACTCTGTTTTTCTTTCTTTCATATTATAGCTTGCTTGCATTGTTCATTCATTACTTAGTTACTGTTCCATTGATTATTTAGAATTTAATTACATTATTTGTGAATATTTTTGAAAAATCTAATTCACCCCCTGTTGAATTGCATATTCAGGTCAACATGATTGTCATTTCATTTGTCAGTATGTTATTTGTGGCACTGTTCATCTTCTCTATGTGACATCTACTGACCGGACTGCTAATATCTTCACTAAGTCTCATCCTTTAGGACGGTTTCTTGATCTGGTCTCCAAACTTAATTTGGTCTCTTTATTACCACCTTGAGTTTGCACGCGGAGAGGGGGGTGTTAGTGTATATTTTATATATGTTAGGGGATGTTAGATTGATTCTTTCTTTCCTTAATTTATGCTTTATGAATTTGTAGATTTTTTGTACAACACTCTCTATAGTTCTATATATATTATATAGATGTCTTCTATTGTAATCATTTAATTCAATGCAATACGTGGAAATATCTCTCTCTCTCTCTCTCTCTCTCTCTCTCTCCTTCCTTTTTTCGTTATTCTATCATATATATTTGAAATCAATAGATTTGCAAATTTAATTTGTAAAGTGAGAGATAATTATTAGGGTTTGATTAAAAACCTAAGCAAAACGCTTGAAATTGGGATATTTTCGTATTATTGTTTTACAACTAGAATTATTGTTATAATGAAGATGAAATAACTATTAATTTTCACCTAGTCAGTTGAAATCTGCTCATAATAAGTCACACAAATTCTTATATCTGTTTTGTTGGTATCTAAAATGTAAGTTATCAAATATAAATTAAAAGTTTATTTTTTTTGACAAACATATCTAAATTCCTTGACTTCAAATATATAACGCAATCTAATATCATGTAAGCCATTTGAATACACTATACATAAAGTGACGTCTAATTCACGAGAAATTATTCAGCAGCTCCAAAATATCACGTTAGCATGATAATGTGGTATGCCTAACTAATTAAAAATAAACATATATTCTTATTTTAGGTTGATTGGCATAATTTCTAGGTTAATTGGCCTAATTTTTAGAATTATGAAAATAATAACTTTCCTAACATGTTCACATTTATTATCCATACGGTTGAGTTAACAAAAAAAATATATGATATGTTTATTTTTAATTAATTAGGCACACTACTGACATGAAATTCCAAACTTATTGAACAATTTCTTCACACAAAGAACTCTAATTATAAGCAGTGAACCTAAATTTATCCTACTTATTGCTATTCTTCGACGTGTATTGGAGAATTGGAGCAAATGATAAACTGGTAATCATCTAATCTTAAACATAAAGTATATGCTTCACAAAAGCTCCTAAGATGCTCCAAACTAGTCTGACTAAAAAATTCTCATTGTACTCATATTAGAGACATATATATATATATATATATATATTACCCTATGTGTGAGTAGGATATGCTTCCTCATTATGCAGGCCAAAACTTTTGAACCAAGCAGGGGAATAAAACAATATAGAAGGAAACAAAGTATATCATAGCTAACATAATTACGCAAACGAAAAAAGTATTAAATAAGAACTCAATTGATACCTTTTATTTGCGAGTGAGTGGAGTTATATGGGTTTTGATTTACAGGGGTAAGTCCAATGAAACCTTGCCTTGGAGAGATTTTCTATTATTGAAAAAATAGGTGGGACAATTTTAAGTGGTATGATAGGATCAAATACTGTCACTTAGGTTTAAGCTTTATAATGAGAGATATATAAAATATAAAATATATGAAAAACAAAATTAATAACAGAAAATAGTATCTAAAAACAAATGTACTACTTTTTCACTAAAGTTTTTAAAATTTTAAGATGAAGTTAAAAAAAAAACCAAATTTAGAAGTCCTTTCAAAAGCCCATCAAATTTAAAATTTGTGTGACTTTTGAATTTTAAAGCTTACTTTTAATTTATATTTTTGAAAAATCATACTTTAATATGAATGGGATCATTAAAACACTATTTTACACCGTATACTTTGCCACTTTTTCAATTCATAGTTTTCAATAAGTATTACTACCAGATAGAAAAGTATCAAAATAATGCATTTCATACTAGTCAAGATATTAGTTAGTATAGTTCAATACCTTTTGTATTGGCCAATTCTGAATTTACTGAACGGTACCAAAAAGTGTATAGTATGCTAAAATAAAATTTTTTCATTATATTTTATGATAAATGTTATTTTAAAACCTGTGTTGATTGTATAATAGAAAAAATATATGCTTTGGTAGCATAACATATTTACGTTGTGTTAAAATAATACCTAATGTGGGTAATGTCATATTATATATATTAAATTTTATTAATGAATATGTATCTTTGATAAATGTCTAATATTTGTATTGATACATTTAAAATCGTTCCTAATAACGCATTGATAACAATACGTATCGTAACAATAGTTAAAAAAACATTACGTGGTCAATAGGATATTTACAATTACGATGCAACTGCAACTACATTGTATAAAATTATTATCATCTTTGTTGGTTTTGTTGAGGTGCATGGTAAATGTTCCACCTCCATAGATCACAATAAAAATCACAAATGGTGGCCCCACACTGAAATAACATGAATGGTGCAAGTGGGGTAGTGTAGTGCAGTGTAGTGTAAGGTACTATACGTATACTTCAATTCTATAATGGGAGACAGTGAGCATTGTTTCCTTTGTTTTAGCTTATACCTATATAGATGGATAGATAGATAGATAGATAGATACAAAGCTCCATTGCTATTAGGTCTTACAATGCCTTCGTGCTAAAGGAAAGGCAAAGAAAGTTGGGTGAGGGAGCACGTGGAATATGGTTGAGTGTGGAACATGGATCTCTCTTGATTAGCAAGGGGCCCTCATGTGATATATATTGCCAAAGTCCATGGACAAAATTCTCTCTCTCTCTCTCTCTCTCTCTCTCTCTCTCTCTCTGTGGCTTAGTACAGTTAAATTTAAGGTTGAAAAACTAACTAGTCTGAGTTTGAATCTATTGAGTTTGTTCAAAATCAGCCGGTTAAAATCAACTTGCTATAAATATCTTGAAACTCATTAAGTTTTTAAGGCTAACTTATGCAATCTACTCAACTCAAGTCTTCTAAAACTATTTAAATTAGGACATTTTAGTATGTGGTATGTAAATTTGGAGTTGTATACCCTCTTGAAAAGACTGCATGAGTTTGTACTTTCTATCCTAAGGTAAGAGAAAGAATGAGAAAGAAAAGGAAAAGTTATTCCTCATATTTGAATAATACAGAGAGGGAAAAAGAAATGAAGAAAACCGATATTGTTTGGAAGTGACAGGGACGAAAAACAGTATGATTAGAATTTTATTAGCGTCATAATTTAACGATCCCTCCAAATCCTTTTGAGGCCTTCTCTTACCACGTACTTATTAAAACACCCAAACAAGAAGTTATGTACATTCTTTCACTTTTCTTCGATTCAAATATAGTGTAAAAGTTCTAAACTTCTTAATTTGCAACTCAAGTGAATGCTTGAGTTCTAAAAAAGCTTTATTTTTTTTTTTTTTTTGGCTAAGCAAAAGAGTGAGAGGGGACAACCAATGATAGAAACCTCTCTAAGAATGATTATAGGAGCTCCCACTTGTCATGAAATATCCGGTTTAAACTATAAGTACTTCCCAAGAGATCAACTCCGTCACCACAACACTATCAAAAATCAAGTAAACAAATAAGCGACCCAGTAAAGTTAGTGGACAAAGGACTTTAGCATGCAGTGAATCTGTGACATCTTGTAGTCAAACTATTTGAAAGTAACCACTTGTGACTTGCTACCAGGCTAATCACCTTTGATGATCTAAAAAAGCTTGTTTGGATCAACTTATAAGCTAATTTATATATATATATATATATATATATAATTTATGACTTTTTTTACTAAGTTCTTTGTTTTGATAAATAAAAAAAAAAAGTTAACGGTATAAACCAAAAGCTCATAAATAAAAGCAAAAAATTAAATTTGAGTTATAAAAAAAAACTAGCATAGATAAAAATAAGCTAGTTAAATAAGTTGGTCCAATTGAGCTTGAATCATAACGTCATAAAGATAGGATAATTAGATGATTTCTTCTTTTTTTTTGTTTTTTTTGTTTGAGTGTCATCAGGCATTCTACTGTTCATTTCCTCAAATTCGTGCAAGGCTGCCATAGTAATGAAATGATTGGATCACAAGGATATAGTAATTTCTATAAAGAAAGGTATGGAAGTTGTCAAACTAACAAGCTTTGGATGGATCACAATGCATCTTTGTAATTTCCATAAACAAACCATGAGTGAACCGGCTAGTTTGGTCGGCTTGTCTTGTCTTCTCACTCGCACGAAATTGGCCGGCCCATTATTTTCGAAAAGTAAAATGTTAGTTTTATAAAAAAAAATTTATATAAATTTAGCTTAAAAAATAATTTGATAGTAATTATTTTATAATTAAAAATTATTATAATGAGTTTTTATTTTAAAATATGATTTCTTTTTCTTTGTATAATATCATCTTACGAAAAATCTAAACACATGTCTTGAGCTCAGTTGGGCTGTAGAGCAAATCAGATAGACACACGTGTGAACTTTGTTTGGACACAGTCAGGTCAGTCGAGCTGTTTGAACGGATCGCACGTGCCTATAAACTCCCATTCTTCGCTCGCGTGCCGGAATTGCCCAATCGGTGGGCCCACGAACGACAGCTCCCTCCCGAGTTTCAGATAATCATTTCGTGGGCCAAATAAAACCATTCCCTCGCACATGTGATCGTATTCAAATTACGAAACTATCCCGCCCAGTATGAGCAACCAAAACCGCGTCAAAATAACGCTAGCAAATGACGATATTGCCCTCTATTGTTTTTGCTTTGTGTTGTCTCGAGTAGATTCGCATATAGGCTATTTTATATACCCATCTCAGAACATTATTCATCAACATCTCACATTGATCTGCATTAAATTTTATCGCACCTATCTCTTGTATATAATTACTTTGCTATCAGCATCCATTCAATGGTCGCTATTGAGTCTTTTGCTTGGTATTGTTGCAACATGATTTAAGAAAAAAAAAAAGAATAACTAAAAGGAAAGAAACCAACTTCAGAATTAGAACCATCATGGCTAGTTAATTTTTTTATATATATTTTTTCATTCATTTATTTAGCGTAAACAAAAAAAAAATTTACTATCATACTTTATCTCTCGTCTTGCATATGAGCTTAAAAAAAAATTGACCTAACAATTGGTAAATCATCTTGATTAAATGATTATAACCATTTAGAACAAAATATTTTTGAAAACCTTTCAATAATGGTCAAAATCATCAATTTGTGCATATCCATTCCATAGTAGTCATTGAGCCCTTCAAGTCGTGGTGTTGCAGGGGATTCAAAGAAAATATTATGGTAAATATGGGGAAAGAAACTAACTTGAGAATTATAACCAAATTATCTCTAAAAATTAAGACAAAAATAAAACAATAAGAACAACTTGAAGATGATATGTGAAAAGAAAAGGAGTAATTTGAAAAGTAGAAAAGTGATAAATCATAGATTCATAAATAATAGAGTTGCCCTGCAAAAGGGTTGGGGCAACATTGTCATTTTTCTTTATTTGATTGGTGGAAGGAAAAAAAAAAAAAAATCAAGTGTTATGAGGTCATGGCTCACCTCACCTCGTGGTGGATGAGCCGCCTCAGATTTCTATATATATCAGTGGCAAGAAGAAGAAAAGGGAGAGCAAAACAAAAAGGAGAAAGGAGAGAGAGATAGAAGAGAGAGAGAAGAAAGAGAGAAAGCGTGAGAGAGACAGAAGACAGAGAAAAGAGGGAGAGAGAAAGAAGAGAGAGAAAAGAGGGAGAGAGAAAGAAGAGAAAAGAAAGGAGAAGAGGAAAAGAGAAGAAAGAAAAAAGGCAAAAAGTGTAGGTAAATTATTTACATTCATTTCTATTGTTTCTATCTTTTGTATTATGAAAGCAATACATGGGTGATCAAGAAGATCTATCCCCAGTTCCAGAAGAACTATTTTATTATTCTATTTTGTCTTATAAAAGCAAGACATGCTTGGGTGATCAAAAAGATCTATCCTCATAGTTCTAGAAGAACGAGTTAATAATAATTATGTGACAGTTCCAGAAAAACTCGTTTTATTATATACTGTGTTTTGCTTGCTGCAAATTTATTTAATTCATAACATCAAGGCCATTTTTGGAAAATTGAAAGAAACACTGCTTCAGGATACAAGGTTAGTTCAGTAATTACGAAGTGTTCAACTTTAAGCACTAATTTTGCAATGCTAACCTACCCACACCGCGCCCAATAGCAACACTGACTCCTCTCTCTCTCTCTCTCTCTCTCTCTCTCTCTCTCTCTCCCTCTAAGTCCAAACATCATCGCCTCCTACAAAATTATCAACGTTCCTTTTGAAATCTCTGTACAAGCCAGTCTTCTCTGTAACGTCCAAAAAAATAATATATATTTATATATGTGTATATAGAAACAAAAACAAAATTTTGAAAAATGAACCTGTAATTAACCTCTCTCTCTCATTTTCCACCCCTTCCACTTCAGACCACCCGATTCTCCTCCAATTCAAGCATTGATAACCCAGAAAAAAAGGGATTTTCATTCTACTGTGAGCCTACTTTTCCCATCATCCATTTTCTCTTCAAACAATCCGTTCTTTTCTCAGAATATCTTTTGTTATTGTTGTTGAGACTCTCAAAAGAATCATCTGCTCTCTCATTCTTTATCGTTGTCCACAGAAGTAGCAGTAGAAAGATCTGCGTTCTGTTTTTGTTTCTTTTTTCTTTATTTTGCGTGTGGGTGTGTTTTTCTCTCTCTTTCATTTTTTCTTTTTTTGTTCTTTTGTGTTTTGTTTGTGTGCTTTCCTATTCGCTGAGGCTGTATTGTTTGTAAATTCAATTATTCCGAGAACCCATTTAGGAGAAGATTCAGATTTGTAATATTGTGTTTTCATCAATCTCTTTTGCCATCAAATCCGTAGGTACCCATTTCCAAAACAATAGATATTTCAGCTTTTGTTCATCAAATTTCAAGTTCTTTGGCCTTCAGAATTGACCCTTTCTAATTCTTTGGGGATTTCCAATTTGATACCCCTCTCTCTCTCTCTCTCTCTCTCTCTCTCTCTCTCTCTATATATATATATATATATATAGATATATATTTACATATATAAAACAATTGATCCATCATTGTAGTCTCGTACAATGTATGGAACTCAGAGCAGAAGAGACTTAGCGTTAGAATTTCAGGCCCAAATCCCCATTTTAAGGCCAAGCATTCATGCCAGGAGGGCAAACCTTACTGTAAAGTTTCAAGATCTTTATGGGTTCACAGTAGAAGGCAATGTTGATGATGTTAATGTATTGAACGAGGTTAGAGAGAAGGTGAGGCAACAGGGTAGGGTTTGGTGGGCTTTGGAGGCCAGCAAAGGCGCCAATTGGTATTTGCAGACTCAGATTTCATCGACCCTTAAATCTTCCCTCAAATTTTCAGCTTTAGGTAATGCAATTACGCTGAAGAGGCTCATTAGGAAGGGAATTCCACCAGTTTTACGGCCTAAGGTCTGGTTTTCACTGTCCGGGGCGGCTAAGAAGAAATCTACGGTGCCAGAGAGCTATTACAATGATTTGACTAAGGCGGTTGAGGGTAAGGTCACGCCGGCAACTCGGCAGATCGATCAGGTGAGTTATTGCTTTCTGCATTACATTGATTATTGTGATGTTTCTTGGATTTGTTAGTTATGGCATTCCTGTTACTCCACTGTGAATCATCACGTGAAAAATGGATTGTTGATCAGCTGTTTCGGATACAATGGTTATGATATTGTGAGAGTGAAATTCTCTATCAAAAGACAGGAACTTTTGCAGTAAGAATCTATGATAACGGAGACTATGTTAATCATCCTCTGTTTGACTCTGAACATGAAATTTCCCAATTGATCTTGCTTCGTATGCATTATATTAACAACATGAATTTTATTGTACTCGCTGCTAGGGTGCTAAATGCTCTTGATTCAATTTTAGTGTTTTCTAAGAACAAAGAATACCAAACCTCTTTGTTGCAGTTAATAATCGTTGATGGATTTGATAATTATGGAGATGAATTGTAGGTCATAGTTTAGTTTAGGTACAATTGCACAATTTGCTTTGCAGTATTTGGTGTGATATATAAGGACTACAGAGGCTTATAGCTGTTTTTATTTTCTTGCAATGAGTACTTTTTCATTTTTTTTTCCATTTGTTTATAAACGCTTAGTAATGCAATAATGTTCTAAAGTTGAAGCATGTTGGTTGGGATCAAAGCAGTAAGAAGAACAATATGTGTTTGTGTAATTACACATCTGGTCATTGTATTTTTTTGGAATGTATTCCAGGTTTCATTGGCCACATTTGGTTCAGACTTAACGGGGCGAGGCTAAACTATTTGTCCCATGCCCCCCTATCCCATGTTTGGTGGCCTCAAATGAGTCCAGGACTAATTTGCTGGTTCGGGCAAATATTTTCCTGTAGAGGGTACTAATTAATCCCACGACGTTCATGTTATAACTCTTGGGGGAATTTCCATCAATCTGGCATTTAATCGCCCTTTGTGGACCCCCTATCCCTGAACCAAACATGGTATAGGACTGGATTACCTTATGTATCCCCCTCATCCCACCTCATCCTAACATGAGATAGGAGAGAACTTTTTAAGATTGTTTGTCTTGGTACTAATTGTCTCTGGCTTTAGAAAACTCCTTTGTCCATCCCAAACCAAACTGATATTTGGAACAATAAGGTTGCCTCTTTTGGATCTTAAGGATAAAATACACTTACTACGGTCATTTTCATATTGAAAAGTGTGCGATCTGAAAGTGCTGTCCATTGGTATGGCCATTGTTCTAATTTGCATCTATCTGCAAATATGGACTATGTACTTACCGTGTCAACTATATTTAATTCTCTAGCCTACAGAGGTTAACGGGTATGATATCAGGAACTTCTTATGTTTTCTGTTTCTTTATTTTAAGGATTTTTTGTTTTTTTTTTTTGAGGGTTGGGGGATGGGTTAACATAACTGCAACTGAACATGGAAGGGGCAGACTAGCTGAATGATGTTATATATAGAAGGGTTAACTATCATTTTGTCCCTCCAACTTCATTTCAGATTTCAATATCATCCCTCAACTTTTATTTCTTCTATTTAAGCCATCCAACTTTTAAAAGTAAGTCAATGTGGTCCAACTTATTAAAATAGGTGTAAAAAATTAAAGATTAATTACACTTTGGCCCTCTCAACTATGATTCAATCTCACTTTACCCTACTAAACTAAAAATCATTACATTGTCAGCCTCATAATTTTTAAAATTAGGGGCTTGTTGGGTCAAAATTCTATACCAATCTCTTAATCAAAGAGAAAAAAATGATTTCATGGCTATGAAAGGTTATGAACCCTCTCAAAATGTCTAAGAAAATAGCTAAAATCATCCATAAAATCCTACCTTTGTTGACCACCAGTGATTGGCCTGCCGATATCAAGATATTTTTGAAACTACACATTCGTTAACAAGAGATAAAAAATAAAAAATAAAAACTTACATTGTATCATATCAGAAATGCAACAAGGGTTGTTTTGTTTATTTTGTTAACAATGTCAACACAAACTGAAATTCTAATAATTTAAGGGTAAAAATATAACGATTTTTAGTCAAGTGGGTAAAGTGAAACTGAATCATAGTTGAGAGGGTCAAAATGTAATTGATCTTTAATTTTTTATGCCTATTTTAAAATGTTAGACCTCATTAACTTGATTTAAAAGTTGGAGAGCATAAATAGAAGAAATCAAAGTTGAGGGATGACATTTAAATCTAACTCAAAGTTGGAGGGACAAAATGACTGCTTACCTTATATAGAAAGCCCCTACTGATGGTAATATCTAATATGAAATATATATGTAAACTGCAGCTTTTATTGCTAAATTACTTTGTGAAAACATATTAGACCCCTTTTTTTGGCTATGAATATGTATCGTAGGTACAACATGTTTCTGGATGATGACCTAATTGAAATGGGCAAATGGAGAACCACTAAGAAATTTCTTTATTTGTTAATTACTTTTGACATGAATGCTTTAACGAAATGCCTGAGAAAACAGTTTATAATACTTGGTTACCTGCACATATTTCTTATTTGAGCGTAAGAAGTACAAAAATGCAGTGCAAAGTTCTTTCTGTTGTGGGTTTTTGTGTTGTCTCTATCAGATATGAGGTTGAATTGCTGTCTTTTGATACAAACATACATTTGCTTCTCAAGATAGCAAATTTAAGGCTTACTTTCCAAGAGATATTAAATGTTAGCCCTGCCGAAATTGCCATTCAACTCTGATTTCCTTTTTTATGCACATATATGTACAGGATCTACCACGAACATTTCCGGGTCACCCATGGTTGGACACTCCAGAGGGGCACGCAGCTCTCAGACGCGTTCTTGTGGTGTATTCTTTCCGTGATTCTGATGTTGGTTATTGTCAGGTTATGATTTGTTCTCTCCTGTCTTAAATCAATAACTAATAGCAGTGTACAATTTTCTTGGGAGAAAAAAAAATGGTACAACCTTAGACATTATGGAGTGCTTGAAAATTCCTTTTCCTACCCTTGTAAAGGTTGGGGATGAGCTTGTCTGGCCATTTTGCATCTGCAGAACAAATTATGTTCCAGAACTTTTGATCACAGAAATGAACACACACATATACCAAGGGTCAAAACTCACACACTGCATGCTAAAAGAGACTTTTAAGTCTATTGAAATTCGCATCTTCTTTACAGCCTGAGAATTTGAAAATTTTTATTCCCAAATTTTGTTTCAAGTTCTTCCCTCCTTGCGTGTTATTCAGCTTGCACTGACTGAGTTCGTTTAGTGATGTTCATAACCATTGGTTTTTCGTTACACACCCCTACAACAGTTTCACCATCCATATTATATTATGCAAGCCTATTTTGAAAAACTGTTATTCTACCCATTACATTAATTTTATCCTTCCTCTGTTCATTTCACCTGAACTCAGTATACGACCCCATTTTCAAGTATGAATGTTCCTTTATCATCTTAGAAAATATATTTAATTGATCGATTTGAATGGTAATTTTTGAGTTTGAAATTTTTATCTAATTTCATAAGCTTGACCTGAATTCCTCTTGGTGCAGGGTTTAAATTATGTTGCGGCTTTGTTGCTGCTTGTGATGAAAACAGAAGAAGATGCTTTTTGGATGCTAGCCGTCCTATTGGAAAATGTCTTAGTTAACGATTGCTACACAAATAACTTATCAGGGTGCCATGTTGAGCAAAGGGTTTTCAAAGATCTTCTAGTCAAAAAATGTCCAAGGTATTCTCCCTTTTTTTCCTTGGTAACACAGCTGACATATCGTTTTCTTTTGCCCGTCAGTTTTTCTATCTTTCTTTCTTTAAATGGGGAAAAAAATGCAGGATAGCCTCTCACTTGGAAGTTTTGGAGTTTGATGTCTCCCTTGTTGCCCCTGAGTGGTTCCTATGCCTCTTTTCCAAGAGCTTACCTTCGGAGGTTAAGACAATTTTGACTGCCTCTCTCTTTATATGGATGTATATATAGAATACATGTATATATATACATATAGAACAGACCTCTCACTTTAAGCCTTTTGCTGGCCTATAATTTTTACCTTCAACCTCATTTTCAGACTACTTTGAGGGTGTGGGATGTGCTTTTCTATGAGGGAGCAAAGGTTCTGTTTCATGTAGCTTTGGCTATTTTCAAGGTGAATCTCATAGTTTCTTGAATTTTGATTTTGATAAATACTCAATCCAACACACTCATTCAGAGTTTTAAAAGTTGTGGTTTGTGATTGCAGATGAAGGAAGAAGAGTTGCTCATGGCTCATCAAGTTGGGGATGTAATTAATATATTACAGAAAACCACCCATCACCTCTTTGATCCCGATGAATTATTGACGGTAACATAACTGTCTCTCTACTCTTCTCCTTTTTTTGAACCAGCCCCGTCTCCCAGAAACGAGTAACTATATATAAGGAAAATGATGCTTCAAGGGGGATTTTGGACAGTGCATGGAAATGAATCCATCCATCTCTTGCATAGCATTTGAAGTCACAACGTTCTTTTAGAGTCATTGTTGAGAAGAGATTTATTAAAAATGCTTCATAGCCCTCTAATAATGAAACATCAGAGTGGCATCTCCTAATGAAATTTAGAAGTATTTGCAGTAGTAGACTCATTTCAAATGCTATGAATAACATAAAATTCTTTTGAAAGCTGTATATATACGTTGATGTTTGTCTCGTCCTCATCAATCCCATTCTGAGGCAATTAGTGTCTTCACAACCCGACTTTCGTGTTGGTGCTGCATACGGCTCACAAGTTGTAGCCATCCCCTGATAATTCTTGCAGGTTGCTTTTGATAAAATTGGGTCTATGACTACCACCACTATATCAAAGGAAAGGAAAAAGCAGGAACCAGCAGTCATGGCAGAGCTTGATCAGAGAGTAAGACGGCTAAATTCTTTGAAGGAAGAGGACAAATAAGTGAGTTTTGTTGTGTCAAACTGTAATCTATAATTATATATATATATATATATATGTATCAGACATGCTAGAAGGGGGCCTACTTCCCCCCCAAGAGAAGGATGTCAAAATTGTGTTTTTCCCTTCCTGAGAGGGAAGAACCTGAGTGAGCAACTGTTGTTTCACGTAGTATGTCATAGATGTAAATTTATACATTTTAAAGTTTAATCACAGTGCAATTGGGGCATTGCCCTGTAATTTTGATTTTGTTGTTTTGTCCTGTCGAAAATTTGTCCATTCAGGCTTAATATGGCTACAGTTTTTGTTGTACATCAAGCATTGTAAGCAGCCCAATCATCCTACAAAAAAAAAAAAAAAGGCAGGCATTTTGAGCAGCCCTCGGCCCTGGTGGCATAAATTGCAACTCTCTGCAACTTTGACCACTTCATCTAGTTTAAACAGCATCCCAAATCCTACCTGAAACTTCAATGTCAGGAAATGAAGAGAATTGGTAGAAATTGCTTGCTATTTCCTAATAACCCACCCTCTTTATAAAGCGGAGTTAGAGTAATAATCCTATGAAGCATCAAAAGAAGTGGCTTGCATCTCTGCAAATAAGCAACTCGGATTATACGCCGACTGTTCTGAAGAGGTCATTGTAACTATAATCGAAATATATATTAACTTGTCACATACCTGAGGTACATCCCAGAAAGCAACTCTCTTCAGAGGATGCTCCTCAATTACAATATGGCTGGACTGGAAGAAAACAATGTCAAAAGAGCTAAGAGAAGAAGAAGAGTTAACATTACTCTACAAGAGCCAGTCATTTGATGTCCGATTAACGTTTTCCACAGTTATCTTCCACAATCTGAATGCTGATCCTTCATAGTGGGATCAGCCATTGGGATTATAATGGGTGCTGGTTGACCAGTTGTATGCACCATTCAAGTAGGCTCCTTCATTCTGTCTGTAACCACTTTCTGTGGCTTTAGGAACAGTTGTATGGAACATTGCATGTTCTGCTCCAAACTCCAAGTGACTTCCATGAAAGCTTGGCTGGAGAACCTGAAAACCTTGTCTAGCAGTATACACTTCTGCATGAGTCTCAAAGGCTGCATCTCGGTTCGATTCAGACATGCTTTTGAAGCATGAATTGCTACGTGGGGAGTTTGTTGGAGTTGACAGTTCCATGTCCACAGACATGTCATCAACTTGGAGGGATGCCACACCACCCAGTTTTCCCATATGTGATACAGATATCTCATTCCGGTCTATTTCCAGCTTTCCCTCATACTGCATCTTGTTTAAATTATCGGAGGATAGGTTGTTCCTACGGCCTTCATGTTCAATGTCGTCAGAATCTTCAGGAATGTCATCTAATATGCTACAGATATCACCATAGCCATTCACTATATTGGAAAAATCACCATAGCAATCTTGGTTCTCCTCCATTAGATAATTTGAGACAGATGTTTCAACATTTGTTTCTTGTGCGTGTAGTTCTTTTCGCTCCTTAGATAAGTGGCCATGCCTTCGTGCTATAGCTTTGTGCTTGGCAGTCCAATCTGGCCGACTCCAAAGATATAGGGGTGGCGTCTCCAAATTCCACTGCTCCATTTGCTGGTCATGCACATCCAATGATCCAGGTAGGTAAAATGACTGCGAGAGGAATAAATGCAATAAGCCACTTGAGAAGTTTCATCCTACATCTAAAACGATCAATTTTTATTTTGGTAAGCAGATCAATCAAAATTAAAAGTAAGGGTGCTTGCTTTTTGTACCTTGCCAGAGAGTAACTTGTCATCGTCCCAAATTAAATCATATGGAGGGTTTTTCTTATCAAGGCTGATATGCAGCAAAAATGTGTAATGAGAGAGAGAGAGAGAGAGAGCGCAATAAGAAGCCCCTATCTTAGCAGTTTTCTTCAAAAAATGACCACAAGGTTATAATCGCTTACCGTTTGGTTTCTTGTGGAACAATAAGAATAAGAAGCTTTGGTTTGAATTTAAGAGCCTTTTCTATGAACTGGTTGGCAAGGGATGCTTGGACCCCAAAAGGAGGATTAAGTCCCATGATCTATTCATGAAGAAGCAACAAGGAAAATGGTGAATCTTCTAAAAGAGTGTTCTTGAAGTCCAGACATCATGCAAATTTACTTGAACCAAGCCTTTAGCCTCTTACCAGTTGAGATCCTGCAGGTAATTCTTCTAAACGGACACTCATCCAATCTCTCTTCTCAAAATTGAAATCATTCTGAGAAGAAAAAAAGAAGATAAAAAAGGATTAAAAAAAGTCTGACCACCATCTATAAGAAAACCTGGCAGAAATAGGGCAAACATATGAAAATTGAACTGAAGAAAACAAGAAGGAAATAAGGAGATTACTAAATCCAGAGACATATCCACAACCCCTTCTCTCACAAGGTAGAGCCCACCCATGTCAGAGGGAAGGAAAAGAAGATGGCCATTTCGGCTGTGGATATAGCAATCTTCAGCACATAAAAAATAAGAAAAAATAGGTTTAGAAGTCATACAACTTCATGAGCATAAATTGAGGCATCTGGGAAATAGCTTAGGCAGTTTTTGATCCGTTTTCTTTCATTAGCGTGTCGAGCCCAATCCTAAAAATGAATATATCCCATTTTTAGCATGTCTTGTATGCTTAACTGTAATCAATCTTGGCCCTTGTCAGAAGGAGTGGTATAGAAAATTCTTTACTGTTTCTAAACAACGTAAGAAGACCACCAAAAAACAAAGTTTAGGAATGTAAAAATGTGGTTTATATTTTCTTTTCCCCTGAAATGTAATGTTTCCAAAAGTAAACATTGTACAGTTGAAGCAATCCATGATGTGATGTTTTCCAAAAGTAAACCATTGTATTATTTAGAGTGATTTCCCTGAACAAAAATCCATCTGTGTAACCGGCACAATAAAATTTTGTCTACCCTAAGTTTGTAGCATTCGTTTTGCATGAACTACCAAAAGAAGAGTGAAGTTTTACCTTAGATTGAATAAGATCGTAGTTTCTGAATGAGCAACTCTTCCTCATTTGTTCAAGCCTTTCTTTCAGCAATAAACTGAAATCATTGGACCCACAGCAGAAATCGACTATCTAGTAGAGAAAATTGTTGTTTATGTAAAATTTGAGAATAACAATAACAACAATTACTGAAGGTGACTGTAACAACAAAAAGATAAGAAGTTGCTATCCACAGAAAGTATTACTTTCCATTATAGAAATTTACCAGTTTTTGGATAATTATCAAACTTTTATCTCCTTTTCAATACTTAACAACCTTTATATTATGTCTTTTTTAGCTCTAAGCGTTCCTTTGAGTATTATAAGATTACAGGAGCTCACAAACAATTTAAATCCAAGGCTCTCCTGTAATACATGCTTCCATAATCTGATAGAATATAGCATTGACAATTCAAATCATGGTCTGAGCAGTTCCTTCTACCTCAACACCATTCTCACCTTAAAGTTCCAATTTCTTTCCTACATTAACGCAGGGTCAAAGACAATAAGGATTTTAATTGAATTTTGAGGTCTGGTAATGATGGCTGAAATAGACTTTCCTGAAAATGGGACGGTGGGTTTGTTGGGGTGTGTGCGTGTGCGCGCGCTTTGTTTTGGGGGGTGGGTGGTGGTAATGCAATAGGTTACTCTGTGTTCTGTGAGCTTTGCTGTGCTTTTCGATGGGTGCTCTTGGTTCTAGAATCTCCATGCCCTTTTGCAGTTGCCTTGCTTCTTGTCTTCTGCTGTGTTATTGCCCTTTCTTTTTCTCAGATTCATTTTATGAAAGTGTCAGTTTAATACGAAAATATACACATATATACCCAACTTTTCAACCTCCCTGAAATTCCCAGGGTATCAGAGCATAGTGTGGTTATACATTGCTTCATCTAGATACTATAACTGAATGCATCAGTTGATATAGTCTACACTATAAAGATACGTGGCTTATAAGTTGCATGTAATGCAAGGTTATGCTCACAGACTATCTATCTATGCTTTAATGCATTCATGTTGGTGCATGTGAAAAGATAATAAAAAAAATGCCTAAATGGAAGAATTGAGGAAATATTGAATCAGATTTTTGGTGTCTTTGCCCTTCAAGTTATCATCACATCTAAGGAGAACAGAGAAGAGTATCAACTACAGAGGTACGTTCCAACAGTAGAGTTATGTTCCGACAACAAACGCTGATAACAAAATTCATGTACCAAAAAGAATGACAGAACTGTGCAGCCAAATCTGAGAAGCAAAAAGAATGCAAACAATTCTTACCATGTCACCATCTTGCACATACCAGTGGAGCCGATCAACTATCTGCACGTTGAACTCATGCAATGAGCTTCAGCATATACTTTATCGAGTGAGTATCTACAACCAAGTCTCAATATAGAGCCTACAAAGCTTAATACTATATAGCTGTATGATGGATTAATTATCTTCAATAGAAGCAAAGGAAACAAACTTCAAAATCAAGAATCAGTAACAGCAACTGAAAGCCATCAGGAAAACCCTTATCCATTAGAATTTCACTTAAAGCAAGGTATTTATAATGTCATAAGTTTACCAACAGAACAAGTAACTCCTGTAAGGGTACTTCGACTGCTTGTGTATTATGTCTGCTCACCAACAACTGAAAGCCCTCAGGAGGAGTATTCATGTAAATTTAAATTTCTCCAATTAAATCACAAACAACTTGTCAATAAATGAAACTAGTGAAAACAGAATGCATCTCAAAGAAGGATGCGCTTGAAAATAAGAATAGATCAAGGCCTTTACATGTTGGGCAATGTAAATGACATCGTGGCTGTCGACAACTCGTAAGATTAAACTAAAGTAAATACCCATAAGATTGTCAAGGCAATAGAACACTTCTTTCGCTTTTCTTCTGAAAGGTGAGGTAAGGAAACCTTAAGGTCCTCTGGTAACTACATGCTGATTCATGTAATATCAAAATTGCATTCAGGACAAATAAGCTTGCTGAGAGATTGTACATAGACAGTCTCCAATCTTTATTTTCCATTTCTTATACATTGTCATAATTTGTTCACATTATTTCACTAATAAAAATGGCAGAAGTCAAGAGCCTTAGGTTTTTTCAGAGTAACAATTTAAAGAAGAATTTCCTGTTGGAGTCTTCCTTTGTGAACTAATTTTCACCATACCAAACTTAGGCTTCTTTTTGAAACCGTAGCTCCACACTAGCCAATTAAACAACAAGGTATCTGAGAAAGCAGGTCTTATAAAGGCTTCCAAATGATCATGGACAATATCCTCTCAGAATGTTCTCTTAATCTTCTTCTTTTTCTTCCACGTACTCTAGACCCATGCAATAGCCAATAAACCAACTTTTTCAGAAAAAATAAGACCGTGAGCCAACTTGATCACATCATTTTAGTTGTTAGCCACTGCTAGCTCGCTGTTTTCTATAGGAGATTATCTTTGTTGCAGAACGAAAAACTAAAAGTATTTGACTTTTTAGGTGCAACTAGGACTTTGAACCTCTTTATCTCTGCAACTTGCCAATCAGGTACAGCTACTAAAGTTTTAGTACCTTTTTCTCACTCCAGCTTCTCCTTCCTGGATCATCAATTTATGTGCAACCAATCACATGATATATCCTCTAGTTTTCTGTCCATGCTCCATTTGATTGAGTAGGAGCAAAGTCAGGATTTTTTATCTCACTGTAAGGAATACCGACACATACCGCAAAAGGTTTGCATCATAACACTACTTTGTTCCTGAAGTAACTGATTATTTCAACTTACTCATGAACAGAGTGGGTGTTACACAAACTCATTGGTTCCATTTGTTCCACAAGCCCATCATTTAGGAGGTACTAATTCCTGTAGAAGCTGTGAGTACCCAACAGACATTACATGGCTCCACGGAAGCCATTATTAGAACATACTGAAAGTTCTCTATCTTCTGTTCATGACTCCAAGGAAAGATTGACCATATCAACTTAAATTGTATGCACTGAAGTCAACATTTGTTCTAGAATGCCTGCTTGAAGTGTACCTGGGTACTTCTTTTGTCTTTAATCTCCTTCAGCATTGTGCTGCTTTGGAAGTAGAACCAAAGGATTACTTCCTTGAAAACTCTCTATATGATGGCTATTTGAAGAAAGAAGTTTGGAAGGCATCCAAAAATATAAAATAAGCAAGGAAAAGAGAAGTCACTGTGTCCCCGTGGGGATTAAAGTTTAAGTACAAGATCACCAATTGACCCTGCTGATACTGCAGTAAACAACGAGTGCTTGTAAGAAAACTTAAAACACAGTTATCTCACCTCCTTAAGCTTGTCCACTTTTGTGAAATGGCGGCCAAAAGATGTGTAGCGCATGCCATGGAGAAAAGGTGCAAGATAGACCTTGAGCTTGTCCTACATAATGTGAGCAAAGTAATCAGTTCATTTCCAAAAGTCTGTTTCAAATTACTTGTAAAGGAACAGTTATTAAGGATCCCTATCTATTAATGTACAAGGGATTAAATGCTTGAGATTGTTTTAAACAGAATGGCAAATCAATCTCATATTGCCATTATTACGCTGTTATTGAATTGTCGAAAATCAGCTCATCTAAAAGTTTAAATCGTTAGGGAGGGTGTAACTTTAATCATTTATATCCTCAACAGCTGTGTGAACCTGCTCATTGAGTGTAAAATAGTAAATTAAAAATAGAGAAGCAATCGTCACACTTTTTTATAATATAAAAATAAAATAACAGAAAACATACAACAATATATTTATTACTTAAACAAAGAATGGAAAAGACTTTTGTAATATAATATTGTACAAGAGTTTGGACCCGTACATTTGGAGAGATTCATGATAGTTATGAAGTGATAATGTTAATTTACTAGTATGCCTTACTTAAGCTGCATGTAGATGACATTCTAATCATACATCTATTTTGCAAAGTATTCAACATCTATCCTTCCTCACATTTAAAGATGAAATGGAACCTCAAGTCAGGATTTCCCAGTAAGTGAAGTCGAACACTTTCCAACCTTTTAGAGTTAAGTCTTTGGATGTGCCTTCTTTTTTCCCTTTTCCGGAATGAGGAAGCCCAAGTCCAACTCTAAATGATTGGGCATACCTAGGATACCTGCAACCCTATCTAATCTCTTCATGTTGCTTTCTATCTTTGATTAGTGATGCACAGTTTTCCCCGTGTTGTCTTCTTGCTCTGTTTTGTAACTCTTATTCTTTTGCTCAGGCTTCACACACACACACACACACTTCAAAAGAGAATCTAGATTCTACAATCATCAAAAACCACCTCTACTCCTCATTCATTCTTGAAAGAGTCAATCTTCTTTATGGCATAGCTTATTCTTGGTTTCAAGAGAAATATCATTTTACCCACTAGGCAATCTCAATCTCTGATCGAGATAGATGTTCTGTTACAGTGATGGAAAGGATGGGGGATGAAATTTCTATGTCGTTGTATCCTGGGGATTGTGGCAAAGCCATGATTTGGAGGACATGGGATTTAGGGAGGAAGGAAGAGAGGAAAGAATTTTACTCGTCTAGCCATATGCAGGCCAGAACATATACTATGGGAGGGATTCCTGTAGGTACCTCAGTGTTTCTTGTGAAAGGACATGAAGAGCGGGCTATGAAGCTCTTTTGGAAATTGAGATGAGGAGGGTGGAACATAATAGGGTTGCTATAAAAAAAGAGAGGTTCTCAATCTAGTTCAAGGAATGCAAGGGAACTGAGAAATTTTTCTTTGTTTCATAAATAATGGGGATAAAGGCATAAAGGGGAGGAGGAGTGATGGTGGGGGGGGGGGGGGGGGGGGGGGGGGGGGGGGGGGGGGGGGGGGGGGGGGGGGGGGGGGGTGGGGGGGGAAGGTGGGAGGTGTGAACCTGTTCTTGACGTCATTAGGAATATTAGAGTTATTTCATGGAATGTGAGGGGTTTGAATGACCCTGACAAGACAGTTGTGGTGAAAACTTCATTGAAGAAATGGAAGGGGGATATAGGGTGTTTACAAAAATGGAAGGGAGATATGAATTTTTATGTGATCAGAAGCCTGTGGAGTAGATGGGTTCAATGGGATTATCTAGGAGTAATTGGGACGGCCGGTGGCATTTTTGTCATGTGCGAATAAAGGGTGAGTTTTGGAGAGTTCTTTGTCTCATGCTTGCTAGAGACCTTGGAGGATGGGTTTCTTGGGTGTTTTTAGGTGTCTATGGCTCCAATGACTATGAGGCTAGAAGGAGGATTGTGTTTTCTTGGAAGTGATAGGTTATTGGAATAGCCCTTGGTGCATAGGGGTGTGACTTCAATGTAATTAGATATCCCATATAAGCAAGGGTGCATTGTGACTAATGGGCCTATGAATGCTTTTTCGGAATTCATTGATCAAGTTGATTCACTTGATTTGCCTTTAGAAGGGAGAGGTTTACATGGAGCAGCTGTAGTGTGGGTTCCTCTATGTTCAAGATAAATTGGTTTCTCATCACTGCAGATTGGGAAAAGTGATTGCACTCTAAAAAGTACAATTAGAGTCCATAATTGCAAGCTATTGTTAGTAATATTTATATATTATTTATTATTTTAATATAAAATTAATTTTCTTTTACATTTTTTTGTGTTCTATGCAAATTTAAAACCAAAATTTAGCAAAATAAAGCCGACGGATACACAGACATTATTCGGGTTTTAATTTGATATATTTTAGAATTTATATATATGTGTGTGTGTGTGTGTAATATTATATTATAATATGGGTGAATGTATTATATATATGTGTGTGGGTAGTGTGTATTTATTTATATATTATAAATATGTGTAATATATATATAATATATGTGTATATTATATTTTTAATATTATATATGTGTGTGTGTGTGTGTGTGTGTGTGTGTACAGATATGCAAGTGGAGCAATGATTCATTGCAATGAATCAAAAGGAAAATAAAAATAAAAATAAAAGAAGAAAGCCACTTGCATTTGTCACTTTCAATGATGAAAGCCACTATGCTTATAAATTGCAGAGTCCGGAGGAGTAAAAAAGAAAGAAGAGGGTAGAGGGGAAGAGAGCAGAGGGGAGGAAAGCAAAAGGGAAGAGGCTGATTCTTTCTTAGCAATCAGTTATTTTGTTAGTAGCTGTTCAGCCAGTTAATTTTTCAGTTTTCTCTTTGCCGTTATTCTGCTGTAATAAACATTTTTATTTATGAAGTTATTTTTCAAACCATGTCTTTTTAATACTATGAGTAACTAGTTTTATTCTTGGAACCAATTGTGAAAATCATCTGAGGATCTTAGAATATCAACGGAGGTAATTGAGTCTTCATTATTTAATCTCTAAAATCTTTCAATTCTTGGTAATTAAATTCTAGATCTTTGAAAAAATTTAGATTCTTGACTAAGTTTGGAAATTTCTATGCACAAATCTTAGTTTGGTATAGTTATTGCATAAATCGATGGTATGAGCTATGACTTTAATTTTATTATTCTAGATTTAAATATTATTGAATTTTCGTTCTAGTAACTTTATATTCCGAATCAAAGGCTCAAGACGAAGCCAATGCTTTGAGTTACAAAACCTCTGTTGAAATTTCGGATGAATTAGGTGATCAGATCAATTGGATCCAAGACTATTTTATTTAATTTAATTAAAGTCTCCTTCTATAACCATCATCTTCACAAATTAAACTATTTTGCTTTGGTTACCATTTTTTGCAATAATTGTCCAATTCTCATCGGTACTTTTCAAGATGAAATTTAAACAGGTTGGCTTAGATTCTAATTGAAGCCATTGTAACACCACAGTATCTAGCATGGCTTAGTCGGTGTTTAATCTTTTATCGTGAGTGAATTTTAACACTTAACTTCATATGTTTTGATAACTGTTCCCTGTGGATCGGCTTCGGTCTTACTAGATTTTATTTACTGATTCGCCGCACCTGCACTTAGGTGTTAATAGATTATCATATTATGGGCTTAGTCAAAAAGTAGTTCTTAAATGTCAGCCAATCTTAGCCCTTTCCATTTAAAGAATATGTGGTTGAAGGATGAAGGATTTGTTGATATCGTGGAGGCTTGGTGGCTAGGGCACGAATTGGAAGGGGACCCAAGCTTTTGAATCGCTAGAAAGCTAAAGTTCTTGAAAGGAGACATGAAGAAATGGAATAGAGAGGTGTTTGGTAGGGTGGAGATAAGGATTTCTAGACTTCTTGAAGACATTAATCGTTTGGATAATAAAGAAGTTAGGGAGGGTGATTATCGATGATGAGATGATTTCAAATGTATAGCAAATGCTCATAGAAGATCCAATCATATTGGAACTGTGATAATCAAAGATGATATGATTTCTAAGGAAGAGGCTATCTCCAACAGGATTGTCAAGTTCTACAAAAGGTGGGATCTGTGATTATTCTGGTTTACGACAGGACCATCTTTCTAGCCCTTTTTCTGAGGAGGAGTTTTTGGGGGTATCAAATGGCGTTACTACAGACAAACTCCAAGGCCAAATGGTTTTACTATTGCCTACTTTCAGAAGTATTGGCGAGTCATGAAGGGTGAGGTGATGGGAGTGTTGCGGTGTTTCTTTGAGCCAAGCAGATCTGAAAAAAGCTGTAATGCTTTGTTCATTGCACTTATACCAAAGAAAGGTGGAGCTATGGATATCAAAGACTTTAGACCAATTACCCTGGTGGGTAGCATATATAAGATAATTTCTAAGGTTTGTTAGCCTTAAGGATGAGGAGAGTAATTGGGCAAGTTATCTCATAGTCCCATAATGCTTTTACGGGAGGCTGACAAATTCTAGATGCAATGTTGGTGGCCAATGAGTATGCTGACTCTAGGCTTAAGAACAATTTGTCAGGATAGTATCTACATTGGATATTGAAAAGGCCTATGATTATACTTATTGGGACCTCTTCATTTACTTGTTGGGAAGGTAGGGATTTGGTGACTGGTGGTGCAGATGGATAAATGTAATTCGTCAGTCAAGTTTTCATTGCTAGTGAATTGTGTAGCGAAAGGCTTTTTTTAAGAGCACTAGAGGGTTGAGGCAACGTGACCTCCTTTCTACGTTGTTATTCATTATAGCAATGGGCCTTTGAGCCTCATGTTAGACAAGATGCGGCTGATAGGAGGTTGGGTGGTTTTCAGGTCGGGAATGGGGGGAGTTGATCTCTGTGTCACATTAGTTTTTTGCTGACTAAAGCATCATCTTTTGTGGGGCCATTGAGGAGGAACTGAGATATTGCTCTTATTGGCTTTGAGGTCGTGGATCGTCTTGAGGTTAATCTTTTGAAGACTGAAATTATCCAGTAGGGGAGGTGGAGGGTATTGAGTTGTTGGCAACTAATTTGGGGTGTGGGGTGGGTTTTCTGCTCTAGGTATATTTAGGTCTCCCGTGAAAACCCAAACAGTTTGAAATGGGGTGATGGAGAAATTTGAAAAGAAGTTGGCCTCGTGGAAAAGGCAACATTTGTCCAATGAGGAAGGCTTACGCTTATCTGTCTCTTTCTAGCTTGCCAATGTACTTCTTTTCATTGTTTACCATCCCCATTCCCATTCCGAGAAAGCTTGAGAAGCTAATAAAAGACTTCTTATGAGGAGGTTTATAGGAGGAATTCAAGTATCAGTTAGTTGACTAGAAGGTAATGTGTACCCAGGTGATGGGGGACAAATTGGGGATCCGTGACCTCATGTTATTAACAAAGCTTTGATACAGAAATGGTTATGGAAATGTTAAAGTTAGGGTGATTGTGGAAAAATATGCCCAAGGCAAGGGGAGGGGCTTTCAAAGGTAGTTAGGTTTCCCATGGGGTGGGTATTTGGAAGAGCATTATGGACCAATTTTTCTAGCCTCTCCTTCTTTAAGGTGGGCAATGAGTGTAGGGTGCTCTTTTAGCATGATTCTTGGTATGGGCAGAAGCTGCTAAGGGAGGAGTTTTCAAAATTGTTTAGAATCATAGTCTACTAAGATGCTTCAGTGGAAGATTATTGGTTTGTTTCCCCTGCAGGTGGGGCTTGGTCCCCGCTGTTCAGGAAGTCTATGCAAGATTAGGAGGTCAAATCAATTGAGTGGCTATTTGGGAGACTTCATGGTTATTTGGTCCAGCCAGGGCAAAGATTCTATGACATGGAAGGGTTCGCGTTGTAGGGAAAGTGATTCCTCCTTCCCATGGAAATGGGTTTGGCGCATAAACGCCCCTCCAAAACTGCCGTCTTTGCTTAGATAGCAAACTGTGAAGAAATTTTGACAACTGATAACTTGGCGATGAGACGCAAGTTTGTGCTTGATTGGTGTTGTATGTGCAAGAGAGATGGAGAATGAATCACTTGCTGCTTTGTTGCTCAGTAACCAGAGAGGTTTGGAGTATGCTATTAAATGATGTTCCGCATGGAGTGGGTTATGCCTCGGTCTGTGAGAGACTTGTTTTGTTACTTGGTTTGGAAAGGCTTGGGCAATTGCCCGCTTATGATTCATGTAGCATCTTTGGAAGGAGAGGAATCGAAGATCTTTTGAAGACTTGGAAGACACTGTTCTAAGTTTGAGTCGTGTTGTGCTTGTCTCATTGTTTTTGTGGATGGAGGAACGCCCTTTCTCTACTTGAGTTGATTTTTTGGGAGATTTGTATGCCCCAATAGATATATAGGGGAGGCCCTTAGTACTTTGTATACTCCATGCATACAGGGTTGCGCCCCTTTTGCCGGCAACTTTCTATAGAATCATATTTACTTAAGAAAAATGTCATGTTACACAAATATTAGTCAGGATTTTTATGATTAACACCATACTGAGATTTTTAATTCCCATGGCTATAAAGCTTGATGGGTTGCATTTGAAAATTAAGTGCCTCACAGGCTGTTTTAATTACTGGAGGTATATTTCAAATTCACTGGATGCAGGAAACCATTTGAAAATGTTCAAATTCAACCTAAAACAAGATATGCAAATTAGATGGTAACAACTCATCCAACAAAGATAATTATGTCTTATCTCACTTTTACTATAGAAATTGCAAGATTTATTTGGACCTGAATAATAGAATGGCCAAAACCATTGAATAATAGAAGCCTATATAGACTCAAAACAACCCGACATTATGATGGAAGATAGTTCAGTAAGAACTGCCACAAATTGTCATCAGTAGAAAAAGAAAAATTGGAAGGTGAAGTGGGGAAAGAAGAACATAAATTGGAGTGAAGAAAGAAGAGCATGTCTGGGAAGCATGTGGTTGTCTGTGTCAGATGCACTGTGTGCACATCATGTACGTGTGTATGCACATGCATCCACACACACACATAGACCTACAATGCTTGTAAAGTTTACAAGGTTGATATGTAACCAATGGCGGACCCAAGACTTTATTGGTTTTTTTGTTAGGGGTGGGGTGGGAAGGTAAAAATTCCTTGTTAAAAGGTAAATTTCTTGAATTTTTGTTTTTGCCCCCACCTACCCATATGTTGAACTGAAGAAACAAATTTGGACATTTATCTAAGATCAAAGTTCAATATCCTCCATTAAACTTCCAAAGCCTAAACAACTATCACATATAGACAAACAAAATATAACCAGTACCACTTTGTTGGGGTAGGTGGGAAAACACATTTAGAAAGACCTAAAATCATCAAAATAATCTGAGAACTGAAATAAGATTCCAATTTTACAAACTCACAGAAACCTTGAAAGACAATCTAAATTTGTTCAAAAAATTGTAATACCAAATCTGTTGCAGTTTCAATAACTATTTCATCAATAACAAAACCAAAACCTGAGTAAACATGGCTTTACTACATTTAAGTTTCAGAATTCAAAACACTATGAGAACTAAGAAAAGACCAAGAAAATTTGTTATGACTCCATAGTTAAGATGTTGCAGAAGTTCCACCACACCTATAAACCCCTTGTTATCACATACTCCATGTCAATGAGATAGGAGGGAAGGGCCCAATTATCAAGCAAAGAGCCAAAGCTGAATAAACCACCAACTGTTGAAATGAGTATTACCGTATTAATTACACTAAGGTTACGAATTTAGGGTCTTTCTGGATCAGATTCTAGAACGATTGAATTCCAGAACTCTTAAACCAATATTAATAAAAAAAATATGTATCGTAAAATCCAACACTAAGAAAATCAGGTTCCCATGTAACAAGGGAATAGGAAAAAGAGGTAGGATCATATCCAGGAAAGGGTGAAATGGTGGGAGGAAAAATTTTGATTCAAAGATCAACCTCAGGGAATGAGAAAAAATATCCAGGCAGCCCTCCCTTCCATGATCCACTGCAGCCACTCCAGTATTTCAACTTCAACTCCACTAGTTTTCTTCTTAAGAAAAAAAACAAGATAATCAGTTTCATCCATTAATCCAATTCCCTTTCAATAACCAAAGAAGATGCACCAAGGTATTGGGAACAAGAATGCAACCTCAAGGACACTGAAGGACACTTCACTTTAGAGTCCCATTGGAAATTTTCATGAAACTCATATGGTCTGGAACAAATTATGGTAGCGAATATTAAACTAAGTGACCACTATATATGAACCCAACTGTTCAAACAGCTCACGTAAAGTAGTAGCCTCATTCAAGTTTGCTTGCTTGGCAAATCAACCAAGCTCAAGCTCAGACAGGTTGCATGCAAACCCTCAAAGTCTCATGAGCCGAGACCACACACACTCAAACTTCGCTTGACATGGATCATTTGAAGGCAAAATTAACACATATTTTGTCCTTGAAATAATGCAAATTATTATGCAAGAGACATTAAGAGCAGCAAACTCATAACTGTCATTAGAAATTAACTGCATTATAGTCAATTAGTGAAATAATGTCTTCCACACTGACATGAAGGATTAGGTTTGCATGCAGCAACTGCTCAATCTATTTGACAGACTGTCCAACCCTTAGAACCAAACTTTCTGCAAGATGTGATTCAGTAAATTTCTCACCTTCCATTGAAAATTTGTTTCCATGCAATATAAGAATGAAATTTCGAGTATCATAATGGTAGATAGGCGTAGTAAAGCTTAACTGCTTTGTTTACGAAGAAAAGGAAAGATTAATGGCTACAACCAGCAAGTGATATGTGCGTAATAAAACAGATCAACAATGATAAAGTTGTGAGAGTATATATCAATGATATCATTACTGAAACTTATATTAACCAGTATTGAAGTTAAGGTCAAACAGACATGAACCTTCCATTTGACAATCTGTTTGAGAATTTCTGGTTCACAAACAGCTTTTGCATCCTCAGTAGTACACCCTTCTTCTAACTTCTTTAATGCTGCTCGAACAGCCTGCAAATATATTGGAGAATCATAAAGATCATAGCTTAAAAAAAATGAATACAAGTGTAAATTAAGATCCAAGTAAATGATCATTTGCCGGGCTATATGTCATAAGCAATTGTAAGATGTACCTTCACAGAACCCTCCACCTTTCCCACTGTAATGGTTTTGTTAGTTGTGTCCACCACAAACCTCGAGGAGCATGCATTACTGGATAGCATTTTTTGTTTCTTTATGAATTCTTCAGCATTAAATGAAGAAGTCGAATGCTTTATTAAAGCCACCATTCTGCATAGTGGATGATTGGATCCAAACTTGACAAACAAGCTCAAGGAAATATAATTGAATTTTTAAACATCAACTCAAGATTTTCCAGAAAAGGCATTAAGCTGCATGATTAAACAAATAACCAAGGCAACTACAATACCGTTTTTTCATTTCTGGATCAACTAAAGGTGGTGTATTGCATGCTTCCTTCTTCCCAGGCATAGCTGCTATTGTGTTCTTGGTCTTACCACTAGGAAAATCTTGCTGCTTAGGCTTAACCGCATGCAACCTCCTACTCAGCAGTGAATGATCATTTCTCAAGGATGACTTGCTTGTGGAAGGCTTGTACATTTTTTCCTGGACAGACACATTATTTACTCTCTTCATGGTGCCATCAGGGACTTTTGACATGGAGGCTTGTCTGGAAAACCCTTCCTTGAGTTTTTTGGTAGAATCACCACCTGTAACAGCATAGTCTTTCTCAACCTTTTTTTTCATCTTTACCACAGTTCTTTCAGTTACATTTCCAGAAACTGTACTTCTCTTTTCTGCCACCACCTTCTCTTTGCCTGATAGCAAATCTAATCTGTGTTGCTTCTTTTTTCCATCAACACCAGGAAATAAAATATGATTTCTTTGAGGAGTCCCAAGCCCTGGAATGATCTTATGGTCCCTGGTGGAAACATACTTGTTAATTCATATTGCATTCAATAATGAAACAGAATTTACAATTCAACTTCAATATATCAACATATTTAGTAAATGAACCTACATGCAATATATCAATATACGATTTGGCAAAAGACCATCCCAGGCCCTCTGGGGGATATTTGTGTCACCATTACCTTCAAAAGAAATCTTCCTGACAAAAGAAACTTAAATGTAAGAAGAAGATGTCTATGTTTCTACCATTTCACTATTCATCATTCATATCTTTCTCCACAAATTACTGAAAAATAAATTAAGAAATGTGCAAACAACTAAAGACAACCTGGGTAAGCATTTTCGATGGTATGCCTTAGGACAGCGCCTACACATTGCAAATTGCAAGTCATAAACCTTTTTATCTTCTCCTTGCTTACATATAAAGCATTTGTGGACAGGACATGTGAATGATTCTCCGGCAGCAATATTCTTTTGAACTTCTTCTGCCTGAGTTTCATCACATGGATGAAGCAGTTTTGCTAAACACTTTGGATGATAAAAATGGCCACAAGTTGCAGAAACACAAGGGAAGACCTGGAAAGAGGTATTAAGTTTAAGTTGCAGATTCACATAAATTTTACCCACTTTGTGAAAGCCACTTGAAATCTACATTCAAAGAATGCAGCAATGGAGAAGAATACATGACCCAAAGGAATATAAATATCCACTGTGAGGAACAAATATAATTACTAAACAGAGGTGATATAAAATAAAATAAAATAAAAACACAGGACACAGCTCCGGCCATATCGCGATCAAGTTAATTTCAACAAGAGTGCCTTCAACAGACTACTGCACTCTAATAAAAGAATTAAAAAAAACAAAAAGAAAACAGAAAAAGGAAAAAGGAAAAAGGAAAATCCTCTCTCTCTCTCTCTCTCTCTCTCTCTCTCTCTCTCTCTCTCTCTCTCTCTCTCTCTCTCTTTTCTTATTTTGAAGAACCTTAGTGCATTCCATTCTTTCCTCTTATCTTTTTTTCTTCTCTCCTCATCTTCTCTTCCTTTCCCCTCTTTGATTTCTCTTAGTCCTCCATTCCTTCAACAATTCACCTTCCCTCTTCTCTGACTTTGGAAATTATCTTGTTCTGAAGAACCTTAGTAACTAACATCCTATAATGTGTGACCCATGAATAATAATCAGACTAAAATACCAACAAAGAAAAATCTGTGCATTTTATATATGATTTTTGCAGTGAGTTGTCAAAAGAGTTAAACCTCTGCACCAGAAGATTTATTAGAAGAACCCAAGGTGCCACAAACAAAGCACTGATGCCGCTGGTATTGACAATTCTTGCACAGGAAATTCTGAATTGCCTGCATTCAACAAAATAATCCTTAAAGGTGCAAACCGCCAAAAAACCAGACACAAAGAAACAATGCTTTGAAGAAAATTAAAAACGAATACAACAAAAACAGGTCCATACTTCAACTTGAGCAGCAGTGTAGCCAAGAGATGCACAAAGAGACTCAGCTCCAGCATCTCCAGTCGGATGAAAGGATCTTATACACCTCCCTTCACAACTGTATAATATGGAGTACAAAGTAAATTAACAAGAACAACAAACAGAGAGAGTGTTAAATTACTCACAAGGAAATGTGAAGCCAACTACAGAACTAAATACCAAACTTCTTAGGGTCATAAACAATACATGAATAGTGGAATGAGTTTTCCATAAATTAAAAAAAAAGAATATTTCGTGAGGGAACAAAAGTAAAAACAACGAGCAAAACAAATCTCCTCCGAAAGAAAAGCTAAAAAATAAAGAACAGACAAGGCATTAACTAAAGTACTCTCAAATGAGAAAAGATCTACAAATCAATACCAAGTGCAAAATACAAAGGCCATGGAGCGATCCATGTAGAATCCAAAGCATTCATGCTAGGCAAATGAAAGACTTAATAACTATCAACAAAGCCAATTGACATTAAAAAAAAAAAAAAAAAAGGTCAAAATTCATCCATGGCTCTTCTCCTTCCATCTGCACCAAGTGAAACATTTTTTCAGGTTACATTCAAGAGAACCCGCTGAGCCTCCCAGATTGGCTTTGTAAAGCCACCCCCACACATCATCTTAAAGATAAAAAAAATTAAATTAAAATCAACAAATTTCTTTTATTGGAAAAGTATAAATATATTAATAACCACACATTGAACAAGATTGTGGAGTCATACAAAATACTAAAAAGGTGCGCACTCACACACACACACACACACACACACACACACACACAGAGGATCAAATAAACAGAAGGATCCAGACCAAAATGATAGACAATATGATCATGCAAACATCTTGAATGGCTATCTCTCCTGGGTTTCTAAGACTGCTACCATGACAAATCAAATTGAGGGAGCTTGGAGAAGGCAATATCACCAACCTGGAGACAGGCAACAAAACTGATCATATGAAGCAAGACAAATACAATGCATATGTTAGGACATAGGGCTATATCACTGTCCAACTTGAAAATAGAAAATTCAACTCCTCGACTAATGGCTTGCCAATTTTGAAGCCCTAATTTCACAAAGGGAACAATTGACTCCTACCATCAGACTAGAACTGCAACTCATTAGATCTAGCTTCAGGAAGACTCTACTTCGGAAGTTAAACGGCCTGAAGCAGCCACTCTATCATAGTATTATTTCTTCCTCTGTCACAAGCCATCTTTACAGAGTTCACTGTTGTTGTTACATACTCATTTAGCAAACTCTGGACTTCAATATATAAGCCCCTAACCTACAAAAGTTCTCCTGCAAGTTTTTCTCTGATTCAGACATCTGCCCACTTCTTCCATCCTATCAGTGATCTCAATCTTTCAAAATAATAGCCTTCATATCTGTCACATCAGAAGGGGGTGCTGTGAGGAAGTTGAGAAAACCTTGGAAGCTCATGCCTCTTTGTTTCGTGTGGTGCTTATGGAGAGAGCAAAATTGGTGAACCTTTGAGGACATAGAGATGATGGTGAATAGATTGAAAATGTGCTTACAGCATAGTTTTGAACTTTTGTTCTTTCAATTAAAGGAGATTATTTTTGTAGATTTTATAGACGAGCTCAATATGGAAGATGAACTTTTGTTTTGACTTTGTATACTCCTAGTGTATAGAAGTTGGCCCCTTTTGGCACTTGTTTGTATGAAATTTACTTATCGAAAAAAAATCTCTCTCATCACCTAACATGGACATATTCCAGTCTCTCAGTTTGATCCACAAATTTATAGCCCTCCCACCCACTCACTGTGCTTTATTCCACCACCTCTTAAATTTTGACAAGGAGTGATCAGAGCCACAGGTTCTCAAAATCAAAAGGCACCAGTCCTACTTGATGGAACCTAATTCCAAGGCAAATGGCAATGACCTGATATAGATTTGGATAAAGCCTCGTGAATAATATTGATGTTAGAACACTACTTGTCCCAAAAACTTAAGCTGTTAGGAAACGGGCCCAAAAATGCATATCATGTTCTCCAACACTCTCCCGCATGTGCAACCCCCTCTTGCATGTGAAGATGCTAACAACCAAATGTAGACAGAAACAGAGTGCATACGTGGAACAAATGCAAACAGAGAGACTTGAACTCACAACCTCTCCCAACATGAATTCTAATACTATTTAAGTCACCACTTGTCCCATAAGCTTATGCTGGTAGAAAATGAGCCCAACAAGCAATAATGCATAACAAGGTCTCCAAAAGCAAATTGTATCTAACTTGTTATACACCAAATTACACTACATATTATACCCTGTCAAGCTATGTATGTACTTGAAGATGAAGGATCTCTAACGGAGTTCCCACGGCTCAGTCTCTCATCTTGCTAATCAAGCTAGACCACTTAACTCATTATAAAAACTAATGTTGTTGAAATCCCACCACAAATACTGCTACGAACGACACTAATGCAAATAAGAGCTTCACTAGAAACTATGTCCTCACTCTTTAACCAAGGAAACTTCGTGCCATAGTTTTTGCTCAACCACCACTTTCCAAAGGTGCTTATGCAAAGTTTAATATAGATAAGAACCACCTGGAACCTCCAAACCAGCTAGACCTTAGATGTCCCAAATGATAATGATCCTTTTTGACAAGCCAATGATTGGCTAAGAGCTAATCTTTAAGCCTTGCTTTCCAAATACCTTTAACAACATTTTATGGAATATTTGAATAGTACAAGAAACCAAGTGATTCCCAATTAAATCAAGTTCTTTCAAAAAAATTTACGAGGATTTCCCAAATTTAGTGATACTGAATTTACATTTCTCTTGACATTTACACGGAGGATATATTAAGAACCTTATACATAAAATGTATTGGTTGATCTGATATTTTGCATTAATGAGAAATTAAAAAAAAAGAATAAATTGAAGGGGATAAAACTAAATAAAGTTAACACTAAAGCTTTGAAAATGTGCTAAAGCAGAAAATTCTAAAGCATAGGAGGAGTTTGAAACAAAGAACTTTACATTCACAAACTTAAAATCTTCGGATTGGCAAAATGTATTACTTGAATAAATTCAAAATTCAGGCACTATCCACAATAGATAAAAAGTTAAAATCTTAAACTTAACATCGATGCTCAATTGTAAGGTTTTGACAAGATTTCTCATCCACATTCAAAAGAAAGAAACATAAGGAATTTAAATGTTATCAGTCCATGTTCAATCCGTCCCAAATCAAATCAAAAGAAATTCTAAAATCTTACTGTTATGGTTCTTTTTTTTTTTTTTTGGAAAAGTAAAGTAAGTTGTATTATTGTTATGGTTTTGATTGATAAAAGCATTTTGATTGAGAAAAAGGTTCCACAGCCACATCAAGAATTTAATCAGGAAGGGTAGTGTTTTAATCAATCGAAAAGTGAAATTAAATAAAGGGAAAACAGGAGTCCTTTCAAACCATGTATATGCACACACAGTGGGGAGGTGAAAGAGAAAAGGGGGGAGGGGGTTTTCCATACCACCTGCTTTTCATTCTTTGACAGAGCAAAAAGGATTAAAAACTACTGCCCATTTAACAATAATTTCATCATGTATGAGGTCCCCTAAATCTCTCCTTGAATTAGAACCTTTACGTTTTCAACTCAAATAGATGGCATTTACAATTGGGGATTCTCAAATCCCTTTTTGGCCCTTCATCTTTTTTTAACACCAACTAACAAGTTTAAAGGTTGAGATTCTCATGTCCTTTTTTGGCCTCAAACCCTCAGGAAACACAGCTTGAAGGAAATAGATAGTTATGTGCATACCACAGAAGTTCACCACCATTATCACAAAGTGCACAGACAGAATCAAACAGTTCACTTTCATCAGATTCATCGTTATCTTCTTCTTCATCACCATCACCATCAGCTGCATCATCTATGAACTTAGATTTCTTTGTTGTTCGATTGTCCTGCTACATAAAGCAACATCCTTAAACAAAGGATCAAAACTATAACATCAAACCAGGAAAAAAAACAATGCAACATATGGAAAATTGTAACTTTTGGGGCTGACCTCATGCAAAGCTTTATTTTTCCAGGGCATCTCCAGGAGAAGAGCAGCCAAATACTGTTCAAAATATCAGTTGTCGAAATACTTGAATATAAATAGGATACACAAAAAGATATGCATATACGCATATGTGTGCTTGTAAAAGAAAGAAGAAACAGAATTCATCAAACTTTTTTATTTGCAATTGAATGCCTAAAGAAAAGGAGTTAAAATACTCCTACTTTGAACAAGAGAGTAAAGCTACATGTTAATGACAACAAATCAAAAACTAGTTTTTTTTATTTTTGACAAGTGACTCCAAATCAAACTAGTAAAAAAAGCCAAATAACACCTCACAGGTTAATTAAAATTGAAAAGAATAAAGCATACTTGGATCCTAGGAAGCACAGCCACTATTAAAAGACAATCGTATCCATGTCAGATACATGTCAGACACACATACTTTTCAGACACGCCGGGATTTGTGTTGGACACGCCAATTGGTGTGTTCTCGATTTTTATTTATTTATTTTTCAATGATCACGCAATACACGTATCCAGCACTTACACACACATGAAACACATTGCATTTTTAAATTGTAAACCTAATTTCATCATGTTTTATGTTAAATGATTATTAAATTATGGATTCAATATGTTTTTCATGTTGAATTGGTAATTTTTTTTTTATATTTTTAGTAGTTTATGGATGTTACATTTATATACATAGCAATAAAATATATAAGAGATATATTTTTTGCCGTATCCCCTCTGTGTCCATGTCCATTTTTTAAAAATTGTCGCGTACTCGTGTCGCTGTCCATACTTCTTGAAGTTAATGTTATATCTTAATTTTCTGCAAAACTATAACCAAAATGAACCCCCCCCCCCCCCCCCCCCCCCCCCCCCCACTCCCCCCCCCCCCCACACCCCCCCCCCCACCCCCTCCCCTCCCCCCCCCCCCCCCCCCCCCCCCCCCCCCCCCCCCCTCTCTCTCCCTGGGGAACCCAAGAAAACCCATAGTTAAAAACATTCAGTTTTGGGATTATTTCTCAGAAGGTTAAGGTTGCCAAGCATTTTGCTGAGAAGCATTAAAAGTGCTGAAGACATAACAGTCATTGTTTATGTCTTTAACTCCCTTGAATAGTAGATCAAAGAGTCAACATTCATGTAATTGTCCGCACCAGACAACTTTTCCAGAGTTTGTATTTTGCAATGAACCAAATAATTTGCTTTTGATCCACAAGTATGCACTGCAACCTTATGTATTGTTGCATATCAATTGATTCTTGCACATCAAGTGAATCAAAGACAAGGTGTACACAATCAAATTGCATGTGACAACTTTTGTATGTAATTGATTTATACAAAGCCCATTTTCCCTTAAATCATAAAATAAACTAAACAAGTAACACAGACCTTAGATTTTGCTATCTCTTTGTCCCTTACTGCAGCTTCGTTTATTAATGGCATATGCTCCAAAAGATCATTCTCAGAAGGCTCAACCTCGTATGAGCTACACAATAAGTCGGCAATTTAACTTGTGCAAAAACAATCAACATGACAAGAGAGAAACAATGATGAAATATTCAAGCAAACCTGAAAGCTTTCAGCAAGTGGTTCCATACGGTATATCTAGATGCCTCTGGATTCTTTTTCATGAAGTGGAGGCAGTGAACTGTAATCAAGATTGTCTTAATTGTATTCTCGAAACTCTTCCTAGGCTTTTGAAGCTTTATCCAGATTTTGTCTTTTGAAAGCAGGTAAATCTCAGGCAGCACATAAGAAAGTTCAAACTTCCATGCTATGACCTTCTTATAGATTTCTTGAAGCCCATTATCTGCACTTCCACGTAAGAATATCTCAGTACTCAAGCCATATAGGATCTCATCCTCACTCCACTGAAGTGGCAATTTGGAAAATGAAATGGGATCTTCCTTGTAATCAACAAGATGGTAATTTGTGATGCAATCTGGGATGATTTCGCCCTCTTCATCGGAAGATGCCATTGAGAGGAAACACACAGACTGCATTGGTAGTAGTAGAAAAATTAATGGTACTTGCAGGAACCGCATGTGAATATCCAGTTAATGCAATATACTCATCTAAAATCTAAAATACTTGGCCATTTGGGAAGCACAGTACCGTACATAAATGCTAGAACCTAGGTAATTAGATAATCATAACTCAAACTTGCTCAATTACACTTAGAAAGCCTCTCTCCAAAGTTGAAGAGCATCAAGCCATGACATGATGGCGTTCTTGTTTTCCTTTTAAAACCAAAAGCAAATGCAAATATGAGGATTTGATATGCAAGGCAAGAGGATAAGAGACCTAAACTTCATACAATCCTACAAGAAATGAGTGGTGATCCAATGAGCAAAATCCAATCCTACGGAGCATGTTTATACTTACTCTGTTGATTATTTTTCAATAAGACAGATTCTATTAAAAGATTGCCAGTGGAATGCAACCCCAGGTATGCAGCAAGTACACAAACGAAAACAACAGACTTGAAAGCCCTTTTTTCTTTTAATATTTTGGGGGAAAAATCCGTAGCATCCTTGAAATATGTCATATATCCAGGTGGGGGAAAAAACATAGTCTAACTCAGAAATAGTTCAACTGTAAACAATATCATAAATGAAAACAATTCTAAAAAATAACGCTCCCACTAACATCTTTCAGTTTTGGACAAAACTGCATCGAAATTATGATTGGATCTGACAGAAATTGTTTACGGTTAAACTCTTTCAAACTCAAACTACAGAGGTTAAAAAATTTTAGGCCACAAGTTACAAATTTTCTACCTGCATTCATAGATCAGTAAATTTAATTTACTTTGAATATATAATTTATAGAATTATATTTTGGACAGAAAATTTATTTTTGGGCATCTTCATATTACTAGTTTTAAATTTCAGAAATCCAAAAACTCAAAGAAAATGTGTTATTTTACACCAACATAATTTTAAAACATCCTCAAGCTTGCTTAGAGCTTGACAACAAAATTCCTAATCCCTGGGGTACTAAATCAAAAGTAAACATTAAATGAGAAAGAAGTGCTATATATCCTTAAATTAAATTTCTAAGAACAAGTATCAGTTTCTAGAAGTCCAAAACCAGCCGCATGGAGTTGAAATTCTTCATAATCCCAGATAACGTTTGTCCTTTTTCTGAAGAGGAATTTCTTATCCTTCTAAAAGACCACATAATAAAAAGAGGGCAGGCCATCCCAAATATGCAAAGAATCATTGGCAGGCACTACCCAACTCACAACTAGCCTAATGACATAAATTATATTTAAGTATGCAGAGTAAAACAAAAAAAGAAAGAAGGGGAAGTCACATCAGCTGTAGTGAATAGAGCAGAGAAGTAAGAATGAAGCACTCATTCACTGTTACCTCCCAAATAATGCGGAGATTTGGAGTTTGGTGGCTAGCCTTCCACAATTAGGACTACCCAATAAAAGGAAAACTAGAAGGAATGTAATGGCTCATAACGTGCCTTCAGCCTCACCTACTAAGTCATCAAAAGTAGACTTTGCAGTGAGGAGACTTTAGCACTAGAAATCCAATCTCTCTATCAAACAAAGAAAACTCCACTATGGGTGAAGCCGTAGCAGAAACATCTTAGTGATCCCACTCCACTTCACCATCCGACAATTCCCCATAAAGGAGTACGTCGTAAACAACTCCCTTCACATGAAGAACTCTGAACATGGTCTACCCACAAACATCAAAACTCCCACAACCAATGCGAATACCGAAGGAGATGACGATCAAATTAAATTTCACCACGATCGATACATATTCCAGGAACAGCAATGCTATACAAAAATCCTGAAACGACTGAAAAACTATCAACCCAATTAGTTGGCCTAAGAGGTTCTCAAATACAAGTACAAAACTTACACAACGGTCGCACAGGCACACTCTGATTTAATCACATCCGCTAGGCGCTATAACATTCACCTCATAAACCTACAAAAATTAGCACATTCTGGTCCCGAGTTCTACCAAAACACAGAATACACATATATAATACATACACCATACCTTCGTACATGGATACATATGCATATATATGTGTGACAGAACATACAACCACTTCAGCAAGCAGATGCTTGCAGGGCAAAAAATGAGTTTCCAGAGAAACTCAAACTGTTATGCTACATAATTCAACTTAGAAAACCCAAAATTCATGCAAGTAATCATAGAAAAGTGAGCATTAACGAGCAGAGACAACGAAAACTTACCTATTCTCTACAAAATACAGCTTGCTAATAGCGAAAATGTGAAGAGACACAGAGAGAACACAGAGATGAGAGATACAGAAACCCTATAATGTTGGGAAAGAGAAATGGATTCTCTCTCTAGAACTCTGCCACCTTCGCTTAGAATGCCCAATACGAGCGAACACACAGTCTGTGTGAGATACCGTACGTTTTAACTCCTTTCACATTTTTGGTATTGAAATTATTATTTTATTTGTTTTTTTTTTTTTTTGGTCTGAGATTTCTGATTTTGTTTCGGATTATGGGCTTTTGTTTTATTCTGGCGTCTTGGGCCTTTTGGTTAATTTACCTTGTACAAGGCCCGTTAAAAAGCGCTTGTTCTGAGAGAAATTATTCCGTGCACTATAACAGTGTAAAAAATAAAGTTACTAGGACTTAATTCGTGATTAACTTAAAAGATAAATAACCAAACTTAAAAACATTTTAAACTCATTTTGTTTTCAATTTAAATTTGAGCAAACCCACTGCTAGGCTGAATTGGACTCGTTTATTAAAGGTAGGGCTTGCCACTTGTTTTTCCGAAGCATCAAAAAAATAAAAGGGCTTACCAGTTGTCGTGCTTATTTTGTTTTCAATTTAAATTTGAGCAAACCCACTGCTAGGTTGAATTCGACTCGTTTATTAAAGCTAGGGCTTTCCACTTGTCATGCCTTATCAAAAACTAAAAGTTAGAATCCCATATCTTTTTTTTTTTTTATTCATTAGAAAGAATTACAAAGAGAGCCGAAACTGAAAAGAGGATCTGAGAGAAGGGAGTTCAAACTTCTGACTTTCCTAATAAAACTTAGAAACTTTGGCCAATTGGAATAGATTTCGTCTGGAAATGGTGGATATGGAATACCAAGTCCACACACAGAAAAGAGGACTGAATTGGGATAGACACAAATATTGGAGCAAGGAGACTAAAATGACAAGTGTGGAAATACAAAAGGGTATAACAAACTCCAGCTTGATGTGCTCTCAACCATGGTGTGAGCTGCAGAACCATGAACCATATATGCCTAAAGCAAGAACAAGTATGTTTCTTCAACCTTTGTATTTATATGACTTTGGCAAGGGGTTATTAGTCATCAGTTATCATACAACTTAAGGGTTAATTACATCAACACCCCCTTGATTATTACTGATTTTTATTTTGTTTCCCTCATCTACAAAATGTTACAATCACACCCCCTCAACTATTAATTTTTTTTGTCGAGACTAACACAGTTTACAAAAAACAAAAAACAAAAAAAAAACAAAGGCCATTGTAAGAGAGTGTGAGAATAAACGCTAGAGAGACACTAAAGGAGAAGGGAAACTATCTCTATACAATTGCTACCTCTATACAATTGTATCCTTCCCTCTTCTTTGCGTGTATATATATTGTATGTTACATTCAATATGTTTTGATAGTCTTTGTAAAAGAAGGGATTTTGTAGAGAAAAAAAACAAGTTTGATCATGTGCAAGTCACATAATTTAATATCATTCATTTATCCTAACCGAAGCTAAACAAAGGGTAATATTGGCATTCATAAAAAAATTAGAGGTGTAATTATAACATTTCATAGATGGAGATAAAGTGAAAACTGATCATAATTTAGGGAGTATTGGTGTAATTAACCCTATACTTAAAGTAACCTAAATAGATAACAAGGCTTAAGGGCAGTTCGGTATAACTTTTTTTTAGCTTCTTTTATTTTGCTTTTTTAACTTACAAGTAAAAAAGCTAAAAAAAATTTAATTTTTTTGTTTTTTATAAGCTAAGACTAGCAGAAAACCAATAAAAATAAAAGCTAAAATTTTTTGATCTTTTTTTCTTATAAACTAAAAAAATCTAAGCTAAAAAAACTTAAAATAAGCCCTACCTAATGGACCCTAAATGAAAAGTTATTTGTGTTAAAATCAAAGGATCCCCCACCTTTCCCAACATAATTACCGGATCAAATAATAATCAACAATTACAACAAACCTTAAGTTTTCATTTTATTAATTGTGGAATTGTCAACCAGCTTCATGCTAATATGTATTAATTAAGCTTGAATTATAGCAATCATTTACTATATACAGGGATGGATCATTTGAAACAATGAAGCAATAAAGTAAGCCAAGCAATTGAGATACACACAAGCCCATTTTCAATGTAACGCATGAGCGGTCGCCATTCTAATTTAGCCATCGACAGGGAGGGAACCAATTTATAAAAGATAGATCCATTTTACTACAATATACATTATACCTGATGAAAATTGCGTTTGCAGATGGGATTTTTGTGTGACTTGATCTGCACAGCGAACCTTTAAAATGAACACCCAAGAATCTACAAGAACAAAAATGAGTGATAATGCGTCGACCCTCTGTAAATTGATGACACTCTTAAGATTAAGTCAAACAAGCTTAATTAAAGTGAATCGAAAGAAAGAAGTGTATTCAAGTTTTCAATAATACGTATCTTATTCTTTATGCATTTTCTTATTTATGGCTTTCGAAGGTCCTACTCCTTCTAGAAGTTATTCTTTTAATCTATTCAAACTTTGGATTAACTCTCTTCAAGTCGATGCTATGATTAGACCAATTCTCTTTAAGTCCCCTTTGAGTCTTCATTGGCTTTTGAGCTTATCTTTATAGCTGCTGGGTTTATCCCTTTTAGATCGGGTTTGCCCTTCTTGGTAGACTTGACTGTTTGTGTGAATATCGAGCATATATTAATAGAGTTCGGGCCCACCTTTTTTAGTGGGCTTGTGCAATTCTTTGGACACGGGCCTTTTAGCCCACAGTGTTCGCACCCGAAAAAAGCCCATTACATTTGTAGTACTCGATTTTTTTTTCTATATACACATGACTAAGTTATCTCAAGAGAGTGAAATAAGCAATTCAGGGATTCAAAATTGAATGTCAAATTGTAAAATTACCCTAAGGAAGATTTGTAATTACAAATTAATTATCATAGGATTTCCTTACTCCTTTGACCCATCAAACAAACTTGGCCTAAGAGTTTATTTTTGACAATTTCTTTCTCTCTTTTTTTTCCAGTCTATTTGGAACTTGAAAGAGAGAGAGAGAGATAGATAGAGGAAAAAAAATGAAGTAAAATATAAATTGTAGGAAACTAATTCGAATTTTATTTTCCATCCTTCTTAACTTAAAAACCAAACAAAGGAAGGAAAGGAACGAGAAGGGATGAGAGGAGAAGAAGTTAAATAAAGTGTTATAAGGGAAAGAGAAGACAACTATTACTTATTTTGTTTGGTTAACCAAAATAGAAGGTGTAAGTGGGATTTTACAGGAAGGTTGGGCCGAACTCTCAAGCCACAAATGGATGAGCCCAAACTCTTTCTGTAAGACAAGAAGGTTAGAAAAGGTCGACCCTTAGGGGGCCGATCACACTCCGAAGATCAAATCAGCAAGCTTAATCAAGATAAAAACGAATGAAGGCTGTGAATACTTGGGGTTAACTGTCTATACCTGGCTCTTGATGCCTTGGGTATTTATAGAGTCATCGAGGGAGTGTGTTTTGTCTTGGCCTATCAGCAGGCTCTCATGGCTTGCTGGGTAGGCATCATCATTGGTGTCGCCTGATTACTTACAGGGTCTGGCACACCGTCGTGGGGGATTCCGACTGACAGAACGTGCACGTCGACGTCGCGTGGGCAACTGTTTGTGCATTTAATACAAGTCAACTCTGCATTTAATGCTCGAAGACCGCTAGCGGTTGGGCCCGCCTTTCGAGGTTTGGGCTACGGTGGAGAGAAGGTCGGCAGTTAAGGCCGGTCCCCCCTCTATTTCTGATCTGGGCCGCCAAGCAGCCCCAACTTTAATTTGCGTAGATTGGGCCTCACCCATTAGGTTGGGCCGGGGGTTATTCCCCTACAATTGTCCCCCAGCCTTTGTGTCGTTTTGGCTTCTGAAACGGCCAAGGGCTGTAATGGTCACCCGGCCACATAAATGGCGGGGATTTTAAAAGATTGACTGTGGGGTATCATCGAATCGACGACAGATGCGACGTTTCGGCGAAGCGTCATGATTACTACCGTTTTCCCGTGCACGAACCGACGGCACTAATGCGTATAAAAGAACGACGCCCTGCTCAGTTAAAAAACACTTGGTCTTTTTTCCTTACCTTTTGAATAGCGTGTGCATCGGCTGTTTTGGCACCCACCACTGTAAGTGTCCTTCGAGCCCGCAACTCTTTTGCTCTTCACTGTATTTTTTGTGTTTTGACGGTTGCCTCCTGATGGCATCCCGTCTCTGTAAAATGCTAGATGGCCCGTCGGCCCTTGCTTTGTTTAGGGCGAGGTTTGACATCCCAGATGAGATCGGCTTAGAGCTGGTCGATCCCAACGACTACCGTATGGGCAAGACCGAAAAGAGGGTGCCATTCCCAGTTATTGCCATCGTAGAAGGGGGACTCAGATTTCCCCTTCACCGTCTTCTTCATAAGTTCATAGTAAAGAATAAAGTGTCGCCCTCCCAGTTAGCGTCGAACGTGTATAGGATCTTTTTCAGCATGCTTGAAATAAATCGGCGCTTGGGTGTGAACCTGGGCCTCGCCGAACTGGACTACTGCTACATGCTTTGTAAAGTCAGAGGTAGTTACAAAGTCTATCTCTGGGCCGTAAAGAAGTCCTTAGAGTTAGTGAAGTGTCTGCCTTCCTCAGGGAAGGGCGTCGACGACGTTAAGGTTTGGGTAGCCGGTCCCTGGAGTTTGGCAACGTTCCTGAGAAGGATAGACAGGCGATTCGATGCCCTAGAGAGCTCGTTGAACTAGGTTTGATGCCGATCTCTCATACTGTGCATCATTTTAAATTTTGAGGTGCATCAAATCTGACTCTCGCATTTTTGCAGACAAGAAGGGGAAGAGGTCGAAAACACGTGACTGGTTAGTCAATTCCGACGACCTCAACAAGGTTCTGAACTACATCGGTGAGGGCAGATTAAGATACATTGCTCGGTACGGGTTCTCCTACCCGTTGCGATATTCAACCTTCACTGTCGATACGGGTGTTCCCCAAAGTACTCTTGCGAGGTTGGCGAAGGAAGGTGCCGAGGGAGATTTTGAGGAGATCCCCACCAGCATTGCAATTGAAAGGGCGCGCAGTCCTACCGGTGTGACAGTCGCGATTGCTCCTCCATCGGAGCCAGTTGGTGAAGGACAACACAAAGTGGGATCCAAGTCCCACAGCTCGGCATCCAGTTCATCGCCGTACACTGTTCCCGACCACCGAGTTAAGATTCCAGCAAGAACACAGGATTCCACCCCCTCCTTCGACGCAGAGGTCAGCATGAGTCTGAGGGAGAGAATGTTTGCCGCTGCCGGCCAGCCGCAGAGGTCGGCCGCCACCACTTTCACCAACACTCCGCCAGCCGAGCTGGTGATAACTCCTATGGAGGAAGCTCCTCCCATGCAACAGAGGCCAGAGACTCGTCAACAAAAGAAAAAGGGGCCCGAGATAACCGCACAGCCCCCAGCGCCCAAAAAGCAAAAAGGGAAGGGTACAGTGGACGAGGTCGGCGAGACTGTGACCACCACGCCAGACATTTTAGGTCGTCTAATGACGACGGCAGACTCGATGATTGACCAAACCGAGGTGGCACTTGGCGTCATCAAGAGCGTCCTTCAGAAAAAAGACGTGGCCAAGCTGGGCGAAGCAAGCGACTCGGCCGTCTTTATGGGTGCCTTCCATGACTCACTTCTGGTAAGTCGACACTAACTTTTAACTGATTACAGATTCTTTTGGACACTCGCTCTTGTCATGACCTTCTCTTTTCGGTGTAAGGTTGTCTGAATTCCTTGGAGGTGATGATACGCTTCCAGAAGCTTGTCGAGGTTCATCAAGAGCTCATCTAAGTACATGGCCGCTTAAAGGTTGAGTGGATCGATGCCAATAACGATCAGATCACTTTCAAGAAGCAGGCCGAGCAGTCGTCTGCCGAGCTGTTGTTGATGAAGGCTAATTTCGAAAGGAGGGATCAAGAATTAATCGATCTCGAAAAGAAATTCAACGTGCAATCTGTGGATCTGCACAAGGCCAATGATGAGGTCGAGGCGCTCAAAACCGAAGTGGCCAAACTGAAGGTTGATGAGGAGGTGTTGCTGAAGAGGGGCGAGGATAGAGCGGCCAATGAACTGGCCATTGAGATGGCGGATTTGAGCCATACCATATTTCAGCAGGGCTGGAGTGGAGCCCTCCATGTCCTCGGCACCGACAACACTGCCGACATTTGGCGTCTGTGCCCTAACTATTTTAATACAACTGAGAACGGCGTCGTGGACCCGAAGAAAGTTATTGCCAATGTTGAGCATCAGAGACAGATTGCTCTAGAGATCGCTGCTGAAAAAGATAAGGCAAAAAAGGAAAAAGCGGCGGCCGAGCAATCGATGTCTACCAAACATTCTTTAGATTACACGACGGAGCCATCTGTATTGCCAGAGGATAAGTCGGCATAATCTTTTGTAGTCTTTCCTTTTTTCTGGAACATGTTTTGTATTTACCGCCATTTGCAAATGAAAGTTTGGTTTTGCCTCATTATCCACTGTTTGATTTCAGTTTGTATGACTTCCCCTTTTTGGTCAAACTGTCTAATTCGGTCAGCACCAAATTTTACTTTTGTTCTTCATGGAATTCATGGGCCAAGTTTTTACGACTTGGTTTTTGTGGCCTTCTTTGGCCGACCTGCCCAAGTTGGACAGGACCAAGTTTTTACATTTGGTTTTTGTGGGTTCACAGAGTGCTCAGAGTAGGGTTGTTCGAACAGCTTCATTTTCATTGATTCTTCAAAAAAGCTTTACACATTTGATGAACTGTTACATCGCACGAGGCTTCGCACTACTGGTAGAATTTCTTTAAGTTGCTTGCATTCCAGGGTCGCGACAATTGTCTTCCTTCTTCAATAGTCTCCAATCTATATGCGCCGATGCCAACCTGGGATGTCACTCTGTAAGGGCCTTTCCAGTTTGGGCCAAGCTTGCCATCTGTCGTGTTCTTGGTTGCCCCCAATACTTTTCGTAAGGCTAGGTCGCCCGGAGCAAGGTTTCTCGAGCGAACCCGTTTGTTATAGGAGCGTCTTAGCTGTCGCTGATACTCCGTGAGCCTGATTAAGGCGGCTTCCCTTTTTCTTCGATGAGATCCAGGTCTTTTGCAATCGTTTAGTCGTTGAGACCTGAGTTGAAAGTTGCCGATCTGATAGTTGGTAGTCCACCCCGTATCAAATCGGGGTTATTCACCCCGTATGCCAAGGAGAACGGGGTTTGACCGGTAGACCTCCTTGGGGTTGTTCTATAGGACCACAAAACGCTGGGTAGCTCCTCCGTCCACTTCCCTTTAGCCTTCTCCAGTCGTTTTTTGACTCCGTTAAGCATGGTTTTGTTTGAAATCTCGGCTTGCCCGTTGCATTGGGGATAGGCCGACGTCGAGTAATAGTTTCTGATCCCCAATCCTTCACAAAATGATCTAAACATATTACCATCGAAATGGGTGCCGTTATCCGAAACAACGGTGTCGCGCCCAGATTTTTCACACTCGAGGAATACTCACACAAGCGAGAAAAATGTTGTACTCTCTTGTTAGAACTCACCCTCCTAGAAGAATAAGTGCGACTAGGTTTGAATTGAAAATTGGTTTGAATAAAGGGTTTTTGAAAAGATTCAGAGTCACCACCTAACTTGATTAAGGTGAGTTAGGTCATCTAAAAACTAAGAATAATCCGAAGACTACACTTAGGGTTTTTGAAAAACGATTTGAAAATACCACCTCAAGAGAGGGTTTTTTAGGAAAACAGGTTGTTTGGCAACCTTTTGAAAACATTTAGCCCTTTTTTTGAAAAATAACTCCTTTTTGGTCTTTGAAAACAGTGATCTAAGTTCGGAGGTTGGTTACGTGTAGGGAAGACGCACTAAGCCATCACCCTATCCCGCCCTTTCGGTACCTACATGTCAATCTACCCTAGTTTCACCTATGAGAGTCTTCAACTAACTATTGGCCAATCCTATCCACTTTGAAAAACAATGCTTGAAAAGAAACTAACATGATGCATGATATGCAAGTGCAAGTTAAGAGAATTGAAAATTAGATTTGAAAAGAGATTGATTTGAAATTGATTTGATTTGAAAATAGATTTGAAGAGATGGAATTGAAATTGGAAAGTTTGAAAATTGAAAGTAGAAATTTGAAAATAGAAATTTTGAAATTGGAATTTGAGATTTGAAAATGTGGAGACCGCACTCAAGAGGGTGGAATTGAAAGTTTGAAAAGTGTTGTGACCGCACCTATGAAGGTTGCCTACGTATCCCTTTGGGGAAATCAGGTCAGTCGTAGTTCGGACAAGAGTCCGATTGAAAAGAGATTGATTTGAAGAGAGAGATTGGATTAGAAGAAAGAGATTGAACTGAAAATTGGATTTGATTTGAGATTAGAAAAGGAGATTGGAAATTGAAATTGAGAAGATTGGACTTACTTTGGAAAGATGGAGGTTTAGGAAACCTAGACTTAGGAAAGGTAGGAGACCTAGGAAAGACTTGAGATTTAGAAAGATTTGACTCAAATGTCGGACTTGGAAGATTTGGAAAGATTGAATTTTAGGAAATGTTCGAATTAGGAAAGGTCCGATTTAGGAAAGTTTCATTTTTAGAAAGTTTTAAAATAGGAAAGTTTGAATTTAGGAAAGTTTTAGGTTTAGGAAAGTTTCCACTTTAGGAAAGTTTTGAAATAGGAAAGTATTGAATTTAGAAATGTTTTGAATTAGGAAAAGTTTAGTTTAAGAAAGGCTTAGAATTTAGAAAGTTTCAAGTTAAGAAAGTTTTGAATTTTGGAATGTTTTGAAAAAGGAAAGTTTTGAAAGTGGAAAAGTTTAGAAAACAAGGAAGTTTTGAAAATAAGAATGTTTTGAGTTTAGAAAATTTTAGATTTGGAAAGATTTGAAATTTAGGAAAGTTTAGAATTTAGAAAATTCTTAGAGTTTTAGAAAATCTTGAGATTAGGAAAGGTTTGAGTTTAGGAAAGGTTTGAAAACTTAGATTTGGAAAGTTGAGATTTGGAAAGGGATAAAGTTAGGAAATGGTTGAATTAAGAAAGATTTGAAAGTTGAGTTTTAAAATTTAGAAAAGATTTTTATGTTCAAGTTTTGAAAACTTAAGATTTAGAAAAGTGAAAGTTTAGGAAGGATTTGAATTAAGAAAAAGTTAGATTAGGAAAGGATTGAATTTGGTTTCTAAAAGAAAAGGTTGGATTTTGTTTCCAAAAACGGAGGATTGAATTTGGTTTCCTAAACGGGTAAATTAGATTTAGTTTCCTAAAGGGAAGATAGGACTTGGCAAAGATTTGGAAAGAGAGATTCTAGAAACCCTAGTTTTGAAAAATTATAGTTTTGACGTAGAAAATAGGTTTTGGAAACATGTATAGTTTTGATGTAGAAAATAAGAGGTTTTGAAAACCTAGGTTTGGGGCAAAGTTTGAAAATCATGTTTTTGGAAAGAAAATTAGGGTTTCCTGATTGTGGGTTCTAGGGCTTGACTTGGGCTCTAAGGAAAGAGGATTTTTGGAAAGTGCGTTTTTGGAAACGAATGTTTTCTAGAAGGGAATCCTAGGGAGGAGTTTTTGAAAAGTGAATTTGAAGATAGAGTTTTTGGAAAAAGATTTTTAAAGAGAAGGAGTTTTTGGGAAGTGTGTTTTTGGAAACGTAGATTTTGGAAGGAAAATCCTAGAGGGGAATTTCTAGAAGAAAGATTTTGAAAAGAGAGTTTTTGAAAAGATTTTTGGAGAGAGTTTTTCTAGGAAGATGAATCTAGGGAGTGTTTTAGAAAGTGAATTTTGGGGAGAGCGTTTTGGAAAGGAGTTGAAAAAGGGAGTTTTGAAAAGTAGATTTTTGGAGAGAGTTTTTGAAAACAACTTTGGAAAGGAGAGTTTTTGGAAAGTATGTTGGAAAAGAGATTTTTAAGAAAAGAGATTTTTTGAAAAGAGAGTTTTTAGAAGGTGTAAAAAGGTCTCACTTTCCTAAAGCAATTCTAACCATAAGAGGGCTAGAACCACTTTGGGACAGCGGTTTTGAAAAATAATAAGATTTGAAAATATGGACCGTGTTGGTCACTTTAAATGTAACACTTTCCTAAAGTAACCCTAGCCATGGAAAGGCTAGAATTATCCTAGGATTGTGATTTTGAAAACAAGTTTTTGAAAAGAGGATTTTGATGCAATTTTGAAAACAAGTTCGAAAACGGTTTTGAAAACGAGTTTGAAAACGAATTTTGGAAGATGCGATATTATGATATGCACAATGCAGTTTTGGGGTCGTGAACATACAAGGCTAAGGCTTCACTACGTAATCAAGGGGGCCGGACCCACGTGGTCTCTGGTTAGACTAGAGGAAAGCCCCCGACACGGTGACTCTCCAATAGCCCAATCCTACACATGGACCGGGAATCCCCTTGTTTCAAGCATGCAAAGAAAGGGGGGAAAAGAGATGGGGGATTAAAATAGAGAAAACCCAAGTGGGTTAGGAGAGAGAAGAGAGAGGGGGAAAGTGCGAAAATTTAAATAGAGAGCCTACCGTATGTCTTGTTATTTTGCGCGCCTTGCTTTCTTCGGTCTTCGGTCTTCGTCTTTATCTTCGTTTTCAATCTTCAAGAGTTGTCTTCAGGCTTCAAACTTCATATTACAACTCTTCAGGTTTTCGAAGGAGGGTTGAAGGTTAGTGTATGAGCGTATGGGGGTGTGTATAATTGTATAGGAGGTTAGGGTTTGTGTATGGTGGCTAGGGTTTGGAAGAACCTAAGGAGGCTAGGGTTTAGGAGGTGCTCGAGCTCTGTATATCGAATTATATGATTTTTAGGTTGAATTTGCAGATCCTTTAAACGCTGAAAGAAACTCTGTATTTATAGAGGTTGGACAACACTGGCGCCACTAGGAGTGGCGCCATGCCCTTTTTTTGGCTTGGCGCCACTACTAGTGGCGCCAGCCATTTAGGAAATGTTTAAGGTCGGCAAGCAACGTATCTTTGACTAGATTTGGGCGCCTGTACTAGTGACTACCATGCAATTTTTAGCCTGGCTTTACTAGGAATGACTCCGGAAAGTCCGGAAATGATTTGAAGGAGCCGGGAATGACCCGGAAGGCCGAAAAGGAGCAAGAACACTTAAAATAGTGTCCTGGAGGTATTTGACTTGAAAAGTGAGGATAAGATGTGTCGAAAAGGTTGACCGGGCCTTTAGGGGCAAAACGGTCAATCAGACCGGGAAACTGCCGGGACAGACTCGGACTATCTCGGAAGAAGACTTGGGATCTGGAAACATTATTCAGAATGTTCCCAGAGGTTGTCGGTTTGATTCCCAGAGCCGGCGTGGTCGGAAAAGGAGACCGGCCCACCAGGGGCAAAACGGTCATTTCGCACCGGGTTGGCCGGAACTGACTCAGAATGATCCGGAAAAGTAAAAGGAGATTGAGAACAATATAAAAAGTAGTCTCAGGAGGTTACCGATTTGATACCCAGAGCCGGTGTAGTCGAAAAAGGAGACCGGCCCACCAGGGGCAAAACGGTCATTTTTTATCAGGTTGGCCAGAACTGACTTGGAATGATCTGGAAAGGTAAAGGAAGGTTGAGAATACTATAAAAAGTATTCTTGAAAAATTACCGGCTTGATACCTAGAGCCGGTGTGGTTCCCGGGGCGCTCGGATGCCTAGGGGTAAAATGGTCATCTTGATCGGAAAGTCCCAGAAAAGGTCCAAAGGACAGTTTGGTCATTTTTCACCGAAGTGGGCTAACAGACACTGGTGTTGACCTGGGTTTTGAGTGTTTCAGCCACTCTAACAGCGGTCGTTGTGACATAGGGGTTTGTTGGCAATTCCCTATATCGACCTATTTGTGAGTATTTCCGCTACTCTAATGGTTTTGTGAGTAGTTTCGCTACTCGAACCGTCTCGAGAAATAAACTGTCTCGAGAAAGGGATTGGAAAGGGGACTTATCGTCTCTGAAGAGACGTGCCTGGATTGGAATCGTCTCGAGGAATAAACTGTCTCGAGAGAGGGATTGGAAAGGGGTCTTACCATCTCCGAAGAGACGTGCCTGGATTGGAACCGTCTTGAGGAATAAACTGTCTCGAGAGAGGGATTGGAAAGGGGTCTTACCATCTCCGAAGAGACGTGCCTGGATTGGAACCGTCTTGAGGAATAAACTGTCTTGAGAGAGGGATTGGAAAGGGGTCTGACCGTCTCCGAAGAGACGTGCCTGGAGTGGAACGGTCTCGAGGAATAAACTGTCTCGAGAGTGGGATTGGAAAGGGGTCTTATCGTCTCCGAGGAGACGTGCCTGGATTAGAACCGTCTAGAGGAATAAACTGTCTCGAGAGAGGGATTGGAAAGGGGACTTACCGTCTCCGAAGAGACGCACCTGGAGTGGAACCGTCTCGAGGAATAAACTGTCTCGAGAGTGGGATTAGAAAGGGGTCTTACCGCCTTCGAAAAGACGTGCCTGGATTGGAACCGTCTCAAGGAATAAACTGTCTCAAGAGTGGGATTGGAAAGGGGACTTATCGTCTCCGAAAAGATGTGCCTGGAGTGGAACCGTCTCGAGGAATAAACTGTCTCAAGAGTGGGATTGGAAAGGAGACTTATCATCTCCGAAGAGACGCGCCTGGGTTGGAACCGTCTCGAGGAATAAACTGTCTCGAGAGTGGGATTGGAAAGGGGACTTATCGTCTCCGAAGAGACGCGCCTGAATTGGAACCGTCTCGAGGAATAAATTGTCTCGAGAGTGGGGTTGGAATCGAAAAGGAAAGGACAATGCCCCTAAGGGCATTTTGGTCATTTTACCGCTATTTGGGCCTGACAGGCCCGCGAAGCGATGGATAGACGGGATTTGGACCTAGAGAATTGGTTTCGATAGGAATATGCCCACAATGACTTGGAAAACAAGTCTGGACGGAGTGTAGACTGCCGAGCGGTCAAAAATGGGGTGCTTACAAACGGCACAGGGTAACCTGAATCTCGTGACCATGTTCTTCCATACGAATCTTTTGGCATCGATTTCTCTAATGGTTGACAAAGGTTCTGCTTCTACCCATTTGGTAAAATAGTTGGTCGCTACGATGAGGAACCTTTTGTTGCCCGGAGTTCGGGGCAGAAGTCCGACAATGTCCAGTCCCCACTGAGCGAAAGGCCACGGACTAGTGATGGTTGTGAGATCTTCAGCCGGCTGGTCGATGATGGGGGAAAACCTCTGACACTTGTCACATTTTAGGATGTACTGGGCTGCATTTTTCTGCATGTAAGGCCACCAGTATCCCTGTAAGATGGTTCGGTGTGCTATCGATCTTCCGCCGACATGGCTCTCATATATCCCTTCGTGGATTTCGAACAAGACGCCCTGTACTTGGTCCGAATGAACGCAGTGCAAATATGGACCTGTAAAGGAACATTTGTAAAGCTCCTTACTCGGTGACAGCCAATATCTGAGAGATGTATGCTTGATTCGCAAAGCTTCAGCCTTATCTTCTGGTAGTTCGTCTTTGTTAAGGTAGGAGATAATTGGGTCCATCCATGATGGTCCCAGCTGTTCTACTGTTAGGGCTTTCTCTTCCTCCTGGAAGATGCTGGGCTTGGCGAGGGTTTCCACATTGATCGTTCTTCTTGACCCAGACTTTAGAGCTGTGGCCAAGGTTGCAAAAGCATCCACATGCGAGTTGTTGTCTCGGCTGATCTGTCGAAGCTTGTAGCTTTTGAATTTGCCAAGCAGTTCCTTGGCTTTAGCTAGGTACTGCGTCATTCTATCGTTCTTTGCTGCGTATTCTCCTGTAATTTGATTGACAACAAGCAGAGAGTCCGAATAGATGACGATCTCTGGAATTCGAAGTTCAATGGCTCGGTGTATTCCGGCGAGCAAGGCCTCATATTCAGACTCATTGTTGGAGGCAGTGAACTTGAGCTTGATGGCTTGTTCGATGGTTAGACCGTCTGGTGTGATGAGTACAATGCCTGATCCTGCCCCTCGGTCATTGGAAGCTCCGTCAACGTACAGCTGCCAATGATCAGTTGTTTCCCAAAGATCCAGGGGGGATTCGTTGTGTGTTTGGGTAGTTGCCGGGGTTTGTTCTACCTCTGTTGGTAACTCGACAGAGAATTCAGCAACAAAATCTACAAAAACCTGCCCTTTTACTGCCGATCTGGGCTGAAACTTGATGTCAAACTCCCCTAATTGCACGACCCATTTTGCCAATCTTCCAGAGAAGTCGGCCTTTGTTAGAAGAGGTTTGAGCTGGTGGTTAGTGAGGACGTTGACGACGTGAGTTCTGAAGTAATGCACCAACTTGCGGGATGCTACTACAGTGCTAGTGCCAACTTTTCAAGGGGTAGGTACCTGCTTTCTGCTCCGAGAAGGGTTTTGCTGACATAGTAGACTGGCAACTATTGGCGGTTTTCTTGCCTGAGTAAGACGGCACTAATCGCATGGTCTGATACTGCAAGGTAGAGAAAGAGTTCCTCGTGCTGAAGGGGGTTGGAAAGCAAGGGTAGTCGGGTCAAGTGTTCCTTCATATCGGCAAGGGCAGAGTCACATTCTGGTGTCCATTCGAACCATTCCTATTTTTTTAGAAGCTGAAAGAACGGTCGGCACCTGTCTGATGAACGACTGATGAACCTGTTGAGTGCTGCGGCCATTCCCGTCAGTTTCTGCACTTCTTTGGCATTCTTCGGGGCTTGGATGCTTTGGATCGCACTGATTTGCTGTGGATCTACTTCAATGCCCCGATGCGTGACCAAGAACCTCAGAAATTTGCCCGAGCTGACACTGAAGACGCATTTTGAAGCATTTAGCCTCATTTTGTACTCCTTCAAGATGCAGAGCACCACTTTTAGATCTGTCAAGTGGGAGTCGCTCAGTTTACTTTTTACCACCATGTCATTAATGTAGACCTCGACAGTTCTGCTGAGCTGCATCTTGAACATCTTTGTGACCAATCGTTGATACGTGGCTCCGGCGTTCTTCAAACCAAAGGGCATAACCTTGTAGCAGTATATACCCCTTGAAGTGATGAAGGCCGTCTTCTCTTGGTCATCAGGGTGGAGGGGAATCTGGTGGTATCCTCAGTAAGCATCCAGGAAACTCATCCGACCACCTCGGTAAGCATCCAGGAAACTCATCCTCCAGAAGCCAGCGGTTGCATCCACAAGCTGGTTAATTTTGGGGAGGGAGAATGGATCCTTGGGGCATGCTTTGTTGAGATCAATGAAGTCCAAACAGACCCTCCACTTGCCGTCCTTCTTTTTCATGACCACTGTATTTGATAACCAACTTGGGTAGTTGATCTCCTGAATTGCCCCAGCTTCCAAAAGTTTCTCTGTTTCTTCCAGAACAACGTCCACATGCTAGGTAGCCGCCCTTCTCCCCTTCTAGACAACAGGTAGGCAATTTGGGTCAACATTCAGTCGATGACAAGCAACATCAGCGCTGATCCCAGGTATATCATAAGGGGTCCAGGCGAACACTTCCAGGAAGTTCGTCAACAACCCCATCAGGGATTTTTCCTCTTATTTGGATAAGGAGGAACCAATGGTGAAGTACTTGTCTCGCTGTCGATCAATGTATATCTTCTTCAGATCCTCCAAGGCTTTACCCTCAGGAATCACCCCCACATCCTCAATGGTGGGAGCGTCTTCGTGCAGCTCCATCATTTGCACGTTCTCAACTTTCGTCTTGGTTGCACATGCTATTAAGAAGCATTACTTGGCAGCCATCTGGTCTCCTCTTATTTCCCCTACTCCACCAGGGGTTGGAAATCGGATTAATTGGTGGTAGAACGAGGGAACGACTTTCATAAGGTGTAACCAAGTCCATCCCATGATGGCATTATAGGGAGAGGGCACGTTGACTACCAAGAACTCGGTTTGCAATGTGATTCCACCGGCTGTGACTGGGACCGTCGCCTTCCTCATGGGCCAAACCGGATCTGAACTGAATCCGATTAATGGGTTGAGTGATGGCTGGAGGTCGGACTCTTTGAGTTCCAATTTCTTGAACAGGCTGTAGTACATAACTTCGGATGAACTCCCTTGGTCGATAAGCAATCTTTTGACGTCACAGTCTGCCATTCTTAGTGTTACCACCAGTGCGTCATTATGAGGAACCTGTACTCCCACGAGATCTTCATCAGTGAAGGCAATGGGGCGTATGGCCGTTACCGATCTTGGTTTTCTTGCTGGGCAGTTGTATCTGCATTACTTCTCTTAAGTGTGCATCCTTTTGCATCTCGGCCTGGTATCTATGTGGGTCGACGGTTCCTGACTCAATCGAACCGTGCAACACATTGATTACCCAGACCGGCCTTACCTCTATCTCCTTCTGGGTCGTGTCCTCCACCCGCGGTTGCTCGGCCTCTTTCTTCATCTTTTCCCAATCGATAAACTAGTCGAGATGGCCAGCCTTGGCCAAATCTTCCAAATGGGTTTTGAGATGCTGACATTGTTCCGTTTTATGCCCCTTCTCGCTGTGGTATGAACAAAACCTCTTCTGGTCTCGGGTTGCTGGGTCTCCTCCTAACTTTGGTGGTCACCTAAAAAATGGCTTGTCGCGGATCTAGGACAATATCTTATAGATGGGATCTTTAAAGACTGTATAGACCCCCCTTTGTTACCCTTTTTCCTTGGTTGCTATCTTCTGATTGGGGTTTCTTGGCCTCCTTCTTATTTGCCTTCTCTACAGCAACGCCGACCTTGGCCGATGCTGGCTGGGGTGCGTCTTCATCCAACCGCGCATAGCGCTCGATCCTCAACATCAGTTCCTGTATGGTGAGGGCTGGTTTCTTCATCAAGGATTGTTGCAAACAGTGCTCCCTGGGAAGGCCGATCTTGAACTGAGTTACAGCCAATTACTTGCTGCACTCGTCAATTTCGTTGTAACCCTCCCAGTATCGTCGGGTGTACGCTCGCAATCCTTCCCCTTCCTCTTTTCGTAATATCAGTAAGAAATCAACCTCCTTCGGTTGCAGGCTATTTGCTATGAAACGAGCTGTAAACAGCTCGACAAGTTGCCTCCAGCTGAAAACGGACTTAAATGGTAATTTGTCAAATCACTGTAAAGCCACACTTCCTAGGCTGGAGGGGAAGATTTGACACATCAGCATCTGGTCACCGCACCACACTACCATGAGCTGTTTGTAATGCCGAAAATGGTTAATCGGATCGGTCTTCCCGTTATAGAGGGTGAATTTTCGAGGAATTGGGTGAGACTCAATCTCCTCTGTGAATGACGAGGATACAATTTAATCCAGGGCCTTTTTCATCAGGTTGTGGGCGGTGCGCTCCTTAGTTTGTTGCCTCCTATCCTCCTACTTTTCGTTATATCACTTCTCCCAGTCCTCTCTCCGCCGATCTCCTTCAGCAGGGTCATTATTTGGCGAGGTCTCACTTCTTCCCCTCCGCCGATATGTGCGCCTGTTGTCGCAACGCCCGGTACTAGGGGTGTAACTCCCTCTTACCTGCGGCACTGGATCGTTCCTGTCGCCAGTATTCTGCTCGTGATCAGGGGACCTTTCTCTCCCATGCCCATTTCTTCTAGAGAATGCCTCTCTCATGACCTGAACTTGGGAGATGAGGTAGGCTATCTCTTCTCCGCGCCGCCGAATTTCCCTCTCCGCCGCACGGAGTGTATCTTCACTCGGGATTCGCCTACTGGAGGGCGATGCGGCAAGGTTCTGATGGTGGTTTCTGCAAAAGTTTCTGTCCCTGACGTAACCTGTATCCCTCTGCATTTCATCCGATGCTTCCTAGTGGCTTTCAGCAGGCGTCCGTATCTCCAACCTTAGTGTTCTCCTTCTCTGCTAATCTACTGGTGTAGACTGGCAGTTCGCTGAGTTGGTCTGATCTTTACTGGAGGAGGCTCCGATGCCTCTGCCGTCGTGGTTCTCTCTCCTATGTCTCTGGTTGTTTAGACTCATGGTTTTTCTTAAGCCTTCCCACAGACAACGCCAATTGTAAGTGGGATTTTACGGGAAAGCTAGGCCGAACTCTCAAGCCATAAATGGATGAGCCCAAACTCTTTCTGCAAGACAAAAAGGTTAGAATGGATCGACCCTTAGGGGGCCAATCACACTCCGCAGATCAAGTCAGCAAGCTTAATTGAGATAAAAACGAATGAAGGTTGTGAATACTTGGGGTTAACTGTCCATACCTGGCTCTCGATGTCTTGGGTATTTATAGAGTCATCGAGGGAGTGTGTTTTGTCTTGGCCTATCAGCAAGCTCTCATGGCTTGCTAGGTAGGCATCATCATTAGTGCCGCCTAATTACTTACAGGGTCTGGCGCACCGTCGCGGGGGATTTCGGCTGACCGGACGTGTACGTCGACATCGTGTGGGTAGCTGCTTGCGCATTTAATGCAAGTCAACTCTGTATTTAATGCTCGAAGAGTGCTAGCAGTTTAGGCCTGCCTTTTGCGGTTTGGGCTACGGTAGGGAGGTCGTCGGCAGTCAAGGCTGGCCCCCCCTCTATTTCTGATCTGGGCCGCCAAGCAGCTCCAATTTTAATTTGCGTAGATTGGAGCTCACCCATTGGGTTGGGCCGGGGGTTATTCCCCCACAGAAGGGATAATGACATTTTATTCCTTTTGTTTGGTTTGACAATAATTAAGAAAAAGAAGAGAGGTGTATAATGCATTTTCATTTTCATATATATCATACTAGTAGTGAACCTGTGATATGCACAGCGTGGTATGTATGGAAATAAGAAAAAATTAATAAAATAATTTAAGAATGAATTTTTTTTATGAAGTATTTGATACTCAATATACTGTCTATTATTTATGAATATAGCAAATACTTTAATAAGAGTGAATGTGTTACTTACATGCTACATTTAATATTTTGAATGTATGTTTTTATTTATATGTTTAACCTCTAATTTGATCAAATTAAAAGTATATAATTAAGAGCATAATATTAAGCCACAACATTAAAGAATAACCTTTTTTTTTTTATCCAAAATTGAAATTACTTGCTACTGTAAATTAAAGTACTGAAAAAAAAAATAGTAATGGACAAAAACTGAGGTGATCAACTTATTTTTTGCACAATAAACTATTAATATAAATATTTGATAAGGTTGAATTTAAAAATATTTTATGTAAAAATCTACTAATAGATTGATTCATTTTGACCCTATCATAATTACTTAAGTTTTAGTTAAATGCTTGACCTAAGATATTAAACATTTTAGAAAAAAAGTAAATATTAAACATTTTAGAAAAAAAGTAAATAAGGTGTTACACATACCACATTTAAATTAGGGTCCACATAAAAAATAATGACAAAGATTTATAAGAAAAAATCAATGATTAAATGACATATATATTTTATAAATTTAAAACTGTACAAAAACTGGGTTAAAACTTTTCAACCAAACAACTAATTGATAGTACAGATACAGATTGCACAACAATGGGTGTGTATCTTTTAAAAATTTTGAGTGAGTTTAGGAAACTCATAATAGTTTGAATTTTAAAAGAGAATTTAAAAAACTATGATCTCGATTGATATATTTTAAAAATTATAGATCCATCTATACTGTATATATCGTTCAATTACTCAGAGTTTTTGGGTTAACTTAAAATTATTCTTAATTTAAAGTTTGTAGGAGGGTTCCAATTAAATAGATTTAAAAATTTTACCATAATTATCAACGAATTTTATCAATGTAGAATTTATAAATTTAAGAAGAAATAAGAAAAGGTTAGAAAGAATCAATAATATTTTGATAAATATATATTGTATATAAACAAAGTACAAAAAATTTAGTGACATGTTCTTTCTATTTTAGAAATTTAAAATCTCTTTATGATTTATAAAAATTCTTTAGGAAGATTATAATTAAAGAAATTTGAAAATGTTACCATAACTATCATTGAATAGCATTTTATGAAGATTATAATAAATAATATATTAACTAATAAGAACCAATAATAATATGATATTTGAATTTTATGTTTTTAAATAAAAAAAATTTAGAGGAAAAAATGATTAAAACTTTCAACTTCAAAAATCTCCTATCATTCTGTTATAATATATAGTATAGATGTAGATAAATGTATAAAACCCTGAAACTTTTTTTTTTGTCACTAAATGAATAATAGCAAGCATTTCACTTCTTCTAGGTCAATTTGAAAACAAAAGGAAAGTACTCAAAATATAAGCCCTCTGTGCGTTTATAACTCCTCTATTTATTTTTTCTTCTTTTTTTAAAAAATTGTCTAAACAAGATGTAACTAACTTTTATCTTCTAAATTCCTTCACTTCTGCACCAAACCACTAAATCCAAATAAAGTGTAAATGGAATGAATAACGAATAATACATAAACATATTATTATGTGTATAAATTTTGGATTGAGTCAAGCTTCAAATATAATTTTTAAATTTATTTCTTAATTTAATGAGACTTAAAAAAACTTTTATACCTTAAATGATAAATGGGCTTAGACAAATCAAACAGACCCATATAAATGATAAACGAGCTCGGGCGAACTAAGCGGTCATCGATCCGTGACCACCTCTCCTACTCAAATGAATGTTGGAGAATTCGCCACCAAAAATAGTGTTGGACAATTTTAGTTGCGTTAGGACAAACCTACCCCTCTCGCAAATTCCACTCCCTAAAACACGAGTCTCCCATTACCGTTCCACCCTTCACCGCTCACTGCTCAATCTAACCCTAGCAAGAAATGTTCTCACACACGAACCTCCATGTCCAAACCATATCAAGAACTCAAAACCCTATTCTCTGAACACACCATGCATTCGGAACCCGACCCACGGAGAGCCGAAGCCCTAGAAGAACACGACGACGACGAAAGCGAACGCGAACACCAACACACAACCTTCGAACCATGTCGAGCCGGCAGTCATGGACGATCGACCCCGACCTGGACGGAATCGACCTCCAACCCGAGGACTTCACTTCTTCAATCCCCCTAAAAAAGGTCCCGTTAGGCGATGTGTTCGAGGCGTCTCGGGCCGGCGACGTAGACCGCCTCCGGTACCTCCTTGAGTCCGGCGTGAATGTCAACGCGCGAGACCAATGGGACTCTGTGGCTCTATACTATGCGTGCTTGGCGGGCCACCTCGACGCGGCGAGGATGTTGCTGGAGAGCGGTGCAATTTGCTCGGAGCATACCTTTGATGGGGACCGGTGTCATTACGCAGCATTGAATATGAAGGTGAGGAAGCTGCTGAAGGCCTTCGAGGCTCGGCCTCCACCGCTAGGGCCGTTGCAGGTGGCATTGAGGGAGACGTTCTTGGGGTGCTGGGCTAACAGGACTTATCTTGAACAGTCCGATAATCAATCCGCAATCCCAGGTTTGATATGGATATACAGTTTATAGGACAAATTTTTAGTGGTAATGTAGTGCCAACTAACTATCTACTGCGTCGACTGGATTTTTTTCCCCAGATTATAACTTGTGTATTGGGAAGTTGTTTATTATTATTATTTTTTAATATTTATGGTTAGGTTGATAATGTATTGAGCTGAAATGCATGCACAATTAGGTGTAGCTTTTAGGTCTTTTTTCTATGTTTCATGGATTTATCTCGAGCAGTCAAATAGCAATATTGAATCCCAGCTTTACTTTCTAGATGTACTGCACAGAATGTGACGACTATGTATGTGCAAGTATTTGGTATGGAGGAATTGCACACTGCGGATGGCTTTAACTTTTAAACATCTGATGTGAAATGGTTTCCCCCAGTACACTTTTTTTTTTGTTTTTTTTATAAGTAATAAAAGATCCATTAAGAAGCCTCAAGGGATACAATCCATATACAAAAAGAACCGAATAAAAAACAAAATGTCAATCTGTAAAGCTTACATTCCCTACACCTCCACATGGTCCACAAAATTAAAAAATTGGGGCTAGCCCTCCCCAACGAAATGCCAAAATAGTTATATAAAAAAAAAACAAGAATTCTTTTCAATCAATACAAAGGTTACTCTGTGTCTTGGTAAGTTTTCATTTTTGGCTATCCCCATATCACCCATAACAAGCAAAAAGGGGGAAGTCTTCCTCCTCGTACCAACCTGAGCTCCCAACCAGCTATGTAACGCCGCCTCCACTCCCTTGGACAAACTCGAGGCTTTCCAAAGATGGTCAGAATCAGTGAAGCAATGCCATCAGCTTGGTGAAAGCAACACAATTAAGGAGGAATAATGTTTATAGCTGATTTGGAATTGGATTGGGGAAACATCCTTTTGTGATTATCTGCTATTCTAGTACTACATGAGTCATTCCATGATAGTTACCTAATTTACATGTCACATGGGACTAATCTTATGACATTTTGTTACCTATATACCTGATTATGTATGGAAAAACATAGCAGTGGTGGAATTTCTTTTTTGATAAGTAATTTTTTTTATTAAGTAAGGGGATTATTAAAAAAGCTACCAAGGGGGTGCCACCCATGTACGCTAGACAAGTTTATAAACAAAAGAGCCAAAAGAAACCTATATCATCTATACAACAATCACTTGGAAGATTCCACAAAATCCAAAAATTGGTACAAGGTAGAATTTAACTCTTGCAGAGAACTAACTGTACAAAAATACAAAACGTTACAACTTAAACACCAGATCCTCCCTCCCATCATAAGTCGTCTGATTGTGTTCTCCCATATAACCTACATAACCGCTAATGGAACCAAGGCCCATACTCCTTTCTCTTATCCACTTTAGCACCTCTCCACGAATGAAATAGGTCTTCCATGTGGGGAACAACCATTTTATACCAAACATAGTGAGGGCCACATACCAAATATCTCACACTGTTGAGCAATGGATGAGCAAATGGTCCACCGATTCCCCATGGATTAGTTTACTTGGATAACCAAATGAATTAGTTTCACAAACAAAAAAAAGAAGAGAAAAGAAGACAGAATTCACTAAAGGAACCCCAATGGCAGGTCATGGTCCCTCATATGTGTGTTGTATACAATGGAAACCTTGTTTGGTTTGTAACTCTTATGAGAAAAGGAAAAAATTCATTTAAATGCACTGTAGAAAAGTGAGTCCAAGGGAAAAAGGAAATGCCCCCAAAAGCCAAAGATGCATTGAAAAAAAGTTCATATCAACTTCTGGAAAGTTGGTTCCATTCCCTCAAAATTCCTATCCCCTTTCCTCTGATTAACCACATCAAGCACGGTGGGGCTACAAGCTGAGCATTCCTAACTCCACGTGATGACCCCTAATGCAACAAGGTTGCATCAGCCCCAGGAACTCTGGATGAAGAATAAAGAAGGCTCTGCAATAATCTGGCGCATTTGAGTGAAGAAGCAGGTGATTAATACTCTTCCCCGCTCCTATGCACATGCAACACCTTTCCCTCACTAGGTTTGCTCTAAGCCGAAGTTTCAATGGTCAAGATAGTATTCCATTCTATCGTCCATCTAAAATGGCTGCCTTCAGAGATGGCATAGTGCTCCAGCTGCCCTAACAGGGGATGGAAGGAATGCCCAGCCTATCTATCTCGTTATAAAATAATCATACAATGAATATCTCACCCTTTGATACTTCCTAAAAAAAAAAATCTTATCCTTTGTTGCTTTCAACTCAACTCATCCTCTACTTGAATCTAAACATTTGCTTGATGCAGTCTCCCAAGAAAATCCTCTGCCAATTCAACCTCTCAATCTTGTCTTGCTTTACTGAACTAGATTCCCACATCATTCCCGCCTTTGAGAAGGAAACATAATTCTGCCACAGATGCTTTGTTGTTTTCAGCGATTCTATACAAGTCAAAGAATTCCTATCTGAATGGCCTATGCCCAAACCAAACCATCCTGAAATCTGAACCCCTGCTAATTCCTAGTTACAAAACTGATGTATTTGGAAAAATCACTCCACCCTTTATAATACCCTTCCAAATCCCAACGCCATGCGAGATCCTCACCTCCTGGATGACCCCACTACCCTACTCACTACCATACTTCCCCATTGCCACCCTTTTCACAAGTTCTCTTTACAGCGCATCTGTCCATAACAACTCATTTGCAATGGAATTTTCAAATGCTTTAGGTTTCTTAATGCCAAATCATCCTCCCTTAAATGGATAACAAACCGCCTATTGAAAAAAATGGATAACAAACCTCATCCCAAGTCTCCAAATCACACCTGAGTTCATCTATAAGCTGTCCCTGCAAAAAGTCTCTCTAAATTTTTCCTAGTCTCTCTACCACAGAGGCTGGAATTTTGAACAAGGGCATGAGGTGAGTTTGGGGCCTTTACACTGGGTAAAATCATGAAAATATTTCCCGTACTTGTCAGAAATTTTAAACTTTGAACTGAGCTTATTATAGTAAAAGATGAAAAATAATTGTTCTAGGAATAGAATCATGACAGATGCTCAATTCTTTACAGTTGAAACCATCAAGTTTAAAATTAGATGCATGGCCTCAAGTAGAGTCATGCAAATGGTTACCCCAGAGTGAAAAGTTTAAATACCATGATTTTTGGGATACAATCATGTCTAAGATCTATATCCTATACCATAGCCAAATTTGGACAGGCATTATACTTTATGAATTAGAAAATTAAGGACTGGGATTCTAGTTTATGAAATAGAAAATTAAGGATCACTTATTTTGAGCTTCATAGTTTTCTATTTCCTTGCTTTCTGAAAATTTATTTATTGTACTGAATCTGAATATAGTTCTTGTTAGTTGTTACTCTATACAGGATATTGATTGTATCAAATTTATACCTCACACTTATGGAGGCTTTGGGATCGTGGGGTTAGCAGAACAGTGAAGATGGTTATTATGACTATTTTTATTAGCATAAGCCACAATGCCAGAATACATGATCTTGATGTTCTATTACTATTATGTTTGTTAACTAATTGAGGTTGTTTTTATTGTGCGTGATTATTTCTCATAGATATACTTCTATTCAATGTGAATATTAATGTTGATATTAGATGATCTGGAATATTGAGCAGGTGATTCAACCAACGGTGGATCCAGTTCTGGCCATTTCCCTCCAGATGTTGTATTTTATGTACAAGGAAGGCCTATTGAAGCTCACAGGGTAATCTTGAGTGCTCGGTCACCCTTCTTCAAGGGAAAGTTTGAGACTGACTGGAAGGATCGCAAGGAAGTAAGACTCTCAAGGGAAAAGTTGTCTTATACTGCTCTCTACAGTCTCATCCATTTCTTTTATTCAGACAGACTGGAGATTGCAGTAGATGACATGGAAGATCTCGTGAGAATTTGCAAAGTTTGCAAGTGTGAATCATTACAAAGGATCCTTGACAAAGAACTAATTCACCAAAAATATGCAGAGTACAAAGCACTCAGAGATGTAGACAACTCTCAGAAGCGATTTATCCTGCAGGGCCTGTCCCTTCCTGAGGAAGACCGTCTTCCTTCTGCCTTGCATCAGATCCTTCAAATTTGCCTTGTTAATTCCACCAGGGAACAGAACCCTGACGGTGGTGTTGATAATCTAGTATCTTGTCTTGGTGCAATGCAGATGAGTGAGTTTGAGAATGATCTTGCAGATGTTTGTGTAAGGGTTGATAAAAAGATACTTCGCTGCCATCAAGTGGTCTTGGCATCCAGATCAGAGTACTTTAAAGCAAGATTATCCCGCATGAAGGATTTTCTTGAAGGAAAAGATGGTTTACCTGATTATACTCTTCCATGTCTTGAAGAACGTGATTTGAGCATGGAGGCATTTGAGAAAATGATTGAGTACATGTAAGTTTGCTCTTTCTACATAAAATGCAAACCCGAGTTTAGCAATTTTGAAGGAAGACAATAAAGCTACTCTCTAGAAGTTCTTCTCCTGGTTGCAAAGCCATTGATCATTTGCAGTTTGCTTTAGCAATCAAAGATGTGTTTCCTTATCAGCATTGCCCTTTTTACTATTTCTTTTGTAATAAATTATTTTCAGTTTTGACCCACTATATTGTGGTTGTTTTGGATGTTTATAGAAGGTTCAAACTTAAATTTTATGACTTTTTTCACCTGACTATATTGGTTTGTCGGATCAGGTACACTGATGGTTTGAAGGATATAGATCCCAATCAGGTCTGTTAATAATATATATAGTTTAATGATGGCTAGGAATCTTATTACTACTATGTGTAATGCTCATTGTTTTTGTGGAGCAGGCAGAAGAGATGTTTGATGCTGCATCAAGATATTTGTTATTTCCACTAAAGCGTGCTGTTGCTGATGCACTGCTTCCACAACTTGAAATGGTTCCTCCAGCAGAATTGTGCCATTGGCTCATATTATCGGACATGTAGTTTTTCTTCCTCTATCTACTTTCCTCCTCAAATTTCTTGATAGATTCTGTTGAGGGCAGTTTAAGTTATTCTTGACTCAGATGCTTATCAAAAATATTGTTATTCTTTACTTAGGAATTAAAGGTATATTGAGCCCATTGCATCCCTTACTGATCTCCTGATAATTTGTCTGTGCGTGGTTACTTATATTTGGACTGGAGCTTAGTAACGTTTCTTAGCCTTCTATGGTTCAGGCATTCTGCATCTGATTTAAAGCTGAAATCATTTTCTTATTCTGATATTTTGGATACAAGCACTCTCCAGACTCATCATAGGATTCTGGAATTCTGAATTCTCTCCAGAACCTGATGAGGTCATCCATGGCAGTCACACTGACCACCAGATTCTTACTTCGTTGTTATTCGTACTAGTCTCCCTGAAATCTCTCTTTCCATCATGTGTTAAGGGGAGATATACATCCCGTCAAATTTACAAATTCAGAGAGAGCTTCTGAACATTCTTCTATATAGTGTCATCCTGAAAAGTTCTAATGGCCCAAACGAATTCTCGTAGACCTCATTTCGAACATTGTTTTAGTTATAATACTCTTTGATCTGATTTTGTTGTATCTATAGGTATGGTGTGCTGAAGATTCGGGAGTATTGTCTAGATGTAATAGCCTGTAACTTCGAGGCATTTGCTGAAACTCCTGAATTCAGGGCAATACTTTTGACCCTTCCACCACCATCTGGAGATTCATCACTTCGCACCACAGTACCAAGTGCTCCAGGAGCCGGGTTGAATACAGACCAAGGGAATCTTCTTGATGATCTGCGAGAGAAATGGCTCGAGGCTGAAGCCGCAGAGCTTGACCAGAGAGATGAGAGTGCATTATTGTTTGACAAGCGCCTTGAGATGCTAATGCTCGTTGCAGAACAAGAGAAGTCAGGTGCTCTTTCTGATGATAATCATGAATGCACTACAGAAACTGTTTGCTCCACGTCCTCTTTTCTTGCAACAAAGTGAACAAAGCCAAAAAAAAAAAAAAGAAAGTATTAAATGTTACTCATTTTTTGAAATATAGAGGTAATTAATTAGTTAGCTGTAGCCGAAGGCCTCTGTATAAGTTACTGTTCAGAGCAAGAGCATTTATTGGGTTAATGTACCTCTTTGAATGACAGTACCTATAAGTTTGTTGCTGTTGTGTGAAATAAAGCTTGCCTTGAAGTTCTTATTCAGATGTACTACTGGAATGGGTAATTCGTGCTTGTGAATCTTCTTTTGTTTGGAAGCATGAGAACATTTTTGCTTGGCCGTGTTACGGGTTGTTTCATTGCACCCTATGTTGTCCTGCGCCAACGCCTTAGGGCTTTCTTCAAGAGGCCAAGCTCACAGCAGAGCCAAGGCCAAGCCCTCGTGTGCCAGCACCCTTGACAAGCCCGCACACAGCAGTGCCCCAACACCCTTGAGCCGAGCCATGCCCATTTGAGCCCAGCCGCCCTTTTGCCAAGTCCTGCCCGTTTGCGCCCAGCAGCCCTTGTGCCAAGTCCTGTCTGTGCGCCCAGCCGCATCGACAGCCTAGCAGCGGCAGCAGTCGACCATCGCGTTTTTGGGAGAATTGAAATATATTTTGCCGCACAACTGGGGTCCGAAAGATTGTATATAGGTGGTACTTTGGGTTGTCTTCAGATTTTTTTATTTGCTATGAATTTATTTTGGGCTATTATGACTCCTCAAGCAGGATTGATGTTTCTTCGTGCTACTTTGTACATGGTTTAGAATGCTTTTATATTGAGGGTAAGTTGTTCAAACACACCTTCCCCCACCAACTTCCTTGTAAATCGTTCAAACACTCGTTTTTATCTTCCAAGTATTGTAAAGCCTCTGTTAGTCATGAAGATGCACTTCTATTTTCTTGTGTTGCTCCAACTAACCAATTTTCATTATAGTTACTTGCATGTGTGCTGACACTTGCTTCTTATGACAAACCGGTGAAGACGCTTGTCAGACGGTCTGGCAAGCGCCACACATGATGCAGTGGTGGCCTTCTTGCCCACAAAGTGCCACCCCATGGCACCCTACCATGGGCAAGGGGACCAAGTTCTGTTGGCGGGGTTGAAACCCATCATTTTTGGCATTGAGATAGCTATTCCACCCATATCGTTGAGATAAGCAAAATGTATTCTATCATTGTTCCAATGTCGGTGCATAGAAGCTAACTTGCCTCTACCTTAGTCCTTTCTAATTTTTAACCCTACAAATGCATGTCCAATACAAGTATTTTCACATTGATAATGCTCTAAAGCAATTGTAAATTCAGAAGTAAAAGCATTTCTCCTTCATTTCATTATTCATCAGAATCAATATGTAGTAATTGCCAAAAAAGGAATGTGCCTATAACAGCAAACTCTAATTACACAAAGGGAAATTTACAGGAACCTTTTCTCTATGGTTCACCTGAACTCTAACAATGACCATACCTTCTTTCATGACAAAATTTGACAACTCACATATAAAGTAACTGCAACCAATTTCTTCTTCACCTCTTGGAAGAAAAATAAAGAAGAAAAAAATGATAAGCAGCTATTCTCGCTCATTCTCTATCGGGAGGGTTGTCTTCTTCAACCTCAGTTGAGGGTTCCTCATTTCCAACTTGTGGGGAGAGGGGGGTATCAGAGACCGCATCATTGGTAGACAAATTGGAAAGCTCATCTGCCAGAACAATGTCCTTTTCACCATCAGCTACCTTAGGAGATGACTCTGACTCGGTCTTATGCAGCAGGCTCCAGTACATGATGCTTGCTGATAGGGTGAGGATCATCTTCTGGTTGACCTGTCACAGAATAGGATTAGGGCATTAGAACGTTGAAGTAAAAAGGGTACAGATTTCTCAAACTTCCTGATCAATGTTAGCTACTCAGGCCAATTCCCATCAATTGCAAATGACAGTCAAAAGGTTAAATAGAAAACCCCCAAAAGGGTGCCAACCAGTTCAAGGCTTGGGTTAATTAACATTTGCAACTTCTACTCCTAGAAAAAGATGTTTTTATTTGACAAGGACATCCTTTAACATTAGGAAAATGCTATTCTTTCAGAAAATTCCAACAGAATGATGTGGTAGTGGTATTTTTGTAATTAAGAGCCATCATAATGGGTGTTTTGTTTTAGAGTGAATGACTCTCATTCAACTACATCATCCTGGTAATAAATTCTGTCTGAATTTTCTATTTGTAGAACATTATCCTCAATATAATCCCAATCAAGTGGAGGAATTTACAAGTGAACATTGTTATATACTTGTGATTAAAAATGCAAGTGAACAACTTCACCAAGGTCATACTCTTACCTCAATTATGTCCTCAGGCAATAAGAAAATGGCGCACCCAAGCTTTCGAGCAACACTGATGATATATGTCGCATTCAACTTCTTATCCTCATCTGTGATTACGATTACAAAAACTAAGATCAGCTAGCTTATTCCACCACTGGGGCTGTTAGGGAGCTTCACAATGGCTACATAAATCATTTTTTCCACATAATTTGTAAAAAGACTGGAATATTTTTCTACTTCTACATGTTAGCTCTAATCACATGCCCTCTAATAAGAAGACCAAATGAAGCAAAATAGGTGCATTCCAGGTTTCTTATGCAAGTGGTAAGGAACTTCAGTCTCTACAATGAATTTCCAGCAAAAGAAAAAAGAGAGAGAAAATAAGATAAAATATATCCACCATAAGTGTACTATATGAATAGTATTTAGCCAATTTCAAGAATAACAGCAGATCAAAATCAAATTGCCCAATTTCAAGAATAACATCAGATCAAAAGCCAAAAGTTTCAAGAATACCATACCAGTTTCACCCTTAGTAACAACACTCCAGTTCACAACCCTTGGCTCCACAGCACTAAGTAGCTCCAGGAAGAAAATTCCATTTGAAAGGTTTTTATCCTATCGAAAGTTGAACAAAGTACCAAATGATCAGTCATGGCTTGAAAATCCAATCATAACACAAGGACAAGGCTTGTCAATTACCTTAAAGCTCTCCATTTGAGATGTTCTGCCTGAGCTCCTCACTTTGTTGTTTGCCCAATTTAGAATATCACTATCTGTTATCTCCTTTCCCTGGGAGCGAGACCTCAAGTTTTTCAGGAGTTGGAGCATAGTAAACCTCATCAACTGCCATAGAAAAGCTGAGGTGGAAAAAGGCAAACCATGTAAGTTTTCCCTTTTTGGTTTTAAAATAAACAGTAATATAAAATTTGAATCTGTGAAACTTCATAGATGTTAAAGAACATAGACAAGAAATTAGAAGGAAAATAATGAGCATGGTGTAGCCATTTTTAAGATAAAATTTGTTTAAAAAAGAAAAAAACAGATCTGAGGAGTATGTCAAAAATTACTTGAATGGCATGCACCTAATTCAGCCACAACCAATTGAAGAAAAAAGAAAAACAGACCTGAGAAGTGTGTGTCAATTACACTTGAATGGAATGCACCCAATTCAGCCACAACCAGTTGAAGAAAATATTCTGATATAATTCCCAAAGCAAAGGACCTAAGACATTCCTAATGATATAAGAGTTTATTGATGCTTGAATAGACAACTGTCCGGAACATGATTATACTTTTTATTTACTTATTTTTAATAAAAGCATTGTGACCCTCAGAATTCCAAAATGAACATATGTTCACAATTTGAGTTGAACAAAACTAAAGAGGAATGCTAACTTAGTAACAGGAAGGTTGAAACTTAAAAACCACACTAAACACGCCTCCCCTCCCAACATCTGCATTTCTCATTACTCTATTGTAACTCCCTACTACATCTGGAAAACTAATGAGGACAATTTACTTACATATGTCCTTTAGGAGTTCACATTTATGACCTACACCTGCACTAGTATGTGCAGTTACATCATTATGAAACTTTGCTGGCAGTTGCTTAATCTAGGCCCATACAAAATCATTGCACTTCAAAATTCGGCAAATACTATGCGATAAAGCTTGCATGGTTGCAAAAAAGGTGGCTTTTATATTTCCAATACATCATGACTTCTAAAGGATAATACGTTTCTGGCATGGAAGTATCTAGAAATCAGTTTGCTAAAGAGAAACAACCAACCTGAAGCTCTATCCATAAACCCATAAGATATCCCTAACCTTGTATCCAATCACTAGGCAATTCATCATTTTTTTGCTCTGTAATTTGTAAAACTGACACAGCAAAATCCATTTTTCTGAACATTTATCATAGAAAGGGGAAGGAAAGAAAAAAAATAATAAAATAAAGGAAGAAAAGGTTACTGTTTAATCATAATATCCACACATTTCCCTTTTCACATGCACTCCAGTTCCTGAACTCCACTGCACATTACCCCGCCAAACCCAAAGAAGGAGAGGAGGAGGAGGAGAATAAGACAAAGGAAAGAAAGAAAAAAAAAAAGAAAAAGGAGTTATTGCCACTACAGGAAGCAATGGTCCTAAGAAATAATGACTGAAATGGCAGAAAAAGTATTATTAGCCGACCCCCAACAGCTAAGATGATTTTCTTTTTCTGTTTTCCCTGTAACATGCACAGCCTTGAAAGAGACTTTTCATGGTTGTAAAACACAACTTTTGGATTATAGGAAAGAAACAAGTGCTGCCCAAATTGATAATTGTAACAAAATATCATACTATTCATATTTGATTTTTCTCCTAAATATCACCCACTAACTTTGCCTTCCCAATTCATTCACGACTGGGTCAAGGGTAATTCACTGTGCCAAACGAACGGCTATAGGACAAGCAATTTGTGGCTTCATGAACACAATGAAAGGGAAAAGATATGTGCCTGCAAAGTGTGCCATTGGTAATGTGTATACACATTTAACACAAGAACAGAACCAACAAAATATGTGCAATCATAGTATGTTTTCACAAACCCACTGCATTTCATCTCAATAAAAGTATTTGCAATACAAAGTCCACTAATACATCAGAATGCACACTCAGAAGTAGTTTACTATCTGACTTGTCTCAAGTCAGCCATTTAGTTTGGAATGGACTGATTGAGTAATATATGTACAACCGAAATTCTTTCTGTGACCATATGAAGTGTAAAATTACTAGACAGTCTTCAGATCAGATGTGTCAAACCACATGTTCCAAAGGAACAATAACAAATTCCTTTACAGGTCAAAAGTAGCAAATTCAGATGAACGAAATCAGGCAAAACTAACATGCTGGATAGAGCCCAGTGCACGAAAAAAATCCACATACAGTAATGACATTTTTTTCTTCTCATTTTTTTGGGGAAAAGAAAGAGGAGAAAGAGGAGAGGAGACGAGAGGGGTGTGGCGTTGGGGGGTGGATAAGGTCGGAGATGAAGTTTCACTGACCTAGTATGAGTTTCTTGTTTCCTTGTACTATATCATTTCCTGCTACGTTCACAAGAGAGAAGTTTAATTGCTTTCCAATCCTTATAACCTGGTTGCAATTCTCAACTTTTCTGAAAGGCATCTTGATGGGAGGTTTTGTTGCTTGCTTCCAGTTTACTGATCCTGGTGAAACTTTGTCAAGGACTTCCAATAAAACCCATCTGCATGTAAGAGGGATAAACATCAAGCAAAATTAACAGGCACTAAAAAATATGGCAAGGAAAATCTCAACCTCACCCTGTTCTGATATCCTCAAACACATTATTGACATATGAATCAATTCCAAGACTATTAATCCATAGTCGGAAGCATCTCTCTTCCTTAGAAGTTTGAGCATCATCTGACATCATCTCAGCAAAAGAAACCTTTTGGCTGTCCATGGATAAGCCATTCCTGCATGAAGAAATTCACAAACTAATTACAACGAAATCAACACTGAGATTATCATAGAAAAAAGCCAAATTATGCTCAAGCATAAATTAAAGTAAAGAATAAAATTAGCATTTATTGTTGAAAAGCCTTACGTTGCTGGAAGAAAAATTGGTATAGGTTACACAAAAGGTAGCTGATTGGGAATGTTCACCATTATTTTTGTGCCAATTTCAGGAATAAAGATATTTGCATTAGTCGGGGTAATACATTGCTTGTGCAACTAAAAGCAACTTAGTATGTTATCATATTAACAATTGGTGCACAGCTTTTCTTTAATATTTGTTAGTCAACCCAAGATAATTGGACTTGTTAACTGAATATATGCATCCACAAACTTCAGAACCCATTGTTATAACTGGTCCCATTACTTAATCATTTTTCTTCTGAGTGAATGGATTTAACCATAGAGCGGATTTAACCATAATATTGTCTAGACTGAGTGGATCCTGGTGAAGGAGCCCTATCAAGTGAAGGCTGGGCGAGGGGTGATAGAATAGCAAGTAGGGTCACTTCCGCAAGCAAAACAAAAGACCCTTCCTGTGAGATTAACAATCGAAGCATGACAAAGATACTTCTCACATGGCCCATGGTGGGTCTCGAGTATCATGCATGTGCCCCACAAGTTACATGTAAAGTTCTATCCCATCAAATCAACAAATAAATTGTCAATGTTTACCTCTGCTGGAATATTTGAGCAACAAATGCAAGATTTAGATTTGGTGATCCCTCAACAATGTCCTTTGGAGTGACATATCTTTTGCAATCCATTTTCTCCGCTTGCTCAATAATCAAATTCGCTCTTTCAGTAGGATCCTTAGTATCCAACGTGGTGGCGCTACCATGTTCAGGTGCAAGAACATTGAGCAAGTGAGCATAGGCCTCACCATCCTGCACGTACATAAATGTACAATATCATTTAAGAGAAATACAAAAGAAAGAATAAAACTAATTTCCAAATAAAAAAAGAAAATAGAGATAAATATCCTAAGGTATGTTTTGCCTTGCATGTTTTGCCTTGCTTAGTGTGATTTAAATATGATGCATAATGACCTATAAAAGTTTCTCCTAAAAAAATAATGAAACAGAAAGCTAATAAAGAACAGAGCACCAAAATCCAGTTTTGGTCATATTATTTTCCTTCGAAAGGAGCCCGGGGAAAGAAAGAGCTATGCTATTGACTTCCGCACATGCCACTTTAGAATTCAGAAAAAGGCTTCAAGCTCAGCAACGTGATAGCCATATTAAGAGTGCTGTTGGCTTTGTGTGCTTTCCCGCTAATCTTTTTTATGGATCAATATATTAGAAATTTCAGAGTCCTAACTGATAGAAGTTTAGTGGTATTAGGTTATCATGTCTGGTAAGCTTAGTTTCAGAGGATACTTAAGTTATTTTTTGGGTGAAGTTCATATAAGGCCTTATTGGTGTAAAACGAAATTAGCTTCAGAAGATGAGAAAAGCTGAATATTTGGAAGAGCTCTCCTCTCTCTCTCTCCCCGCCTCCCCCAACACCCACCCACGCACGCACACACACACACAGCTTTATGTTCTCTTTCTTTCATCGCCCTTCTAAGTTCTATCTCTATCTCATGAAACAAATCATCATATTATTGCCCGTCACATGTGTAAAGAAATTTTCAAGAAGTTCCTTCTTCATCATCCTCACATATAAGAAAATTGGATGATAATTTTGTCATTCATGAATAAAACAATTTGTTTAAAGGAAGATGGGATTTAGTTATACACCACTTCCACTCTCTATATCTAACTCCATTCTATAGCGCATGGACAGAATGTAATACTAGCATCTTCCATCGTTTTCTTTACCAGCCCAAATACATCATTATAATTTTGCTCATAAAAATAAACAATATAGTTTTCCCCCATTGATAAGTTCAATAAGAGTGCTACTGCGACTTAAAACGACTAAAAAGAGATTTGGTTGCAAAACCTCCTTTACTCTATAGAAACATCTCAGATTACTGTCAATAATGGAGTTGTTGCTATTTACACAATCAATGATGGTGAAAAGATATTTCAAGGAAACAATGTAGAAATTAATTACATAAGATCTCAACGATTCACAACCACCCCACATATATATCATTAGTGATAGAAACATAGAGCATTTTGTCCCCTTGGCAATGATCCAAATTACAAAGAAAACTGTTATTTTCCTAGTTGGTCTAGATTTTAGACATTTAACTAATTCACACAATTTAAAGCCTAATTTTACCATTACACAATAAAATCCTGAAAATCAAATCCATTTCCATTTTCCAAGAAATAAAATTAACTTTTCAATCACTTCAAGATTAAGATGAGATGAAAACTAATATTGTGCAGATTTCCTTTTCCCATGTGCATTGTTACATGGGCTCACTACAAAATGTTTTATTACCCCACCAAAAAGAAAATCCATGTTATCCTTTAATTGTTCAAGAATAAAATGACATGATAATCAATAATATGCAGATTTCTTTTTGGGGTTAGGCCACCTCAGCGGAGGCTTATGTACGTGGTGCCCAAGCATCAGACTTAGAAACTCAAGGACAATTAATTCCAGAGGCACTCCTAGTAAGGTCGCCATGATGCACCTGACCCTCGTTAACTTGGTCACCTGAGCCTTCGCTCATTATGATGCACTTGGCTAGCATGGCTTGAGTAAAGGCCATGGCACAATTAGCCCTCCTAGCTCAACGCCTGAGCATCTCCCACTTCATTCGTCACGAGGCCCTCTCGACTCAGCCAGGGAGAACTCTGCTTGAGCACCCCTCTCCAGAAGTGATAATATGCTTGCCCTTCTTTTGGCTGTGTGATTCTCCCGTTAAATGTGTCTCTTCTATGCCTCGTAGTCACTTCTCTCCGATGGCAACTTGATGCTTTCATGCCAGCCTAGGTTGGGAGCAAGGCCTAGGGATCCCGTGAGTGGTGTCGCGGTTATGGAGCACATGAATGTAATTCCATAACCTTTGCGCGGGACCTCTGGGGATTTTGGCTTAATTGCTATATCTAAGGGTTGTTATGTCTCCATCCGTCAAGTAACTTACACCTTAGGCAGTCTTAGAAGTAGAGAATCCTACAGACCAATATAACAGCATACGGTGCCCTCTGTACCCCTCTATATTTAAGTAGCACACCCCATTACCTAAAAACAAAGGACATCCACAAGATTTCAGCTCTACCACCAGTTAGCGTTGTTTCCCTAATGGGTGTAAGACCAAGCAGAGCCGACCACTATCCCTTGATCTCATGGCTTGGCACATGTGGTGAACTTGTTGCCATGGTTTGGCTCCTTTGTATGTACTGATCCTCCTCCTTTGTATCTAAGCACATAACTCTCCTTTTTAGCTTGGAGACTCCGTTAGAATCTCCATTGCTGACTCTCTCTCTCTCTCCCTCTCTCTCTCTCCCCATTAAGGTTGCTTTAACCTCTCACCTAACCCACCTCTGATTGTCTAGTGCCTCATTTGTGCCTACCAAACTTAAGGCTCACTCATTCGTCTTAGTCACCATCTACTGTTCACATCTTTCATTGTGCATTCTCACTTAAACTTGATATGTAAAGTTCTTGTTACACCACAATGAGAAATATACTCTTTGTGGTTATTCCTTGTGTCAATATAGTAAGCCCAATAGATTTTCACCACAACAACAAATTCATGTCGAGATAGTTTGACAAAAAAAAAAAAAAAAAACAACACCTATTAGTTAATGGGTCTCATGTAAAAGAAAAGAAAAAGAAGAAAAATCACAATTTGGTGATAGGGATCATTAACTTTGCCCAAATCCTATGTATCCTGGAATCCATATAAACCCCTAATAAGTAAAGTATTAGGTCTAATAGTTTAGGTGATCCATTTTCTCTGAAAATGAGCAATTTAAGCTGACGAAAATTATATCTCTAAATGGGATCAATAGAAAGCTAAGTTCAAATCCATTTCTCCAAATTATTGTAGATTTGTTCAATAACAATTAATTTGGCATTAAAAGAACATGGTTTAAGCTAATGCACAATTGTATTTCTTTTTGTTGTCCAACTTGAATGGGGGTCTAAGAAGCACAAAAACAGACATGGTACACAGATACGGCATGACACGGACACGTAGACACTATGATTTCAAAAAAATTAAGATATGACGCAGTAGGGACACAAAAACAAATAAAAATATATTTTATATGAATACATGAGTATAGTAACTGTTTCTTTATTTTTTACATCATAAATCCATTTCTATTTTATTATATTAAAGTAGTAAGAAATCGTTTTTCACATTCTATATATTGGATAATAAGTGTGAACAAAAATTTTCCTAATATTTATTTTAGAAAGATCTATCCATAAACAAATTGTAAGTTTTGGGATTTAGTATCCCCAAAATTTAAAAGGCTAAAAGAAGAGGGATTAATAGGTATCTTTCACATCATGTTTATTTTATCATTGGAACACAAGTTATTTTCTTCAAACTTTCAATGTATTCCATATGTATCTTAGTGATGGACACATATGCCCCCAAGCGTCCGAATATTATCTGGTTATAAAAAAATAAAACAATAGGACCCATTCAGATGTGTGGCCAACACTTATACCCAAGTTGTTGTGGAACTAGAAAAAAAGTGATTCAAATTCGACATACATTCTTCATTTTATGATACTATATGCATACAAGATGTATTAGAGCTAAAAAATGCTTCTTAGATGGCAGTTGTATAACCCCTCTTACCCTCCTCCCCTTTAGTCTATATCTCCCACAGCGAGGGAACCACATCTTAGCATGTTAGTGATTCAAATATGTCCCGAGCTTGGCACATTGGGTAATATCTAAAAAAAGATAACTTCCCAACTAATGATTACACGATTGTAATTTAAGTTGAAGTATTTCATACATAATTTGTTGACTTTGTTCATTAACATCTATAATCACAATGAAATTTATTAGTAGGGTTTATTGACTGAAATTCATATTTTCTGCTTTTTAATCCATTGCAGACCAATGTTTCCTTCATGTGAATTGCAAAGGTTGTAAGTATTGTTTGAATTAAAATTCTTCTTACCCCCATAGTAAATATAGCTAATTAACTTGCAGTTGTTGACTTGTCAGTATAAATCACTTCAGAATCTAGAATCCTATAACTTTTCCATTACTTCAACGCTTTTATCGTCAGTCAGTTTTTAATCCATAAGAGAAGGGCCAAACTAAAAATGTTGACTATGTTTTCACTTTGGTTCTCTCTCTCTCTCTCTCTCTCTCTCTCTCTCTTATAGGCGAAGGGCCCTTGTTTTGCCTGAATGTTGTATATAGAATGACAATGCCAAGTAATATCATGAAAAAGTACATGCAAATCAGTTTAACTACAATTATGTCATTGATCAACAAACCGTGCCTATTTAAATTAATGTTGCCGCTAGATTTCAACCAAGAGTGCTTCATCATTAAGAAACTGGTGAACCTTTTCTTACCTTTAAATCAGATGAAAAATTTGTAACCTCTTTCTTGTAGCCTGCTTTCTTCAGTTGGAAATTCATCCATTTGAGTAAAACCTTTTCGGGGGCTAAACCCATGAGTTCCTCAACATCCTGAAAATTTCGCCACATCACTTTATTCAAATATAATATTAGAGTGTAAAGCCTCACACTTCACTTTTTCATTACAGTAACAATGGGAGGTGAAAACAATCAACATCCTGTGACCTTGCTGTCATCCACCAATTCTACAAGCTGAGGAGTCTTCTTTAAATTGAGAGTAGCTAACAGTTGAATCTGATGTTGCCACCAAACAGAAATACAAACAAGAATGAGAACTTTGGTGATCAAAATCTACATATCTCCAGAATATATCCACTGGACAAAATAAAGATACCTTGATTATTTGAGAAATCAACCCCATTACCAGATGTGGCTACAACAAATGAACAAAATAAAGAAATTTCAGCAACTTTCATGGTCAGCCATGACAAATATTCAACATCATTCAATGAATAGCCAGCATTAGCTTAACCTACTCTTGCTTCAACCAAGTCCTGTGTGCCAATATTAACCACAGTGCAGCCTATAGCCTTTGCAGAATTTAGGCAAAGAGTGTGATTCTCATTCCTCTCCCATGGATTAAGGGCCTGTTTAGTGTTAATAGCTCGCTCATCTATTGTACCAGGGACAGCAACATTGATGAGCTTACTGCATGGAACAAGTATCATATTAACAAACCAAAAACATTCATTTGATTTGGAAACCATGGAAGTGTCAAGTGGATCTTTTTATATACCATAGAAGAACTCCACCCTTTGCAAGATCAAATAAAGCATTGGTAGCTGGGTCTAGAGGAAGAAATTTCTTCAAGAATGGATCATCTCCAAGGAAGCTGTTAACATGGGCAACGTAAGAAGCCTTCTCAGATTCACTAATGGTGTGGCGGAGGGTGGTCGTGGTAGCCTTGAGAAATGAAGCAGAAGTTTTCAATTTTGATCCACCCAATTTTGCTGTTGCTCTTGCCTGTAAATTCAGGTATGCCTGCCCATCCAAAAATCTCAGTAAGGCTTTATTTCTTTCTGCTACTTAAAAACTATACTACATATACAAAATACAAACACGAATTACACTAATAATTTCAAGAGACAATGATAAATAAGCAATGCAAGTTACTAGAGCCCCGTCATCAGCAAAATCCCATTGTTTGTTTGTTGGTTTTCCATTGCTGTATATTTCATTGACCAGAAAGCCTAAAAGAGAGAGATGTCAAATTTAACCACGGCTGCCTCTAATGGGATAATTGTCTAATCTCTATTTAATTATGTTATCCCCACTTTCCAAAAGCTAAAAGGCTCCACAAAGTATGAAAAACATTTAGGAAAAAATAACAGAAAGAAGAAAAGAATCTATGAAAGTAACATGCTTAGAAACTCACCCGAAGGAAGGATTCAAAATCAATTTCTTCGTTCATGTCAGAAGATGACTCTCCCAAGATTGTCTTAATCTGTGCCTCAGTAAATACTTCACTCAAACCCTTTAATTTTGTCATTACTGGAGGCAAATCTCCCAATGTGACTTTACCAGATTGGTTCCTTCCTGAAAGAAACTATAACCAAATGCAACCATAGGTGAACCAAAGATTTGTCCATGCAATTTCAGAAACTGAATTCAAGAAAGAAAGCAAGACCCAAACAATTGCTAAAATTAACATACTTTGGATTTGAGGCCACGAAGCTCAACTTGAGTGAATTGGCTCTGAAGCCATGGATCAGAAACAAGAACACCCACAAAACTAGACATTTTGCTTGTATTTGTGCGAGTCCCAAATGAGAAGAAGAAAACTAATTGTCCAGAAAGCAAACGCCAAATCAAAAAAATTAAATTAGACAGTCGAATCACGAAAATATTGATTACCGATGTATCATATTAATGTAAAACATATTAAGACCCAATTGATGATAGATGCTGTACAGGTTGTTTAACATGCATCCATAAGCAACCTCTACACTAAAAGAATCACACAAAAGTTTGGTTGCTGAGAAAATATAGGGAAACAAAACAATTAAAGCAGAACTTTCATCACATTCAATCAAATTTGACGAAACCTTCGCTCATAAGTGTGGCTAATCTTAGATATAAAACTAAATTTTCCTTTCCCCCCCTCTGTTTTTCTCAGTAACCAACCAGAGGATTGAGAGAATCTAATGCACCACCAGTGCGAGGGAGAAAAATAATCGAAACCCATTACGAAGAAAGGAATCTAAATGCAAATAAAAGAGAATGAACCTTCTAAAACTCAAAATTTCATTGCAAGATTGAAGAGCTCCCTTGTTTCCTCACTGGTTTGGATGTTCTTCATGTGTCTTTCTTTGAATGGGGAATGGAAACGGACTGTTTAGAGAGAGAGAGTTCTGGCATCGACGGAGAGAAACAGAGAGGAGAGAAAACCGTTTTACCTTTCGGACCCGCGAATACTCAGGGTGGCAAAGCATTGAGTGCTACAAATAATCTCTCAAAGAATTAGCAAGTCTGAGCATTTGTCTGTGTTATACGTGAAATATAGACATAATATAGCACATAATATATTATATACATATATGGCCGTAATAGATTTATTTGTTGTGAATGGCTTATTTTTTATCGGAGGTAGGACACTCTTGATTGCTAAACGAATAAAAATTATTTGGGGGACCTAAGTCATATAATTCTTTTAAACAAGTAGATGAACTACGCTATATTATTTGAATTGACAGACTGAGAGCTAATCTCTATTAAATTCGTGAGCTCAAATGGTTAAATTTTCAAATTTTAATTTGGAACAATAGTTAGTTATTTTTAATTTAGTAAAGACATAACTACTTTATTTTTTTTAATTTATTTTAAATACCATAAATTTAGGTATTTTTGAAGAATTAATGCATACAAAAATTAAAAACTATCTAAAAAATATGTATTTGTCTATATATTAGTATTTAAATATATTATTATGTATGTATACTCGTGCTCTAAAAAAGATGCTTGAAATATTTTCACCAATGATGCTCCCACACCCGCACCCGCATTATGAATTAGTAACTTAGAACACTAATTGTCTTTTCACTTTTTTCTCATTTTCTTTGTAAAACCAGGGAGAAAATAATTCACTTTTTCTATAATTTTTCTCTCATTTTCTTTCCAATCTCCAAGTTCCAAACAAACCTTTACTTTTAGTGATGGAAATCATGTAGGTCAAGGATGCCTAGTCCCCTTGACTTTTGAAAATTCTGTTTAGGCTCTATAAGTTTTGGAGTATTTATGATAAAAAATAGAAAAATACTAATATTTTAAAAAAAATTTACTAGAATAATATGACAGTAATATTTTTATAATTAAGAGCCATCATATGAAAATTTTTATTTTAAAGTGAATGACTCTCATTCAACCAAATCATTCTCGTAATAAATTTTGTATGAATTTTTTAGTTATATAGCATTACCTAAGAATAATGCATTGGTCCTCCTAAAATTCGAATTTTATTTTACATTGGCCTCTTTTGACAAAATTCTTGGATCAGCTTTACTTTGATGAAAAAATGTATTACCCCAAAATGGTTGTATCAAAGACTGATTAGGTAGGAGAACAGATATATGTTGAAAAAGAGCTTGGTGAAATGACAGAAGAGTATGGTAAGGAGTGTCATGATCAAGATTTCCATTATCCTCGTTACTAGTGGATTGGGAAAATAAGGGGATTGTCAAAAATGGAACTTCAATCCCACTTTGTTTTGCTTGGCTTATGGTGAGAGCATATTTGCCAAGAAGGGGAGTAAGTGAAAGCGATACAGGAAATGAAAGTATAAACCGTGGCTTAAAAAAAAATTGAGAAATGAGAAATGTTAGGTGATACTTTTTAAAAAAAAATTTAAGACCTTTTAAAAAAGCATTATAAAGTATTAGAATACTTTTATCATTAAATAAACACTAATACTGCACAATATCTTTAAAAATTCATTAAAACAATTATATATATTATTCTTAACAAATAAGATTTAAGAACATAAAAAATATTAAAAATTATGAGAGGCAAGTTTGCAAAGAGTTTCTGAGACATTTTTATAGAGTTTTTTTGACAAATTTCTTTAAATTATATTAGAGTAAACAGTTTATAGAAATTTTTCATAAAATTTCACTAAAGTTTGTCTTCATTCTGAAAAAGAGTTTCTTGACAATCACGAGTGATGCTGTGAGGCCAAAAAATATGCATATTTCAGACTCAAAACCTCCAGCAGGTGAAACTATTCAGCATCATTATCTAGGGGAAAAAAATGATAGACAATAAATAGTAACTGTGAGAATATGAGTAGCAATTTAGGCCATAAATTGCCCAAGATGGCAACTTCAAACATAAAAATAGAATATTGGCCCATGCAGGGCTCGAACCTGCGACCTTCGCGTTATTAGCACGACGCTCTAACCAACTGAGCTAATAGGCCAGTTGGTAATCGTTGCTCAAAATTAAATCTATTATTAATGTAAAGTTGATTATGCCTAAAAATCTAGCATGTTATCCTTTTGTTAATTACCTACAAAATCTGACCAACCAAACTTTGTTCTTACGCAAGGTGAGTAGTTCAGAAATACATATGCTTTCTTGTTAAAGGAGAATTCATGGGCAATAAACACCCACATTCAAATTTCTGAGCTGTGTGGCTGCTGGGTTCACAAGCAAAGTGAGCAGATCATAAATGTGAATTCAGAATCCAAAGGACTTCAAACAGCAGAGTCAAGAGTGATTCAACTGCCACACAACGTCCATGTCCATGGCTACCTGTTAATTATGATTCTGCAATATACATGGCCTTCACTTGTTGCGCTGTGGGAAATTGAAAGTGAGATTTGCTGAATGACAAACTCATCTTGCTAGTGTCTTCTTTTTTGATCTATTAGAGTCGCAAAGAATCTTGGAAAAAGCTCGATTGCAAAATACCATTTTTTCGAGCTCGTGCAAGACCAATGTCCACAAGAACCTTGTAAATTTCACTCATTGCAGGATACCAATAGAACAAGAAGAGATTAAGGGGCCAGTTCATAGGCTGCGACGCCTCCACATTGAATAAACCCGTCAAGGCAAACAGCATACAGGAAAATAAAATGTATGCTGTTGTGCAATTGAACATCCACAAAACTTTAATTTACTGATGTTGAGTTGTTCACATGGCTTCTGATTACAAGATAAGAGTATTGAAGCTGGTTCTCCAGTTCAAATAACTTGCAATGAGAGAGAGTTCAAGGTTTGGAAACTTGGTTGCTGGTTGTGTTGGGTTCAAGAGAATCCAGATGCTACTATATATATATATATATATAGCCAATGATATGTTTCAGATGATGACATTCAGTCACATTCCTGGAATAATTACTGAACTGGAATATGGCTTAGCAGAAGCAAAAGGACTAGGATAAGGGTAGAGAGATAAACATTCTCGAATTAAACCATAAAGCAAGCAAAGTGCCATTTAAATAAAGAAAGTAATTACAACAGAGTAACTCACATTCTCGTACTTCACATATGATAAAAAAAATGGCTTGAAAATCAAAGCAAATGAATCAATGTACCCTCTTTAAGTCTTCAACATAAATTAAATACCCAAAACAGATCCTCTCTTACAAGAACAAGACCAGCCCACCTGAAATTGCCAAAACCAATCGACTCCAAATGCCCAAGCTGACAATCCTATAAGAAGATGATGCAGGTGAAGATGTTGATGGCGACCCATTTCCACCTTTTCCAGTCACCGTATCTGCGGCCGGAGCAATATCAGGAACCGGGGCCGGAGCCGGGGTTGGAGGAATATCAGTACCAAAGATTGCCTCTGGAAGGAGGACCTTATCGACCTGATAAATCGCAACAGGATCGGTCGAATACACGGCGCTGCTCACTTTCGTGTTTGACCACCCTGAAGTCAGGTGCACGGTTCCAGACATATCTGTGAAATTCAAAGTGTATTGCCCACCGGCAAATGTACTAATAGGGCCGATTTGGCTGAGGTTCTTGAAGTCCGCTAGACTATAGTAGTGTGGCAAGGCATGGAAGAGGCAGACCGATTTGAGCTGGTCTTGGGTGAGATTGGTGAGAGAGGGCTTTTTAAGAGATGAGAAGGCACCATCTGTTGGTACAAAGAGGGTAATCCCTTCCTCAGTGTTGTTTGCCTGGTTTTGGAATGTTTCAATGACTTTAGTGGACTGGAGGTAGCCGAGGAAGGTGTGGAACGGGCCGGCCACGGTGAGTAGCTCTGTGAGGTTTACGAATTGAGGCCCTGGTGCAGGCGCCGGGCTTAGTGTTGGAGGTGCGGCTGTCTGGGCATATGCTGATGGAGAACAGAGAAGCACTAATGTGCTGCTAACAATGAAAACTATAGTGATGTCCATCCTTTTTTCCTAAATATTGTACTCTACGTTCTTCCAGACTCTACAAATTCCTGCAAGAACCAAATCCCATCCACACTATTAGATCTTAGCCTGTCAACACAAACCATTTGTGAAAATCCAACTAAAATCACAGAATGAGGGAGAAACTCTTCCTAATTTTCCCCGTGATTAAAACCCCAATTTTTCAACCCATAAATGATCAGATCTCATTCTGTCACACAAACTCAGTAGTGAAAACCCATCAAATCATTATGTGAGCAGAGAAAAACCCAAAAATTACCACCAAGATCGAAACACTATTTGCCAAATCAGGTCCAAAAACCCAATTTCTACAATGTAGCTTTTAAAAAACCCTACTCTCTGGATCTCTGTAACATGCCCCAAAAACAGTGAGCATCCAAGAGAAGCTAAAAAGAATAACTACATAGCTTATTCAACTCATCAAAATTGTCCTCATTAACCATAGAAAAGATGCAATGATAGATGAAAGTGAAATATGGAACAATGAAAATATGCATGCTTTCTAGAGATTAGTTGAACAGTGATCTCTTTACTTGTTTTGGGAACTTATTCAAGACACCCAACTGGCAGAATTGCTTCAGGAGCGAAATCCCAATTGAAAAAACCAGATCTAAATCCCATTTTTGAGGAGCATTAGACCAAGAAAACACTTAGAAAGCATCTCTATGAGCATAAAGAGTCTACAACCACACAATGTAGCACATCAACAGTACTGATAAAGTAAAGATCTAGATCAACTCATCCAAATAAGAAAGGAACAAAAAAACAAAAAAAAAAAAATCCATTAACCCATAAACACTAAAGATCAAGTAAAAACATGAATCAACACAATTTATTGCAGTATCAAAGAATAGAGGAGGCTGAGAACATTGACCTGACCAAGAGGAATTCAGAGAGAAGCAGTGTGGAGTGGTGGGTGCTAGTGCAGAGAAGGGTTGTATTATATGTGAGACTATATAAAGAAAGGGTTTTATTAGGAGAGATAAATTACAGTTGAGTGCGGCGTGGCAGCCGGTGGAGAGAGAAAGGTAAGAGTGGGTACAAATTTACAGATTGGAGGTAAGGGTTCTTTCTTGGAACTGAATTTATAGTGGCTTTGAAAGAAACTAGAAATGAGAAAAGTGCTCATGTAGGGTGGGCTTTCATAATCAACACTCAACCAATTAGTTTTTTAATATCTCACTTTGATGAGTCTCCAGCCTTGCACTCTACCCTATCATTTATCATGATTATTAATTTATCGTTCCTTAATATCTCAGGATATGCTCCTCTCATGATAATTTGTTGCTAATGTGCGCTTTAAGGTTCTCAAATTCATTTTGGTTTTTGGTATATTGGATAAGTCTTTATATATATATATATATATATATATTTTGGTTTTGGCCAAATTGTAAAATTGTAAAATATTTAACTAACTATTCTTGAATCCTACTGAACCTTTTTCAAAATTCGGCCAAATTAATTTGGCCCAATTAGTAAAGAAATATTAAGACGGCCTTTTTTTATTTTTAATTTCCCAAAGTTTGTAGAATAGTGTGAATTCTTGACTAATTTTTTTTTAATTTGAATTTTGCTAATATTTGAGCATATGAAAATATATACACATCCACATAAAGGACCAAAAGAGTTCAAATCCGTACATCACCCCAGTAGAGCCTAACATTAGAAGAAGTGCTTCGACCTGGATGGACAATTTATACTAATTTTGAATTTAACAATGTTTTTCAAAATTTTGGGTTTTGATTCTAGAAGTATACCATAAGTATCTCAGTTTACGAGCATAAGAATATGTATACGAGGTTTGAGAACTCTCACTCTCTTGAAGATTAAAATATAGCGAGTCTCTTATCAGTCTATTCTTCCTATTGTCCTGCATTAACATTCATTTTAATATGTTTTCTAAAATTTTTGCAGTTTGATCTTAGGCATCCATCTCTATATGAATCTTGTGTGTGTTTTATATGAACGTTGCTTTAAAGTTCAACAAGCCCTAGTTTGATTTGGGCAATAGATGTTAAAGTCCATTATGGGATTCTTTGATTTCAAAACTTTGCAATATATATAGACATCACTGTAAGATACATGTATTAGCTGGACTCTAGAATTACAGACAAACTTCAAGTGCTGATCAAAATGCTAAGATGGGCCAACTTGCCCTACTAAGCTTAGTACAGCTAATGTCCACTCAACCCATCAACAAAGACCCCTTTTGAGTTCTTTTCTGTTTTCTCCCTTGTGGGTTAGATGTATAATCATTCGGTGGAAACTTCTGTTTTTCAAATTTTATTTTTACCAACGGTCAAAACACGAATAAAAAGAATGTAAAAGAGAATTAATGTTTAGGAGAGAGGAAGGGTTGAAATAGAAAATTGGTTACATTTTTCAACGTTGGAATGTAGATCCATTCATGAAAAATAATGTTTGGTCATTCAAAAATTGAGATTCGGTCATGCTTTAAAACTGTACCCTCGCACTCCCAAATGTAATACTAGAAGAGAGCCTTTATTCCCACCCCCTGACAGGGGGTGGGACGAGGGGACGGGGAGTACAAAATTTTAACTAACTTTACCTTTTTTGACATCTCAGGTGTTTCTCTCATCATTTGTGTAATTCATTTTAATATGTGTAATTTATTTATGTGCACGCATGTCATTTTTTTTGAGGGACCCATCCTATCTTCCCACTACCTAGGGGATAGCTCTCTTTTTCAAAGGATAAAATGGATCAGATATATATTTTTTTTTATAGATTAGACATTTTCTTTGAAACAGAGATTTACGGATAAAATTTTCTGTTCTCTCTCTATATATATGAAGAACATTTTTCTAGAGTTTCTCATTTTCTTCATACCATCACTCCCTTTACTATCACTCCTTCAATTTAAATCAATATTTGGTCAACATCTTTTTTTTTTTCTTTTCGAAATCCATAGTTAGAGCACTAAGACTGACTCAATTTCAGATAGTTGGACAGCTGAGAGTGATCTTCTAAGTGGAAAAACGTCTCTCCTAGAGGTTGTGACTATACACCTGAATTTATTACTGATCAGGCAAGCATTTGTTATTTTTTGTTTTACCAGACTATTATTGTTTCATTCTACT